>OY728126.1:2066182294-2067382294 GCA_963277665.1 Viscum album | reverse complement strand
ATATGTGGGGTGAGTTTCAAGAAATTATTTTCAATAATAACTATTCAGAAGTTGAAGTTGCTGAGGATGAAAGTTGTCTATAAAATATATGGGGGATGAGTCTCATGAAACGAATTGCAATAATAACTATTGTTTGAGACACATAAAGTCTTTATTAAATCCACTAAACAAAAGAAAATATAATATAGAAAATTAAATATTAATAAGAAACCCAAATATGATAAACAAGAATAATATACTCACATTCAATCAACTATAAGATATAAAAATCTCTTCATAAAAAATTTAAATAAATAAAGATTTATTTCATATACATGGATAGTAATCAGAGATTCCAAGGGGTAGAACCAATACATTTAGACCTAAAATTTTGAATGGCTAAAAATAATTTCAAATTTATAGAATTTGATAACTTCCACTTTTTTTGGAACAATTGATGTAGAAAAATAATGAATTTGTACATTTAAAATTAATGTTATATAAAATACATGAAAACATATCAAGACTATTGGGATGTCATATCACCACATAGACCCATCCCAATGATTAATGGGATTTATTCCCATCAGATCTACCCATCTTAAGGATTCTAGGGTGGCTATCAAATACACATTGACCCATCCCTGAGATTCTAGGGAGGTCTATAATAAATTTGACATTAAGTAATAATACACATCAATAAGATATATCGCAAACAAGGGATAAAAACACAGAACCCTTGAAATGTATATCCCATATACACTAGCCTCAACTGAGACAGAACGACTCCCAGGAGGTCATATTTTAAAAGTGTAATACCTTTACTTCACACAGAAATCTAAGTGTAATCAGAAAACTAAGAGATCTGTAAAACTTCACTCCCAATATAAGGTCTATACTACAGAAATACAAAATTTAATAGTCATTTTAATACACTAGAAAGTATTCTTATAGGTTTCCCAACAACCATCATGATAATTATTAGAAAAAATTATTTAGAAGACAAAAAAATGGGATGGTACTTCTACCATATAGTTAATTCAGCTATTTATTCAACAAAAATAAAGCATGATTCATCCACACTATCACATAAATAAAATACTTGGTCAAAAATACCCTAAATTAATTCATTTCTACAAATGAGAAGGAAGGAGACACTTGTATGGTTTGGGAGAAAAGCAAAGAAGGCTCATAGTATTGGTGTTTCACACTCTAAATATTCCAAGAATCAAAATGGATGATCTCCCTGGAAAAATCTCCAAAACGGATAATGCACCATGATTATAGCTGAAAAATAGCCTCCACCACAACCAGAACCATTGATGTATTACCCATCATGTTCCCCAAGAGAATGTAGAGAAAGTCATACATTTTAGAGAAAGTGGAGAAAGACTTACATTAGATCCTATGATTCCTTCATCCCTTGAATAATTTGGGCCTTCAATTTGAGCCATGGATTTTTTAAGCCCTGATTCGAGATTTGATTCACTGTGTAGGAGCGTCGACAACGAGTGGATTCCGAGGAAATCTTATAATATGTTTACAGGTTCACAACTGGTTGGTGTTTTTTAAATAGACCGAGACAGTTTTATTAGCGCATCCAAAAAAGCACTGATAAAGATGACTTTTATCAGGATTTTTTAACACTTATAAAGATAAAAATTTACCAACACTAACAAAGTGTTCATAAAATCCATCTTTATGAGTGCTAAAGTTTTAGCATTGATAAATCTCTATCTTTATCAACTCTAAAAAAGAAATGATAAATAATCCTTTAATCAAAGCTTATTACTTAAGCGCTGAAAAAGGATTTATAATTATAATTATAAATATAAAATATTTACATATATATAAATATTAATATATTAAATCTATTATTTATTTAAATATATATTATAATTTTATAATTATGTAAATAAATAATTATTTATTTATAATTATATAAATATTCTAAAAAAATAATATTTATAACATTATATATTTTTATATAATTATATATATAATAAATATATAAATATAATTACAATAAATATATCCATTATTTAAGTAAATTTATTATTAATTTAATAATTATTTAAATATATATAATTATTTATTTATAATTATGTAATTACTTTTTAAAAAAAATATTAAGTTATTTATAATTATATAAATATAGTAAATGTACATTTATAAATATTTTTTACTAATAAATTTTAACATTATTAATGAATATCTAATTTTAAGTGCATGCATGTTTAAAATGATTTAAATTGAACAAATTAAAAATTTGTACACTTTAATAATGTTGAAAAAATGGATAAGTATTGTTTGTGTGCATTCAATATAAAAATACATTAATTACTTATATTTTGAATCAATATAACATACATTTTATCTATGTTAAATTTTAAAATCAAATGACATTTAATTATTTGTCCATTACTCTATGCAATTAGTCAATATTTTTAATTCAGATTAATTTTAAATTATAATCCATTATTCACTACATAGATGACTATTTAATGTAAATCATATAAATATTTTTGTAATTTATAAATCATATTTATATACATTCATATATATCTATATATTTAATATATACTATTTATTGACATTATCAACAATTATCTAATTAATAAAATGTTAAATATTTTTTCACAATTTACTTATTTTTACTATTTTTATTATTTAATTTTCATTTTTCTTATATCTATACATTTAATACATACCATTTATTAGTTTTTATAATTTATATATAGTATAATAAATTTATTTATTTTTATCAATAATTATTTATTTAATAAAAATTGTAA
The DNA here is from genome assembly GCA_963277665.1 of Viscum album. Taxonomy (NCBI): domain Eukaryota; kingdom Viridiplantae; phylum Streptophyta; class Magnoliopsida; order Santalales; family Viscaceae; genus Viscum; species Viscum album. The sequence goes on along the minus strand of OY728126.1, from coordinate 2,067,379,520 downwards.
TTTTTTTTAATAAACTCATTTTTTATTTTTTATTTATTTCATCATTTCATTTTATTTTTTCCAACCATTATTGGTGCTAAAAAATCATTGATAAAGAATTATTTTATGAGTGATGATAAAGGGTATACATTATTTGCGCTAAAAATAAAGCGTTGATAAAGGGTCCATTTATCAGCATTAAAAAAAATCACTGATAAAGGTTACATTTTATCAGTACTAATAAAAAGGTGGTGATAAAAGATTGAATTTATCAGTGATTTCATTATCACTGAAAAAATGCCATTTCTCAGCACTTTTTTCTAGCACTGATAAATACTAGCGCTATTAAAGGCTTCTTTTGTAGTAGTGTTTGGTATATATAACCTCTTGGATAGACAAGGAATTGGGTACTCAAATTTATACTTTGGTTCAATTAACCCAAATGGAAAATGGGGGTCATGTGAGATGTGTACTAAGTAATGATGAAAACGGTGATGGTTGGAACATAAGGATCATAACCATTGAGGTTTCATTGGTTCTGGTTTAGTGTATAATATTACTCTCTAAAAATGGTATTTCTTATAAGGATAGAAAAGAGTAGAATAACCCACTACACTAATGTATTGAATCTATGAAAGATGGATGGGTTAGGGACATTACATGACTGCTTACATGTTTGTTCTCCACGGGATAATTTAGGATAATTTGGTATATTTTGGCTATGATGACCCGAGTTTATGGTATGGATTGATTATAAAAATATATTGGTCTATCATTGATGAAAGGATCCCATTTTATTATAACTCTATTTAGGTATGGTTTTCGAAAAAGATTTTTTTTATGTATATATAGACTTTATGGTGAACTGCAAGTGAGTTTTAGGTTGTTTTATTTAATATTACCCATATTAGGTGTAGTATTGATGTATAAAAATAAAGTGTTTCAAAATATTTGTTGATGGTTCATTCTAAAGGCCATCATTTTTATCCTTATTTGGGGATCCAAATGAGAGGGGTCCATCCACCTTTGTTCCCCATTCCCTAATTTGATGGTCCCTTGATTTATGCAGTTTGGAGCTAGTTTCTTCATTGATTGAGGTTACTTATGCCTCATATATATATATATATATATATCTTATTTTATTTCCCTATCCTCTTATTTTATTTTTGTGTTGTTCTTCAGGGAATTTTTTTATGATTCCACCAGATAATGGTTGAATAACATCAATATGATGGGGCTTTTATCGTCGGATACAAGTTGTAGCATGAGAAGGAAGAACACATGTTCTTTCATGTCATTTAATTCGATGTATTTCCCCACTTTAGGTTTTCTTATTTATAATCAATTTTGGGTGAAACTATGAGGAAAATGGAGATAAGAAATTGGGGAATTTTTCATTTCTTGGGCTCGATAGCATTATAGAAGTTGTTTGTTTCCCATTTCATGAGATTTTGGTGGATGTACATCACCCGATGAGTTTTAACTATATTATATGAAATCAAATTATGTATAAAATTGTTACATTAATTAATTATAAGTGTTTTATAATTAATTAAAGTGGAAACCTGGGGAATTGGGTCATCATGGATGAGATGATGGCATGTGTGAGCTTGGTCATGGTGGTAAAGCATTGATAAAGTGAAAAACATCATAATAAAGTGAATCACTCTTTAGTTATGGTATGTGATCCCTACTAAAATTAATATTATAGGTAATTTTCAGGAATTTTTTTGTATTATATCATTGGTATGTGAGTATGATTAACCAAAAATGGAATTGTAGGTGGATTCCTTTATGTAAGGTGAGTATAGAGAGTTTAATTAGACTTGTAGTGTGTTGTCCAAGTATTATGTCTGATTACATGAACACTAATTGTTATTTTAAATTTGTTATGGAATTTAATAGATTGAAATTAGAACAATGGAGGGTGTCCAATTTTTTATAAAATGATATAGTGACTTAGGATGGTCTTATGTATTGGGATGTTTCATTCCCTTGAGTGATGGGATAGAGGTAATCTAGTAGTGGTTTATTAGGTGGCTTTATTAGATATTGATTTCAAAAGAGGTTCCACCTTCAGTAAAGAATTTTGATCATTTAGTAGTATCTTTTTAGGTATAATGTATGAGTGATAAGAGATTTTCTTATGGTGGATTCAGTATTAAACCACATAATGAATGATTTATCTTGGGTTTGGTGGTTGGGGGAGCTAGTTAAGAGCACCGATAGGATATCCTCCAATGAGGTGTCTATAGTTTGATGAAAATTAGTTGGCTTAAATGATGGTTCATTCTAGTGGGATTGAAAAGATGGCCAACTGAGGGTTAAGTATTATGAGGATGGATAAAAATGGGACTACCTAAAGACCATACATATGAAGATCATTAATTATTACTTAAGGGAATAAAATATGAATACTGTAGGATATGGTATCCACAAGTTTTGATGGGTTATAGTTAAGGTTTAGGTTTCAAGTAGATCGATGTCCACAATGGTGATTATCCTAACCATTGTATTTTTATGATATGACAATCAGTATAAGTGATAAATAGAGGTTGGACCTATTGTTTGTTCAATAACATAAGGGTTAGAAACATGTAGGTCTTTATCATTCATAATGATGTTTTCAAATAATATAGGGTTATACTTGAGCCCATCTATTGGGATAATAGGCCCCCATAACTTAATATGGGTTGAATCATGGTTTGTATTATCTTTATAATTTCAAACGCATCTTATTCATTCATTTTCAAGAATATGTTGAACCTTTAAAAACCATGAACACATCTAAATAATCCAAAATAATAAAATGTCATGAGATAATTATTTTACTCGGATCACCACTAAGGGAAACTCTATAGAGTACACATGAGGAAATGTGATAGTGTACCAAAGAAACTCCCTATTTTATATAGTTACAAGATTTAGGTAATACTCACTTCCAAAATAAGTTCCACTGCTACTCTATTCCAATCCATGAACTACTATAAATAATATAATAGTAACATATGATGTGCAATTCAATCACAATAAATATCAATATAAATTCAAACACCAAATCAACAAGGGTTTTTTTCAATATTCTCGAACCTCCTTGATCAAATTTGGACCATCAATAATATTCTTAAAATAAGTATATTATCTATCTCAGAATTACAAATATTAAAAAATTATATCTAACTCTCTTGAATTATGGCTCACTCAAACTCTTTAAATATTCCTTTTTTTATTTTTTTATTTTATCTTTAAAAATTTACAACAATAAAAGTTACATACAATAGTTTTATTAGACATCAAATTCATAAATTATAAAGGAATTTAAGTCACCAATGAAATCCATATCTTTCCAAGTTTTCTAATTAGATCAAATCCTTAATATATTAGAATCCTCATAAACCATGGCATAATCATACTCCACTATGATGTAGTTTTTTCAAGGGAACACCTCGATCCTGAAAACCACAACCACTATATTCAAAATTCTACAATTTGTGACTATTTTCACCTTAAAAATTTCCATATATTTACCTGTCATGAAATAATGTTCACAAAAAAATCATGTCTCCCAGATCCCTTCCATTCAAAAAGTATTTTCCAAAAAATTAATTACTCCACAACAACCACTACGAATTTCTCCCCATTTTTTCATAAAATGGCCATCCAAAATGACAGTCTCAACCTTCTTATCCATTTTCAAAAAGAATATAGAAAAACTATTAAACCAAAATGATCGTCATGATAAAATAACTAAAATAAAATCCTTTTTTTCTTTCATATACATATATAATGTTACCATCTATTCTATCATACCATGATTTCTTACTTGATTTTCATTAAACCACAACTAAAAAAATGATATGGATCACCATATTTTGACCTCCAGTGATTTTCTCTAAGAAAATAGGTTCCACTATGATCATAGTCTCTATCATTATTTAAATTTTATAAGATAAAAACATGGTATAAACTATTATGACATTGTTTGACCATCATTCTTCAAAACTTCCTCTATGACTTTCCATGACTTATTTGTTCTTCTCAAAGATTCACATCATGTAAAATACCATTCCTCGCATTAAATTTCCAATCATATATTGACAAAATCCATAAAACTGGGTAATAATTATTTAGTAATAAACTATTTTAAAACAACATTTACATAATTAACAACTTATGTTCAAATAATAGTTACTCCAGGAACATAGGTTTCAACATTCTCCTTGGGTTTTTGGAAATCCTAAGTTTCTTAAATATTCATCATGAAATTCAAGACTCCTTATGCCTAAGGAAAAAAATCAATAGAAAAGAACTCAACTATCACTCTAAGCCTACATGATCAATGATCGATGTAAAAAATAATAGATCAAGAGGTAATTTTATTCCTTAATACATATCAATAAATGAATTAATATAAACATTAATTCTTATAAACCAATTATAATTAACTTACTTGTAATTCACTAAATTTATAACTCATGAATATATTTATTCTTTAGTTGATGCTAATATCTATAGATCATATATCCCAATGTCTGATGTACCAATTACTCCCTTTTAATAGTAAACTTATACCCAAAATATAAGGGTTATTATTTGACTCTACTTGTTGATATAATCAAGCCCTGACTCTACTCATTAATTGTCTACTTATTCCTTATTCAATTTCTCTATACTTCTCCCCCTATGATAATAAGCCTAATGAGTATGACCTATCCTACATTCAATATAAAAGTATAAAAATAAAATCATTTGGGGAGTGTGTATTTTATAATCCTCATCAAGTTGAGAGAGGTTGTTGAACATAAATATTTAATCAGTTCTTATCAAACACCAATTTGGTTAGAGGCTTACGTAAATGTGTTTTTCAGTTGATGATGTGTTCTAATATGATCCACTTCTACTATTCCTTACACTACCTTTTATAAAATAATATTATAATAAATTTCAATTTTTTTCAGGAGTGTTGTATTGGGGTTTTAATTTACTCAATAGTAGTTTAGTAATCACAATAAATCACCATACATATTTTAACCTCTTTACTAAGATACTATGATTATTTTTTCTTCAAAACAAATTGTTTACATTCCTTTTTAACTAAGATGGATTTTATTATAGTTTTAATTATTTATCTGATTTTACTAATAGGAAAATAGGCTACAGCCACGAATCTATAGCCACAGTTTTAAAACCATGGATATAGGTGGCTAGGGACATGGTTATGTAGCCTATATCCAGGGATTTAAAACTATGTATATAGGACTTTTTCATGGGATATATCCACGGTTATCAAAACCATGGATATATCCCACACCTATCGCCACAGGTTTGTGGCCTATTGCCACATTTTTTAAAGATGTGGCTATAGGTCTCCCGCCCTTATGTAGGAGAAAAATTTTCCCACTAATAAAATGGAATAAAGAACTATTTCCATGGGTTTTTAGGATATTGTCTTCGTTTTTAATAATATATATAACATATTATATAGATATATACACGAAATCTATGGTGGTGTAGTTGTTAGGGTGTTGGAACATGAAGGGAAGGTGCTGGGATCAAATCCAGCCAGGGACATATTATTTTTAGGCTATTTCTATGGTTTTATTGGGCTATAGCCACAGCTAAAACTATGGAAATTGGGCCCCATTTCCACGGTTAAAACCGTGGACAGAGGTTAACTGCCACGGTTGACAACAGAGACACCTATTTACATGGTTTTCAAAACCACGGAAATAGGCCACCTATAGCCACGGTTAAAACTGTGGTAATAGGTTAGACACTACTGCTATGGTGATAGTGACCAAAGTTGGGTAAAACTGTTTTTGTAGCCTATGGCCACGATTTTGGGCCCTATTTCCATGGTTTTGAACCATAGTAATAGCCTTTTTTTCTAGTTGTGTTTTCTATTTCATTACAGTCTATCCAATGCATTTTTTTTCCAATAATGAAATATCGTCCACCTGTAGATTTTTCATCCAAAAAATCTCTAATATATACTACATCCAAAAACACCAAAAAATATTAATCTTTTCCGACATCAAACATCAATACATAATTAAATTTATCTTAAACATTACTTTTGATTCTTTAGAAGACAATGAGATGTTCTTCTTTCAAGTTAATTTGAAACCTCACAACCAAAAAATCAAAAGAGTATATTTCAAGACTTATTTCCATAAATTATAACAAGATTCTAATAATTATTAGATATATACTTTGATAAACATATTTCTCATCCCCAGTTTCTCTAGGTCTAGTTCTAACCATGATTCGGGTTGAAACCTATGGGAAATCAAAATTCCATTTTTTTATTTTTTTTAAGTATTCAATTTTTTGTTAAGTGAGAACCATACAAATTCTTCCACAAACTATCCTCAAAATCCCCACTTAGACAATCAACATACAACATAATAAGAAATAAAAGTGTAATCACTTATTTTATTAACATAAAATTTGATAAAATAATTAAGATCCCCAATTATAGAAATATCAAACATTGATCTCATTAAATTAGAAAACCATTCCATTAATTAAGGATTTCTTCTAGGAAATATGATATCTCCAATATAGATGAGTACAATTTTTTTTAAAGGTAAAGGGGACAAGCCCCCATTTATTGAACAAGAAAGAAACTCCTTTTCAAGGTAATAAAGAGAAACCCATTACATTGACAAATGAAAAACATCCAGAAGAACAGGCCATGCGGCCAACCAGGATCCAAGAGTCAAAAGGAGACAAAAATCAAAGCAAGATCAAGTCAGAAAGTCTCATCACCCACCCAACTGAAAATGAAGTAGCGGAAACCACCAAGATGATGTGTCACCCACTCTGTGATGAAGTGTGTCGTACTAGAAACACAACCGAAGTAGAGCACTCCTCCAGCTCACACAGAAATATTAGAGGAGGACTGGACGATAGGTGCCAGCACACCTATCTCTCTTTCGAGCCACCCCCCCCCCCCCCCGACGGTGCAAATGAGAGACTCACTATACCATAAACCTGTAGATGAGTAAGATGAATTCCCATTCCATTAATTAATTAACATAAAGGTTGGGATCAAAACCTTGTCACTTGAATTCAACAGTTCTCAAGTTAGATTCCAATTGTGTGTACCAAGATTTGGGTACTTGTTACAATCCATATAATCCCTTATTTAAATTAAAAACATATTTTTTCATAATCCATAATGTAAAATCCCATTAGTTAGTCAATATTGACTACCACATTAATAACTTTATTCAATAATTTCACTTTCACATCCTTTTGATAAAAATTAAAACTTATTTGAATCACAAATACCCAGAAAATTTCTATCAAATCAAGTCTGACCACCAATGAAAACATTTTTATTCCATTAATTTGAGTATATCCCTAACAAACGATCCTAATTTTTTTTGATCATATCATTATTTTTTATAATCATATAAAACCTCTTATTGAATCATTTCTAAACATATGTCTTGGATTAAGAGACTAATAATACTCCTTTATCTTCCACATCACTATATTATTCTTATTTTTCTCCATTGTTATGAATAAAGGGTTTACTTTGATTTACCCTAAACAATTTAAGTGCCAGATTCCTTCTATAAAACATTTCACATAGTGTTTTTACCCAAAAAGACATAAAAAATACTTATTTTGAGTGTACACCACCACTTATACTGCATCTATCCTATAATATTACGAAATTCCATTTTCAATACAAAATGTTTTGACCATGTTATTCATTGTCCAATTATGCATTTCATTAAATCTATTTTAGTTAGAGAGTTTTCATCGATGATACTTCAAGTTGTATACCATGATACTATAAATATTTTTCCACCTCAATGAAAGTATAATCTAAACCATTGTTCAATTAAATAATTTTAATAGATCTTCCATATTCATTTTAACACTTATTTAAAACATTTTGTTTCATTCCATTACTTACCTTTTTATTTTCATAAACATATCAAACCCAATACATTTGTAATCATAAAAAATACATTTCTCTATGAGTTTTATGATGTGTTATTAGACCATACACATTAGTGTGAGTCAAATAAAGAAAATTAGGTTCCCTCTTCTTCATTTAATTATAGGTATTCCTCTCTATATTCCCTCTTATACAAGTATCATATTTATTTTCTATTTCTTTCTTCAAATTTTTCATATACATAATTTCATAAATAACTTAATATATTTTATATTATTTATTTATGTATGTTTTCAATATTTTTATTCCATAATAAGTCACCCTCTCCCACTATAAGAAAATAAGTTATCTCCATACCATATACTTGATACGAGTTCTCGTTTTTTTCTCCATCCTTTCATTAAATAAATTATAACTTTAACTTTGATTTGATTCCCTTTTGATTGAATATAACTTCAAATCTAAAGTCATATAATTGACATAAACTTAAAATATTATATTTACATTCATCCATACAAAGTACGTTTGTGTTTTTAAATTCATCTAATACAAGACTCATATTTCGACTTATATAAATTTTCAAGGCACTATCATTGCCAAAATGATCACTTCCCCCAATATGCACTTTCCCGATTTTCAAAAAAAACATTTTCTTAGTTATGTGGGATAAAAATCACGATTAATAAACACTTTTTTACATTTATTTATGAGAAATTTAAGGTATTATAGCTTTCTCATTATTCCTTCTATGGTACTCTAGGTGAACTTGAGATATGTGTGGGAATATATTTATTCTTTTCAATACCAGAATCATAGTATTATTATACTTATTCTATTGGGAAATATTTTTCCCCAATAGAATTGAATCTACCAGTATAATATGTGTTTTTATTTAACTTCCATAGATATTATTTTTACTCCTTATTTTCCAATAATCAACAGATTTATGAATAAGATTAGGGAAATAAAAACAACATCAATAAAAATAATTTCTTCATTGAGATGAAGGATATTTTATTATTCTTATTTATTGGTTTTTGGTTGACTATAATTTTTGATATATTTATTCTTCCTCATAATAGGTCATAGTATTACCCAATTATCCAGAAAATTATTACTTCATTAGGGGAAATATTTCTCCCACCACTATATTAAATTTTTTGATGTCTCTAAATAACTCCTTGTTATTTGATAAAGCCATAATGTTTAAGCGTTTTCTCCAAGATTACATTCCCTAAGATTCTTATTGTTTTATTTCCTATTTTGGAATGATATTTATTCAAAAATAATTAAATTATTACTTATTTTTTTCAGTATTTGATCACTCAAAACATTATTAACAAACCTCACCCCTCTTTAATCCCTTTCATTAAATTATTCATCATATTATTTTCCAAATTAAATATTATTATTAGAACTATTTTTTTAATTTATCATGAAGACACTTACATAATTTCACCAATTTTTCTTAAATATTTTCAATCTTATTTACTTATTCCACAAGACTAGCATTATGTTTTGAAATCAACGAAGATTATACCACTATTTATAGATAAATCGATAACTTATTCAATATTTTAATAAGTAACAATTAAATATTCCATATCCTTATCTAACCAAGTTATTTCAACTTCAAAGTTTTTAATATACTCTAAATTCTCCTATAATAACCAACTAATTTTCCTTTTCTACTTCCTTTATATTTCAATCTCTTCAATATTACCTTCATGATCAACCATGAGGTTAAAAACCCCTTCCTATTTATTTTCTTCCTTATTTTTAGATTGATTTTTCTCAATCATAACCATTATAACATCATCCAAATATAATTTAAACTTTATTTCACCTTCATCCAAGAAAACATCGTCATAATTTTTATCCTTTTTAAAAAACAAGACTTTCCATAAAATCTTTGGTTAAGATGTGTTTCTAAATTTGAAATTTATTATGAGGTGTAATTTCTTTTACCAATTTAGTTGGTAATCAAATTAAAAATTATTGGTAAAATTCTCTAGAAATATCATAGAAATGTACCTAAAGTTTCCTCATATAAAATATTCCAGTGACAATATTCATTAAAATATTTCTTTTCCTTATTTAAATTTACATTACATATGTTATAGAAACTCATCACATACTCCCTCTTCTATGTCTATAATATCATTTATGTCATGTTTTTCTTTATCCATGAATGTTATATATATAGATAAATAACCGAATATTTTTTGTCTTCACATGAATCTCAGATGTAACCAAGATAATTTTTAGATCACCCATTTATAGCTCCAATGAGTTGTTTTATTCAAGAACCAATAAAATTTGATTGTATAAAGGTGGAAATATCCTTGATATTTATGTCCAAATAATTTTTTTCATCACCAAGATATTGAATGGATCCAATTGCCTCAATGATTTGGTTTATGAAACCACCAATTGATTCATTTAGATACATCTTTACATCATCAAAATGGTTATGAAATACATGAAAGTTATCCTTGTTACCATGTTGTCTCCTTTATAGAAGTTGGATAATTTTTCTAAAATATACCTAGTGGATATGCGACTTATAAAATTCATGGAGATTTGGTTTGACAAGGCTTAATATAAGGGATTGTATGCCTTTGTATCAACATTAAGTAGTTTCATGTACTCCAATCATAAAAAAGTCGGTAGGATCACTCACTTGAATTCTATGTATATAAGTAAATAAAACAACCATTACCAAAGAAAAAAATATATTATATCATAAATTTTACTCAAATATAAAAATATTGACCATAAAAGGAAGGAAATTATTCAATATTTAGCGCATCATACATGTGAAAATATTCTTATAAGATATATTCACAAGGTCTTAACCTTGTGCCTATGATACAACTGATTATAACAATAAAACAAAACAAACCATGTGAAGGGGTGAAAGAGGGTGTGGATTCTCTTATAAGCATCAATGATATTTTTATCACATTATAAATAATATATTGAACCAATTAGTAATAATAAAACATCTAAAGTATCCAAAATCTAGAAAATAATTGCAGTGATATGAATACTTTTCTTAGTTGACCATTATGGGATACTCTAAGGAGAATAAATGTGACAATGTTTATGTGTAAAAAAACCACTACACACTTTATGAAGTCATAATATTTATGTCACGATTATTGTTATACCAAGTTACACTATCATTATCTTACTATATTCACACAAATTCAAATAATTGAATAAAAATAGATGATACACAAGTCACTCATAATGAATATAAACAAAATATTCAAATGTAAAATTAGTAGGGGTGTTCTTCCATTAGGTGATGGGTTTCTTACTATCTAATAACACTTATCCAAGTAACATAATATAATAAGAAATATCAAACCCAATATTAACATTCCATGAAATATAAACTATATATGATGTAAATTAATAACATGTAAACTATAACACTATGCCCTTTTTGAGATATGTTTTCAATATAATTTGTGACCAACCACTTTTATTTTAATGAATTATGGAATTTGAAGGTGTTAGAAAGGGTCCATGGGTCCATTTTTGGAGAATGGACTGAGAATAGATACTTTTTTCATAGTAAAAAACCACTAGGTATCCATTGGTCTGGTACCGGGTACCTTGTGGAACCCCTAGGTGATGTGGGTAGTTCTGTCAAGGCCATCTGGTGGTTGGCGACACTTGAGGAGGTACCTAGTGGCTATCGGCTGCCCGATGGATGGTTGGTGGGTACCAAATGGGTACCTAGGCTCCATCATTTTAAATTTAATTTCAATTATTTAATTTTTTATAATATTTTTTAAAATTGGGCCCCATCCTTTATTTTCCCAATACCAACCACATAGTTCCTTTGGCATTTCCCTTGGATTATCCTATTCTTAAACATGGATCTCCTTTTTTGTATCTAGATTCATGTTTTTTTATTCTAAGTGGTATATATAGGTAATTATATCACTCTTTGTCAATATATTCACTATTTATTCAACTATGTTATCATGTTCCTTCATTTATGCACAAAACTGGGGGATTTGTTAATTATTTTTATTCCTATTAATTGAAGCTAAATTAACCATTAATAATTAGGAAGAAGTCTCCTAGGGATATGAGGTAGGTGGTCTATATCCATTTTTGTGGTTAACACGTGATTTATATGTGATAAGTGATAGGAAATCTTGTCTCCCTAATGTGATTGACCTGAAACTAAATAGAATTACTTTACCTTATCCTATGTTAGCGAGGTGAGGTAATATAGGGCCAATATTGACCCTTTAATCACTATTACTTGATTATATACTTGTCTATGTCCATCTACTTGAAATAAAAGGAGTGAAACCTTGTGTCGATGCATGTTGGGGGTTTTTTTGAGTTAGTTGAAGGAATAATGGACCTAAATTGGTGTCTATAACCTCATTAGATATAGTTGAGATGTATAATTTAAGGAGGTCAACAAAAGGGTTAATCACTGAGGGAGTTTGGAGTTTCCCTAATCCATTTTGACCCTTATGATTAACATCTGGGATGAGTGTATCTTTCCCATAAAATTCAGTGAAACTATGTATGTTATTCCTTTATTATAATTATGAGTAAAGTTCGAGTATATGGGGACCGATTAATCTATAACCCAAAGTGTTTTTAATGGTATTATAACCATAAATTTAATTTTTTATGATATTATATTGATGTTTTTTTAATTCAATGATGTGGTTTTGGCTATGTATACACTACAAAAAATCAATATTTAGTGGTAGTTTACTAATCCTCTGTGAAAAAAATAAAGGATTTGGTGAAGGTTCATTAAAAACAACTACTAAATATCACATTTTTATTAAAAAATCACTTCTCCCCCCATGCCCCATCCTTCTCCCATGACTCCCAACCTCTCCCAAAAGCTCCCCTGACCCTGAGCCCTGGCACCACCATGCTTCCCCCTCACCATAACTCTATCATATCCCCCCTCACTGGCACTCGAGCATAACCCCCTTACTAGCACATGATCACAACCACCTCACCCTCAAGCCCTAACTGGCACTACGGTCACATACCCCAGACCCATTGTCCCCTCCCTTTCCCTCAACCAATCCATCACCATATCCCTCTCCCTCCCGTGAGTTATCGCCTTTTCTCGAGCCCACATCAGAGATGCGGTCCAACCTAAGCCCCCTAATTCATCACCCTAGTGCTAATCCCTCTCTTATTTGTATTTTTTTCTTCTCCCTTTTTCCATTTCCACTTCTATAAATTTTACTTACTTGTACTAACTCCTAGGACACTCTAATGATGTTCATTTTGGTTTTGTAGGTATAATAGGTTTATTATTGGATCAATTGTGTAGTCACCTACTTGTATACATCACAGAGGGTCTCAATGTATAAGGGTAATCTTAAAGATTTAGTTTCATATAATTATTGATGTTCCCTAATTATAAGGAATATTTTATATAAGGTGTTTCCAAGAATAAATTCATCATATTTTTATCTTTATAGAGTTTATATGCTATAAAATTTGTTTCGACTTTTACATGTTTCATTTATTTCTTTTTTAATCTAACTGGATGTTTTATAGATTATAGGTTTTATAAAGTTCTTATATATAGTGGTTTTGTAAAACTAGTAGGGGTATTTTGAAATGAGTAGAGGTTTCTATTTGGGTGAGTTTTATAACTAGTGGTAAAATAAATATATTTATTGTGTTCCCTTATATTTGTTCATTCTATATAAAACCCATTTGAAATTATGATAACTATGCTCATCTATATGTTTTCTTCATTGATTTAGAAGAATGATGCTCCACTTAAATGGAATATAACATAGAGGCTCTTCATGATACTTCTTTATCCAACCTTATATGAATCCACCATGGAAACCATAATTCACCTAGTAAGCCTTCCCATTTCATATAGATATTTTGAAAATATACTAAGAGGTACACCATGGAATGTTCTCAACTATTTTCTGAATTCTCCTTTTTTATTTCTCTGTTGAATCCATTCAACTTCAGGCATAGATTCAATGATTCATGAACATTTTATGTATATTTTATATTTGAAAAAATAGATATAAAACATCATGTACCATTACATGGTGGAAAACTAATCCTTGTTTTTCATAGGTAATTTTTAATTTAAAAAACCTCATTACTAAATTTGGAACCAATCAGCACATTTTTTTACTACCACAATAATGTGGTTCATTATTTCACAACATGGCCTTTTCCTACAGATATAAATTTCATTTAGGTTATATAAGAATCCTTTAGACAATATTTTGGAATATATAACTCCTTTAAAAAATTATTTTGATGTGTGTCTCTACTTTATAAAAACACATCACTAAATATTAACTATGGTTATTTTTGGTAACACAATAATTTCGAAGAATCTTTTATCGCATAACATTACCTTTTAAACATTTAATTTTATATGTAAACTTCAAGGATCATTTGAAATAATTAAACTATACCATCCATACAATATTTTCATCCCTTAAAACTATAATGATCATCTATGAATTATCATCGAAATTTCCTCTTTCATAATTATCCTCTAAGAATTATCATTGTGGTTCTCTCTTTCTGTCAACATTATTACACATTCTAACTAATTCATCACCATAATCATTAGTTATATTCGACCTCCCTAAATTATTAATATTTTTTACTATTTTAATTTTCTAATCATTACATATAAAATAAAATATTTTATTGAAAACCAATTGTATTTATAATAATGGTATTGGAAATAAGAAACCCAAGGTCACTTCAATATCCTTATATGTCAGGGGAGCCTCAATATCCTCCTTTTTATTTTTAATCAATAACACTATTATAATACAAAATATTATATCAATAATATCATTTAAATATTATAGTATCTACATGTTTTTAATAATCAAATCTTAATTTGTTTCCTTTATTTTTTATTTTTTATTTGAATGTGTGAGACCGATCCACTGAATCAAGATGGGTCATTTGCTAGTGGGTCTGTACAAATCATGAGTTAGGAATATCTCATGATATGACTTGTAAAGTGGGATCATTGGGGATTTTTTGTAGGAGGATCCCCCTCATATGGGTTTTTTGGATCCAAAGGGCTTCAGCCGAAATTTATAAGGCAATATAGAGTACTTGTCTAATGATACATAATGTGTATTATAAATTTTTTTAATTTTCCATTTGTGGTATTGTAGTTGTGTGGAAATTATCAACTTGGGAACTATATAAATTTATAATATGGTATGGTTATGTAAATGTGGAAACTCTAGTTCCTGTCCCATTTCATTTCTTTATAAACTCATCTTTAAACTAGTGTTTTTGACAGTGAGTGTGTCACAAAGTTTTTTCTCTAAAATATAGTGAATTTTTTTTGGTTCTCCATAGGTACATGTATTATTATATAATAATATAAATATTTCTATTAATATTATTCTTCTCTTTCAAATTTATTATTATCTTGTTTACTTTTATTCTATGATCGTTTATTATTGGTAATCACTATAATTGTTAGATAAATAAATTTCAAAGCATTATTTAGGATGATCAATGTGAGTATTATTCAGTTGAATGATGGATATAGATGAAGGAAAGATAAAAACATGTCATTTTGATGGATCTGACATTAGATTAAAGAAAATATAGATAAAATATTAGCTTTATCATAAAAATTTTCATTAGTGGTATTTGTATACAAATATTATCTATCTCATGGTTCAATAATAGTTTAATTTCTTTAAAGAGGGGTCTCTTTCCTTCAAAATTGATTTTAGGTTAAAAGTTATATTTATAAAAAAAATTCAATCTGTGGTTTGATAAATTTTTTTCAACGAACATTTGAAATATAGATTACAAATGGTGTGAAAATGGCTTGGATTCCGAAGCTCTTTATGAAATCCTGATTTACACTTTAAATGTTTTTATTAATGTGTGAGAGGATTTTGGGACTATAGTTACACATAAGGAGACTTGCAATCCCACGAGGGGATGATTTTTATTGATTCATGTTTGTGTGTATCTTAGTAATTTTATTATTTTTCTCTTTCTATTATTTTACATAATATTATCCATGTTTGATTTCTTTTTTTTTAATTTGAAATTTTTAGTACTTATATGAATATTCTTATAACTACATGGGTTTTGTTTTTTTCACATCCATTTATATCTTTTACTACATAATAATAATTTTTTGTTTTAAATTTTTTTATTAAATTGTAGGCACATTGTGAAATATATGGAGAAAAGTCAGATTACATTATCATGGAAAAACCTCAGTATGCTAAGGGTTTGGATGAGTTTTTATATTTTATAATTTCCAATTGATCCATTTATGGGAGATTAATATGTCCATTTCCTAAATATAAATTTATAATATTGTTGAAGATATATTAAGTTTATTAACACATGATATTGAATAAATTCTCGGCTCAATATTAGTGTTGGATTTGGGGTAGATAATCGAACATTATAGAAATATTGATTACTGATGTCAATCAACCAAATCAGCTCCCAACTTCATAAAAAATGTATAATTGATTAAAAACATTTTAAATGATGCATTTGGAATTACAAGACACAAAAATCAACATCAAAACATATCATAACAACCAGTTGTGGGTGACCTAAATAGAAACATGACAAGTGATTTTTTTGGGTCTATATGAGAACCAAATCAAGATTGTAACATATCATTCGATCATTCTCTTGATTTTATGGATAACAATGTAATAGAGGACATCACTAAGAAGAAAAATCCATTTCATATTTTAGTTGATGATGGAAATAAAGAGTTATATGGTGGATGTTTATAATATTCAAAACCTTCATTTCCACTAAAGTTGTGTCATATCAAATTACTATGTGGGATTACAAATAATATGATGTACAAGGTATTTTAATTATTGTGTAATTCATTTCCTGAATCAAAGATCCTTAATTATTGTTTTTATAAGAAAAATGTTGTTAAAACCTTTTTTATAAACTATAAAAAATTACATGCTTGTAAAAATGATTGAATGCTTAATTAGGGAGAGGATTCAAGCATATGATATTGAAATAAATGTTCTTCTTCTAGATGGAAGTCAATGGGTTATGTTGGAAGTCTGAATCAACATACAAATATGAAGAAAAACAAGAAAAGGAACACACCTACAAAGGTTTTTTGTTACTTTCATTAAATCCTATATTGCTTAGATTATTAATGTCATCAAAAATCGTTGAACACATAAAGTGTAATTCTATAGATAATAACAATAATGGGTTAATAGGATATACAAGAGATTCAAAATCATGGAATAAATTTTATTCATTATATTTTTATTTCTCATATAATCCTAGGAATGTGTGATTGTGATTGGTTGTCGATGGATTCAACACATTTTGGAATTTGAGCACTAGTTGTAGTATTTGGATTGGTTTTTTGATCCCTTACAATCTACCTGTGGGGACTTGTATGCACAAATATTTTTAATCATTTTGATGATTATTCCTAGAAAAAAATCCTAGAAATGATATTGATGTCTACTTACAGCCTCTAATTAAATAATTATAGGAGTTATAGAGCGACAGTTTTGAGACATATGATAAATCTTATATAACAATGTTCAGAATGCAATATTCTCTAATATGGACCATTAGTGACTTCCTAGGACATGGGAATTAAGCTGGTTGGAATACATACACGGGTTTGGATTGTCCTATTTGTAACTTTTATTTTGATCTTGAATGATTACCTCATAGTAAGAAATTTCTCTTCTTGTGCGATCGAAGATGTCTTGATGCATCCCATTGATTTTGATTAAATAAGTAAAAATTCAATGGTTCTATTGATCATAGAACACATCCAAATTTTCTAACAAGTTATGAAATATTGGGACAACATGGAAATGTTGAAACAAAATTTGGGAAAGTTAATCATTTTAATGATAGTGGGAAACAAGTTTGACTTGTGTCTTCAAGTGAAATCGGAATACAACAATGAAAGAAAAAAAGTATATTTTTCAAAATTCTGTATTTGGAATTTAATTTTTTGTGACATAATATTGATGTTATGAATATTGAGAAGAATTTATGTGAAAATTTGATCTTCACATTAATTAATAATCATGGAAAATTGAAGGACCATCTCAGTTTCTATAAGGACTTACAAATAATGAACATAAATCATGATCTATGGCTAGATGAGAATGTAAAGTATGATTTGTAAATTTTTTCGATGAAAAGTAGGGATAAAGATACACTCCTTCAATATCATATTCTTGAATGAAAATGGTAGTAACTACTATAACAAAACATATGAACCATGAATTTTTAATCTATGTAACCTATGGCATGAATGAAGGACAAAATGATTATATGTCTTCCATCCATTTATATATCAACCAATTATGTTATATGTTGAATTATACATTTTCATAACTATGTATTTTTTTATTAGTAATATGCATTAGTTATTATTTATAAATTTTTCCTACATTAATTTTTTGAAATATATGTTCTAAAGTTAATTTTATTTTTCCATAGGGAGTTTGTTGCCTTGAAAAACACAATTCTGGAACATGGGGATCATATAAAGATGAAAGATGAAAATTTCATCACTATAAAGAAAGCATTGGTTGAATTATATTAGAATATGACCAGATTTTTCTTTGGTGATATTACATCTACAGATGGTAGTGAGAAAGTAAATCAAACCAATTCAAAATCATTTAGTACACAAACTTTTGTTGGTTTTATGACTAATTTGAAATATACAATGCTTTTTAATTCTAAATTTAATTTTCATGAATGTGGTAGTAATAGGATGTTGAGACAAAGAGGGAGAGGGTGTAAAGAAAATTTCATCAGGTAGTGATTATGGTTCACATTGGATTCAGAGATGATGTCAAAATAAACTTATTGTGATTTATATATAATTATTTCAAAGGTTATGGTTACAACCTTATTGAGCCCCTTGATTATATTTTGTTCTTGGTCAGGTGTATTGTGATATTTCTAAATAATGGATTGATTCTTATATACTTGATATGTTATCTTTGTTAATGGATGTTGGAGGTGGGATGGATAAATTTTGTTATGATATATTGGTTTTTATTTTTCTTTGGATAATCTATGGCTGCAGATTTTCTACCTGTATTTTTTTTGAAAATAAGCATTTAGTAGATGTTTAAACTGATACTAAATGTTTTTTTAAGTGGTGGTTTAAACCGATGCTATATGATGTCGGAATTTTTTATAGTGGCAATTTTATATTTTTAGAGGTGATTTTCCTCCTAGAAAAACTCACATATATAAAGGTGGTTGAAAAAACTGCTATGTCTATGAGTTTTTTTTGAGTGAAAACTACCGCTAAAACCAAAAAAATTCACTAAATAAATTTTTTTGACAGTTCTTAGTAATCACCACTAAATGAAAAGAACTAGTTTGATTTGGATTTAAATTACAACTTTAGTGGAAGTTTTTGGAAATCATCGTAGAAACAATTAGCGGCGGTTTAAATTGCAGCCAAATAAAAAAAACTACCATTATTAGTCGATTTTTTAGTGATATGATATAATATTCCCTTTATAATATTGATGGATATGGTTAGGATAGAATTCAAATTTTTATTATGTTGTTAATGATGATGGAGTTATTCTAATTATTTTATATTTTCATAACCAATATACATTTTATAGGTCACAATTCCCACCAAATTATGGAATGTGATTCCCATGTGTCCTTGATAATGATGGATAAGGGACACTATGCCCAATAATTTTCAATTACCATTATAAGTGGGATGTATTTCCAATGGTATGAAGCTTCCAAACAAATGAATTAGATTCCCATATAAAAATGGTTACTTGTGGGATATTATTCCCGCACTTATGATGTGGCCTACGACTAATAATGTTTCCCCTCTTATGAACTATCATTACTAGGGATTTTATGGCCACTACTGATGCTCATGTCGACACATAATTCTCATTTTTATGTTATTACTCAAGGATGTTATTCCTAATTTTAGAAAATTGTTATTAGGAAACCATAACCATTATTATTATTTGTTTATTGGGATGTACTATGATGGTTTTGAATAATATGATATCATGAGATCTTATGCCCATATTTTCAATCACATATCATGATGTACTTCCCATTAATTATCTATTATATTGTGATGGGTATATATGCGTATGACTAAAAAATTGGATATGATTCCCACTCATTATTCTTTTTGATATCTTCAAGGATTCCCTAAAATTGGATGAATCATGTATGATCACACCTAGGTGATTGTATAGTAACCATGGTTATGATATATTTTTAATTGTTCATGTTTTCTATTATTTATTTATGAATATATCATATTGTACATGCATTGGTTTTTACTAGTCTTGTTTAGGGAATCATTGGTGGTGGTCTGCTAAGTTGTAATCAAACCCCACATATGAGATTTGATTCCTGAGAATACTTTATATTTATGGGAACATGTAAGGATAATGGAATTGCAATGGATGGACGAGAATTTGGAGTCTATATAGAGTTCATAGACAATATTGGACAGAGAACTGAGACCTAGTTTTTTTTATAGTCACCATTGTTTTGTTTTGTTTTCATGGATAGCATGTATATGGTTGGCTTATGGGTGACCATTATTTGGATGTATATTGTGTGAAATTATATGCATATCACTTTATTATCACATGGGAGTTTCTATTTACATACAAATTTCATGTATCTATGCTGTTAACTTTTATCTACTTTATATTATGATGATGATTTATTATTATTTATATTTATATGATTTTTTTTACTAAAGTGGTTATTGTTTCCCCACTTTCTACATAGAATCATGCCAATAGTCAGTATCCTCTAGCATATAGGGAGGCACATATGAGGTATGTGGAACTCAGGTCGAGTCACAGTGGAGACGAACTAGGTCAGGGGTGATACAATGTGGAATCAGAGCCATGTTTTTATTCAATATTTCAATTTAGGATATACTATATATGGGATAATATGTTGTCGAAACATGGTATGGAACATGTTCTTGGGAGTAGCTATCCGAAAAATGGGAAAAGTATAGGTTAATAGGGATGGGATTTTTGTTCTAGTTTTTCTTTGTTACTATTGGGTTTTCCTTAGAATGATTATTTGGTGTTATCGATTTATTTTTTATGGTTTTAATATTAGATTGGGGTGGAAAATGGGGTCTATTCGTACATTATTTTTGCAACATAATATTTTCAGGACATTTTTCTTCTTTTTTGTGATTGAGCACCCTAGTTATAATATTAGTTTTGATTATTAAAATTTCTAGAATTAACTTATATAGTGTTTTCCAATATAACATAATGATGGGATTATAATTACCTAGGATTTAATTTTTATTATGTTATTATTATTACTAATTAATAATTTGAGTCTTATTTATATCAAATTCTGCACCATAGAAAGTGGATATTTTTGGCATAAGAAAGTGTCTAAGTTATGTGAGACACCCAGTAACCTATGATTTGTGTATAGAAATAGGGTCCCTCCTTAAACTACTATATACAAAAACCTGCTTTTGACCACCAGGAGGGTGGATATGAGTAAGTCCAATTGTTTGTTGAACCAGAAGAATTAATTGCAAATATAGCTCCTATTGATTAGAAACCCCACATGAGTCCTCTTAAATTTATTTAGTTCAGGGGATGTGGATATATGAGAGGTTATCTTTCCATGTAAAACCTTATCAAGGAGTTTTAATTGCAGTATCCACCCCTATTTTCTAGAGAGTGTAGACCTTAGGCTATAGAGTTCTAGGTCCAGTCTATATGGGTCATATTAAATCACCTTTTGAATCCAACTAATACACGGGTTAATCTTGTTACCAATATACATAAAGGATCAATAAATTTCTATTATGACATCATTTTCCCAAAAAAATCAGTATATGGGGCTTCCCTGGAAGGATTTTAAGACTTGTTTATACTATAAATTCTTCCCCGATATACTATGAGCTGATGGGGCCTAATAATGTATGCATCTGGTTCAAGAGATAATTTCAGTGATAGACAATTACACTCATTTTTTCATGTTTTCTTAATTTTATTCCTCATTAGTGAGTGGTGATACCTCTATGGTTTATTGTTTTGAGGATGGACTGAGATACAAAATTCAGTCTGAGGGGAATATATTTAGGCTTACAACTTTTTTAGGTTGTGAATCAGGCCCTAATTACAAATAGGTACCTATTCAAGGATAGATCATCTATTCAGTAGAGTGATTATATTAGTTATAAGAGTAGATCTTAAAGCATATGAAAGTAGTGTTTCATTGATTCAAACTAAATTAGTGTTGGTTAGGCCACTTAGGGTTGTGGAACTTCTTATTATCTGCATAAGAGGATTCTTCCAATATGTTATCAGTACAGCTGTTCATGGAATAATCAACATTATTTCAAAAAACTGCAAGTGTATTTTAATTCTTGTAGATAAATGGGTCGTCTACAACAATTTTTTCAAATCTCCTCCAAAAAAAGGTAGTTTTGGTGATGAATGGGATCAAGGATCAAAAGTAAGATCAAGTGTTTTAATGTGGGTTGGTATTTGAATTTATTTTATCCAGTTGAGTTTTAGAGGTGGTCAAGGTTCTTATGTTCAATAGAGGTAGAAGAGAAGTTATCCTCATGATATCCAAGGATCAAGAGGCAAAAGTAGCGGCTTACAGTCCATTCATCATAATGAAATTTAGAAGAAACCTACTAATATTGATGAGGATTCATGAAATATTTGGGGAAATATCATAGTGTAATCCTCCCTTTCATCCTTTTAATTCAATATAAGTGATTCCCATTCATTTTTATCTACCCGTTTTTTAATAAACTTGTGGTTGAATATAGGTTTTTTCAAAAACATCATATTCGAAAACATGTCTTCTTGGACGGCCCTTGTGAAACAAGGTATTAAATGTTATGAAATGGATGAAATGTATAAAATAGTTTATTTTAACTGAGAATATTTTCACCCCAGTCCTTCACTACAGTGCATGCCCATAATCTCCCAAAGATGAATAAAGGAACAAAGATAAAGAGGCATTTATGAATAAACATAAACACTATAGATTTATATGTTTTCAAAAAATCTTAATCCTTGGGAAATAAGAAAAACATTAAATTTAATAAGATAATAATATAAAGTCCTACTGAGTAAAAAGTTCCCTTAATACCATAACATTACCCATGAGAATAAGTGTATTACTTCAAAAAAGTACCAAAAATCATAAATATGACCCCAACTATCTTATTACAGATGATTTCGGTAATATTTAGCTAGTTCTCTCAGTTCCACTACCATATAATATTTTTCGATAACCACTAATTGATAAGTTATACCATCACAAGATTTCTAAAATCCAATGACTCAAATGATGATTCCGGTGAACAATGTACACATTTGTAACACAAATTCCAATACCGATTTTGTATTCTATATCTATTGTGTTTAGATATCTGGGTTCTTAAAACCAAATTTTTAAATTAATCCTTCTAGAACTTTGGAAACAATAAGAAAAAATTTCTCCCCACACAAGCCTAATAATCTCCAACTTGATAACTGCTTTTAAACATCTAATGAAGTCCGTCATCACTTTTAAAAACAAATCCTTTGTTATTCTTCCTCCAAATTTATTACCTCCAAGATCTTCATATCACCATTCATCTATTTCTGACTGAGGTACAGTGTCCCCCCATAATTTCGTATACTATTACCTTGGTCATTATATCTTATTGATTCCAAAACTCCTCAATATTCCACAAATCTAGCACCCTTTCTTCCATGAACTTATATATGAAGTGATAATTCAGGTGAATATGTATCATCTATGAGTGAAACTTCAGATTCATTATAGGATGAATCATGTTTTAGCTATCAAAAAATCACATTCTATTTCCCTATAGACTTTTAAGAGCCTCCAAAAAACAAATCATTCATATTAGTTTATTCTATGATTCCAGTATTATCGAATAATATGGTTCTATGGTTGTTACTAATATAGAATATTAAATTTAAGACATCCAACTCCCAAAAATTTATATGAAATTAAACAAAAATCCAGTGGTTCTCTTATATGCATTTGTATCTTCCAACTTTTTCATCAAAATATCCTAGTAATAATTAATTTCATCTGAAACATAAGGATACTCATTTAATTACTTTGAGATACCAGAAGATCCATTAAGTAGCTTCTCAATGTTTCTTCCTTGGATTTTATATAAACTTACTGACTACTCCCACAATTCACACAATGTTTTACCCTATAGAAATCATAGAATACATCAAGTTTACGATTTCATATCTATAAGGATCCTTTACCACACACTTATCCTCTTCATGTAATCTTGGTTCCTTATCCTTAGATAATTTGAAATTTCCAATGAAAGGTGTGGAAACATGTTTGAATTCATATATTCAAAATATTTTCAACACCTTCCAAAAGTATTCTAAATATGAAAAAAACCATTCTTCTAGTTTTACATTCCATTTTAATTTGAATACCTATGAAACTCTTTGTAGCCTCAAGATCCTTCATCTTGAACATTCTAGAAAAATAAAATTTGAACTCTACAAGTATTTCCTTCAGTAGTCTAACTAATATAATATCATCTATAGATCAAATAATTAAGAGAAAAATTTCATTATCAAAACCTTCTAGTAGAAATAATGAGTTTTACTTCATCATTAAAAATTATATTCTTCCATGAAATCATAAAACTTATTTTTCAGTCTTATGGATTCTTACTTCAACCTATAAAAATATAATTTATATTATACAATATATATTCCATTATGTTTTCCATAAAACATTCTGGTTTTTTAATAATATTTCTTCAGATAAATCATCATGAAAGGACATAATTATGACATCCAACTACTCAATATAAAATCTTTTGGAATCTACCATACAAAACATCATCTGGATAGTGTGATTTTTTATAATTGGGAATAATATTTTTGAATAATATACCACTTATATTTGATGAAAATAATTCAAAACCAACCTCTCCTTTTACCGTTTCTTACTGTCCACTCATTCCTTCAACTAGCATACCCACTAATTCTCCAGATCTCTTTTCCCTAGTGGTAATTCTATTAGATCCTATAATTTTTTGATGTATAAAAATTCAACTCTTCCTTCATATATAACATCCAATAATTTAATTCATTGAGGCTTATCACTTTTTCTAGGATTCTAGGTTTTCCATTATCCTTAATAAGAAATTAGTTTTTTCCACACTCAAACCTATGCATTAGTTATATGAACCAGGCATGAAACCTCAACCAATGAGGTTCTACTCCTTCTAGAACCCATATTTATGAATCTCTTCGTTGATCTTACTTAATCATAGAGTATAAAATTACATTATTCCTTCGTTTTTTTGGAACATGTATAGTATCATCCATTTCAAAACATTCTTATACCTTTTGAACTTCTATACTACTTGATCAACCTAGATCCACGAGACGTCCATTAATATCAACCTTGATGAGTGGCTATTCTTTCCTACCAACTATATCTTTAAAATAATTCTAATCCTTTCATAGGATAACCCTACTGAATATGGAATCATAAACATTTATAACATTCCTTGGAGTTTTTGGAATCACATCCAATAATGAAACATATCCTGAACATTGTTTATAACATTATTCCTTCTTTGGAATCTACATGGGAATACACAATACTCCTAAAAATATTCTGGAGAGATTCCCCAACCAGTATTCCATTCTAGTGTTCTTTTGTGATATATTAACCCATCATCATAGAAGGGCTCCTATTCATGAGTTATACCACATTATGTATTACTGTCATCTAAGATTCCTTTAAGAAACCATAATGAAATATCATTATTCTAGATCTCTAATTAAAATTATTATTCAAACATTACAAAACATCATTTTTTCAGGGTGTTCATGGAATATTTTCTCTATCCATATTCCTTTAATCATATAAAACATCTGAAACTCTTTTAACCTATATTCACTTCTTTTTTAGGAAAAAATGTTTAAACATTACTTTAGACACATTTTACAACATGGGTCTATAATTGATGAAATATATGAAATCCTTGGACTTTTCTTAATAAAAACACTAAAACCTTCTTTGTATCCCTTTCAATGAATATATCACGATATAGTGTGTGTCTATAAGAATGTCACAATGTTAACCCCCATACTTCCATATAAATTAACTCTATGTTCTAGTTATTTAATTTCTTATCCAAATATCCAGAGGAAACATTACACGGCTTTTCAAGGATACACTCCCTGCAAATTCCAAAATCTACATCGCCAAATTTCAATATTCCTCTAATAGCTTAGTCCCTTCATCATTTCTCATAAATATTTGCTAGACAGTTGTGTCACAACTTTGATATTCTAATATTTATCATTACAACAACCATTCCATCTCTTACATTCTTATTAAAATATAATTTTGTATCTTTAAAACCTCAATCCATCATCGTAGAACCTCGTGTGACTTTATACAAACTATTTGAAAAGGTTTTACTAAGTCCCACATGATCCATATAATATACTGAAATCAAATTCTTTAATAATCAAAGTATATGATGAATGTGATGAAAGTGGGTTTCCTAGACCCAAATTCATTATGTACATTCATAACCATTACATGTATACGGTTTGATTTATACATGTGTTTGTATTACCACAATAGCATTGATACTTCTATGTACTATATTTTTTTGGTAATGTCATTCGATTGCATGTTATATCAAATGGTTATAGTAGTTCCCAACTATAATGATAACCACAAGATAACATAATTTTCATATTAAAAATATTTCATATTTCCTAGATACATTATGATGATAGGATAGAGATGAGGTCTTACTATTAGGTGTTGGGTGATTAAAAGAATTGATACTTCTTATCATGAAGTTCCCACATAGTGATCTCGAGTAGATGATATCATAAGGACTGACCCTACAGTAGGAATACCACATGTTTTAATTATAATTAACAATTACAATTTATGAGCCTGTGTAGTGGTGCCTTGACTTGATATAATTATAAAGGTGATCCATTTGATTGTGTAAATTGTTGTAATATAGAAAACATAACATTTGTGTTAAGGAGTTTTATTTTGGGTTAGGTGCATCATTGGTGGAATGACATTAGTTTAATGATTAAGAAATAATTTGTCACTTCCTAGTAAGGAAGATACATCTCAGTACTAGATTAAGAATATGGTGATACCTTCAATAAATACACAATCATGGTAGAATAGGTTAAGTCTATCTAGTAATTTTATATAAAGAATAAATAAAGTATGTGAGTATGATGACAAAATTTATGCATCTAACTTTCTGAGATATCATATAACAAATAGATAATATTACCTGGTGTGTTCATAAGAGGTTTCCACTACGATGAAGAAACATATTCTCCTTAGGGGCATTGATGGATTTCTAAACTCTGCTCTTGGTCTGTGATAATTACTCATTGTTACAAAGATAATGGTCTAGGGGGTCAAGCACAATGTATATTCATATGTTTGTCCAATTCTAGTGAAATGGATTTTAGGGCATGATGGGCCATACATCATGGTTTGGGATATTCCCAAGGGTGGATGATCATATGAAATGAATACATTTAACATTAATTCAGTTTATAATAATTAGTGATGAATTTATCTTCTTAGGGAAATTACAAGTTTGTGCAAATGTAAACAATAATATTTCACGAAAACATATATTTTATTCAAGTTTTTTTCAATTATTTCATATATATGAGTTGATTTAGTGGATCATATTTTCTCCCAAAACATGTTATTGATGTTATATGAAAGTGATAAAATTTTCATGATGTTGACAACAAGTTTTATGTGTTGTTGTTGGAAGTTTTAGGATTATTTAGTAGGTTAAAAAAAATTAGGTGGTTCAATTCATGAGGCTATTAATCTACCTATATACATACAAAGAGTCCAAACTTAACTGTAACAATTACTCATCTAAATTTCTGAGTTTCTATATACAATATTCTAGAGTGATAAATTGAATAAAAGAGTACCCAAATCCTTGTTCTCATCTTGGATTGAAGAGATGATGCTCTTGTGATCATCAAATCATCATAGAAATCATAATTATCCCTTCAATAACATGAATAACAATAAAATATGCATCCACAAGAATTTGGAGGGTTTTTGGTTGATCTAAATGGATCCAAGGTCGGTTCCTACAGTAAATGATCACCAGAGATTAGTAGAACGTTCTTTTCACTCTAATTTGAATGAGGTAAAATTCTGATTTAATTTTTATTCTTAAGTAACCTCATATGAGATTATTTAGTTTCAAAAATAATTTTTATATCATCGAAGAGGATTTTATTTTGTCATTCTAGTGTGTAAAATTTAAAATACTATTTTATAAACCTCCATTGTGTGATCGGTGCCAAAAACTGGAATAGAGCGATCATGTGCTGAATTAATCCATGTTTAAATTAAATTTACATGAATTCATGTATAAAGAATTGATAGGGTCCCAAAACCAGTGATGTTTATTCGATTAAATATTTTATGGCTGAGTTATAGCTTTGAAAATATTAATGAAATGATTTTTGGGTGAAAAATTAAATTAATATATATATATATATATATATATAATATTTTCATCTGGATGGATTGTAACCTAATGTTATTGTTTATCCAATGCCTAGAATTTTAAAAGAGGGTGTCTAAGATGATCTTCTATGGTTTTCATTGATATATATATATATATATGTATATATATATATTAATATATATATATTTCTAGGTGAACAATACTTGTGAATAGTAGGCATGAACAATAATCATGAACAATACTCACGAACAATACCCATTAATAGAACTTGGTACCCCTCAAGGGGTTTTAAATATCAAAGAATCCAAAAAAACAAGAAATTTTCCAAAAATATTTTAAAAATATATTTGGAATTTAAAAAAATAAAGGGTTCATTTAACATGGTAATTATGAATCAAAATTATCTAAAGTTATTTTAATTCATAATTTATTCTCTCAGGTTGAATTATCTACAAATTCAATGTTATTCTAAAATTTTATTGAATTAATATAGATCATGAATGAGACCAAGAAATGTATGTATTAGATTTTATTTATTTATTTTATCAGTGCAATGTGTGCAATGTTTCTATTAATTATATAATAAATGTTGGTCTTCAGATCATATTTTTTTCTCATTATATATATAAGGTTTTGTGTGTCCACTATAATAGTTATTTATCTATATCTCACGTCCTTTAGATCCCCACCCTCATTGACATGTGAATACATTTATTTATAATTATGTGGATGAAAGAATACATAGACCGCACTAAGACGTAGAGAAATACCAGAAAGGATAGAGATACATTTGATGGGGTGAGAGATGAAACTCGATCAAGAGATGACTTAGGGTGTTACCCCTAGGGTCTCAAATGATCAATTATCCACTCTACGGATCAAATGTTGTAAATAGTTATGAACATTCACTTTACTTATTTTTTCATTTTTTATTATTTTGAGAATGTGTTACATTTACATGATGACATAGAATAATAAATTAGCATGAATTTATAAAATGAATTAGTACACAGTTAATGTTTTTTATTTATTTTTTAGTTGTGAGAAATATTAAATATAATAATCATATTAAATATAAAATCAATTCATTTTATGAGAATAATTAAAATTTATTAAATTAATATGAAGTCAAAATTCCTTCCATCACATGGGTTTGAATAAAACAGTATGTTTAAGGTTCTTTTAAACTGTAGTTGAGGGTTCTTATTAATATTGCGGTGTTCTTAGGAAAATGGTGGGTTGAACTAACTAAATATCATAGAAAATAATTATTCATAGATATATAGTTTCACCTTTAGAGGTAAAGTATTACATAAATAAAGATTACAATTTTCAGAAGTTGGGACTTCACTCAACTGATCAAGGAACCGTGAGTTAATGTGATTGATCACCCAAAATCCTTACTTGGAACTATTTTATTAATGGAATATCCATATATTAGACTATGGGGATAGGTTTAGAGGATCATTTCCACTAGAATACTAATGTTTCGGAGTATTCAAAATCTAGTAGTAAGGGATACTAGGATTTTGACAAAATAATGAGATACTATTAGTAGTAAATTAATCAGTAATGTTTATTTGTAATCAAGATAAGTTATAACTGATAAAGTTTATTTTTTTAGATCAGATAGAAATCACCAACACTAATTTAGTCTCACAATTATATGTACTCTAAATAGAAAATATCATGATAGACTATAACTTCCAGGAGTGTTACATGTGTCTACGCATAGTACTATGGTAAGAGAGGAAGCGTTATATGTTAGAGTCCCAACTTTTTACTATTACTTTTATTATCATGCAATGACGATAAATACAAGTATAATAAGTATTTTTATGATGTAAAATATATTCATTACAACATGTTTTCATCTATTTCCATTGATCTATAAAAAATGAAGGGGGACGAAGATGCATACTAAAGGTTATCTCATCATCCAAAGTTCCTGTAACACCCGAGACTTTTATGAGAAATATTTTGTTTTTATGTTATATAAATCATCAAAGGAATATTTCACTACACACAACACTAGCTTGGCTTGCTTTACAAGCAATCGCGACCTTCCTCGATAGCTTGCGTTGTACGCAATACCGAGTTTCACTAAACAATGATATGCTATTAAAATAGTATTAAAACTAGCCGTTATGAATAGTAATAACCACTTTTTGAAATTTTATAATTTTTTTTTCAAAATGGACTTCATTTTTGGATTTAGAATATCGAAATTAGCCAAGGGTGAAATTTTGGTATTTTTCTGAAAACTTTCATTTTTTGATGAATAGTGAAACAACTAAGTGGTAGTTAAAAAAACTGAATTTTTCATAAAACTTAATTTTACCACTTCTGTGAGTGGAATTTAGAAACTCCGAGAGACACGGTTGATTTTAGTAAGTAAAATGTGGTTCAATGAGATGAAAATAATTTTTTGGGGAATAGTAACTTTTTACTTTTAGTTACCACGGTTAAAAGTAAATAGGGTAATTAAGAGTAAAAAACATATTATTATTACCCTAACACATGTCCTAATTCGACTGGATAAGTTTAATTCGACCAAAAACAACCTTAAGAATAAAATATGACCATTTAGGCCCACTTGGATTAGATTAGGACATTTATTATCAATTTATTTAAAGAAGGGTTAAAATAGTTAAAATCAAAGTTTAATAACTAAATAATTTTTAATATAGGGTTATACATAATATAAATTAGACTATAAATATTAATTAGAAAGATAAAAAGATTTCCAACATAATGGTATTTTATTTTTAATTTTTAGACTTAAAATAATTTAATTTATTTATGATACAATGATGATGCAGTAATTATCTTATTAATGAAATATTGACATAATTGATGTTATAAATACCCAAATAAATGTAATTTGAGACTTTTTATGAATTACAATAATTTTATATGTTAATATGACATGTTAATATTGATTTAATTAGTTTTTTTCGAACTAATAATTCTGTTATGATTTTCACAAAAATCAATTACCAAATAGTGTCAAAATTGACATAAAATAGTTTTTAAAACAATTATTATATTATTAATTGTTATTATATTCCTAAAAATCTAAGGTTCGGCCAAGATACTTATATAATGATTGGTGTATCATTAGTTGACTACTTGGGGTCTCTTGGATGTATATGGTAAGTTTATTAACTATATAATATAAAAATACAAAGTGACATGGTAAATGTCAATCTAATTAACTAAGAGTTAAAACTAAAAGATAAGGTTAATATAATGACTTAAAGTTGTCTAAATTCTATTGGATGAGAGGATTTTGACCCATAACCACCTTAGCTTATATATATATCAATTTGGAGCTAATAAAAACCGAATTTTACTTTATAATAAAATAATATTTTTAGTTATTCCAAAGGTGCCCCTCTCCTCCCTTATAAAAGGGAACCTCCTCCCTCTCCTCCTGACACCAATTTGACCCTTCAAGCTCGGCCAACCCCTGCCCATTTTACTTCCCCACTTCCCTAGAAACATCCTAGAGGTCTTGGTATTCTTTAAAGACCAATTTTAGTGCCATAAAAGGAGGTCTCAAAGAAGCGCTTCAAAGAAGAGGTAATGTCCGTTACCGATTCTTTCATCTTTATTTCTTCTTCCACTTCTTCTTCTTTAGTTGTTTCATTATGAAGTAATAACATAAGTATCCCTCATATACTGATATTTTATTATAAGTATGAAACAACCCTATTTCACCATCTATCCATCCTACGGAAAATGAAATCACCGCGCGTGCATACGTACGGAATACCGTCTCCACGCCGTGGTGTAAACTATTTTCCACCACCACCATACTTGGATGGGTATAATGGTGTAAATAATAACTATATATGATTATTGTAAAGTTATATTGATTCTGAAATATTATACATACACTCCATTATAATTTCACGATCATGAGAATGATATCATCGCTCGTGCGTACGTACGGAATACCGTCTCCACAATGTGATGCGACTCATTCTACATGATATTCATTTGTATAATGATTATATAAATGCATTTAATGAATGAATTTTATATATATTACACTAATAACATTATCTAAATAAGGTATCTATAACCTAAAAAGAAAAATAATAATTTATTCGACAAAAGACGCATAAGAACAAAAAGTAATAAACACCCGAATAACAAGTAGTAATGAAACATTACTAATAAGAAGCTAAGAATATGACCATATATGATATCATAAAAATAATTATGATTCTGGAATAATTCAATAACATTATTTAAATCATTATACAGGAGGTTCAGAGACTTACGAAGAAAATCAGACCTAAGGTAAGGGAAATATCACAATCTCATTTTTATCCGAGATTGTTTATACTTTGGAATTTACTGGGGTGTATTTTATCATCCAAATCCATGCTTACTCAATGTGTGATATTATTTCCATCCACCTACAATTGTTTAAATCCATTTTTATCCTTCGGTGAGTTTTTAGTAAAAGATATGAAATGAATTTTTTGTAGTTTTTCGTACGAGGTACTTTTTGACTTTTCCGACAAAAGTACGAGAAGAATGTTTTTTTAACTTATACGGCATGAATGGATTTTTAGAACATTATTTACATGAAGCTTACTTTACAAGTTTTCATGTTTATTTTTAATCAAATTCTTTTGGTTCAAAATTATATGACATGTTAAGAAATAAAAATGTTTTTGAAGTAGAAAGGATATTTTCCTCAAGAATGGAATTCAAGTGTTTTATCAAAATTATTTTCCATCTAAGATAATATAGGGTTCTGTTTCTATCCCTATTATTACATTGATTTGATTATGTTGTAATGGAAATATTTTAATGAATTCCTTTATCTTATATTAATTGTTTTATGATGTCATGATATTTAAGATTCCCATTTTTATTACATGGGTTATGCAATGATGTATGATTTTTGATTTTGTTGCACACATAAGAATGGTATCATTATGAGATGGGTGGGACCTCTATCTCCCTCCAATTCATTGGGTAAAGATTTTATATCTAATGAGATAGACATGGCTGGAACGGTAGGTTAAACCGGTTCAGTGAAACAGGACTGAAACGAGGAGTGAACTCAGTTCAGAAATGGACTTTGTCTACTAAGATAATCTTGGAAATGAGTCTTGAATAATGATAAATGATTCTCTATGATTATGTGTGTATGCCACAAAGTTTCATGTTTTATGTTATGATTATTGGGATTACATTTCACTACTATGATTTATCCCATGTTTTGAAATTATGATTCTTTTTGCAGGTTAAGATTTCCAAAAGTTATGTTCTTATGATGTGATTGATATTTCTTTTGTTTACCCTTACTGAGCATTTGAGATCACCCTTTTGTATGTTTTCTTTCCCCAGGTCCGGAAGAAGGTTATTAAGTAAGATATTCCAAAAGGGACTATAGATATGATGAAATAAATTGGAGACAGTGTAGACGCTTTATGAACCAGTTGTTTATGTTTCCCAGATTCTAAAGACACTATACCTATACGGTCCTTTCCTGGTTTTATTATATGTTGTAGTAAGTGTGCTTCAATTCTGAAGTAATAACAATGTATGTAAAGTATGGGCCATTATAGTTGGTATCAGAGGAAAGGTATAGTAAACCTTTGGAAATTAGGATGTGAAAGCCTTATTAAGAACCTTAAGGATAATTCTAAGCATAGAACACAATCTTAGTGTTTTAGAAATGACCATGAATAACCTAGGATAAGACCTTAAGTGTGAAATTTTATTCGTGATTATGTGGTTTTCCTATTATAATTAGTGTTTCTCACACTATTCTTCTTGGTTTTAGTCAATGGCTAGAACCCGAAGGAACCGTGTTAATGCGGAATGCGACGGGCAATGCAATGATTGTCCCCCCTGAGCAACCAAACGTTATGGGAGATGGAATGCAAAAT
Organism: Viscum album; assembly: GCA_963277665.1. NCBI lineage: Eukaryota > Viridiplantae > Streptophyta > Magnoliopsida > Santalales > Viscaceae > Viscum > Viscum album. The sequence goes on along the minus strand of OY728126.1, from coordinate 2,067,345,100 downwards.
CTTTTAGCCATGCTCACACAACTTTCTCAAGCTATGAATCATGCAGGACTTCCAAACGAGAAAAGGAAGGAGCAGCATTCTGTTGAATCCTTCATGTGGTAGCGTCCACCTTCTTTCAGCGGGTCTACTGATCCATTAGTTGCTGAACAATGGATTAGTACTACTGAAAAGATATTTTCAGTTCTTCAATGTTATGAACATGATAAAGTCATCTTAGTAGTGTATCGTTTGGAAAGAGATGCTGATCAATGGTGGAATCTTATTAAGAATACGAGGCAAAGGGATGAAATTGAGTCCATGGAATGGGATGAGTTCAAGGACTTATTTTTCAATAAGTACTTCCCTCTTATTCTCCGAACAAAGATAGAGAAAGAGTTTCTTGAACTAAAGAAAAAGGATGATGAGTCTATTGGAACCTATGAAGAAAATTTTACAAGACTTGCAAGGTACACTTCTGGTATTATTGTCCAACCTGAGAGTAAGATCGATCAATTCTTTAGTGGCTTAAAACCAAGTCTTTGAAGGGCCTTAGACATAAGGGACTTCAATAGCTATGAGGAAATCGTTCGATGTGCTCTCAAAGTTGAGATAGATATTGGAGTAACCCATCAGTCATATGGGTTTGATAAGAAGAGGAAAATGGAATTCAAAGGAAAATCTAAAGAGCACACTGTAAAGAATATGAGCTTTCCCTTATGCGCAAAGTGTGGAAAGAAACATGGAGGGAGTTGTCTTAAAGGGACAAGTAAATGTTTCAAATGTGGAAAGGAAGGTCATCATGCATTTGAATGCCTCAATGATGGGGAGAATATGTTTAATGATGTAAACAAAGGAAGGGATACACAGAATGAACCTACTACACTTCAATGTTTCAAGTGAAAAGAGATGAGGCATTATGCCAATCAATGCCTAAATCCAAGGGTTGATGATGATGGTCGACGTCAAACTCTTAAGGCTAAAGACAAAGGAAAGTCACATGAAATTTCTATCAGCGATGTGGAGTATGATAACGATGTGGTGAAAGGTACACTTACCATACACTCTAAAGTAGAAAATGTTTTATTTGATTCTGGATCCACCCACTCCTTTATTTCTGAAGAATTTTCTAAGGGTATCACCATATTACCTCAACAATTAGATGTTGAGTTAGCTGTAGCAACCCCTAATGGAACAACAGTCGCCTCAAAAGTTTATAATTCTTCTCCGATTGAAGTTTGTGGGAAAGTGCTTCCTGCAAATCTTGTGATCCTCCCTATAGTGGAATTTGATGTGATTCTTGGCATGGATTGGATTTATCTATATAGATCTCATATCAATTGCCAAAGAAGGGAAGTCACATTTCATATTCCAGATCAATCTATGATCGTCTATCGATGCAAGGATGAACATAACCTTCCAGTGGAAATTTATTCCATCTTATGGGTCTTGATTCCACTAAATGAAGGTTATTTATCTCAAATGGTTGGTGAGAAACTCACGATTAAGAATATGCCCATTGTACGAGAGTTTGATGATGTCTTTCCGGAGGAATTGCCAGGTCTTCCACCAAATCGTGAAGTTGAGTTTTCAATAGAACTCATACCGGGTGCTTTGCCTATTTCAAAGACACCTTATAGAATGGCCCCAATTGAGTTTCAGGAATTGAAGAAGAAACTCCAAGATAATCTTGATAAGGGATTCATACGCCCTAATGTGTCACTGTGGGGAGAACCTGTTCTATTTGTTAAGAATAAAGATGGATCAATGAGACTCTGCATTGATTATCGAGAACTTAACAAGATCACTATCAAGAAAAAATATCATCTCCCACGCATTGATGACTTATTTGACCAACTATGTGGAGCTCAATACTTTTACAAGATTGATCTTCATTCCGGGTATCATCAATTAAGGGTCAAAATGGAGGATATACCAAAGACGGATTTTCGTACAAGGTATGGACACTATGAATTTATAGTGATGCCATTTGGTCTTACTAATGCCCCTGCTATCTTCATGGATCTGATGAATTGAGTCTTTAGAGACTATCTTGATCAATTTGTGGTAGTCTTTATAGACGATATTCTTGTCTATTCAAATATCAAGGAAGAACATGAAGATCACTTGAGAATTATATTGAAGACCCTGAGAAAGGAGAAGAATTATGCCAAATTTACCAAGTGTGAATTTTGGATTCAAAAAGTTTCATTTTTGGGTCACATAATCTCAAAAGAGGGGATATCTGTGGATCCAGCAAAAACAGAGGTTATCGAAAGATGGTCGAGACCATCAACAGTAACTGAGATCCAAATTTTTCTTGGATTGGCTGGATATTATCGATGTTTTGTGAAAGATTTTTCAAGATTATCTAATCCACTCACCATGTTGACTCGAAAAGGATTTAAGTTCGTATGGATGGAGTAATGTGAAGAAAATTTCAAGGAGTTGAAAAGAAGGTTATGCAGTGCACCTGTGCTCACACTGCCTTGTAGTGAAAAAAGGTTTGTGATCTACAGTGATGCATCCAAGAAGGGACTGGGGTGTGTTCTTATGAAAAATGATAAGGTGATAGCTTATGCCTCACGACAGTTGAAAATCCATGAGCAAAATTACCCAACTCATGATTTGGAGTTAGCTATGGTAATATTTGCATTAAAGATTTAGAGGCATTATCTTTATGGAGAAAGGTGTGACATTTATACTAATCATAAAAGTTTAAAGTATATTTTCACACAAAAGGATATGAATATGCGCCAAAGAAGATGGTTGGATCTGATTAAGGATTACGACTGCTCAATCCATTACCACCCTGGGAAAGCAAACAAGGTGGCAGATGCATTAAGTCGACAAGAACATGTCTGTTTGTCCATGATGAGGATCACAAAAGATCCAATATTTATGGATTTTCAAAGGATAGATCTGGGAATTATAATGGAAGGGGGAAATATTATCTTTCTCAAATGAATGTTCAACTATCTATACATGTGAAGATTAAAGAGGTAAATAAAGAAGATGTAGAGTTACAAAAGAAGGTGAGAAATATTCCTGAATTCAACCTTGATTGTGATGGGATAATAAAGTTCAGAAATCGGGTTTGTGTTCCTCCCATTCCCGAATTAAAGAAGGAGCTGCTGGATGAGGCTCATATTTCATCATTCTCTATTCATCTTGGAATCATGAAGATATATAGGGACCTGAAAAGGTACTTCTGGTGGGATGTCATGAAAAGAGATGTTACTAAATATGTCTCTCGATGCTTGGTTTGTCAGCAAGTTAAAGCTGAAAGACAGAAGTCTAAGGGGATGTTACAACCATTACCCATACCCAAATGGAAATGGGAAAACATCACTATGGACTTTGTCACATGACTTCCTAAAACATCTAAAGGCAATAATGTTATCTAGGTCATAGTTGATCGTCTTACAAAGTCTGCACACTTCATTGCTATTAGAGATGATTTCTCTCTGGATCAGCTTGCTAGGATATATGTAAAGTAAGTGGTAAGATTGCATGGAGTACCACTTTCTATTATATCTGATCAGGATCTGAGGTTTACCTAAAAGTTCTGGCGAAGTCTTCAGCATACTCTGGATACATAGTTGAGTTTCAGCACTGGTTATCATCCTCAGACAGACGGTCAGTCTGAGAGAACAATTCAAACTCTAGAAGATATGTTGAGAGATTTCTCTATAGATTTCAAAGGTGGTTGGGATCAATACTTACCTTTGGTGGAATTTTCTTATAATAATAGCTTTCACTCCAGTATTCAGATGTCTCCTTATGAAGCTCTCTATGGAAGGAAATGCAGGACTCCAACTTGCTGGGATGAAGTTGGGGAAAGAAAGCTATTAGGACCTGATCTTGTTGATGAGATGGTAGAAAAGGTCCGATCTATTCAACAACACATAAGAGCATCTCAGAGTCGACAAAAAAGTTATGCCGACAACCGAGGAAAATACCTAGAGTTTGAAGTGGGTGATAAAGTGTTCTTACGATTGTCTCCCTGGAAGAGGGTCATGAGATTGGGAAAGAAGGGGAAGTTAAGCCCTAGATATATCGGTCCTTTCGAAATAATGGATCGTGTTGGAAAGGTAGCTTACCGATTGGAGATTCCACCGAATCTCTCTCAAGTTCACGATGTGTTCCATGTATCTCTCTTGAGAAAGTACATACCTGATCCTTCACATGTACTCAACTCAGAAGTTGTACCGCTGGAGCAAGATCTTTCTTATGAAGAAGAACCGATAGAGATTCTAGATCGTAGTGAAAAAGTCCTACGGAACAAGACCCCTTGATTGGTGAAAGTTTTATGGAGGAACCACCAATTAGAAGAAGATAAATGGGATCTTGAGGATATGATGAGGGAGAGGTATCATCATCTGTTTGTTACAAAGTGACGAATTTCGAGGGCGAAATTCATTTTAAGGGGGGTAGAATGTGACACCCGAGACTTTTATGAGAAATATTTTGTTTTTATTTTATATAAATCATCAAAGGAATATTTCACTACACACAACACTAGCTTGGCTTGCTTTACACGCAATCGTGACCTTCCTCGATAGCTTGCGTTGTACGCAATACCGAGTTTCACTAAACAATGATATGCTATTATAATATTATTAAAACTAGCCGTTATGAATAGTAATAACCACTTTTTTAAAAATTATAAATTTTATTTTTCAAAATGGACTTCATTTTTAGATTCGGAATATCTAAATTAGCCTAGGGTGAAATTTTGGTATTTTTCTGGAAAACATCAATTTTTGATGAATAGTGAAACCACTAAGCGGTAGTTAAAAAAACTGAACTTTTCATTAAACATAATTTTACCGCTTCTGTGAGTGGAATTTCGAAAATCTGAGAGACGCAGTTGATGTTAGTAAGTTAAATGTGGTTCAATGAGATTAAAATAATTTTTTGGTGAATAGTAACTTTTTACTTTTATTTACCACGGTTAAAAGTAAATAGGGTAATTAAGAGTAAAAATGATATTATTATTACCCTAACACATGTCCTAATTCTATTTGAAAAGTGTAATTCGACCAAAAACAACCTTAGAAATAAAATATGACCATTTAGGCCCACTTGGATTAGATTAGGACATTTATTATCAATTTATTTAAAGAAGTGTTAAAATAGTTAGAATCAATGTTTAATAACTAAATCATTTTTAATATAGGGTTATACATAAGATAAAATAGACTATAAATATTAATTAGAAAGATAAAAGGATTTCCAACATAATGGTATTTTATTTGTAATTTTTAGATTTAAAATAAATTAATTTATTTATGATACAATGATGATGCAGTAATTATCTTATTAATGAAATATTGACATAATTGATGTTATAAATACCCAAATAAATGTAATTTGAGACATTTTATGAATTAAAATAATTTTATATGTTAATATGACATGTTAATATTGATTTAATTAATTTTTTTGCGAACTAATAATTCTTTTATGATTTTCACAAAAATCAATTACCAAATAGTGTCAAAATTGACATAAAATAGTTTTTTAAACAATTATTGTATTATTAATTGTTATTATATTCCTAAAAATCTAAGGTTCGGCCAATATACTTATATCATTATAGGTGTATCATTAGTGGACCACTTGGGGGTCTCTTGTATGTATATGGTATGTTTATTAACTATATAATATAAAAATAAAAAGTGACATGGTAAATGTAAATATAATTAACTAAGAGTTAAAACTAAAAGATAAGGTTAATATAATGACCTAAACTTGTATAAATTCTATTGGATGAGATTATTTCGACCCATACCCACCTTAGCTTAGAAATATATTAATTTGGAGCTATTAAAAACCGAATTTTACTTTATAATAAAATAATATTTTTAGTTATTCCAAAGGTTCCCATCTCCTCCATTATAAAAGGGCACCTCCTCCCTCTCCTCCTCACACCAATTTGAGCCTTCAAGCTCGGACAAACCCTGACCATTTGACTTCCCCACATCCCTAGAAACACCCTAGATGTCCTGGTATTCTTCAAAGAAAAACTTTTAGTTCCCTAAAAGGAGGTCTCAAAGAAGCGCTTCAAAGAAGAGGTAATGTCCGTTACCGATTCTTTCATCTTTATTTCTTCTTCCACTTCTTCTTCTTTAGTTGTTTCATTATGAAGTAATAACATCAGTATCAATCATATAATGATATGTTATTATAAGTATGAAACAACCCTATTTCACCATCTATCCATCCTACGGAAAACGGAATCACCGCGCGTGCGTACGTATGGAATACCGTCTCCACGCAGTGGTGTAAACTATTTTCCACCACCACCTTACATGGATGTGTATAATGGTGTAAATAATAACTATATATGATTATTGTAAAGTGATATTGATTCTGAAATAGTATACATACACTCCATTATAATTTCACGATCATGGGAACGATATCATCGCTCGTGCGTACGTACGGAATACAGTCTCCACAATGTGATGCGACTCGTTTTACATGATCTTCATTTGTATAATGATTATATAAATGAATTTAATGAATGAATTTGATATATATTACACTAATAACATTCTGTAAATGATGTATCTGTAACCTAAAAAGAAAAATAAGAATTTATTCAACAAAACACGCATAAGAACAAAAAGTAATAAACACCCGAACAACAAGTAGTAATGAAATATTACTAATAAGAAGCTAATAATATGACCAAATATGCTATCATAAAAATAATTACAATTATGGAATATGTCAGTAACATTATTTAAATCATTATACAGGAGGTTCGGACACTTACGAAGCAAATCGGACCTAAGGTAAGGGAAATATCACAATCTCATTTTTATCCGAGATTGTTTATAATTTGGAATTTACTGGGGTGTATTTTATCATCCACATCCATTTTTCCTAAATATGTGATATTATTTCCATCCACCTACAATTTTTTAAATCCAATTTTACCCTTTGGTGAGTTTTTAGTAAAAGATATGAAAGGAATATTTTGTCATTTTTCGTACAAGGTACTTTTTGACTTTTCCAACAAAAGTACGAGAAGAATGTTTTTTTAACTTATACGGCATGAATGGATTTTTAGAAAATTATTTCAATGAATCTTAATTTAAAATTTATCATGTTTATTTTTAATCAACTTCTTTTAGTTCAAAATTATATGACATTTTAAGAGAGAAAATTTTTTTTGAAGTAGAAAGGATATTTTCCTCAAAAATGGAATTCAAGTGTTTTATCAAAATTATTTTACATCTAAGATAATATAGGGTTCTATTTCTATAACTATTATTACATTTATTTGATTATGTTGTGATGGAAATATTTTTATGAATTCCTTTATCTTATATTAATTGTTTTATGATGTCATGATATTTAAGATACCCATTTTTACTACATGGGTTATGCAATGATGTATTATTTTTGATTTTGTGGCACACATAAGAATGGTATCATTATGAGATGGGTGGGACCTATATATCCCTCCAATGCGTTGGGTAATGATTTTATATCTCATGAGATAGACATGGTTGGAACGGCAGGTTAAACCAGTTCAGTGAAACAGGACTGAAACGAGGAGTGAACTCGGTTCAGAAATGGACTTTGTCCACTAAGATAGTCTTGGCAATGAGTCTTGACGAGTAAGAAATGATTCTCTATGATTATGTGTATATGACACAATGTTTCATGTTTTAAGTTATGATTATTGGGATTACATTTCACTACTATGATTTATCCCATTTTATGAAATTATGATCTCTTTTGCAGGTTAAGATTTCCAAAAGTTATGTTCTTATGATGTGATTGATATTTCTTTTGTTTACCCTTACTGAGAATTTGAGCTCACCCTTTTGTATGTTTTCTTTCCCCAGTTCAGGAAGAAGGTTATTAAGTAAGATATGCCAAAAGAGACTATAGATATGATGAAATAAATGGGAGATAGTGTAGACGCTTTATGAACCAGTAGTTTATGTTTCCTAGTTTCTAAAGACACTATACCTATATGATCCTTTCTTGGGGTTGTTATATGTTGTAATAAGTGTGCTTAAATTCTGAAGTAATAATAATGTATGTAAAGTATGGTCCATTAATTGTTCCACCCAAAGAGTGCATGTAAAGAGTGATATCACATATCAAGCACATGTTATAGGTGAAAGATAGTATAAAGGAGTCATGCTAGGACCTCATGTAATCCAAATAATTAGGAACATTCAAAAATAGATGTCCCTTGGGTTCAAGTTGAACCAATAAATAACCACTTTCCTCATTCTTTCCTATATTAACAAGATTCTTGACATTAATCGTTAATTAAAATTTGAGTAACATGAATAAGTCACTCCTTGATCTATTGTATTTGGGTTTTCAAGTATATGTGGATATGAATAACAAAAACTATTAAGTTATCTAACGCTTTTTCTAAGCCAAAAACACCGAGACATAACCCATCAAAAAAGACAAAGATATAGAAGGGGAGAAAAAATAAGAAAACAATCTAATTTTAGTGTAGTAGTAAGGGACACTAGAAGAATAATTTCATAGGTGGAAATAAGAATTAAGGTACTGATTCTACTTCAATTATATTTTTCATTGAATGAAATCTGTTTATATATACAAGATAGGTATTGGATAAAAAATTTGTCTAACACATTTCTATTCAAATATAGGAACCAAGTTGATTCAATATGATCTCATGGGGTGGGGTGGATCTCTAAGAAGAAAATGTTGAAATAAGAGAAGTATTGGAAATGAGTGATTATCATCTTACAATACCTATTGTTTTGGTTCATGAATTGAACTATTGTTATTATGTATCCTATATTACAAAAACATAATCTTAGTGTCATGTCTAGACACTTTGGGTTTTTATTTTATGTTTGGAAATAAATTCTATCTCTCTTATAAGGATAAACTTTGTTATGGTATGACACATTTTAACAATGGACTATTTATACTTAAACATAAAAATAAATTTTTTGGAAATCAACGAAAAATAAAGAGAAAATGACTCATATCCTACCAGCCTATGGCACATTATACTTTATTATATAAACAAAAATAATTTACATAAATTAAATCAAGAAGTATATTTGGACTCTATTTTTTTTAAACCCATGGATTTATTTCATGCTTCTTTATAAGGTAAATTGACTATATAACCTTCCATAAGGGGGGAAAAAGAGATATAAAACTACTAGAATATATTTAGACTGATGTATGTGGTCCATTTATAGTAGAGGGAAGGGGTGGGTTTTCTTGCTTCATTACATTTAATAATGAATTTAATTTATATAGATATATCTACTTAATGAGGTCTATCATGTTTAAGGAATGTAAAAATGAATTAGTGAACCATCTTGGTAAGAATATTAAAAAAATCCACTTAAACTGTGGTGGATAAAATGTAAACCAAACATCCATGGTTCACTTAAAGAAGTGTGGGATAGTCACCCGATTCACTCCTCATTATACACCTTAGTGGAATGGATTAATTGAGAGGAGTAATCATAACTTCCTTGATCTGGTGAGCTTGATAATGAGTCATACAACTCTACCATTATCATTTTGGGTTTTTCATTATAGAACTAAACATATATGCTAAGTTGAGTACCAACTAAGGTAATATATAAGATTCCATATGAATTTTGGGGGTGAAAATAAACCCTCTCAATAAAATACACATGTACATGTATATGAGATATTTTTCAGGACAATGTAGAATGATAAACCCACATCCGAGAGCATGATGAGAATATTTATAGTTTATCCTAAAGAAACCATAAAATATTACCTATATAAACCTTCAAATAGAAAATTAATTGTGACAAGGCATGCCACATTTCTAGAAAGGAAACTCATTTATAATCAGAATAGTGGTTGAAAGATATATTTTGATGAATTTGATGCATTATATGCACAAGAGTTGGTATGGGAACCTTCTACATAAGAGACAGTGAGATATAAGAGAGTTCCTAAGACACAAGTATTGTATAGGTATCCAAGAGAGGTTAAATAACAAGGGAGATATGTTTTTTTTTTCACAAAGTTAGGTGACATGTTATTCCTTGTGGATAATGAACTGAGGACTTATCAATAAAAAATATATGGAATGGATGGTGAAAAATGACAACAATCTATGCATTCTGAGATAGAGTTCATGCATCAAAATCAACATTTTATTTTTTTAGACACCTAAACAAATGTAAATCTTATTAGGTGTAAATTGTTATTCAAGAAAAATTAGAACATTGATGCTAAAGTAAATATCTATAAAGAATATATGGTTTTGAATGGTTTTAGGAAATATTAAAGAATTTACTATAATGAAAATTTCTTACCAGACATGATGTTAAAATCCATCAGAATATTACTTGAAATAATAGCATTACATGATTATTAAATTTGGTAAATATATATAAAAACTTCTTTTCAAAATGAAAAGTTGGTCAAAGAAATATATATGACACAAACAGAGGGGTTTAGCACTTCAAATAGTACCAATACGAATAAAAGTTACATTGATCTATTTATGGATTAAAGCAGTTACCAAAATCATTGAATGTACACTTTAATGAAGACATATGATAATTTTGTTTCATTAAGAATAAAAGTGATCCATGTTCCTATAATATGGTTAGTGGAGATGCCATCATTTTCCTAGTATTATATGTTGATAGCATATAAATTATAATAAATTAGGGGAAAATATCACAATATATGTATAAATGGACAAATAAATGATTATCCATGATAAAATTAAGTGAATATAACTATAATATAAGGATTAAGATTTATCAAGATTGATCTCTAAGGATTACTAGGCTAAGTCATAGTATATATATTGATAAGGTAATTAAAATGTACCAAATGGAGAAAAACAAGAAAGGTTTATTACTAGTTTGACTTGTCATTAATCACTCCAAGAATATGTGTCCTAAAACACATAAGGGGATTGAAAGTATGGGTTTAATCCCATATGATTTAGTTGTGGGATATATCATGCATGTTATGTCATGTACTGGGTTTAATGTTTCATTTTATTTAATCATGGAAGGAATATTTTAAGATAATATATGAGAGATGCATTAGGTGACGATAAAGACTTTCATGAAGTAGTTTTTATGTACAATAAATATGTTCCTAGTGTATAGTGGACATTAGAAGATAGTATTTATGGGATACACTGATTCTATCTTCCATATTGATCAATATGATCTGAAATTTTTTGTAAGGATGTGTATTTTTCTTGGATGGTGGTGTAGTGATCTTGTGAAGCTCAAATCATGATGTAGACTTTGATTCTAAAACAGAATCTGAGTATATATACAACACCAAAATCAGAATATGGTAGTGATTTTTTAACCAGTTTCTAATTTTTTAAAATAATTTAGCGGTTATTTATTAGAAAACATCATTAAACCTTTTAATTTTTCACACACATGAAACTCCTCCCCAATCCCACACCCCCCCGACCCTCGCTGCCCCTTACTATCGGTCCCAACATATCTTCTCACCGCCCCTCTTCTCTAGTCCTGACCTAGCACCCCACCACCCCTCACCGCCAGTCATGACCTATCCCCTCACTGCCTATCCCGATCCTAGTCGCCAATACCCCCTCCCACCAAGGAACTATTTGGATTTGTTATACATTAATTTATACATTGAATATTGGTTATTGAAGGAGTTGGGGTTGATCTTGATATGTTTATACTACTGATTCTTTTTTATAATATATTTTCTTAGATGAAATGGTGTATAATTTTTTACATTATTATTGTCTTCAAAATATATAGATTATTAGTATTATTTTGTTATTAAGTTTCCTTAAATCATTAGCTAAGAAGAAGAGGTGGTTGGATGATTAGTCTAAACTCTTATGGGTTATGTGTTTCTTTATATTTAAATTTATATGGGAGGATTGAAAGTGGTGTTACCTAACAATTATAGGTAATAAGAATAAATCTAATTATTCATTCAACATTGATCATCCTCTATTATTCTAGTTTATTTTTGTATTGGTAAAATATTTCTTTTATGAAAGAGTTTCAATTTCCTTAAGTAGAGAGTGAGAAATAGATGTAGTCCAACATTCTTATTTCACTATGTATAAGGAATATTATGTTGGAGTTTCCTGGTACCTCATTATAGTTAAAAGATTATTAGAATTACTTTGATTTCATGAACACATGTCATTAACTTTATATTGGTTTACTTCTTAGCTAAATGCCTCATTTTCATGTCCCATGAAGGTGTGATCATTCTTAACATAATTTTCAATACTGGCATCAGTGATGTTAATTGGTTCATAATACACATCATTGATCACTTCCCAATCCTCGTCAGAGTAGTAACATTGACCACATAATACCCGACTATTCACTATCTCTCTATTTACTACCACTAGCCACTGATAAGATAAATAATTTCTTCATCCATACATGAAACAAAAAATCAGGAAATTAAAAGAAATAAGATAAATAAAATCATATATATAATGAAAAGAGATAAAATTTTAATAACACAACCTTTATCATCATCAATCCACCAATTCACTCAATGAAAAAATGTTACCAAGTGTATCTATTAAATCATAAAGAGTATCCTGAGAGTGTCTTAATAGTATTTAGAATCATTATATTCCTCTAATCAATTATTGACATTGTATTATGGTACTTTTCTCAAATATTTATTAAAAGAATATTTTTATTAAAAATGGATTTCAACATGTATTTTTCCTCTTGGTTTTCTTAATGGGTTTTAAATGAAAAAATTAACTCTTTTACACATTATTTTTCTCACAACTAGAATTTAATGATTCCAATTATCCTTTTTAAAATGATTAATTATTTACCATTTGTATTTAAAAGGAAAAAGTTATTTAATACATTAACATTTTTTTGAACTAGTATATCTGAATCTATTTTACTATTTATTAATAGTTATGTGTTTTAACTTTTTTAATAATGTGTAGGCGCAATGTGATATATATGGATAAAAGTTGGATCACATTACCGAGCAACACACCTGAGTATGCTAAGGTTTTGGAGTAGTTTTTATATTTTTTAATTTCCAATCAATCTGTTGATAGGAGAATAATATGTCCATTTCCTAAATGTAAATTTAGAATATGGTTGAAGAGGGATAAAGTTTATGAACACCCCATATTGATGCAATTCCCTGGTCAATATTTTTATTGGATTTGGAATGGAGAATTAAATGCTACAGAAAGGTTGATAACTGATGTAAATTCACAAAATGGGCACCCAAATTCATAAAAAAATGATAATTAAATGAAAAAACATATAAATGATGCATTCAAAATTGCAAGACACCAACATAAAAATAAAAACTTATAAAAACAAATAGTTGAGGGTGCTATAAATAGCAACATGACAAGTGATGTTTTTGATACTGTAGGACAACAAGATCAAGATTATAACATGTCATTATATCCTCCTCTTGATTATATGGAGGCTAATGTAAGACAAAAATTCATTGAGTAGAATGATACATTTTAAGGTTTATTTGATGATGGAAATCAAGAGTTGTATAGTGGATGTTTGAAACATTCAAAACATTATTTTCTGTTGAAGTTCTACCACATAAAATTCCATTGTGGAATTAAAAATAAGGTGATTTCCATACAATTGTGTGATGAATTTCCTAAATAAAAGATCCCTGAGTCTCTTTATGATATGAAAGAAATATTAACAAGCTTAGTCTGAATTTAAAAAAATACATGTGTGTCTGAATGATTGTTTTCTTTATTGGGGAGAGTATTAAAGCAGACAGGATTGAAAAAAATATTCTTCTTCTAGATGGAATTCAATAGGTTATTTTGGAAGTTTTAATCAACATTATACTGTGAAGAAGAAGAAGAAAATGAACACGCCTACAATGATTTTTCATTACTTTCCTTTAAACCCTCGATCGAAAATATTATTCACGACATCAAAAATTGTCGAACACATGAAGTGTCATTATATAGATAATAACAATGATGGGTTAATAAGACATCCAAGAGATTCTTTTTCATGGAAGTTATTTGATTCATTATATCCATATTTCTCATCTAATCATATGAATGTTTGATTGGGATTGGCTTTCGATGGTTTCAACCCATTTGGGACTTTGAGTACCAGTTACATCAGTTGGCTGGTTATTTTGATTCCTTACAACCCGCCTATGTGGATGTGTATAAAAGAAACATATTTTATAATATAAATGATTATTCATGGAAAACAATATTAGAAATTATATTTATATATACTTTTAGACATTAATTAAATAATTATCGCAGTTATGGAGCAACAGTGTTGAGACATGTGATGCATCTTCTAGAAAAATCTTCAAAATTATTGTTGCTCTAATGTGGACCATTAGTGACTCCCATTGGCATGGAAATTTAAATGGTTGGAACACTTACCTGGGTTTGGATTTTAATATTTGTAACTTTTATTTTGAGCCCGAATGGCAACCTCACAGAAGAAAATGGTGCTTCTTGTTTTATCAAATATTTCTCGATGAATCCCATAGATTTCGAATGAATAAGTTAATATTCAATGGTTTCACTGATTTTAGATCACCTCCAAAGTTGTTAAAAGGTTATAAAATATGGTCATAACTTGTAAATGTTGAAACAGAATTTGGGTAGGTGTGCCATTTGAATGGTATTGGGAAATGAGTTTTAAGTTCATCATCAAGTGAAATCAGAATGTAATAATGGAAGAAAAATGTATATTTTTCAATATTTTGTATTTGGAATTTAAGTTTTTGCAGAATAACCTTTATTTTATTAATATTTAGAATAATTTGTGTGAAAATTTGATAATCACATTGCTTAATGAGCATGGGAAGTCAAAGGATCATCTCAATACTCAGAATGACTTACAAGCAACGAACATAAAGCGAGATCTCTGGCATGATGAGAATGAAAAGTATGATCAAGCAATTTTTGAAAAGAAAATAGGCAAAAAGATACATTCATTCTAATTTTAAAACATGTAAATGTATCTGGTGGGTTATAAAGATACATTTCAATGTGTTTTGACTTAAAGCATCATAGATTACATGGATTTAAAAGCCACAATTCATATATTTTGTTACAACAGTTACTACAACTAGCATTGTGTTCATTATTACCAAAAATGGTTATTGTGGTTGTACTTAAATTTGGCCCATTTTTAAGACCACTATGTGAGAAAATTACACATTCATTTGAGCTCGAAAACCTTCTGTTTATATTTTTATTGACTTTGTGAAATAGAGATGATATTTCCTCTGTCATTATTACTTTCATGATGCATTTAACTATGCATTTAGTTGAGGAAGAAAAATTAGGAGTCCCCGTACATTATTGATGTATGCATAAAATTAAAAGGTAATTTATTTATATGTTTTTCATTTTAGTAAACAATTCTTGGAACATCATTAAATACATAATTATGTTTTTTCTTTTATTTCAGAGATATCTTGGTCATTTGAAGTCATACGCAAAAAATAAATCTCAACCTAAAGGCTTTATTTCTAAAAGATATTTGGAAGATGAGTTTCTTACCTTTTTATAGATACTTGGATGATATTGAGACAATATTCAATCAAGTTTTATTTGTTGACAACACATCAACTCAATCTCAAATACATAGGTAATCAAAAATTATTCCTACTGTCTGTCGATCGGTTGGGATGACCTCAAATGTTACACTAATAGAAATGAAATTATTACAAGCACATAGATATGTGTATCTGAAGAGTGAAACTGAAAATACATTTATTGAAGTGTTGAGGATAAATAAAGTTGAATGAGAGGATGAACATGAAATGATAAAGATATAACAAATTTTTTTAATAAGGAGCTTGTAAAATGTTTTGTAAGATGTATAAGTTCATAAATATTGCAATCAATATGGATAGTAGGTTGATTTATATATTTTTTAAATCTAATAATTCATATTAATTTTTATAGATCATGAATATTGATACTCAAGTAGAGTTATTGAGAGATTTGATTTTTCATGCTCAACATCCTCTAAAACAAGCTATAAAGTTTGATTCTTACAACATGAGTGGATTTAGATTCCGTATAGTTGATCAGAAAGAGGGTTTGAAAATAGATAATAGTGGCATATTTACATTTTCTAAAGTGGGATACAATGGAAAGGTTGCTGATATTATCAAATTAAACTACCAAATAATTTTTTAGTTTTTTTATTCAAATTCAATTTCGAGAATATTATCCGGGATTTTAAAAAATATTACTTGAAATTTACTTTTGTGAACTTCTCTAACTTGATGGATGTTGGTGACCATGAACTACTTGATCCATATATCTTATCATCACAATGAAAAATTGTATATTATGTGAAAGATGTTCTGGATGAAGGGTGGAGTTTAGTTGCATAATTAAAACAAAGAGAATTTTTTGATATGGGTGATGAAGTGGAATAGTTTACCTCTAACCTTAAATCCCATCAACAGCAAGAAGAAGACTCATTTTTTCAATCATGATAATGAAAATATTAGTCTTGAAAGGGTGTATTAAGTACATGAAGTAATGATGGAGTAGGTAACAGATGTGGTTGAAAGAGAAAATGATTGTATGTACAGTTATTCATTCATTTATCAACCACTTATGTCATTTGTGCAGTCATTCATTATTATTATTAGGCATATTTTGTTTGTTAGTATTGTTCATATGTTATCATTTATATTTTTTCAACCTGAATATTTTGAAATATATGTTATGAACAAAATTTTATTTGATTAAATGATAGGAATGTCAATGATGAGGGGTCACACTGATGCTAGTCAACTACC
Source organism: Viscum album (assembly GCA_963277665.1). NCBI lineage: Eukaryota > Viridiplantae > Streptophyta > Magnoliopsida > Santalales > Viscaceae > Viscum > Viscum album. The sequence continues at coordinate 2,067,328,315 of OY728126.1, read as the reverse complement.
AATCAACATTCCATCGACCACACCAGCAGATGAAGATCAATATGTCTCTATCCCTACAACATATGAGACACAATCTATATTCCCCCTTCACTATCTCTCGCACCCTCCGTCAGTGTCCCATTTTCTTCTCTTTCAATTCTTTATTGTTTAGCAGACTCAACAGTGAGGGATCAGGGTTCCCCTCCTAGTTATTAATGGGGATATTGAAGAGTGACTTTTATTTGTAGCAATTTTAATATGAATAAATTTATTGTAATTTTTCTATACAAAAAACTTTTTTCATAACAGATTGGGACAATGCTACTACGGATAAAAATATAAAAACTTTGGATGTATGGAATCTGACTACACTAAAGATAGTTGTCCCATTTTATTTCTATGGGGCCCCTATGGATGATGTCGTGGGATTACTTTTACAAATTATATTCCTACTAGTAGTGGATCTGGTTACCCTTCCCATTATGTATGATGATTGGAGGCATATTCCATCATCTGGGAAAAATGATGTTTTTTATTCAAAAATAAATGTAATCTTAATGAATTATTTTGTAATTGAATGTCATTATTTTATTAAATGCTAGAATTTTCAAAATGAATCTCTATGTTCATATGTTTTTCCACTTTACCATTGCTGATATACTAGCACGAAAGTGGATATTGAAATTTTTTGACAAGAAATGGAATGATTTTAAGTAAAGATTGTGGAATGAAGTCAGCGATACTTTGTTGAGTGCCCAAAAAATTTATGATGAGGTACCAAATGGGGTACTTAGAGAGAAATGGATTGTTTTTATTTATAGACATCGTGATGAGAAGCACTTGGTATTTAAATATATATTATTAAATTAATCTCATTTTACATTTATACATGTACATGAAAATGAGATGACATTGCATACATTACTATTAAATTATATTTTCTTTATTTCAGGATCTATCAAGGAAGAATGCATCTTTTCAGGATAGGAAAATCACCCCTCACACTACGGGTTCAAAGAGTTTTTCTAGAATCCAATCGACTGTGGTAATATTTTAATTAGTTTAAATATTTATAATACAATATTTTCTGTTTAATATCTTAAATTGTTGATTTATCTTCATTTAATGTAGACATAGATTATAGGGCACCATTTATTCTGAACAAAAGTGTGGTTGGATGTTTTAAAAAAATATGATGGTGGTTTTGTTAATGAGCATTCCAAAGAAGTTGGGGAATAAATTGTTTTTCATTATAATATATTATTACAAGTTGTCACTATGAAAATATATATTTCTTATAATATGACTAAAATTTGATTTGTAGATAAACCTTAAAGAACTATGGGATGCCAATCCTACACAGTCATACTTAGTCTCTTAGGATGACCTAGTTGGTATATTCCTTAGGAAAGTGCATCTTGGTAGAGTACACAGGGTGGGTTTTGTAATATTACCATCTGAGGTCTTTAGAAGGAAAATGGGGATTCTAGTCCCATCTACTCTTAGATATAGTCACTCCCTACCTCGAGATTCATATAGAGAGTTTATTTCTACGAAAAACACAATTTAGGAATAGTAGGCTCAGATGTCAACTTTACAAAAAAAGTTGATTGATTTATATCAGCAGATAACTAGATCTATCCCTGATGGTATTGCATCAATGACTGGTGGTTAGAAGGTAAATAACACAATTTCAAAATCATTTAGTTCACAAATATTTATTTTTTTTAATTTTAAATATAAATATACAATATTATTAAATTTTAAAAAAAATTCCATACAGGTGCCTATAGTAGGAAGTAGATATCAAGATTGAGAGGTTGATGAGTAGTGTTCATTATCGGACAATCATTAGTGGTGTTTTTTATGTTTCAAACAAATAAGGAAAGAGAGGGTTTGTTCATGTATCATGTGTGGCATAGATTATTCACCTAACATTTTCATGACCAAACATTTTCATGATTTCCAATGTTTGAAGAGGCTGAAAACCTTTTATGGCATCTATGATAGTCATCCATTCATATAAATATAGGATCAAATATGATTAAGACAACTATCTTGAAATGGTCTTCATGATATTTAGTTAAAACCATATTATCTTATATTTTAACTCTAGAAAACATCATTTCCCTAATCCAATATAGTATTACCTAAGTGTCATTTCATACCTGTTGGAATCCCATAAGGTAATGTTCAATCATTATGGTTATAAATTTTATCCCCATTTTTAAATTTTCATACATGGATGTTTTACTTCAAGCCTATACATGTGCATGTTTCTTCTTCACATTTTTGTTACCTATATCCTATAGTCCCTAAACCCCTTTCATCATTTATGATTGATTATCCCCTTAATCTTCACCAACTAACTATTTGGCAGCAATCACATTACATCATCATTCATGATGCATATCCTTATCACTATTCCTCACCCAAATAGTATCATATCTGCCTAGAAATAGCACATTTGTGTTTCCCCTATTCATATATCACCTACTACATATTCACTATCCTAACTCCCTATGAGTCTCCATCCTCTGATCTACATGGTTTCTATGTGTTTTAGAGAACTATCTCACTTAACCATAATGTGGTATTTTTCTCTTTCTATTCTTTTTAAAGGGGGATTACACCTCAAGCCTACCCATTCATCCCTATCAACCCAAACACCTCACATGGGTCTCTCCCTTTCTTCTATTCACCTCTTCAGTGGTTTCAAGTTGTTTTCTTAGTGATTCTCCACCAGGTTTAAGAAGTATGAATTTTTTGTTATCTTTCTATTTGTTTTATATATTCCTCTACAAGTATCTCTAATCCTATTGGACTTGTTTTGATTGTTTTCTTGGTTATTTTTACAAAGATATAGCGATTTTAGATTCAAGTAGTTATAAACCCTCATATGAGTTCTTTTTCAATTGATTTCATCGAAAATAACATAGTTCCACCATTTTATGTAGGTGTTTCAAATTAATTTACATTTAAATAAGTGTTATGTAATTTTAGATTTTATATAGGGTGTTTTGGTTAATGTGAAGATTATATGGTAGCTAGTTTAGTCTAGGAATGTTTTTCCATCCATGATTTGATTTTTACCTTGTAAAATTTGGTAAATTTCATAGATAAATTGAATTTTGATATTTTTAAATGTATTTTTATGCATTTTACTTGTTTTCAAAAATTCCAAGGGTGGTTTTTCATTAGGAATAATTCTTATTCATTGGTTTATTCCAAATATGGTTTTAATAGCAGGTTTATCTTTTTTTGTGTTTTCCTAGATTTAGAGTCGTGGTGTGGTTTTATAATGTGAAATATTGTTTCCCTTGAAATATTTAGTTATAATTAGATTTTAAGTATGCACACCTTGGGTTATATGTTCTCTGTATAAGTTTCTTATTCAGGGTATTGGGGCTGCAGAATCTACAATCAATTTTTATTTGTAAATCAACATATATTGGCAAGTTAAAATACAACTAAAAAATGTACCATATTTAATTGTAGTTTAAACCACTGCTATATGTTGATATTTTTTTATTAGTGATAGATAAAATCACCACTAAAAAAGGAAGCACAATTATCTATAGAAGTTTTTATTGGTTTTAGTGATGGTTTACATGAAAAAAAGGAAAATATTTATAAGTGGTTAAAACTGATGATAAATACATTCCATATTCTCCCACATAAAACTGATTCTAAAACCAATAAAACCACTAAAAAATATGGTTTCTATGACACTTACTATAAACCACCTCTAAGTAGAAGAAACTTCCACATATTGAATTTTGACACTAGTTTTAGTGGCGGTTTTATGAAACCATCGCTAAACCATATCGTGGTGGTTTAAATCACTGCCATATTAAAAAAATTGCTGATATCTGGTGATTTTCTTATAGTGATAGTTGTTCTCAATTTATCTAACGAAGTGTTCTAGATATGAATTTTTTTCTCAGATATTGATTTTTTACATAGTAGTGTTGACCATGATTCAATTTATTCTGATAATACTACTATAATGCTACTTTCTAAGGATCCTAACTTTCACCATAACAAAAATAGAATATACTCCATATCATAAGGTAATTTACTTTGAGAGTTGAAGTTTCATTTAGTAGAGAATCCACATAGGATAACATGGAAGACTCCATTTCTAAATACATATCTCAAGAAAATCATGATTATCTAGTGAGAGCTAGTAATTTGAGTATTGTTAGTGGTTGGCTCATGTTCATGTGGGAGTGTTTTAAAAGAGGGTACCATAGAAAAAAATAATTCATGTACTTTGATTAACATTACTGGTATAAAATTTGAGATATATATGTTTTTATCTTACAATAATAGTTATGATACTTCTGCATCGACTATTTTAATGTTAATGTACTAAGATTACATATCATATTAAAAGTTTATATCAGTTCTCATCTGTAATGATAAAATCAAGATACCATGAAAGTAATCTTAAATATATATCATGTGTTCTAGATACATCATGCTTATAAAACACATATGTTTTCTAATTATCATGTTTTGGAGGAGCATAAACATTGAGGCCTCTTCTCATGGAGTTTTCACTTAATGATAGATGAGATCCAAAGGACTTGCCTTCTAATAGTAACACCACATGTTTTATGTTTTATTTATTTTTATTATTTATTAGAATATATAGTGGTCACTTTACATGATATCATTATTAATGAGAACCACTAGATCATGTACTTTTATGTAAGACAAAAACCAGAACATTTATGTTAAGGTGAATTATCATGTGTTGGGTGCATCATTCATCATATGGCATTAGTTGAATGATCAAGGTGGGATTTTTCACTTCCTAGAATAGAAAAGATATTTTTTTTCCAAAATGTCTAGGATAGTAGCGCCTCCACTAAATTCATGGACCTGGAAAAAGGGTAAAATTATATTCCGTAAGTTTATACAAATAATTAATAAATTAGGTAATGTTAGTGACAATTTTTTCATCCAGCTTCATGAGATATCATTTGAAAAAGATATTACATTACCTAGAATGCGTCTATAGGATTATATTTATACTATGAATAAAACTTATATATTTAAGGGACTTAATGGTTTTCTAGACTCCATCTTAGTCTATGATTAGTACTCACTAATATTGAGATAAGGGCCTAGAGGGTCACAAATAAAGAATATTTGAATTCATAACCAATTATAGTGAATTAGAGTTTAAAACATCATGGGACCAACATTAGGGGTCAGGATATGTCTGAGTGTGAATGATTTCTGGAAAAAAATCAATTTTATTCAGTTTTATAATAATTAGTGATGAATTTACCTTTTTATGGTATTCACATGTTTACGTGAATACAAGAAATAATATTTAACAAAAAATATGATTTATTCAAGGTTTGTTAAATATTTTAGGATATTTGATTCATTTTAAGGTATTATATTTTATCACGTAACATATTATTGATGTTTCAAGTAAGTTATAAAATTATCAAAAAAATTATGACACGTTTTACACATCATTGGGGATATATATATGGGCTTATTTAGTAGATTAAAATTAAGGGGGGGGGGGAATAATTCCAAATACTATTAACCTACACATATAAGTAGTGTACTATTAACTCAATCCAATTTGGGAGTTCCTATCTCCTCTCTCCCAAATTATAGAGTGAGAATGCAAAAAATGAAGCATGTTGATCCTTTCTCTATATTTGGATTAATGGTACGGCGCTCCTATGATCAATCAAACATCATAAAGCTCATAGATTATCCACACTATCATAGGGATAAAAAAATATCAACAAATTTTAAACAATATAGTGTTTTTTTGGATGATATAGAGGGGTTTTAAGTCAATTACTTCAAGAAGTGATCGTAGATGAAGAGCAGAACATGCCTATAACTCCAATTGAAATGAAGAAAAAGTTTGATTTAATTTTTTTACTAAAATCACCTCGCATGAGATCCTTAGGTTGTAACAAAGTGTTTTATATCACTAGTTAAGAATTTATTATGTCAATACAATGAGAAAATTTTAAAACAATATTTTTAAACTTTAACTTCATACCTAGAACTAATAAAAAATGCCCTACAAATTCAGTATACATCTATTCTTCATCCTATATTTCACATCACCTTTTCAAACAACCTTATGTTCTACTCTATATATAACATAAAACTATCCAACGCTTCCAATAAGAAATTTTCCCATGCGTACTTTTAAAAAACATAAGTAAAATGATGCTCCATGGTCAATAATACCTAACTCTAACAAACATGTGACACTTAACAAAAAAGTGTCATCTTCCACATCCATAGAGTTTATGGAATAAGTGGAAGAATTAATTTTATAATTAACCATTTTTCCCCATAGTCTTTCCTCAGATACATTTTCCTTCTATAATGCCAATATATAGAATCGATCGATCTTGTTGAATTCCCTTGACTCATTTATAACCCACCTTCATGATTCTTTTAACTTTTCCTCTGAGTGGATCATACTGTAATTTAAAAAATGAATTTAATTTAGATAAAACCTTGGACATAATCCCGATTGATTTATTCATTTAAAATGAAATCCCAAATTTCCTTGAAATGTAATTCATTCCTACAACTTAATTTTCATACAATAGTAACCATTTAATCCAATGATTTTGAAAGTGATGAATGATGTATCAATGTCCATATGTATTTAGTGAACTTCCCCCAAATAGACACCAATTGACTCTAGACCACATTGAAGTCACTCACATGATCATTCATTTACCATCCTTCTAATATGTAACATATCTGACTAGATTGCACTAAACTAGTGCTCCAAGATGGTACACCACATGACATTAGGCACTCCCCCTTTTTAATAGAGGCTTTCAACAAGCATCAGGGGCACATGAGGATACCATTAAAAGACTATTCAGTTGTTATTAGAGTGTAAAAAATGGAATTAAATGAATGTTATATCATCCAGACAGACATAATAAGTAAATAAAGGCATAAATCTGGTAACATGTAAATACATAACTCGTGTTATAACAAAATGTATTGCACATCCATAGGTGAGTCATACATGTTAGAAGATCATATTTTCAAGTCCAAAAATACTCAAAAGAACAATAATGGAATAAAATGAAAAACAATCCCATGATATCTAAGTATTATCATGGTCTCCATATCCAAACTCCATCCCATCCGATATCAAGTATCTTCAATAGGGTTATTTCCCTTGTCTGAACTTGCATCCATGAATTCTACTCGGGTACCAACAAAAGGCCCAAGACATGTGTGAGTATAACTCAATAGGTCACAAAAAATAGTGCATAAATTCATATCCAATTGGATTCAATATAATTAATGGAAATATATGAAATAAATAATAACATAAGGCATGTAAATAAATAAAATAAAATACCATCAACCCCAAGCTTTGTGATGTCACTCGGGTCAAATATATCATCTTTGGAAAATGGGAATGCCTCTAAGCACATATCAATGATTATGCCAACCATAGTCACCACATGGAACCCATGTAATCATAATTTCATTCATAATCATAATGTTTCATGTGGAATCAAGGTACTCATCCCAGTATCTCCAACATCAGGTATTGAAATGACCCAAACTTTTACTAATGAAAATCCTCTTTATCTGATTAAATGTATTATTATGTAAAATGGTTATATAAAAATTATTCACTTCATTGGTTTTCTGTTTTTGGATTTTAAAATACCGTTATGAACTATTTCTTTTTCTAATATAGTCATTGAATAGTGATCATGTGATTATTATAACTATAGGGATTTAAAAAATCTAATTTACTCAGACAAAGGAAACAATGGCCTCATCTTGTAGAATTGCTCCGTATGAAGAACATTTTTGGGAGCTCGAAAAGGAGGTGGAATCACTGGGATTCACTCTTGACCATGCCCAAGCCAAGCTTCAACATGTTAACCTTGAATGGAACCTTATATGGGAAAAGTGGAAGTTGATAGAGATTACCACCCAAGAGATATTATCTGAGCTACCCCAAGAGTCTATCACCATCGCACACCTTACCCTTAGGTCATATTTGGGTGTTATAAGGGGTTCTTTAACAAGACCATTGAACTGTGATTATGTGAATTTTTTTTGTATAGAATAAATAATATTCATTCATTTTATTATTGTTACTTTGTAAATAGTTTTTAGATCACAAATATCATTCTGAGTTGTTATTCAATTAGGAAATCTATTCTGATTAAATAATTGATTTTTAAATTTAAAAACATTTTAATAAAATATTATTACTAAATTAATTTTCACTTAAAGTAAAATATCATCTAATTTTTATGAATACAATTGTAATTTTTTTAAGGTTTGAAAGCAGTGTTTTCAAAACCTATGAATTTTTGATAAATGTCAGTTTTTATTTTAAAAGTAAAAATTCACATATTTATAAAATTATTTAGATAAAATAAATATTATTTTTGGAATCAGGACATCGAAATTATCTAACATTGAATTTTTCATAATTTTCAATGATAGTTGATTTTTTGGGTAAAACTTAAATACCGTTTAAATATATAAGGTGTTTTATGACATCATAATGACCCAATAGTTATGTAATAAAATAATATAAATGGTATTTTCTTCAAATATATGTTTTAATTTTAAAATAATTTTTTTAGGTTCGTTTTATTTAATTTAAAAAGCCTTTTTGGACCCTCCAATACTTATAAAACATTTTAACATTTTAAAATGATTTCCTTGAGAGTGTGACTCACCTCCACATAATCAAGCCTAATATTTTAATAAGTTAGTTCATTTCCCTTATAAAAGAATTTTTTCGACTCCTATTGTGAAAAAACCATTGTTAAAACCATGGTATGGTTTTTGATTTTTATTATTTTAATTTTTAGTGTCCAAAATATAAATAATAAAGATTTTCCTCTCATTTCCTATATAAACACATCCAAGATCCCACTTCCTCTTCACTCAAAACCTTTGGAGCTCAATTCAACTTTTCCCTTATATCTATATAATCCTCCCAAGATTCCCCAATATCCTAAGAAGAATCTCTAAAGACTCTCTCAAGCCTTTTTTATCATACTTCTATGTAAGGGATTTCTTCCTTTCTCATTGTTTCCCAAATTTCATTATGTTGTTATACAGTTTTTTTTCTATTAAAAATGTTGGGGTGGTATTTAAAACCTCCTCTATAATTCCATACTTATTATTGAATGATTAGAGACCCCTTTCTCTCTCATTAATTCCTCCCATGTACACTTTTTACCATGCCGAAATTCTATAAGGTGTTTCTCTCTCCTCATTTACATTCAAGAAATTATTTTATATTGTGCATCTAAATTCTATTACATATGTTGGTAAATTTATTTATATGACCCCATTTATTTATATTTAATTTAAATATGATTATATTCCCATTTATCTCTCATCAACCATCATTATGAATTCTTATTTCATGATGTTATGTGGATGAAATTGCACAGCGATTCACAAAGCCGAAGTCATTTTGTAGTGAATACCATGATCATTTCTCTATAAAGGGTATTCAAATATATACACATTTACTTATTGATTATATAATTTCAAGTAAAATTCTAAATTATTGTTTCATGGAATAAATGATGATGTTTAATGAATCCATGTTGTATGATCTATGTGGCACACTTATGCATGAAATGAAATGATTAAGAAGTGTGCACCCTAATAGTGATCCAATGCATTGGGTAAATATTAGTATCATGATACGTCAAGTGAAATGAGTATTTACTCATGATAATTCAAGTTCAATGATTATTTAATCATTCTCCATGTGTAATGATCCTTGGCTCATTCAAATATCATGTTAAATGTTGTCTCCACATTTCCATGTTATGATAATCATGCTATATCATGCTTTTATGTTCATGTTTATATTGTGCTCAATTGATATGCATATTTCCTTACATGTAAAATATTCTTCATGTTATGCCTTTTTTACTCCCTTACGTGGATTTATAGATCACCATTTTCTTATGCATTTCCTCGGGTAATCCCATAAAATTCTATGTATGAAGTAATGTTATGGTCATGTAAAAGAAGTGTTAAATAAAAATGTTGTGTTTTATGTCCTAATTTGTTATGTAATGTTCCTAATTTCCCAATACACTAAACCTCTTGATCCTCAGACTTATCTTAAGTTCATTTTTATGTAATAAATCATGTATATGTGTGTGATAAAGAGCAGGGTTGTTATAGGTATCATGTGGAATCTAAGGATATCATCTTGGAATTCCTAACTCACGTACCATACAAAATCCAAGGAGCACATCCCAACATTTACTACTATAAAACATGACTTTAAAAGCACTATAATAAGCCTTTATCAATGATAGAAAATAACTAACTACCTTAGCATTGTTAAAAGGCCAAGGCTTTTATCAGTGACAGAAAAGCATTAATAAAGGATGGCTTTAGCAATGAAAATAAAAGTGATGATAAAGCATACTTTTATCAGCACATTTAAAAGTGTTGAAAAAAGACACCATTTATCAGAAATTTTATTTAGCACTAATAAAGAGACACTTTATCTATTCTTTAAAAATATTTGATAATGGATTTATTTACTGGTGCTTCTACAAGAAATGATAAATTTTATCTTTATCGGCGCCTCTACAAGTACTAATAAAGGCTATCTTTATCAGTGGTTTTAACGCACCAATAAATGGATCTTTATCAGTGATTTCCGATGTTTTGATAAAGGTATCCTTTATCAGCGCATTTATTAGTGCTGATAAAGAGGGAAACTACAGTGTGATGCAACATCACACAACAGCTCCAGAAACAAGGCAGGCAGTGTGATGTAACAACACACTACATCACCTGAAACAGTAATAGAAGTTACCAAAATAAGATTCAAATACTGAATTTAAATGAAATAAAATTTATAACACAAATATAAGAAAAAACATTATTATAGATTTTTTTGGTTTCATTTTTACAAAAATTAATGTATATTTTGAATAAAAAGGCACACTTGGAGTTATTCCAGTCACACCATGAGTCAAATTGAAGTGTGACTGATTCCTACTTGTCAAAAATGACTTATGTATCATTTTTCTGAAGTACCAAAACAATATGAATGTGTTTTTTTGGAGTAAGTTGGTTGTTTTTCAGTAAAATTAATGTCGTTTTGAGTAAAAAGATCTACTTGGAGTCATACAGGTTACAATGTACATCAAATTGAGGTTCCATTAATTCCTACATGTCACAAATGAGTTATGGATCATTTTACTAATATACCAAAAAAATTATATTTCATTTTCTTTTCTCTGAGTATGTCAGTTGTTTTTCTCACTAAAATTAGTGTCAGTTTTGAATAAAAATACGTACTTAGAGTCATACAGCTCACACTATGTGTCAGATTTAGGTGTGGTTGATTTCAACACATCCCAAATTACTTATAGATCATTTTAATAAAGTTTCAAAACAATCAAAAGGTTCTTCCACAATATTGATTATGCCACTTGTGTTTTTTACTAAAATGTCATTTTAAACTTGAGACATGAACTTTGAGCCATATAGGTGGAATTTTGTGTGGGTTTGATGTGAGACTAATTCATACATGTCACAAATGAATTATGAATCATTTTATAAAATTATCATAACAATCCAAGTGTGTTTTCTCAGTTTTTAGTGAGTGGCCCTTTTTATATTAAAATTTCAATTTTAAACTGAGAACAGACACTTGGAGTCATACCAGTCATATCATGCTTCATAGTGAGGTTATACTAATTCTTACGCATCAAAAATGACTTTTGTATCATTTTCCTATGGTATAAAAGCTATCAGAATGCATTTTTTGGTTTTGAGTATGTAAGTATTTTTTAAAAAAATAATTTCAATTTTGAATAAAAAGACACACATGGAGTCATACTGATCACACCATGAATATTATTGATTTTTGGATGATTATACATGTCTTAAATTACATATGTATTGTTTTAATATTGTATCAAAATAATCTGAATGTGTTTCCTTGGTTTTGAGTACGGTCCTTTTTTTACTAAAATGTCATTTTAAACTTGAAACATACACTTTGAGTCATATAGGTAGAATCAAGTGTGGGTTTTATATGAGACTAATTAATAAACATAAAAAACTAATTAAAAATTGTTTTCACAAATTATCATGACAATCCGAGCATGTTTTCTCAATTTTCAGTGAGTGGCACTTTTTGTATTAAAATGTAAATTTTAAAATGATAACATACACATTGACTCATACTGGTCACACCATGAATCAGATTGAGGTGAGGATGATTCATATATATAATAAATATCTTATGGATAATTTTCATAAATTAATAAAACAACCTTGATGTGTTTTCTTAGTTTTGAGTATGTTAGTTTTTTTCACTAAAATTACTGCCAGTTTTTAATAAAAAGACACACTTGGAATCATACCGATCACATTATGTGTCAAATTGAGGTAAGTACAATTCCTAAATGTCATAAATGACATATGGATAATTTTTCTAAAGTTTCAAAACAATCTAAATATGCCTTTTTAGTTTTGAGTATGCCACTTTTTTTTTCAAAAATGTCATTTTAAACTACAAACACATACTTTGAACCAAACAGGCGACATTATGTGTTGGTTTTACATGAGACTACTTCAAACACGTCATAAATGAATAATGAATCGTTTTCCTAAATTATCAATACCATCCAAGAATTTTTTTCTCATTTTTCACTGAGTGGAAAACTTTTTTATTAAAATGTTAATTTTAAACTAATAACAAACACTTGTAGTCATACCGATCACATTGTGCATTGGATTGAGGTACAACTAATACCTATACATCAAAAATGACTTATTGATCATTTTAGTAAATTAATAAAACAATCCCAATGTGTTTTATTGGTTTTTAGTATGTCCGTTTTTTCAATAAAATTAATGTCAATTTTGTATAAAAAGATGCACTTGCAGTCATATCGGTCACACCATGTGTCAGATTGTGCTGAGTCTGATTCCTACACATCCCAAATTAATTATGGATAGTTTTCCTAAAGTATTAAAATAATCATATTTTTTTTCCATTTTTGAGTATTCCACTTGAGCTTTTTACTGAAATTTCATTTTAAACTAGAAACTCACACTTTGAGCCATATAGGTGGCATCATGTGTTAGTTATACATGAGACTAGTTCATACATGTACCAAATGAATTATTAATCATTGTCCCAAATTTTCATGAAAATACAAGAATGTTTTCTTTTTTTTAGTGAGTGAAACGTTTTTTATTAAAATGTCAATTTTAAACTGATAAGGGACACTTTGACACAAGCCCTCCTTAATGACCGAAATATATCAATGGTAGTTTTCTTCTGATAGTTCTTTTATAAACCTTATTACCTTCTTGGTTGATTAAATGCATATTTATTCAAAAATTAACGTTGGATTATATACCTATTTAATAATTGGGAGTTATACAGATGTTTCTTCAATAAAACTGGTGGATAAATTAAAGATTCCAACACATAATGATATTATAGGTGGATTACTAGCCTGTCTAAAATCACTTAAAAAGGGGTGAAAACATTATTCTAATAATTCACCTAAAATAGTTTTGTAATGTCTATTGTCTTAAGTGACATGTGTTGTTTGAACTTTTAAACAATTATTCTAAACAAATCATCCTACGATCCTTATTCTACTTCATTTCCCAAAAATTTTATAGTTTTCAATGTAGCACTTCTTATCCTCTTCCCAATCCGTCTCTACCTCGGTCTTCACCTCTTCCTCCTCCTCCATGTCGGTCTCCTACTACGACTCTACCTATAAATATACCTTCACCTATGCCTCCACCTCCACCTCTACCTACACCTATGCCTCCACCTCCATGATTTCCCAATAATTTTATAGTTTACAGGCTAGAGCTTCTAAATAAATTGATTTCCTCCACTATAATTATCCATGAGAAAGAGATTAAAAATAATATTTAAGCATTATGAAACTAATTATTCACAACCCTAATATATTTTGAAGTTCATAGCTCATAATAGATCCAAAAACATTGTTGGTAACCACCTAAATTTGTTTTCAAAAAACATTTTGACTAAAAGTATAATTCCCAGTCATATATAATCAAATTGATTTCTTCTTTTGAGTTACTAGGTTATTGGAAATCTTGATAGTACTGAGAAAATATAAACAAAAAAATGATTAATAAATATATTCAATTAAATTGTAATTGTCATCAAAAATTACTATTGGGGGATGGTATAATTTTCAGGATTTGTTATTTCTCTCATAAATGTGAAAACATAATATCCACAATCAAGGTCATTATCTTGTTTCAGACACTACCGAAACATTGAACAAAAAAGTAAATTGTTTTTAAATGTTCTGATTTTGAAATAGTTCTATATATAACTTAATTTGTTTCTATTTTTTTCAATCCATAAGCTTTATCGCTTCATACACCAACTTTATTACATGATCTTGCTTATATTTAGTGATCTCCCTATCATAACAAAATTCATGTTAAAATGTAGATTGAATATATAATTTAAATTTTATAAATAATATTTTTATTACTGTGTATTACATATTCATAATACAGACAATGTGTGGTTTTTTTATTTCATATCCATGAATTGGATCAAAAAAATAATATTTGGGGTGTCCAGATTGGCTGTTATCAGCATCAAGTGCATCCTAAATAAACAAAAACAATTAGGCAATGAGAAAAATTAAAAATATATTTAATGTGATTATATTTTAGAGTATTACCATTGAATTGTAGGCATAAAAAATAGTCTGTTTTCTAATAATTTTTTATTAAATGCTTTGAGTAACTCATATTTTTTTCATCTTAATTATTTTCTCATTCAAAGTATGTTCTGCTGTAGAAATGATACAGGGATTAACAAATCCAAATTGTGTGTCACATGATATATTCATTAAATAGTTGTGATACAAACATCTAATCAGAATATTAATAGTTATTAAATTTTGAAAACATACTAACTCACTGTTTAGACATATGTATTACGAAAATGTTCTTTATGTATGTATTCAAAACTGAGACATCAAACACTTCATGCTTGAGAATCTTATTTAGAGTCTCGAGCCCAATTATATATGTTAAATAATTTCCATATATTTATTCTTCATATTAAATGTAAAACATAGTTTTATCTTTAAATGTGGTGTCTACATGACATTTTAATGATAATAAATGTTTCTTTGGAACTGGTGGGGGGAAGGTAATCTCAAAAGGTCATTTTGTTATCTTGGTTAATTCACTAGAATTTCCTAATTTTACCTTCTATTTATCCACTGGTTTATCCATCTGTAATATCATATCTCACTTCATAAATTTTTTTCATCAACTATTACATGTTTTTCATATGAATTTTTTTGTTAAATATATACCTCATGCATCATTATAACCTTAGATGACCATGCAATGAAAGATCTAATAGCATCTTCGACCATTATAATATATGGTCTATCAAGTAGAATAATAAACTCAGCAATTGAATCATAAGCTACCTCAATCCCCACTCTCAGGTGATCTTTTGGGAGTTCTTGATTTTTCAGCTGATCTCCTATGATATTTTACATTGTACCCATCGCAACATGGTAGATGTGGGTGTTGATAGATACAAATCACATACAACTATACCTTGCATAATTTTATTAATATAAAGTTATCATAAGTTGTTTGATTCAAAATTAGGTGAAAGAGTAAAGAAAAAAATGATTACCCTAGGTAAGGTATGTATTTGGGGGTAATTACTATGATCAAATCCTGTTGGATCATTTGGTTCATGTTTGGATCTTTGATCTTTAATCAGTTTACTTTGATACTTTCTTATACACTGGACTTCCAAACCAGAACAAAAAATAATATATTATTGTGAATGTATTTGTTCATGAAACCATCTCACCATATTATATGTATTTTCAGTTGGTTTTAACTTCTATGAAAATATGTTAGGATAGACTCCAAAACCAAATCCCATAAGATGACCATATTATTCATGCCGATTGAAAGCTACTGAATGTATCTTTTCTTCTGGTAAATATTATTCCGATTCTTATGTCTAAAACATATAAAAAATATGAACATAAATAGATATTTTTATATAATATAATTATAAATCATAATTAATTACAATTAATTCATACTTAGACATGCTTCCCAAATAGTTTTTTGTCAACTAATTTACCATCCAAATTTACACAAGCCTCCTTCCAAATCACATGATGTGGGATGGAGGTTGATTTGTATTTTGATTCATTGATAATCATATAAACAAAGGAACATATGTTGTTTCATATCGTATAATAAACTTTTATTATTTATTTAAAATACATACCAATTTCTTCTCTAATGAATCATACCCCATCCTTGATTTCTGATAGGGGGACATTGTTTTCTATTCATGTTCTTTATTTTTAGGACTCTTTTTATGATTCATAAATCAATAATTCTAAATCAAGTTGGATAAAATAAATAATTTCAAATAATATATTATCTTCTGTAATGCACCTAAAATTATTTCTCATTGTGATGAATGGTGAAAGCAGTGTATGTTTTCTGCTTTATAATGTGTTCATAACTAAGTGGTGAGTGGAGATTTATCTTTTCCTCAGCATACCTAAGATGTAACTTCATAGTAAGGGTTCTAAATACACTATGGTCTTTTCCAACATCCATCGAAAAAAAATTCTTATGGAAATATTCCAAAATAAACGAAGTATACCACGAATAATGAAAATTAAATCATAATTTCATTATATAATTTTTTTGTAAAATAGGGAAACTGTATTGTAACATTACCATTATATATTTCCAAAGTATTTCTTTCATTATAGGTTGGATGTGGTTCCATGAATCAAAATCAAACAGCACATTCATTCTCATTGTGACCCCAAGATTACTAATGAATATTGAATTTTTGGGTTCAGAAGTTTGGCCATGTTTTTCCAACAAATCTCAAATTTTATACCCTAACTTATTTCCGTGAAAATTTTATTCACTACTACAATGTTGTGTCATTGTTGTTTTTCACTCAAATGTTTTTTGATCCTCTAATAATTATATAGTTTCATCATCAGAAGTTCATTCTTCTATAGGATTACTAACATCATCATGTGCAAAAGAAATTATCTACATGAGTAGTCAAACATTTAATTTGTCTTGAATAACAACAATAAAATACAATTCGTGCATAAAAGTCCACAATTTCATGCATCTTTCATGAAAGTTATAACTATCTTGAACAATGATATAATACTTCAATACTGAAGTATGACTAACTTTTGCTGCCTTTATTTAATCCATCCTATGATGTTGATTTCCTTCCATATCTTGATGATGGATTGGACTCCATCTTGGAAACTGTCGTTACTACCATCATTATGGTTCCAACGTTCCTTGATGTCATACCTCTAGAATATTTATTATTTTATTTTGTAATTTTATATTTATCTCCCATCTTTTTTGGACATCCACCTAGGTTTCTTGAACTACTCTAACCAAAAGTCATCCCATATTGTGTACTTGTGATCATTTTGTATTACTAATTCTCATAGAAGTTCATGAAACATAAAAGAGATAAGAGGTGAGTCTCAAGAAAAAAATGGAATAATAAAAATAGGGGAGATGAAATTAGAGTTTCCACTATGGTTTAAAAATAACTTAAATACAATTTTAATAAAGAATTATAACATATTATATTTTAAAAATAAAGAAATGAACATTCAAATCAACATGACTTCCACTCACTGTGATTTACTTCCACTCACAAACATTTATTGTTTGTCACTTCCTCTGAAATTTTCTTTTTTTAGAAGGGATTATAGGAGATACAAACTTATGGTGGTATTTGTGTCAGGTATGTGGGAGATATTGACAATCATCTATTTTGTAACACTACCAAAAGAAATTATTCTAAAGATGAATCCAAAAACAAGGCCGAATAGCTCTGCTCATTGTTGGAGGAATACCTTTGATATTTAGATTTTCATCCTTTTAAATTTATGAAGGTTAAAGGGAAAGAGAATCTAAAAGTGTGTTTGTCTTTCTTTTCTCACAAAAGAAATGTTCCAAATGAATATTTTCAGGTGTTCACCCATCATAGTAGTATTCTCATACAAGTATGCTTAACTGTATAGATCTAATAGGATCTAATGTGACTGCACTCAAAATAAAAGTAAATTTTTATGAAGTGTAATCAAAATTAATCGAGTGAGTCATATAAGAAAATGCATATCAATAAAACAAAAAAAATCATTCATTGTGTTTTCATTAATTTTTCAGTGTTATTTTTTTGTGAATAGTTTTTTTATGTTGCTTATGACTATTGTGTGTTGTATGCTTTTTTCACAACATTGTATATATATGTATTTCATAGTGGTATTGTATGAATATGGAATAATTTTATAGAGTAGGGGTGTCATTGTGTAGGTATAGGTAAGTGAGAGAGAGATTGATATTGTGGTTCCCATAATGTTCTAAGATTGTGGTTCCAATGTAGATCCTCATAGGGATTATGAACCTAGATCTAGCAACACAAAATAGTATAAAATAATAAATTCAACATCATAATGAACATTTTTGGATCATTTTGAAACCCAAAACGTCTTATTATGTACTAATATGACCATATCAGCTTCAAAACATGCTCGGGTCAGACTCAGAGTTGATTATTCCCATAGAATAATTTGGTCTTTGAAAATAATTTTATGCCCTTCAATAAATAAAATAAATCACTCACTCTAGGAAAAGGTAAGTGTTCCATAATATTTACTCTATTAAAAATCATATGCTCAATATACAAATTTATACATTAATCACTATTCCTAGTAATATGGAATAGAGCTCCCGAGGGTGATGTACAAGTTCCAAGGAAACCATTATACTCAATCTATTCTTGCTGTATTTTTATCTCAAAAAAATTAGTTTCAGAAATTTGAGAAGTTTGAATAGAAATTATCACTCTTTTATCTAATATATTGATAGGTATTTCCACCTCTCTCTTCAGAGGTAACTTATAAAAAACATCAATGAAAATATCCAAAAAATGATCAACTACTAAAGGTAGAACATTTTTCTTTTCATATTTAACCACTATAATCATAATAGTATTCATTTCTATGGTAATAAACCCAACATTATCCTAATTTGATCCCACATAATCTATATTTATTTCACATTATCCAAAAAATGTATACTAATCACCAATCTCTGGGAAAAATGGAACATTAATTTTTAGGAAAATCAATATGAGATCAATGATGGATTAATTGGTCTATATGAATAATAATATTAAAATACCTCATAATAATGATATAAAAATATTTAAAATGACTATATATACCCATTATAAAATCAAAATGTAGAAATCCACCACATATTACGTCTATCTTATCTAGGTGTATCAATACTCATCAACTTTGAGGAATCATTCACATTCAATTCAGGAAGATATACCCATTTGTGTCTACCACTATTGTATAAAATTAAAATTGATTACTCTTGTTTAAATATGTTTACTTATAGATAAATTAATTTTAATAAAATTATGAATAATTTATAATCCCAATTCTAGATTAAATTCCAGATACTCATAAATAATGAATAAGACGCTTTTTTGTCCTAAGACCATCAACAAGAGTATAATATACTAGGATTGTACCTATCACTATAGAATAACCCTATCTAAAATAATCTATATACTACTCAGCCATAAATAATATACCAGTAATATCTGATAGCCCTTATTAGAAGGAATAACTCAAAAGGACCATTAGAGGTTCCCAAACTAACCACATCTATAGAAATGTTTCACATCAAAGAGGCAATAAGGATAAAAGTGTCTTAGAAACATACACTAATGGAATCACTCAAAAATTATCCTCAATTGAAGAATAATTTTAATACCTCCAATCTAATGGTCATGAAGAAATGAATCTCATCCCACCAACATTCAATATTACATATGTTTACTCAAGTATTTTTCACCTACCAATTTTCAATATTTTTTTAATCCTCAATAAGATGCCTCCAATAACATACATCCCTTTAAAGGGTGAACTTTTCAACACATGCCCAGTATTGATCTATAATTTTTTTACTCTTATAACTGAAATGAATCTATTAAATGAAATCCTAAATTCAATATTATGATATATTAGCATAAACTTTTATAGGAAACATAGATACTATATGTTTCTGTTATTGAAAATCATTCCACATAACTTAAAGTGGATCTAAAATTAACTCAAGTACATGAGGATAAATATAATTTATAGCATATATAGGATATACATTGAATACTTCCTATGGATATATTGGGTTCAGAGTGGTTACATATTCTACATTAATGTAGAGATTCACATAATTTTCCCCTTATAAAAAACGATAATCTTTTAGAAATAGACACAAAATAATCTATATTAAATGTGAAACCATACCCCTATCTATCATTAATTTCCTTTTTAATAACTATTTTAATATGTTAAATATAATGTAAAAGATTTTAGAATTATTTTTTAAAATATATGTAGGAAACAACTAACTAACAATATTGATTATGGGGGTTTCTAAATAAACTCAATCAACTAATAAGTTATATAAACCTAATCATCACAAATAAGTAAATAAGAATACACTATTTATTTATTATTCATCTTTCTATTAACATAAATTTATAATTGATTCTAGAAAAAAATAACAAAGACAAATTAGAACATGACATTTCATATATTTAAACCAATCCCTACCTATCAACTCCTAAATAAGAGGCATTAAGATCAAGAAGATTGGTAAAATAAAAAATAAACAAAAAACAACATAGGCATCATATGGTAACTCAAGTATCCAACTTAATTATGATATCAATACATATTTATGGATTATATAATATGTCTAGAAGGTTTTTTATTTTAGATATAATCCATACCAATATCCCTAGTTTCACTCTGATTCCATTTTGTAATGTTCTTTACCTAGTACACCCAAATAGTTCCCAATTCTGGTCAGTTCATCTCCTCAGAAACACTTCATGATCTCTAAATTATTGTTTATATTCTAAGGGATATTGATAAAATATTTGATAAATGGGTTAACTACTTCCATGTTTAACTAAACTCAATTTTATCATGCTATAAAGCCAACATTACCTTTGTAGTAGCATGTGGTGAGAAATCTATTTTATTTATCCATACAGGACCACACACATATGTTGACAGACCTAACCATATGAATACATCATTATCATTCTTTGAAACCATTTCATATGGAGTAAAAAGATGAAATATAACCACTCGTTGTATTTTAGTGGTGATCTGATGAGATATAGAGTTCTTCATGGTTAAGAACAGTGCAAAATTGAAAAATGTGGAACCAAATAAATCAAACAACGATGGAGGAAAATAGAAAATAACATACATTGGATTCAATCCGTGATTTATCCATAGAAACATAGAGGAGTAATTCCAAAAGTAGTGGAGTTCTGTGAGAGCTTGAGAATCACAAGTGACTGAGTCATGCTTAGGGTTCTTTTAAATTGACTTGGGACACTTTTAACAGCTCTTTCCGAAAGGCAGTGATAAAGATCCTTATTATCAGCACTAAATTTATAATAACTGATAAAAGGGATGTTTATTAGTTCTCTTTTATCACTGATAAAAGACATATTTATCAGCACTAACGTTTTAGTGCTGAAAAAGATAACTTTTATGAGTGATTTTTTAGCACTGATAAATATTCCTCTTATGAGCGCTGCAACATTACCGCTGATAATGGATTTATAATTATAATTATTTAAATAAATTTATTATAATTTTATATTTATTTAAATATATATATTTATTTATTTATAATTATATAAATAATTATTTAAATAATAATAATTATTTATATATAATAAATATAAATTTATAAATTTATAAATATATTCTTTATAAATATTTATTTACAAATATTTTTTTAACATTATTAGTAGATAGATATTCTTAAATACATTCATTTTAAAAATGAGTGAGAATGAATAATTCAAAATGAGAACGTTTAAAAAATATTGAAAAATGGATAAGTTTTATTAATTAAATTTAAATTATAAAAAAATATGGATATATATATATAGAAGAAAAAATGAATACATATTTAAAATAATAAAATATAGAAATATATATACATAAATAAATAATAGAAAATGATCAAATTCAAAAATAAAATAAAAAATAAAAACATATTAAAAATAAGTACTCTAACTATAATATTATTAAAAATAAATAAATAAAATTGACTTATTAAAAACATAATAGATTAAATGTATCAATTTATAATGAAATTCTAAAATATACTATAATTTGAATTAATTACATAAATATTAGAGATGTGTGTTTCTATATATTGGTTTGTACATTTTCATATAAAAATACATTAATTATATATATATATACATGAAATCAATGTAACACACGACATTTGATATATGTTAAATGAAAAAATCAAACAACATTAAAAATTAATAGGACATTAATATTTTTTTAATTAACATTTTATTAATTATATATATAATGATATTTAATATATATCATTTTTTACTATTTATAATTAACATATATATGTATATATTATACCTATTCATTTTTATTAATAATTGTTTCATTAATAATTTTTTAAATAATTTTGTAATTTATTCTCTTTTAATTTTTTGGTGTAATTATTAAAATTTATTCATTTTATATATTTTTATTTAACATAAATATTTCTTAATTTTTTGAAAAAATATATGTATATATATATATATTAAATTTATTCATTTTTATCAATATTTATTTAAATAATAATTTTTTTAATATTTTTCTTAATTTACTCATCTTAAATATTTATTTGTTTTATTATTTCATTCTATTAATTTTAAAAATCTATATATTTAAGATATACTATTTAAAAAAAATTATATATACGTATATTCAATTTATTCATTTTTAACAATAATTATTTAATTAATATAAATTTTCAAAAAATTATTTTATTGTTTAATTATTTCTTTCTATTCTGGACCTTTATCTGCACTAAAAAATAAAGCGCTGATAAATGGTAACCTTTATCACCACTAAACTAATGTACTGACAAAATATCCCATTAATCAGTGCTAAAAATCACTAATAAAAGTTTCCCTTTATCTGTGTATTTTCTAGCACTAGTAAAGATAGACTTTATCAACGCATTTTTCTAGAACTGATAAATGTCAGTGCTATTAAAGGTGTGCTTTATAGTAGTTATTCACATTCATTAAGAATCATATGTCATATGGAATCCAAGAGCCTAATATCATCATTCCACTCATTCAATATCATTTATCCAATGGAATCCAAGGAGCTCATCCCAACATTACCACTAATTTAACATCATGTATCATACAGAATCTTGGGAGCTCATCCCAGTGTTCCTACTTATTTAAATAAGCCAATATATAATGATGTATCTCATTTATGTATCATTAGACCAAATATAATGTAAATAAAATTTCCATTAATTTCAATTTCAAGGAAACTCATTTTATTATCAAATTGGATGGTTTCTCAATCATCCCACACAAGTGTTTAATTTGTAAAGTGGTTATAAGCTAATTTATCCAATTAAAATATTTATATGAATTTTACATATTAATTAGAAACATGGCTCCTAAAGCACATCCACGATACCCTATCCTTACACCCAAGGTCTGATATCATGTTTATGACACCTTTGGTTGTCCCTTTAACAAATACTAAACAATACTTAATACACACCCACCAAAAAAGGGGACCTGAGGTATTAATTTTAAAAGAACCAATGGTGGATTCATGATATTTAAGGGGTTAAAAAATTATATAGTGATAATAATAATTATTTTTGGGTTTTATGCTAAATACATGGAAAACCTTCATGATTTCTCACATGTCACATACAATAAAAGGGATAAACCTTATAAGATAGCTCAAGGATCACCTACAATAGGTTAGTAGAGTTCTGGTTATCGATTATAAACCACTTTTTTAAGTATAAAATATAGTAATAGTGAAACTAAAAAATCCCTAAAAATAGTTCCCCTTTTCCATAAATGATGAGAGCTTATATGGAAGAAAATAAACGAATAACGGAGGCAAGTAGACTTGTTACCTTACCTGGAGCAGTCAAATACCTCAAACAGAAGTAGAAATGGACAAGATCTGGAGGGGATCTATCATAGTATAATAAGTGGAAAAGGATAACTCCTTATGGGGGTTTTATACAAAAGAAAAGGGGGAAATGCGTTTTAATGGTCAAAAAGGGTGAAATGACCAAACTACCCCTTAAAAATATTCAAACCCCACTGGCTAGCCGGTGGCTCAACAACCTTTTAGCTATATGCCATGGCCTCCACTTAAGTCCCCTAAATTCCTCTAAGACCCCCCAAAACCCCTCATACTTTTATTTAAAGATAAATAATGGATTTATAAAAAAACTAAATGGTTCTGCACCATAAATAATGGGTGGGGACTTACAATCTCTCCACTATAAAGTTGTTCATCCCTGAGCTACACCACCAAACATCACATGATTCCTTGGTGAATAATTGTGGCCATTAAGCCTGTATGTCCAATATATTCTCCCATTATTCTTTATGAACATTCCCTTACTTACATAGTACATACACCCAAGGAATATACTTTTCACTGAGCAACTTCTCACTGTGATGAAGAACATAAATTGGATGATACTAAAAGTATGGATCAACATTAATATGGATATCATAAACATCAATCACATGATATGGATTTGGAAAATATTTTCAATTCTGAGAAATGTGAATCATGTTGTGCGTGGAATTGAACCACTATATAAGATCCAGTGAGTATTCCATTAAGTCGGCCCTCTCCACAATCTAAAATAGCAACATGAAATTGGGTGCCAACTTCCCCAGTCTTTATAAATGATAGTGTACCAGTCTAAGTGACATGAAAAATAATACCTAATTTCTTATCTCATACTCAAGAGGTAAAAAACACCCATCCTCATAACATTCCTACCCGATCTGTTCAGTCTCCATTCACTTATGAATGAACTGTACATGGTCTATTGTCTCCTCTATGACACTCAGCCCAATCATTCCTACCTCACCTGCCTCTAGCTATTAAAATGGTCAATGGAATAATATCCCATATAAATCCTCATAATGTTCGAATAGAATAGTCACCTAATATCTTCTATTATAGATGAATTCTACCATGGTCAAGTCTTTTTTGGAAGATTAAAAAAAATCAAGGACATATGCGCTCATCATTTATCCTAGAATCTGTATGGCCCACTCTGACTGCCCATCAATCAGGGGTGGAATCTAGTTCTCAGGAGAACCTACTCACCTCATTCTTTCTCTTACCCCTTCCAAAAGTAATATGTAAAAAATAATCTCTATTTGAGACTATGGTACAAGGAACCCCATGTAACCACACAACCTCATGAACATTGTGCTTCGCTAGATCACACACTAAGAATGCCTCCCAAAAACATATGAAATGAGAGACCTTGGTAATATGACCTATAATAACCCACACCACATAATTACCCAAAGGAATCCTTAAAAACCCCAATCAAAAAATCCATAGTAACATTATACCACTTACACTCAAAATGGGAAATGGTTATAGGAGACTATTAGGCCACATGTACTTATCCTTAACCTATTGAGAGTTAAATAACCTCATGAAAAAACTCATTGTATTCTTATTCATTCCTAGGAACCAATTTTGTTTCCATATAACTAGAAACATTTTGGTTTTCCTAGGGTACACCACACACATAGAAACATGGGACTCCCTCATTAACTCTTCTTGAAAACCTGTGGGAACCATGAAATGCGCATGAATTTAAAGGATATCATCCTCATCAAGAAACTAGTAGAGTGGAAGATACCAAATATAAATTTTATCCCTTAAAAAGAGATCTATATCAAATAACTATCTCCTCATGATATAATTAATAAGTGAGGGAATAATAGATATTTTAGTGAGGGTTTCTCTACCCTAATGGTCTTTTACACCAAAATGAATATCAACTAAGAGATCCATTAATAACTAATCACTTATGGATTCTCAAACGACCTAATCTTGAGTCTTCCTACTTAAAGTATTAGTGACCATGTTTCGAGTTACAAGGGTATATTCCAACAAAAAATCAAAACATTATAGGAATTCAACTCAAATTCATTATCAAATATTCAAATCCCATTATGAGAATATATATTTCTATATTTTATGGTTTGTGTAAAAAAAACCTCTCACCCAATAGATAATTTTACTAGAACCTCAAACCATGAACTACTGCTGCTAGATTTAGGTCATCTGTAGGACTGTTTTATTCATCTGAAATCAACTTTCGAGACCCATAAGACACAAAATTACCTCCCTTCATCAAAAATTCTCCAAGACTAATCCATAATGAATCCTAATATACAATATACATTCTATAGGGATTATATGGGGTTAGTATTGGTGTTTATTTTAATATATTATTTAACTTATGAAATGAATCCTTATATGATCCAGACTATAAAAACTTCTCCCCCTTCTTGGGAAGGCCCATCAAAGGTGTTGATAGCTAGGACAAGACTTAAATAAATCTCTAGTTTTATCTTTCGAAACCTAAGAAGCTATGTATGTCAGAAATTTTCTTTGGATAATCCCAAGAATCCATAGATTTAACCTTCTCTAGGTTAATAGATACAATTTAATTAGAGATAATATTCCTCCAAAAAGTGAACCTGGTACATAGAAAATTTTCACTTAGAGATCTTGGCATAAATTTGATACTCCCTCATCAAGCCTAATAAAACCATCAAATTCCAAGGGTGTTCCTCCCATGAATTAGAGTACACAAGGATTTCATACACAAAATCTATCTTGAATGAATAAAAAAATTGGGTGAAAAACTAATTTATTGGGTACATAAATATAGTTGGAATGTTATTCAAGCTATACAACATAAATAGGTACTCATAAAAACCATATCTACTTATGAAAGGTGTATGAGGTATGTCTGATGGTCTCATGAACACCAAATGATATCTCGATCTCAAATAAACTTTAGAAAATAGTCATGGTTCTCTCAAATGGTTAAATAATTCATTTATCCTAGGAAGCATGTACAAATTATTTACCATTTTTTGATTGATCATCTTGTAATCAACACATAGTTGTTAGGAACTTTTATCATTTTTAGAAACAATTACTTGATACCCCTAATTGTTAGTGCTTGTCTTGATGAAACCCCTAGCTTGTAGTTCCTCTAGATGTATCTTAAGTTACCAAAACTCTTTAGGATTCATATTACAATGTGGAATGGAAATAGGCTCACTGCCTAAAATAAGATCAATCATGAAATTAGTCCCCTCTCAGGCGATAGCCCCAAAAATTTATATGGGAACACATCTTGGAATTAGTTCACCTTAGGAGGAAGAAATATCACTAGAAACCATTATAATATTACCCCATACTATCAACCAAGGTGGTTACCTCACCCAACTACTAGAAATATGGCCATGCAAAACCTGCCTGTATATACTATTCTCTAAAATTTTTGTTTTGATAACTATAAAAAGATGTGAAATCACCCACCTATGGTAGAATTCAATATTATATTGGTATGGAATCAACTATTCCATAATAAGAATCATTTAAAATTTACACATCTTCAAGATAAAAAAATCCCATGTATACCTAAAACCCCTAATCTCTAGGGAACACTCCCATCAATGATGGATAAACTCAAACCGCACTCCCAATGGAGTGTTGATAGTCATTACTCCATATAGGTAATCCACGACTAACTGTAATCCTTTCAAAAACTAATTTAATATAATGGAGTGAGAAGCCCCTATATCAAACAAATCACAAGCTAATGTGTAAGAAACCAAGATCATGCCTCAGACTATATAGGGAAAAAAATCCTAATCAGTGGGAGTAGGTTACATTGTACGCAACTGTCCTGAAAAACAACCTTGTGATCTTTCCTAACACCCATCCCCAACACTTGCCTATATAATCTGATACTCTTGACCCTGTGATCTATAGCCTCTGCCTCACCCTGATCAGCTAGTAGTGATAGAACTACCTGCCTATCATGATGTGGTGGAGCCAACCCCAGAACCCTCCACTGGTATGGATCCTCTACACTCTATGCCTATTGTACTATTTTGAAAAACCTATAAAGGTTACCCATCTTTCCACATTCTCAACATTCCACTAGTTCTCAACCACACAAATGCATGAATATTTCCCCACCTACCATATTGATGACACTATAGTGAACCACCACTCTTCCCTCCACCAACCTAGCGATTCCCCTCATATAAATGCTTCATACTACTAGAAAAACCACTACTAGTCCCTATATAATTCATCTACCCAGGTATCTAAACCTCACATAGGTTCTATTCCAAAATATGAACATCTTATATAACTTTAGAAAAGGTGGTAAACCAAAATACATTGACCTAAACACGAATCACATACCTCAACCCATCCTCAATATTCCTCTCTCGATCTTCCTCATCCTCTATTATCAACGGGTTGAAGTTTTTCAAGTCTATAAAATGGTTAGCATAATACATGACCAAAACACTTCCCTATAAAACGTGTTTAGATTCCCTTTACCTATTGTACCTTATGGTATCTAGGGAGAAATGATCAAAGAATTAGGTCTCAAAGTCCTTCTAGGACATTCCCATATTCT
The DNA here is from genome assembly GCA_963277665.1 of Viscum album. NCBI lineage: Eukaryota > Viridiplantae > Streptophyta > Magnoliopsida > Santalales > Viscaceae > Viscum > Viscum album. Next base: position 2,067,299,596 of record OY728126.1, on the reverse strand, counting down.
TTTTATCCTATTCTAAAATTTCCCACTATCTTCTTTCTAATCCCCATAGTATATAATCTATAAACTTCACCTTCCTATTAAAATGGGTCATGATATGATAAAATATAGTAAAAAAGACTCAATCCAAAACTCAACTACCTAGGTACTACCCTCCCCCATGAACATCAGTGGATGTTTGAGTTGAAACTCCATCTCTATCACCAATATAAAATAAATAGTGTGAGGATCCTCCCTCTCCATCTCTTAAAATACTCACCAAAAACTCACTCAGATTTTATCATCTGTAAATACATATGGTGTTATAGGAGTATATATCCTAAAACCCTCAGGGTGTTCTCATCCTCACCTACCTGGCATTCAACTGAGGTCCAATGTGGAGGGATTTCACTATAATTTTAAAAAAACATCACATATCAACAAAACATAATAGTTCTTGATATTACAATTTAAATAAATATGTAAGTGTCATAAAACCCTATTATTTATACACCTTTCATCTTGAAACACCTATAACTTATGATCATTACATAGATCTATCTACACGTTCTAGGTTTAAGTTATAAGAATTAGGATTTGTGCTATCTCACCTATTTAATCTTTTCATCATTCTCAATTTACTTTAATAGTTATTATTATTTTTAAGTATCACAATCAAGGTGTAGTTATATGGAGTGTTAATCACAAGTTATATAGGAAATATACTTTTTAATTTGTGATCAGAACTCCATTTTACTATTAACAAACAATTCTAAAAATAAACTATGAATAAAACTTTTACCTAAGTAAATATTTTCATAAATAAAATTACACAATGAATTTATATGATACCCCATATAAATTGATGAAGATACTTTAAAAAACTATACCAATAATTGAAAAATCATAAATGATGTTAGTAAATCACGCTAATGTCATGAATTTTATATGTTCTTAAATGATGTGAGACACACCTCTTTCTATACCATCCTAAGAGTGAAATTTTTGTAACTCGATAACATTACACCCAAGAGTTCCACTTTAGGTTGAAATCAATAAAATATAAAAATGAAAAGAAAAAAAATTCCCATTCCTAGTGACATGTATTTTCTTCCATATATAGGTTAGATACTCCCAGGTATGAGCTAATTACTAATCCTCTACACATATTGTTCTTTGTCTAATAGAACCAAATAATATGGTAAAGAAAAAAATCTCTAATACCACTTTGTAACTCCCCATTTCATAAATAATTTAACTGATGACTAGGTTGGTATGACACATGATCTCAGGTGCACCTCGATGTATATCAGTGGATGCTAAATAGCAGTGAGGACCCATAAATTTACCATGGGAAGACTATTCCCTTTCCATTAGAGTGTGAAACATGGAAGTAAATAAAGAAGATGTCATCTAGCCAAAGATAATAAATAATGGAAGGCGTAATGTAGGTAATAGGTAAATAGATATCTCATGCCATAACAAAATGAAATGAATGTTAATCGGTGAATTATACATCCCATAAGATCATTCGTATAAGTCCAAAACACTCAAAAGAAAAAAGGGGACATAAAATGAAAAAATACACCCAGGAGGTTAGAATACTTTCTTGGTCCCCATCTCTAATCTCCATCTCCTGGCATACTATAAATCTACCATAGGCCACTTTCCCTTACCTATACATACATAAATGAAGTATTTTTGGGTACTAATCAATGTCCCAAGAAGGGTGTGAGTATGAACTAGTTGGCCACCACCCATAGTGTCTAAAATTGTATCTAGTTTCATCCAATATAGTGCATTCTAATAAACTCCATAAGTACTGAGTAAGGAAATAAGATAAATAAAATAAAATATTGTCAACCCTCAGCCTAGATGATGACATCTAGGTTGGACATACCTTATTTTATCAATTCTGGATGTCTCTGAGAACATCTTGATGATTGCGCCAACTATAATCTCTACATTTAATCCATGCACTCATCCTATAATTCCCAATCATCATGTATCATATAGAATCCAATTACTCAATTCATCATTCCCAAGAATTAAATATAATGTAGAATCCAAGGATATCATCCTAGTATTCCTATATTATATATCATACATAATAAAGGTAGATCATCCTGATATTCTCACTCATTTAGCATCATATGTCATACATAATCCAAGGAGAACTTCACGGAATTCCACTCATTAAGTATCATGTATCCTATGACATTCAGGGATATTATCATGGAATTCCAAATCATGTAACATCATGTATCACATGGAATCCAAGGAGCTCGTCCCAGTATTCCTTATTATTTAAATAAGAAAATATATGACCATGTATCTCATTTATGTATCAGTAGGACAAAGAATAAGTCAGTACAATTTCTGTTATTTTGAATTTTAGGTAAATACATTTGATTACTAAATGGGAAGGGATCTCAATCATCCCACACTAGTGTCTTAATTATTAAGGGTTTAACAAGGAAATTTACCCAATTAACGAATTTCAAGGATATTACATGTTAATTAGAAACATGGGTTTTAATGCATATCCTATGTATCCTTCCCCTACTCACAATATCTAATATTAAGTTTATGACACCATGGGTGTCCCTTTAACACAAAACGAACATTACCTAAGCCAATCCAACCAAAAAGGGGTGTATGAGGTTTTAATTTAAATACAAACCAATGGTTGACTCATGGTATTTAAGGATTTAATGACTTATTTTATGGATAAAACTAGTTGAATTTGGGTTCTAGGTCAAATAAATGGAAAATAAACATGATTAAATACATAAAACATTGTGACATCCCACCACCCAGACTACATTTTGATACCCAGACTAACTGAATGTTGTAATACATCAAGTGAACCTCCTCATACACTAAAGGATATTGACCAGTTAAGTAGAACTATGATGGTGAATTGGGGAGACTATACTCTCTAATAAAAGTAAAACAACAAAACAATAATACCAAATATATACAACATCTAGATAAAGCAGTAAATACAACACAAAGGAAAGTGTCGAAAATAATCTAAAATAAAGCATACTATAATAAAGGAAATTTATATAGTACATGCCTGGTATAAATTCATAAAAACCAAAAATAAAAATTGAATAATCCAAAAAATGGTCATGGGTTCTAGCCTAGTTCTACTCCCATGCTCCATCCTAGTATCCTAAGAAAACACCAAATGACGGGCTCTATACCTCAACATTTTCCTAAAACAAGTAACATTTCTTCAGGTACCCACCTGTAATAGTATCCTGCTTAGGTTATGAGTATCACTCAATAGGAAACCAACAATGGTATCCCAAAATAACCAATCTAAAATAGTGTGTATTTATTTCCACAAGATAAAGAAATACAACTACAATCACTTAAACTTTTAAACTAAAATCATAAAAAATATTGAACTCCGGGCTAGGTTCACCCCCTGAATGGTGCATTATTTCTTTTTCCAATTCTGATGTTTCTATACAGATTTCATGATGACTATGACATACCATATCCCCATTAAGGGTAATTTACCCATTATTAGTCCAAACTAGAATTTGGGGTGAATATACCCATCCCTGAAGCCCAAAAATCTAACCATGGGCCATGTTCACCCTAGGTTTAACCATCAGTCTCAGCAACCCCTATGGTCAAAAAAATGAAAAATCAAGAATAATGGATAATTTAACAATTAAAACCAAGTCTTAAAAAAAGTAATCCAAAACAATGGTAAAACCATTTCACTATTTCATTTCAAAACCGTCTTCCATTTTCATATCCAAATTCCATTTATAAAACCATTTCCAAATAAAATTTCAACATATATTCCTAGTATATAAATTTTAAAATATCATATACATGTAACCAACCCATTACACAATTGTATTTTAAAAAAAAAAATTCATTTCCCAAATATTATTTCTAGGAATACCATTTTATGAATTACCATTCAGATTTTCATTTCCAAAAATATGAATAGAAATATCATTCCATAATTTTGATTTCAAACCCATGTTCTATTTATTACCAAGGAACACCTCTAGAGATCACCTGACATTTCAGCCAAATTAATGTTAAAGTTTCATTTAAATATGATGAAAGAAATTTTAAAAAATTTAATTTAAACAAGGTTTCTAAATTAAAAATTCATAATTACTGCACACATGCACCCCTAGAATACTATAGTGTACTTTGGGGTTAGTTTAGAGGGACCACCTACCATGTTGAAGTCTCTTTATTTTTTTTCATCCCAACACCCATTTCCCTTGCTCTTCTAAGGTCAAAGACCAATTCCCAAACCACCTATAACCCAATATCAAATACAAGAAACCATATTTAATTAATTATAATCGAATTATTACTAATTAATATCTTATAACTAGCTAAAAAACATAGTTAAAAAGAGAAAATAACTCACATGGTACTCCCTCCAGACCTAAACTGATATCAATGATCCTTCAAAGGTATTTTACACTCTTTGGGAACTAACTTGGTCAAAATCACTACCTTTCAGAACCCAAAAATAAAATAAAATTCCTTTGTCTTACCCAAAACCTAGAAAAAATAACATGACAACTTACATCCTACAAAACAACTACCGATGGCATGAAATCATATCCTCAATACACCCTCTCCCTAAGCATCATAGAATCCTCATCATTTGAGGATTATTCCACCATTATCTAGTTAAATCATTGAACAAATACATAATTGGAACAAACATGAAATTTTGGAAAATAGAGGGGTGGAAATAGTGTTTTAGCCTTACTATAGGATCTTGATCTCAAGCGATGACATCTGAAGTCACAAAGGATCAAATGAGATCCTTCAAGACCTATAATGGGGGAAAAGGATGTGAGGAGGAGCCACTGCCAATGGGGGGAGATAAAAACCCAAATATGAGGTATAAAGGGGGCCCTAGTAAAATTATGGGTGTGTGTATACTTTAAAAACCACCCAGGAGGCCACTGTCTAGCCACTCCTGGACCACTGACCATCTAGTGAGGCTGGGAAGTATTCATGGCTTCTTACCTTCCAATTGACTATCTAGTGGATCTATATGTGGTAGCCAAAGGTGCTACAGTAGCAAGTTTTAATCATGGATCCACTCTAAATGATTCATTCTTGTTTTGGTCACCATAGAAACCTAAATTATCATCCAAAAATACCATATAGAGGGGTCCAAACCATAATAGTACTCATATAAACCATAGTTCTTGAAATGACCTTCTCAGTAATTAAAAAATTCAAAATTATTCTATAAATTCAACCACACCTATAATCCCAATGTATTATCAACTCCCTACAATAGAACATATCCTCCCCAAGAAGCCTTAGTGGTTATACAGAAAAACATAGTAACCTATCTGGGTTAGCAAAACCCATTGAAATGGTTGTGTTCCAATCTTGAATACTCAACACACTCCTAGAGTGCCCATTGAATTTCAAGTTCTTAAACTTTATACAATCCACCAGTTTAATTTATCTCTCTGGAATCTTGATGGTTCCCACCTACACCCATTATACTTAATGAACCTAAGTTGACCTCATATAAATATTCATCTAGACCATGGTTCTCCCCACCATAAAGAATAGCTAGAAAGACTTAATTCATATTCACAATAGCTCCACCATTGGAATTGTCTATTCTAAAATGTTCCTAAAATCCAGACGATTCCCCTCAATGTTATTCTCAATCCACCATGACCGGACTTTACTAAAACAAAGGTCCACCACCAGTGCCCCTAATCATTCATCAAAATTCATAGACAACCAAATGAACCTCCAACATTAAAACACCATTCCAATAAGTTGTATTTTCCCTCAAAAGGCCTTTTCTAACTCCAAATACTTACCCATCATACCCAAAATAGTACACCCACTACTATTTTCATACCACAAAATATAATTACACAAAATAAAACATATCATACCACCTCTAGCTAACTTTTCCCCAAAACACTTGGATTCAACTACCTAAGCACAATTAACCCACCCGACCATGATGCCATAACCCCAAAGTAATCCCATGTTCTTCCAAACTTGTCTAACAAATTCTATTCCCAACTTCCACTAACATCCCACAATTAATAATTCATCCAACTAGAACTATCATCCTAATTTACCATGAGCACTAACACATCATCTAATCAATCCCACACTCAAAACTCTTCAAATAATCCTAGTTTTGTACATAACCCTCAGACCCCACCTAATACCAAATCTGAGCCTATACTTAGGATAAATGAAGAACCCATTGAATTTTACCTTATTGGTCCACTAGAACCAAGTTACCTAATGCCCATCCCCCAATCGATTTCGTGAACCCTTGACCCCCCTCGAAGTAGGATCACATTATCAATGTAATGTTACATACCCCCACAATAGGATAATCCTTGTCACCAAATTACTAATCTATTTACCAAACTCAAAAATCCATGCTTTATCCTTCACCAAACATGTTTTCTAGATAGAGATAATAGTACTCATCCTTTACCAACATTATGAAGGGTAATTTAACACCCATTCATAGATCATGGAAGCATAACATATGTTTATCTTTGAAAAACCCATCGATAATGTAGGTTCCAACTTTAAATGATCAATGACATTATCTACTCCATGTGAATCATTCCTTACCTCTCCTAGAGCACAAACCCTAATAGTTCTTCTAAAAACCATACTTGTGCCATTGTTTCTGATCATTCTTCCAGTTTCATCACATCAACCTCTGACACATCCATCAATTTTCATCTGGGATCGACCATGTTACCACAGTTGATCCAATCCACATCCTTTCTTCCTTTGTGGTATCATCAAAAAAATTATTAGAGATCCTCAGGTCAGCATAATTATAAGACTCTCATTGAACCGATACTAGTCCTCAACCCACACAAAACTCCGTTATCAAAATAAATGGTGGGTGTATGCTTATATACCACCCAAAACACAAGTAAAAAAGGAATTGAACACCACTGATGCATGATTTCCTCTTGAGATTCCAATAAATCTCAATTGTTGCATGCTCTAGAAAAAATTGATCGCAAATACCTGATTAAAATTCTTGTGATTCTGGTCCTTTCCAAAATAAGCTAATGTTTCTAGGACACCTTCCATGACTCTCCAACATGCCACCCTCACCAAGAAAAGATTACCCTAATCAATTTTCAAAACCATAAGAATATCACCATAACAAAACTATTCACACAATGACTCAAAAATTGATTATAATTTTAACGTTCCACTAGGATTCATTTATGCTCTTCTTGTGTTCCTGAATGTGCATCCTTAGTCAATAAGGCCAAACACCCAACTAGCCTTTCCCTAAAAATCCATATGCATTAGTAAATCACCAAAACTCGGAGTGATTTTCATTACAAGAGTAACAAAAATTTCCACATGGGAGTTAATGGGGCCAAACATTCAAAAAAGAATGCCTCTCCTAAACAAGCCTCAATACCAAAAGCACTAGCACACAAGTTCTTAACCCAAAAATCCAAAAGCACCCAATTTTTTATAACACATACCATGTTTCACCAATTACGTACCAAATTTGTATCCCAAAACATCCATTTTTATCTCCCTTATGTAATACACTCATAAACATGTTCAACCACTCTCATGGGTCTCCCCCAAAAGTCACAAATAACTAAGTTCATATCATTGAGTAATTCCTTAGAAAGGTCACTAGTCTCTCCCACATAGTACAATCACTAAGCTTCACACATGTCACAACTCTAAAGATGACACTCAAACCATCTCAAGGTCGCATGACATCCTTCAATCCAAACACCCAATATAGGTTCTCAAACACAATATCAAATCTAACCCATCCAATCCATTCTTTATTTAGGCATAAACCACATGATCACATACCACCCCAACATGTCATAGGTTTCATGGTCCAAGGGAATAACACACATCTCGAGCACTCTAATAGGACCAACCATCCATAGATAGGGTCAAAAGTATCCACCAACTAGGTCCAAACCATATACACATGGGGTTCATAACATTACACATTTACATTTTTTAAATCCATAATTTTCCAAAATAAGGTTCAGTTAAATGATATGTTAAGTAAAACCTATAGAGGAAACACCTTATATGTTGTACTTGTCATTTTACTTAGATTACTCCAAAAAAACCCAAAAAACATCACATAATTTAGTTTTAACCATTATTTTATGCCAAAAGTTTCATTGTTGAGGCTTAATTAAATAATATTTCAATTACAAGTGATAGAGGAAAATTAAATTTAAGTTTAAATTGTAATTTTATTTTGTTTAGACCCCATAATAATTCATCCAAACAAATAATCAAGCAATTGGTGTCTATTGTCCATGGGGTCATCTTAGTAAAATGTAATAATAAACTTTTATGAAAGCGTTGTATAAATTAATTAACACACTTTAATAACTAAACCAAGTCACAATTAGGGTAAAAATTCATAGATAATCACACACTTGAATCCAATGTTTATAATATGATGCATAAAAAATGCACACCATCATTCCATACTAAACCAAGAGAAAATACCCCATAAATCAATAACATTGAAAATCATGGTGAAATCAAATCAACTGTAAAACCAAACAGCATGATCTAAATTCCAATCCCTAGAAACATGGACTTCCCTCATATGTGGGGTGGCCAATCCCAGGTAAAGATCTATACAATGTCCCACACACATTCCTATTATCTTATCTACCAATCCCAAATAGTAAAACAAAAGTAAACAACTTTGATACCAAATTTAAATGTTCCACCACCCAATTCCTTTAACCGGTGTCCATCCTAGTGGAACACTGCAATACCTCTTGTGAACATCCCCATATACTAGAGACTTTAGACCATCAGTACAGGTTTATAGTGGTATAGTGGGGATATTATACCCACATATCATAGTAAAACAATATTATAAATAATACCAAATAGACACAACATCTAAATAAAGTATTAAAAAATTGTATATAGGAGAGTTCAGACAATAATCCATAATAAAACTTTTTGTAATGAATTAAATGTATATATCACATGTCAGTAAGTACATAAAAAATTTGGAAGAATCCCTAAAATTATCATTATTTCTATCTTGGCTTTGCTTCTATGCTCCACCTTAGTAGTCAAACCAAAAAACCCAATGTCAGGATCCTTCGTCCATCCTACACCTAAAACAAGTAACACTTGGTCAAGAACACAGGTTTCATGGAGGCCCAAGAAAAGTGTGAGTACAACTCACTAGACCACAACCAATGGTATCCCTATATAAACAATCCAAAAAATTTCATGTGTATGTATTCAAGATAAAAACATTCAAATATAATTAGTTAAACATTTAAAACAGAATGGATAAAATAATTCCAAAATTGGGGGGTCCGGTTTACCCCATGAATGATGAATACCTACTTTGGAGAGTGTTGGGGTGTCTCTAAGAATGTCACATTGACTATTATAACATATCTTATAACCAAGGTAATAAAACCATCCCTAGTCCAACTAGAATTTAGTAGTAATATACCTATCCCTAATTCCCCAATATCTACCCTGGGGTTGTGTTCACACAGGTTTTAACCATCAATCTCAACATCCTTTGGGAGCTATGTTCACCCATGGTTAACCATCCAAACCATGAGTTCCTTTGAGGTCATGTTCACTCTGGGTTAACCATCAATAGAAAAAGTCAAACCATGCATAAGTTTTTATTTAATAATTCCTTACAAGGATAAACAAAATTAAACTAAAACAAGGGTTAAAACATTTCACTATTTAATTTCAAAACCCTCTTCCATTTTTATGTCCAAATTCTCTTTTTAACCCATTTCAAAAAAATATTTCAATATTCATTCCCAAAACATCAATTTCAAAATACAACATAAATGTCATCTGCCCATCACACGATTCCATTTGAAAAAAACAAATTTAAATATCCATTTCCAAATACAATTTGAAAAATAATAATTCTCTAAAAAACCATTCGAATTTATATTTCCAAAAATAAAAATATAAATATCATTCCATAATTTTGATTTCAAACCCAGGTTCTATTTTTTACCAAGGTGCCTCATTTGGTGTCACCTCACATTTGGGCCAAAGGCATATTAATGGGAAATTTAAATATATTAAGGCATTTATTAAAAAATTTAAATTTAAGCTTGGTTGAGGAATGGATAATTTGGACTGACCAATCACATGCATGATTATAATAAAATATCAAGACTATGGGTCAGTTTAAAGGGATCAACTACCTCATTTAAGTCACTTATTTTTAAATTCCTAGTCCGACACCCACTATTTGAGATCGTCCAAGGGAAATGGACAATGAAAAAACCACCAATGATCCTATCTCGCATATAAAAAACAATGTTAATTAATTATAATCAAATTATAATTAATTAACAGTTTACAACTATCTAACCAACTTAAACAAGTTAGGTGAAAATAGAAAAACACTATTGGGTACTCCCTCCGCACCTAATCTATGATCAACAATCATTAAAAGGTCTGTTTCATTATCCCAGAACTCACTCAGGCCAAGCCTCTCTCATTAAGAAACCAAAACCATAATAAACATCATTTAACTTACCAACTATAAAAAAATTTATGTGGACCTTTCATGGGTTGTGAAAAAGGAATTTTTTTGTGATTTCCTAGTGCAGCATAGTGGTTGACTAGTCTCGTCTCACTTGAGTAGCTTTACAATTATCTACTAACAATTTTCTAATTCACCTAAACTATTTATTTTTTATTTTTTTATTATATTATGAAAACTATGAATTTGAGTTTTGGTTTTTGGAAATAAATAAAATTAATTACTAAAAATATACTAACATGTGATGTATTATGAGATTAGAATGAAAGTAATTGACACTTAGGTGTTGTTTCATGTTACATCATTATTCATTGTAATTTTTTAAAATTAGTTTTAATAGATCAATCATTAAATATCCTTCATTATACACTATCCTTTTATTTTTTTGGTTTTGAAATATTTAATTTCTAAGAAAACTAAATTATACCTCCTCCTATAATCAAGTTTGATGACACACCTCAACTGAGAGTGTGGAATCTTCTAAGAACTAGCTCAATTTTATGTCATTTCATCCATTTAAAAGCTCAAACCCACTGTATAATGATATCTTTTGCAACATAATGGAGGGAAGAAATTTAAATAATATAATAGAAGAGATTTCAAGATGCATGTCGCAGTTTAAAATCATCACACTAATGCATATCACTTAATTCACTATAAATATAAATAAAAACATAAATGAATTTAAGTGGATAAAAAAGAATCACCTAACCACCCCTAAGGCCAATCATCAGGTTATTATCCCATTATCATATGTAAGAGATCACTTGGTGGAGGAATAGAAATTGGAGAAGAAAAGAAGAATATAAAAAAAAGATAATGAGAATATATTATGAAGAAGTAGATTGTGTTAAAAATTGGAAAAACACTTAAATTAAAAATATAATGCATTTATGAATTAGTTTCAAGAAAAATAAAAGAAACAAAAACTAAAATTTTATAATTAAGGATGAAAATCAAAACAAATAAGAGAAAATAACATCCCTTCTACTCAGCCTCCCAGTAGATCCCCCTCCTTCTGGCTGAGCGCCCCTATTATTTATTAAGGGGGAATCCTTCTTCCATATTTTTTTATTCTTAGTAAAATATTATATTTTATCTATTTTTTATACTTTAAAATAAGGTGGTATTTGAATAAGTATATCGAAAAGTTATCACACCACTAAGGCACTGAATATTTTATAGGTTTCAAGATACTTCCACATAGACCTGAGCTTCGATGTGGATCCCCTCATATGTGCATGGTTTCATTGGATCTACACGGGATATAGGGATAATAGAAGTGGAACAGTGTGGATACTAAAGGAATACATCCTTTAAAGTTTATAGATGAAAATATTCTCACCATGCATAGAATATTCCCCTTCGAACTGAGATCAAAATGGTTATACAGGGTCCCAGAGGTGATCCTGGGCGGTTTGGGATGATGGTATTGGTTATTCATGTTGATCAGAATCTTTTTGGTGGACTACATGGTAGTTCTTTAGTGTTTTAGTGGAGGAAAGTTTCATTTAGTAGTGGAGAAGTGGTGGATAGGAGGTGTAAGAAATTTATAAGGCACAGGGGTCACACGGCCGAGACAAAGAATAACCATTCTCTTAAAAATGAACATTACTTGACTCAATGCGTCCCACATCAGAAATGATACCAACTTCCAGGATGGATTATAATGAATTTAGTATAAATATTGACATATAATCCTTCACTGGGGTGGTCTCTCATTCACAAATGTACACGTGTAACATCATGTCATCCCGACATGCATAGCCAATGTGGGCTTTGGCCCAAATTATATGTGGGATTCTCCACATGCTCAACATTAGAATGATGGTCTCTCCAGGTGGAGGGATGACCACTAGTTTAGAGATATCCAATCCAATCCCATTTTTATCTAAAAAATTCAAAATTCATTATAATATTCCCTTAAAATATTATTCAATAAAATAAATCATTAAAACCCCTCATTTAAATTCATCTTAATTCTCTATTGATAAAACCCAACATTTTATATGAACATTGAAATACATGGGAAAATTTACTTAATATCATTTAAAATCATTATAGATTGTTTAAGTAGTTTCATGAAAATATATGTGCATCAAATACCCCCACACTTAATCTTTTATTGTCCTTGATAATTGAATATCAATATTTAATTATGGACACGAATGTTACCATTATTCAAATTTTAAAGTAATAAATTTATATAATTCTCAATGTTAAACAAAATTTTCAAGTTCCACATAAAATATTTATTCAATTGTACCCTTCTAAAAGAAATTATAAATTCTGCTATTTTAATTTTTCCCATTGGAACATATCCTTTTATTCATTTATGTTCCTCAATTTATTATTATTGAAGATGCCAATTCGTTATCAACCATACTTTTAAATATTTTACTTTGATTAATCATGACTCAAATTCTACTATAGTTATACTCATATCATGAAGAAAAATGCCCTTTATATATAAGCATGTAAAGGAACTATTTTCATCACTTTGTAAAGGAAGAAGACACATGAAATCTTGGGGAATTTAAATAAGGTTTTAAATGACTATGAGGATAAAGGTTGGTAGGAATTGATGATAAAAATTATGGATCGAAGGAATATGTTTGTCTATAATGTATTAATAATGATATAAAAAATTAAAATACTAATGAATATCTGTAACACCCCAACCCTAGATACCCAGAGTCGGTGCATTATTACATAACATTGGAATGATCACAAAGGATCAAGTCTCGAAAGATCGATTAGTTTAGTAGTCTTTGAAACACTAGATATATTCATAAGTCTTACATTACATGATAAGGTAAAAAAACTACAACAACATCTTGTCTTCATATCCCCTCATACTATCCCTACAGGTAATTCATAAATTACTTCTTCACATCCTGGGAAAAATAAAACATTAAAATGGGTGAGCTCAGATGCTCAGTAAGGATAACAATATAGCAGAAGCTTTCATAGATAAGCATAAACACTTAAAGAAATTTATAACTAAAACAAAAACCTTTTAAACTTGAACTTCAGCATAATATGGAGAAGAAAAAATGAAATAATGCCATTTAATTATTCACATGGATATTCTACTAGCCAAATAATCACATGAAAATATTAATAACCACTTTCATAACGATGGAATGCATAATGCCAGACTATCATAACCACGTAGCCAAGGCCTCGTTCCAAGACTACAAATAATATTTTTTCAAGGACTCGTGCCAAGACACTAGTTTGTCTAATGAGACCTACTGATGCATCAAGGAGCTATAGCAGGCTCCACCTGTCACTTACTAAGTCCAATTCATTCCTCATATGAAAAGTTTTAAGCATAACATAAACATTCTTATTAAAGCTAGCATACGAAATGTCAATACTTTATCCACAAACCATGAATGGTATAAAAATAGCACATCCACAGTCAAACATAGCTCATTCGATACTACATAAAAGATTTTATTATATCATATTAACCTCAATCAAGAATGATGAAGGATATTGACATAGATGAAAATAATCATCAAAACAATTAGAGTGAAATATCCCCCTTTTTCTTGAAATAATTTAAAAGTCACACTATTTGTCAATAACAAATTTAAAATAGATTTTAGAATCAAAGTTTCATATACCACTTTGAAACTTTTAAAAGGAATTTTGATTTGAAAACATTAATGTCAATATAAATAAATCCTTAAAACCATTTTTAAAACATGGACATTAATGAGAAAGATTTAGAATAATCAATCTTTAAAACATTTTAAAATGTCATTTTAGTTAGAGTTCCTAACCAAAAGAGAGACACTTGAATAAAAATAATTGAGGAAATAAAAACGTTTTATTATCATGAGAATAAAGGGATTCATGATATATTATGTCAAAGTACATTATATACACCATATAAAAGTGATTTGGTGTATAACAATAAAGGAGCCTCAATGGAATGTAAATTGGGATGAAATCTCTCATAAAATCTGTATCCTTAGGTTAAGGATAAATCAGCAACATAATTATGAGTGAAAAATATAAATACACTAAATATGATTGGATATTCAGTGTAAAACAATCAAAGGACATTCACACATATTCTTGTAAAAACAACACCAATGAATTGGATGTTTAATTCAACAAATCGAGATTGAGTAAAAATTACTCTTATCAAGTTCATACCAATGACCTGATAATTTATCGATGGAGTTATTATGTGTATCAAAAGTATATCCACCGAAAGGGGAGTGGAATTGATGACATAATGAAATGAATAGTGATTCTACACATAATCTTGGAGTAAAATAATCAATTAAGTATGCGTAAAGCCGAATGAATGGAAATTGAAATTTCAAATTCCCTTATTGATTTGGTAACATAAAAAACATACACCCAGGAAAGAAGGATCATACAATGATGATGTAAATATACATTAATTAAAGTATATTACACAATTAATACAAACATGGTTAGTACACACACCACATGTAATAAATAAGTGGTGAATAATGGAATTCTCACGGAATTAAAAGTGAGATAAGAAACCCCTTACTTTGTACTTTTTCCTTGGTCGACGGTAGGTTAACCTCATGTATAGAGGTGAAATAATTGTTATTAAATTATACAAGAATTATATACATTAATATTATATCATATATGATCTTTTAACATTTATTTGTTAATAATATCTTAGTATTATCGTTGTTTCGGGTGTTAACTTACTCATTATCTTTTATATGTTTTATTACGTAAGACAATTTTTTCATAGATAGGTTGTATATTATTCATATCCAGAATGATATAAAGTCCTTAAAAATTATTTTTAAATCATCTAATGATAATTATACTTGAATGGATACGATGTAGAATGAATCTCATCGCGTTCGTGGAGACGGTAGTCCGTACGTACGCACGAGCGACAATATCATTCTGTTGATATTAAAATAATACATAATTGGATGGTATATCATATATAAAGAATAATTATCATGTTATATTTATTATTTACATGAATTATAAATCATTATTATACCCAAACAAATAATAATATATTTAATAATAACAATTACACCACGACGTGGAGACGGTAAGCCGTACATACGCACGTATGGTGACATGTCATTCAAAGGATGGATAGAATAATGAATATGGTTGTACCATATTTATAATAATATTACATTATATAGGAGATACTGGATTAATTATTTTATAATGGGAATAACAAATAAAGAAGAAGTTGAAGAAGAAATGAAATTGAAAAAGGGTGGTGAAAACATTACCTCTTCTTCGGGTTCTTCCTTTTGATTTGATCCAAAGGGCTCATTAGGTTGGATTTATGATCAAACTAAGGCCTCTAGGTTGTATTTAGGGAAGTTGAGAGAGTATTTTGGCAGGTTTTGGCCAAAAAAAGGCTTTTAAGGTGTGATTTAATGAGAAGGGAGAGTGCCCTTTTATAAGAGGGGTGAGGGGCACCTTTGGAAAAGCTAGAAATATTATTTTATAATAAATTAATATTCGGTTTCTAATGTCTCTAAAGTGTATTATTTAAAGTTTAAGGTGGGTATAGGTCGAAAACCACTCAACCAATTGAATTTAGAAAGGTTTGGGTCATTATATTAACCTTATCTTTAAGTATTAACTCTTAGTTAATTAGTTTCACTTTTACAATGTCTCTTTGTATTTTTATATTATATGGTTAATAAAATTACTATATATATCCAAGAGACCCCAAAGTGGTCTATTAATAATTCACATATCATGATATAAGTCTCTTGGCCGATCCTTAGTTTTTTCGGATTTTAATATCCATTAATAATATAATATTTGTTTTAAAAACTCTTTTATGTCAATTTTGACACTATTCAATAATTGATTTTTGTGAAACTCATATCAGAATTATTACTTCTAACAAAGTCAATTAAATCAATCCTAATATGTCATATTAACCTAGAAAATTAGTGAAATTCAATAAAAGTCTCCAATTATATTTATTTGGGTATTTATAATATCAATTATTTTAATTTGTCAATATTATGGTAATTACTGCATCATCATTGTGTCATAAATAAATTAAATTATTTAATGTCTAAAAATTATAAATAAAATATCATTATTTAGTAAATCTTTTTATCTTTCTAATTAATTTTTATAATCTAATTTATCTTATCTGTATCCCTATATTAAAAATGTTTTAGTTAATAAACTTTGATTTTAACTCTTTTAACTCTTCTTTGAATTAAATAATAATAAATGTCCTAATCTAATCCAAGTGGACCTAAATGATAATATTTTATTCCTAAGGTTGTTTGCGGTCGAGATACATTTGTACAATAGAATTAGGACATGTGTTAGGGTAATATTAATATCATTTTTACCCTTAATTACCCTATTTACTTTTAACCGTGGTAAATAAAAGTAAAAAGTTACTATTCACCAAAAAATATTTTCATCTCAATGAACCACATTTTACTCTTTGATATTAACCGTGTCTCTCTGATTTTTGAAATTCCACTCACAGAAGCGGTAAAATTAAGTTTTATAAAAAATTCAGTTTTTTAACTACCACTTTGTAGTTTCACTATTCATCAAAAAATGAATGTTTCCAGAAAAATACCAAAAAATAGGCCTAAGATATATTCGATATTATGAATTCAAAAATGATTTCTATTTTAAAAAATTCAAAACATATTAGTTGCATTAATTAATTTAAAAATTAATTCCCGTCGTCAAAACAAATGGCGTGTTTTTAAGAGATTATAACTATCAAAAGATTGACACTTGTTTATGTCTGGTTTAAATGTGAAATCTCATCCAATGACCAACATTGTATTAAATGGTAAAAATATATTCTAAATATACTTTAAAACCACTCAAATTAATAATTTATCACTATTAATTATTTCGATTAAAAAAGTTGATTTTAATTAAAATTTAGTCATTTTCACTATTCATCAAAATATGAAAGTTATCCGAAAATTACCAAAATTTTGCCCTAAGCTAATTTCGATATTACGAATCCAAAACTGAAGTCCATTTCGAATGATAAAATTTATAAAATTTCAAAAAGTAGGTATTACTATTCATAACGGCTAATTTGATTGGTTGTGGTGTGTTAGAATCTCGAAGTTGCGTACAACGCCCGTCATTGCATTATTCAAAGGGAAACGTACCGTGGAAGATTGTGGTGTTACAATATCTCCCCTTAAAAATGACAACACCCACTTCCCAAACTCAAATTTTGGTCATGATCAATTAAGGCATAATGAATGAATTTCACCTACGTGAATTTTTATCTTTTTTCCTTCTTTTTTCAATCAAAATTTTCAGATTATTTTTTAATTTTTTTAATTCATAATTGTAACAAATATCACATCCATAATCTAAAAACATATAATAAAAATAATTTTTATTGTAATGGTGATTTTTTATTCTTCCAAGTCACAGCCCATTTATATATTTTTTCCTTTTTCAAGAATGGAAAAAATAAGGTATAATTTATAAATCAAAAACCATACTCAGTACCCAATGTAACACGCCCACAATTTTTCCTTAAAATTTTGTGCATACTTCCACCATGACTTCCCTTAAAACTACACTTCCACTTTAAATATCATGAAAATATTAAGATCAGGTGAGGAATTGAAAAAATGGCTTGAAATTTGAATCATTTCTTATAAGTTCATTCATGGTACCTATGGGATAAACAAGGAAAAATGTATAATATGGTCTCAAGGAAAAGGTCTTATCAATAATAATGCCGAAATCATTTTTAATTTTTTTTAATTGTCATATATTCAACAAATTTAAATGAAAGTTCATGTTGGTGGAATTCCCTAAGAACACTCAAGAAATATGCTCATGTTAAAATAGGATGTATTTGGTATATAAATCATCTCTATAATGGGGAATTTGATCTCACACAATCACTCATTGCTTGGCTAATAATAGAAAATAAATTCACATAAATTTTAGAAATTCAAAGTTTGAAAAAATGGTAGGGGAATTTTATTTACATGAATCAACTAATTCCCTCAAATCATGAGTCGTCATTTCAATATTCACACTTTTCTCTAATAATTAAATTATCCACCATACTCATTCGATCAAATTATTTTTTAAATCTATAGAATGGAATTATGGGGTTCCTAAAAAACCTATGTCACTTAGATAAGTTAAGTAAAACAATAAATTCAAGTACAAACATGCAATTTTCCAATTTCAAGCTGAAAATAGGTTTTTAGACAAAAATATTGGGAGTTTAAAAGATAAAAATTAAAATTTAACTTTCTTTTCTCATGAAACTTTAGTTATCTTCAAATAATATTTGAGTTCTTCCTTTTCCACCAAGTACCTAAAAAAGATAATCAATCCTTAAAAATCAAGGACCGTGTCATTAAATCTATTAAATAATTAATGATCAGGGTTTCCTGCTAAAATAATCTTACGAATGAAATTTAAAGTCCAATAAAACAATTGGAAAGATAAATAGTGGTTTAATCCCCCATGTTGGCCCTGGATCATTACTTACTCTAAAAGGGAAGTATCAGTTTTTATCCTAAATCCATAGGCGGTTTATGCTTCTCGAATTTGAACCACCATGTGTTTATTTTCCCATCTTTCACTTCTTGTTTATTAGTGTGGAATATTTCCTTTATATAGTACAATAAATCCAACCCCTTCGTAATAATCTCTATTTAACAATGTGAGGGTAAGATATTGTATGGATGATCCTCCTTCTTTGTTGCTACTTGTAAAACCTCCTCTTATTTTTCTAGTGCTTTCTCAATATGAGTTGCATAAATTTTGTGATAAAAGGTATATTTATAATGTAATTATACTTGAATGGAATATAAACAAGTATAATAAAAAAATATCAATTTATATATAAAAAGTTTCTAACTATGATTACTTAGGCTCAACTACATTAATTTTCTTATAGCCCTCCTCTAATTCACATTCAATAAAGTTAGGGAGTTCTATGTGTTTATCAACAAGTTCATGTGCGTCTTCTTCATCTTCCACTAAGTAAAAAAAGTTTTTTTGGACATTAAAAATTCAAAAGAGTGGGAATTAGTAATAAATTATGATAGACGAAAATAAAATAAAATAGAGTTTAATAAAATTTCAACTCCCTATCTTGTATTGGATTAAATCTCTTCCTCAGTGGTAATTACCTCTTAATGTTAGATCACACTATATAGAAGTAATTAGTCATCATCCTCCATCCTTTCTGCAAATTACACCACTTGGGCATCTTCTTCATCTTCCATGACCATAAAAATGTAGTCAAGGGATGATTATTCAATCTTGTCAATGGGAAGATCTCATTTCATTTAATCTTATACCCATTCACTCAAAAATAGATCTAAATCGTTTTCCATGTTTGTATCAGCACATGAGTCTTCTTCTTCACCCTCTACCTCTTCATGGTATTCTTGAATTTGGATCTCTATGTAGTTAGGTTATGGAAATTATTCAAGTTTGGCATCAATATATTCGACCTCTTTAGTAAAATAAAGAAAGAATAATCATTTTTTCTTCTGTTTTAGGTTTGGGTTTTAAAACTACAAAACTGGTTTTATCCAGCACTATGGTTTTAACAGCGCTAGCTAAATGCGCAGTTAAAAACCCCCTTTGTCAGCTCTAGAAAAAGCGATGTTAAAAGAGGACTTTAACAACACTTTTTTAGCACTGTTAAAGGGGGTCCTTAATAGTGCTAAAAAGCACTATTAAAGGGGGCCCTTTATGAGTTCTTGTAAAAAATTCTGATAAAGGCTCCCCCATTATCAGCACTAGTAAAAAAGAAGTGATAAAAAGGATCTTTATTGGTGCTTCTAAAAAAAGGCTGATAAAGGTTATATTTCAAAAACATATCATTAACAGTAATATATTAATGTATAAATATACTTATATTGATATAAATATAATATATATGTGTTTTAAATATGTTTTAGGTAAGGCTAAATAGGCATTTACACATAAAATATAAGATATTTAGTGAAAATGGTTTATAAAATAATTTAAAAAATATTTTAAATTAATAATTTTCTAATTATTATCTAGTAACAGTCATATAATAAGAATTTTATGATGAAAAATAAAAAAATTAAAAAAAGATCTAAAATATGTTGAAAATGTAACTCAAACTTCACCGGTTATAACTTTTGATCTTGGTGTTTGTTTGGGATCTACCACATATCAAATCGAAGAATGTGTTGAGATCTACACCATATGGACTATAAGGGACCTTGGTCACTATTTTTTTAGGGAAAAAAGGCACAAAAGGCCTCCAAAATTGAATTTTTAGTTGGGGAACCCAAATATTTTAACATTCATTGGATTTTCAGCCATTTTTAAGGAGGGTTTATTTTCCTTTATTTAGTGGGAACTAAATTCATTCTCAGGTCTTACATTCATATTAATATTATGGATTTGAAATTTCACCATTTTGTACAATGTACTGTTATTTATAATTAAATATATAATAATATATACTTATTTTTTATATATTCACACATAAAAATTAATTTTATAAATAATTAATTAATCATATTTACATATGTAATATATTTCTCAATATATAAACCTTATCTATATACATAGAAACATATATTTAGACATATATATATATATATATCTATGTGTATAAAAAATTTAATGAAATATATATAAATATATAGATATATCATAAAATGAAAAACAAAACAATATAGGGGAGTGTAAAAGGTGTTGGTGTATAAGATGGAGGTCTCAGGTTCAAAACTCACTAGTGATAGGGGCACATGCAGGAGGGTGGGATTATCTAAAGCACTAATAAAGGGGAGAGGGAGGCAATGATAAAGGGGGGTGGGGTGGGAAACAATGATAATGGGGGGGGTGAAAAAAATCCCCTTTATCAGTGGGGCCTTTATCAATGATTTTTAGCATTGTTAAATGGGTCCTTTATTAGAATTTTTTATGAGTTATATTAAAGATAAACCTTTGAAATATCTTAGATTATGAATGATTATATAGTGATGATAAATCCCTTTTTTATCCCTATTAAATCCTTGATTTGTTGTAGAGTTTTTCCATTAATGGATGAAAATATTTGAACACACATTCAACCTAGCTCTTCAATTGATCTAAATATTCCCTATGTTCTTTCACTTGAGCTTTGTTATATTTTGGATCTATTTATTCATGTTGTTTTTGAACCTATGAGTAATAATTCAATGCATAGTAATAATAATCTGAATACATCATGAGAAAAAAATACTTTTTTATGGATTTTTTATAAAAAAAATGAGAAACATTTTAAAAAATTTAAAAAATAAAAAGAAATAAAACTACTTATTGTATACCAAATAATTGGAACCATTTTTGACATAAAAATATTTTCGGGTGTGGAAAAATAAATTTTATATAGTTTCCTAGTGTAGCACAGTGGCTGGACAAGGTCATATCACTTGAGGAGTTTCAATGTTTCCTACTCAATATTTTATAATTAACCTAAACTATTTCTTTTATTTTATTTTATTAAAACATTCAATTTTAGTTATTTTAGAAATAAACAAAATTAAAAACTAAAATTATATTAACATGTAATGTAGTATGATTTTATAATGAAA
Organism: Viscum album; assembly: GCA_963277665.1. Classification (NCBI taxonomy): domain Eukaryota; kingdom Viridiplantae; phylum Streptophyta; class Magnoliopsida; order Santalales; family Viscaceae; genus Viscum; species Viscum album. Next base: position 2,067,277,429 of record OY728126.1, on the reverse strand, counting down.
GTACTTGGCACTTAGGTTCAGTTTTAAGTTCCTTAATTATTCATATTGTTTGGTTAAAATTCAGTTTGATAGTTCAATAATGAAATGCCATTCATGAACAAATTTCCTTTTATTTTTTAGTTCTAAAATATCTAATTCCAAATAAAACTAAATTTCACCTCCTCCTATAATCATGTTTTATGACAAACATCAACTGAGATAGTGGTATATTCCAAGACCTATCTCAACCATATGTCATTAAATCCATTGAATGACTCAAATCCAACATATGAAGAGCATGTTTCCAATATATGGGAGGGAAATATTTAACGAAAATAGATTTTGTGAGTTCAATATCCATGTCATAGTGGACAATCATCACACTCATGAATGTCACTTTAATTCTCTATAAAAAGAAATAAAAACCTAAAAAAATTAAGTGAAAAACTTAGGAACGTCTAACCTCATCTAAGTCTAGGCCTCTGGTCCGTCTCTAATTATCTAGAGTAAGAGATCACTTGGTGGATAAAGAGAAAGGGGAAAAAATAAAAAAATAGAAATAGAAATAGAATAATAATAGATTAATAACAATATAACAATGGATAAAATTGGTAAAATACTAAAATTAAAAATAGAATCTGTGTATGAATTACAAATAATAAAAATTAGATAAACAAAAAATTATAGATAAAAAAAGAAATAAAATAGAAAAAAATAATATAAAATAACAACCCTTCATTCAAGCCTCTCTGTTAATCCCCCTCGTTCGAGCTGACCACCCCCTATTATTCATAGAGGGGGATCCTTCTTCCGTATATAATTTTTATTATCATTTAAAGTTTATCTTTTATCTATTTTTATAATACTTTAAAATCAGGTCATATTTTAATGAGGATGTCAAAAATGTATCTCACCCTTCAGAAATCAAATGTTTTAGATGTTTCAAGAAGAGTTCATGTAGACTCGAGCTTCAGTGTGGATCCCATCATATTTGAATGATTGAATGGGATTTTTATGGGTTATGGGGAAAATGGTAGTGGTGTATCTTCGATTATCAAATCATATATGTGATTAACTTGATCTGAATACCCTCTCAAACCGGCACCTAACCAAGATTACCACATGTCGGAAGGGCATTCCCAATCCCCATGGGCTGGCGACTGGAACTAGAGCATCAAGAATAACCATAGGGAGTGATTTAACCTAACATGAGGTAGGAAACATGACACACACACACACACATATATATATACACGAAAAAAAAAGAAATATTGTAAGAAAAAAATTAATATATGTCATAAAAAAGGAAACAATAGAATTTAAACAACTCAAAAGCAGCTAAATAATCTCCAAGAGATAAGTCTAATAATAAAGGATATATGAAACAAAAATAGCTACTCCATGTGATAGTGTGGGTAACTCTCACCATCTCACCACCATCTACCTAGAATCAACTAAAATAAACCTTACAACCTCACAATAATGAATTTTCTTTCCTTACATAAAAATATATACAACGTAATATTCACCATCTAAAGGATGTATAGGGTGTGAGATAACAGTCTCAGTAGGATCCCACATAGGTGTTCTATAACAAGCCTCTGTATAATAATCTGAACATGATCAACTTTAAAGAATATAAGCCATGATAAATTGTTAATCAATTTTTATATCAAAAACATGGAATTTTTTTTAATTTCATCTTATTCAAAATTTACATATATAGGTTAGGTAAAAAAGTTAAAATCATTTCATTTAAATCAAACCAGTTAAATAAAACAAATAATGTATCACATATCATATCAAATCCATGGCAATACAAGCTAAAATATTACAATATAATAGAATAGGTGACATCATGCCAAGGATAACTATAATTCATACTGTCTGGATACTCATACCACAATCAATGACTAGTGTGCACTCAATTCCATATAACACAGGCTTAAAGAATATAGGAACACCCAATGGGTAACCCCCAAACAATGTCAACATAAATTGCATATAAAAACAGACCTATGGAATAGAGTAACACCCCATGAGTGAACCCCCCCCCCCCCCAATAATACTTGTACAATGGTCCTAAGCTACGACTTCCACCTAAGTACCTAAGGCTTCTCATATGATATATTTTTCTAACCATTTCATTAAAACCATTCATTAGGAACCATTTTAGAAATTCATTTCTCAATGCAATTAAAATATTATTTATTTTACCAAAATAAGGGGAAAATCATCTCTTCTCCAAAAATAATCCACACACACATCATTCATTCATTCCTATTCATTAATAAAATAATTTATAAAACCAATGAAATACAAATGATCCAAAATAGGCTAGATATGTAACCACATAACTTAAAAGTGTGTTGCATGCAATCAGAATAGGATCCACCAACAAGGAAGAACATAATGAAAATAATCTAGGCCGTAGGATCAATCATTATATCTCATAATAAATTCTATAATAAAAATGGTTGGTGCAAAGGATAAATCATAACATTCCTCAAAGAACACTCATGTTGCACCACAACCAGCACAATGGTCAAACTCTATAGAAAGATCAAGAAATGGATCTAGAAAGGATCAATAATATTATCATCACAGGTCAATGGATCCAATAATTTAACACAACGGTGCTACCATGATCAACAACATTGAAAAAGAATAAGGATTACTCACCTATAGAAATGAACCACAACCAAAAAGGAGATTGTTCTCTGAACAAAGTGATATGAAAGTATTGTGGGTATCTAAAATCACTTGGGAGAGCTCCTATTTTGAGAGAGAAAATACTTGTGGTTAAATGAAATAACAATCATCCATGAAGAACCCAAAAAAAACAAACCACGATAATTTTATATCATGAAACTCAATTACACATTGTGTAATCCATGAAACTCAATTACACATCATTTAATCCATGAAACCCAAAAAACACCAAAAAATGAGTCTCATTGGATTAAAAATCTGTATTTATTACTATTTCACAATATTTAATATTTTCATGTTGTTTAAATCTTGCATGCAATAAAAAAATTAACATCCTCATACATTACATGACATGAACCTGATTCATAGTTTATAAACCATTAATTCCTTGTAATAGTTCACAAAATCTTCTTGGTGTCCAATAAATTACATGAACATTATACATGGCATATAAAAATTTTAAAGCACGAAATTCGTTACATCACATGTAATCTCCTAGTAGCTAGCAAAAACTCTAGATTCTGCTCAAAATCCTAAACCACTATTGGTATTCTCTAAACTCGATTAGAACCCTATAAATATATTAACTCATCTATACCCATAATTCATTCATTCATACAAACATACATCCTCAAACTTTAGGTCATTTTCTGAAAAAAAAATCTCTATGGCCTTGGGAGTCCAAAAAAACACCTAAATAAAGACTGAAATGAAAATATAGGGGATAAATACATGAGTTTGGGTAATGTTATATTACAAATTCCCCACCATAATACTTGTTTTCCCTTTGAAGTCATGTGGAAGAATGATATTTGGAAAAGGGTGAGGCCACTACTCCCTCATTAATGAAATGTACTGCAATGTCTCATGAAAATATGATTTGTTCCACCATAACACTACAACCAACACACTCAACATATCAAGAAATATTTTCACTTGACATTCAATGACATCCATTGGCTTCTTCACAATAAAAATTTATATCCCTAACTCAATCTATTACCAAGCACAAAATGTGAGAAAGATCATGAAGGTATTTCCAAAGATGAAATATTTGAAAAATATCATGAATACCAATCAAGTAAACCAAATAATCCAATTGATAAGAAACATTACAAAGATTATTAGTGAACTCAAACAATACAACTTATCTTAAACCTTTATTTCTCTTCTTTACAAGCTTATGGTGACCCAACTAAGGAGAAACTTCCAAAAAAACTCAGTCACCTATGGAAAAATATAATGGACGAAATCACTGGTCTACATATGATTTATGTTAACTCTGATCCATAACCAAATGTTGATGTATATATTGAATCTTCATATTCGTCTCTTGAATAGGACTCAATCCTATAAAATAGGCCTCACCCACCTCTTCCCAAAAATAGTGGTGATTTAAATTGCTGACCATAAAAAAGCTTCGAAAATATCATTTCTGACCGACAACTGATAAATTTTATTATTATAAAACTCAACAAGTACCATATTGATATCCCATGATCCGAAAAAATCTAACATTCAAGCATTAAGTGTATCATCTAGGATATAAATAGCATGCTTAATCTGATGATCTATTTGTGGATGGTAAGTAGTACTCATTATGAACTAAGTCCCCATTACCTATTGGAGACTCCTCTAGAACCTTAAAGTATAACCAAGATCCCTATCCAAAATAATTACTTAAGGAACCCTGTGTAACCACGTGATCTTCTAATCATGTAGCTTACATAGATTTTCAACTTTAGTGGTTTTCCTTAATCGTAATGTAGTGAGATTAATTTTTCAACCAGTCAATCACCACCTAAACAGCATTATTCTCCAAGAGATTCTATATTAATCAAAAATAAATAAATACTATAGAAACCTCATCCCATTTACAAAATAACACTAGAATAGGATGGAGTAAACTATAATATTTCAAATGATTCACCTTTATCATTTGGAAAGTGTAATAGTGGGACACATAACCTGAAATTTCATGCTTTATACTCATCCACCAAAATCATCATCTCGTTACATAAAACATATTCATATAACCTATCTAAAATAAACATGAAGAACTATGATATTCAAAAAAACTGATCTCCTCATGGATGCTAGGATAGAAAACCGATCCAAAAAATAGAGAACTATATTTTAAGAGAGAACAACTAGAAATGGTCTCCCCTCCATGTATGGTTTCTCAAATTCTTATTAACTCATTATCTTACTGTTAACTCTACAAAATAGACTCAAGGAGAGATGATGACAAATTAACACTAACAATAACCATACCTAACACATACTCTAGATAATCTAGGTGAAACTGAGTGAATATCCCCACAAGGTTACACTCTTTATTTGATTTTCAGAATGACTTGCAATGGAACTTTCCTACTAAGATCATTTGAAATTACATTCCCCTACCTTGAGGTTTAGGAGATGTCAAATTCAAACGTATTAATGTATTCCAAACACCACCTCTATCTAAGATTAATTTTTTTTCAGAAAATATACACCTCATACGCTAATGTTCATAAAATACTTTGAACCTCTCCCCAAAAATATAGTGTCTCCAACACTTAAGTGAATTCATAATTGCATAAATCAATAAATTATTAATGGGGTAATTATTTTCATATCGTTAAAGCTGAAGACTTCCATAGGCCACTACATGACTATACTTCATAAGCACACTACTCAAACTAGAACCATAATTATTACAATGAAAACCACATACCCCTAATAGGAATCAGGTAAGATTAGAATAGGAACTAATGTTAAAAGTCATTTCAACCTATCAAAAGAAGATTAAAACATTGTGTCCCATATAATTTCACCCATTTCATGGTAATATCATTAAAATTTGATTCCAACATAAAAAAAATCCTTGATAAACCATCTATAATATTTATTAATACCATGGAATTTTGAATCTTAAATACATTATGTGCCTCTTCCAAAGAAAAAATAGCATTCACCTTATGAGGATCAACTGATAAACCATGCTTAGAAATCACATGCTATAATAATTTCATTTTGTTGATACATAAAGTTCATTTTGAAAGCTTTCTATAAAAATGGTGACTTCTAAGGATCTCAAAAATAAAACTCAAATGGTTCTTTTGATTGAATTTGAATCTTTATTAAAGAAAAATATTATCCATGAACACTACCCAAAAAGTGTTGTGATGCTCATGGAATATCTGATTCATCGAAGCTGTAAAAACTAAATGAGTGATAGTCAAAACCAATGGCATCACAAGATATTTTTAATTGATATAACTACTAATAAAATCCATATTTAGTATATCAAACTCCCAAACTCTAATACGGTGATTACCCAACAAAATAATGATCTTCAAAACGCACCTTTCCTGCTTTAACTGATCAAACAAATCATCCACTCAAGGAAAATGATACTTGTTCATAACTATTATCTTGTTCAAATTCTTATTGTATACACACAATCAAATGGAATCATCTTCCTTCATGGAAATGTGAATAAGGGTTTCCAAAAGAAAAGCACTAGGGTGAATGAAAACATTCACTGTCATTTCATCCAACTTAATATTGATCTCTTTCAGCTCTAATGGTTCCATATGATTAGAGGGTATCAAAATTAACTATGTACCTATAAAAATATTAATTTTAAACTCTACCTCCATCTCTAGAGAAAAATCAATGAAGTTATTTTGGAAAATTTAATGAAAATCATGAACAACAGTGAGAAGTTCAATAATTGAGTAAATTTCTTTGGGCTGAACTACTACAATAATAAAAACATCCTATTTTATGGGAGGGAAGGTCATGAACGACCGAACCCCAGATACCACTCTCCCTAAAACACCCATGATCTCCCATTGTCTGAAATAAATTATATATAATAATAATAATATTAAAACTTATCATGATGAGCGACATGACAATCCTTCTTGATGATGACATCAAATAAATCCAAATCAAGAATGAGGTAATATCATATTAACTCCACATTTTATATTAATAGCAAACAAGAGGAAACTGAAACTCATGCTCTTTCCCCTTTCCAAGAGGTGTCACAAACTCCATAACATAGTAAATGAGCTCTGTTGGAATTTTATGGATTTCAAACAAATGACTAGAAATAAATGAGTGGGAAAAAAGAGTATCAAATAAATCTATCTCTAATGAAGATGTCATAAATATTTTACATATCACTATCATTGGACCTGAATCTACCTCTACTGGAAACTCATCTACTTAATCAAGGTGCTTCACTCTTGAGGCTTGATGCGAGAGTCCTATAGTCTTTGAATCATATGATTTCACCATAGTATCCACTAGAGCTAATGATCCCAAACTATAATGAAGTATAGACACAACAAGATAGAAATTTTGTAGATGACCACAATATCCACAACTGTTACACATCTTCATAGGTGCAGGACAATAATTTTGGGCGTGTATGACCTTTCCACATTGATAGTGATTCAGGGGAACACTGTTATCTATAACGGAAGGTGTAGAGGAGGCATTCCATTGAGATCTACCTCAACCACTCCTACGATGGTCTTTCAACTTCCTCTTTTCCCTTGCATTCCACTAAAGCTGGCACTATGTGGAAGAGAAGGGGAAGAATAACCACACATTCCTTCTATATCCATATCAACCATCATAGATATATCTACATAAGTTGAAAGCTTCAACATAAATACATGAAACCTGAGATTTAGTCACAAACCATGTAGCTACTTATGAGCTTTTGGTTGGTCATTCATTACTAACTATGTAGAAAAATGAACCGACCCAACAAACTGATTGGTGTACACTAACACTGAACACTCTCCCTATTTCAAACAGAGGAACTCTAGAGACTTCACCATCATCAGTGACTCTAGAAAAAATGATTGGAAGAAGAGAGTCTGGAAACCCTTCCTATATAATCCTTCAAACCCATCCTCATATACTATGGAATCTCACTATCGCTTACTGAGACCCACAAGTAGGAATGTCACAAACTTTGCCTTGATACTCTCATATTTATCTAAGAATTAAAAGATTGAATCGTTTTTTTCAAGCAAGTAGTCTACATATTGAGGTTCATTCATGTCATTAATGGAAGGTGACTTCTCACACAAGAACATCCATGATCAATACCTTTCTTCTCTAGCTCCTACTTTTACTTCAACAACTACATTCCGTACTTGTGGTATATTTTGATCAATAACACAAAATGACCATATGGTAGCCTCGATAAGATTCTGATCTATATTTGAATTCTCTTGAGGATCATCTGCTAAACCCTCTTGAGGAACCACAGGAAGATGTCTTGGAGGTGTACCACTACACAATCAAATAAATAATTGATCATACAATAGAATAATATCTGATAAAACCAAAAAACATTAAAAATCAATAATAAAATTAAAAACACAAAATAGGATACACACATCCCAACATACCAGGGAAACACCAGTCCCATTATGATAACAGATGGTCAGGAACTCCCCACAACCTACCTCTCATGTCCTATAAATCTTATCTCTAGTCTATCAAATATCCCAAGATAAGGAATATTGTGGAAAAACAACCTATGTTACCAAACTATGATGAACCCAACTTAGATACCCTCTCAAACGGGTACCCCACCAAATTTTCACATACCTAAAGGGAATTCCAAATCCCCACAGGCTGGTGTCTAACATTTGGGCATCAAAAATAACTAGAGTGAACGATTTCACCCAACCTAAAGAAGACAACATGAAATATATATATTTATATATACATGATAGAAATAAATAGTAGTAGAAGAAGAAAAATATATGTCTTATCAAAATGAAAAAATACAAGTTATACAACTCAAAAGTAGAAAAACAAACTCTATAATGCAAGTAAAACAATTAAGGATAAAAAACCAAAATAGATACTCCATGTGATAGTGTTGGAAACACCCACCATCCACCACCCGCTACCCAAACTCATCAGATAGAAAACTCACTGCCTCACTATGGTTCCTTTCCTTTCTATGCATCAAAATAAATATATATTTTTATTCATGGATTAAGGGGTGTGTAGGGTGTGAGATATTAGGATCAGTAACCTAGTGTTCAAAAATAAATCTCTATATAGTAATCTAAACATTCTCAAATTTAAGTAAAACAAGTAATGATAAATATTTAAATACTTTTTCTATCAAAACCATGGTAGAAAATTTAATTTCCCCTTTCCTCACATTTCTATATATAAGTTACGTAAAATAATTCACATAATTTCATATAAATCAAATTATAAAAATATAAAAATTCAAGTATCACATATCATATCGTATCCATGGTAGTACAAGATAAAATAGTACAATCCAAAAACACATGTATCTGCATTCTAAGGATCACTATAAGTCAGGTTGGAAGACTACTCGTACAACAATTAATAACTAGTATGCTAATTTACTTATAACATAGGCCTATGGAATAAAGTAACATCCCATGAGTGAACCCCCCCCCCCCCAACAATATCAATATCAATTACCTAGAACAATGAGGTTGGTGAATAGCGGAACACCCCTTGAGTAAACCCCCTGAAAATATATGGAAGGTGGAACTAGGATATACCTTCCACTTAAGTACCCATGACTTCCCATGTTCTAAATTTTCGAAAAAAATTCATTAAAACCATTAATTGATAACCATTTTAGAAATCCATTTCACAATTCTTTGAAAATAAATTTTATTTTACCCAAATAATGAGAAAAACATCTTTCTTAAAAACTCCAATCCAAAAACAAACCAGTAAGTCATGCTAATTAATTATAAAACAATTTATAAAACTAGAGTAATATATTTTACACATCCTAGGATAGTTATCGAACCACCTACCTCAAACATAGGCCACACAAAAAGGAAATGGGATCCACCAATAAGAAATAACACAAATTAATGACGGAGGTCTTATGATCAATACTTACATATCATAATCAATTCAACAAGGATAACAATCAGCAGAGAGGATAGATCACTACATACCTCAAAAAATTCTCACATCGCACCACAACCAACACAATGGCCAGCCTCTGGATAAAAATCATGCAACATATCTATAAAGTATCAAGAAGATTATCATCATAGATCAACATATCCGATAGTGAAACACAATAGTTCTACCACAATCAATGATAATAAATAAGTATAATGATTACTCACTTATATAAATTCACCACAACTGTAGTAGATATCAATCACTGAACAAAGAAATCCCAAAGGAGAGAAGGTCTCCATAATCACCTAGGAGATCTGTTAGGTTGATAAGGAAAATACTTGAGGTTGAATGAAATATCAATCATCCTTATAGTGAACAAAAAACTCAAACTCTAAATAATTACACACCATGAAGCCCCATTTCTTTTCATGTAATACATGAATCCAAAATGCATTAAAGTATGTGTTCCTTATATTAAAAATTCATATTTTTTCCATTTCCCAAGATATAATATTCTCACTATGTAAACCATGCACAACATGAACCAAATCACATCTTCATAAATTACATGATGTGAACCAAATTCATGGAATGAATACATTTCATGATTTGTATTAGTTTACAACATCTTCCTAGTGACCAATACTATATGTGAAAATTTTAAATTTCATGTACAACTTTCATGATATGGAATTCATTACATAGTGTGTAATCTCCTAGAAGATAAGAAAAACTCTAGATTCTTTTAAAAATCCCAAACCACCATCATTATTTTCTGAACTCATGGAAAATTATTTAAAACATATAAAACACTTATACCTAGACTCAATTAATTAAAAAAACATACATCCCCTAACATTAGGTTGATTTCATCAGAAAATGATCTCTATCCTTAGGATTCCCAAAAATGAATCCAAATAAATAGAGAAATTAAATGTTATGAGAGAAATAACTAAAATTGGGTAATGGGATGCTAAAATATAGATTCAAAGTGCATAAATGAAGATTATCTCATCAAGAATGGCCCCCCCTTCAAACTGATCTCAATGTGGACGTTCGGGGTCCCATAGGCGATCTTGGGTGGTTTGGGATGTTAGTGGTGCTTATTTAGGTTGAGCCAAAGCTTCTGGAAATAGGACATGGTTGTTCTATGATGTTTTAATAGTGGTCAATGACATCGAGTGGCAGTGTATTGGAAAATAGGTTGTAATAAATGTCTAAGGAATTGGAGTCAGGTGACTGAGAGAATCCTGCATCATTTTTTAAAAAATGAATTGTACCCACCTATATTCATCCCATGTCAAAAATGAGACCAATGTATATGTTTTTCATAATTAATTCAATAGATATTTCGACTCAAAATCCTACTCTGGGGTGGGATGTTGATCACACATGCACACACGTAACATCAAGCAGCACTAACATGCATAGACCATGGGGAATTTGGCCTAAACTATTTGTGGGCTCTTATATTTTCACATTGTTGGCTTAGTGGGCTCTCCTGGTGGCTATATTAGCTATCTGACCCCGTTGTGGGTTATCTAGGTGGTTGGTTTATCTCTAGTTGAGGTGTATCCTAGACTCGCCCATTTTTTTACATAAAAAATTTATAATTTAGAAGAAGATTGTCATAAAATATTACGCAAGAAAATAAATCATTAAAACCCACATTGAAATTAATTTTAATAGTTTATTTTTGAATCTAAACATTTTAGATAAACATTTAAATACATGGTAAAATTTAGTTAAAATAATTTAAAATCATTATAAATTATTTAACTAATTTTAGGAAAATATAAGTGCATTTGAAAGTCTACACGCATAGCCTCAGGACACCCTCACACTAGGAATCATATAATCCCCACCAAATCAATATGATTCAACCATTATACATTAAAATAATCACTCTTGTACCTAATTAGAATAACTGTGAAGGTAGAGAAATATAGGGTAAGGAAAATGGGGAGGTAGCCTTTTCATAGGCAATTGATCACAAGTGACAACATCTAAAATCACCATGGATTGAAGGAGATCCTTTGACACCTATAAAAGGGTATGAAAGGGAAAGAGGGGGATCCACTGGCCTTGTTGGAGGAGAAAACCTTTGGTATGAGGTATAAATGGGGGACCTGTGATATTATGGGGGTACCACTCCCTTAAAAACCACCTAAGAGGCCACCGGCTGGCCTTTCGCCTCTACTATCTAGCCGGTGAGCCCAAGCAGCGAGCCTGGCTTCTTCCCTTTCCACTAGCTTGTTGGTGGCTCTTTACTAGCTAGTTGATGGTGCTTAAGTATCATGATACATCCCCGATTCTACTTTCAACACTTTCAACTTCTTGTCTACACCATATGGCCCTGAATTCTCATCCAAAAATTCCCTAAAGAGAGCTACAAACCATTTGAGTACTCTTCTGAACCCGGGTTCTTCGAATGACCAACTTAGTAATTTGTAAATTTATACTTCTCTAAGAAATTTGAACACACATGTACACCCGAGGTATTACACACAGACATTAAAATGGAGGAACCTTGTAGGATGGATCTATGTTTACCTACCTTATGTTATTAGATTTCCACTTATAGTGTACAATCCTTCGGTTTGATTGGAAATGAGATAAATAGAGAAATGACACAAAAGACCCGAAAATATGTCATATTATCCTTAAACAATGAGAACTCATATGGTAGTGAAATAAAATAATAAGGGATGAAATTAGAGTTGTGGCCATACTTAGAGCCTTCAAACTCCCTAAAAGAAAGTATGAATCCATAATGGTAGAATACAAAGAGGAGCTGAAATCATTGGGGTTATTATAAAAAAGAAAAATGGGAGACTATGGTGATTTATTAGGGTGAAATGTGGAAATACCAACCTTACCCAATTAAAAACTATCAAGATCCCATGGGCTAGTTGGCGGGATTCCAATAGGTCAGAAAACCTATATGAAGACAACTGGTTATCTAATGACACAATAGCATTTTGGCTACATGCCCTAGCCTCCTCCTGAGCCTCTGAAATACCTGTGAGACCCCTAAACCATCTTGTTCACTGTTTAAATACAAAAAAGGGGGGTCTTAGAAAAAACTAAAAGTGATCATACCTCAAAAAGGGGTTGGGTTTAACATTATATCTTCATGAAAAAAATTCACCACAAAAGAAACACCTTGTTCATTACATAAGTCTTCTCATATAATTCTATAGGCATAAAAATCAAACCCAAATCCATATTCTCCTCATGGGCATTGAAGTCTATTTATTAGGACATCATCATATGAATCACTAACAAAACCTTCTAGTCAAGACTTTTCCATTCCACTTTCTCTTTGGCTACCAGTTTGACTACTATAAATAGATGATCTAGATATTTCTAGAATAGATTTCCCACTACTTATATCCTCTTGAATATAAAATATGACCCATAAGTCTTTCCCAACCAATCCTTACTCTCTTCTAACTCAAACATACTTAATAGTATCTCCCACTGAATAAAAAATGGAAAAGGATAAGAACTCACTTTCAAAAATTTATCGTTACTGATTTAACTATGTAGTTCTGATACCACTTATTATATGGGAAAGTGAATTTTCTAGAACTTTTCTCCTAGAACCTATATTGTGGAACAAGGTCTCTGATATTTGGAAATGAATGAAAAATGTAAAATAGTGTATCAAAATAGAGAATCTTCACACCCCATCCACACACCACAACTGGCCCCCGTGAACTTATTATAAAAAATGAAGTTACAAATGTGAAGAGGTACTCTCATCCAATGCTTCAAAACAATAGAGATTTACATTGTTCAAAACAAGTCCTACTCCATAGGAAACACTTAAAAATTATAATTAAATAAGATAAAGAATTAAAGTCTCTATAGGTTAAAAGTTACCTTAATACCATAACACTACTCTAGAGAATCAGAAGATTACTATAGAACAATGTTTCATCATATAAAACAGATCCCACCTATCAATTTATATTATATTTATTCTTAGTTGATTCCATAAATTCCACCAATATTTGGATGTTGTGAAAGATTGATTATCCACCATTAATACCATTAGTAGACCACTAAATTATAACAACTGCATTGATTCTTCTAGTGAACCGTTTAGACATCCATAACACAACCTCCTATGCCACTTCTAAATTCAGCTACCACTGCATCTAGTCCTCTAGATTTTGAGTCACTACTTTTGGTTCTGAAATAAAATTCCAGAATCACTCCAAGACATTAATAAATAATATATAAAACTATCTCCTCACCAAATCCTAAAAATATAGATTATCTGTATGAAGTGATGCCTATTGATATGTAGTTAGGGGTGTGATCTAAGGTTTTCATGAGGAATTCTTTGGACTACCACCGGAGAGATATATTGAGTTAACGATTGAGATGATTTCATTAATTAAGCTTGAATTCATTCCTACTTATGGTATTACACTTGAAAATATTAGAGATATGAAGGTTTTAGCTAAAGTACCTTTATATGAAGGGATTTATTCACCTAATCATGCCCCCATGGGGCGGTACATTTTTTCTTTTCCAAGAAGGGAGATGGATTGTCGACCTTAAGTATGGATTAATGGAGGTTGAACCAAGTTATACTCAGGAACTAGTATCGTTTTCCTCATATTGATGACCTATTTGGATAACTGAGTGGAGCTAAGTATTTCCTCAAGATCTAATTGTGATCTGGTTACCATCAGCTATGTTTAATGTTATCTTATATTCCTTATAATAAATTTATGAGTATCTGAGTTGTATAAGTATCTTTTGATGTCATTCAGATTGAATAACAAGTTAGAATATTTTATATATCTGATGAATTAGGAATTCTATATTTATCTAGATTATTTTTCAGTAGCCATTATCGATGATATTTGAGTGTACTCCCATTCACGGGAAGACCATTATCGATATTTGGAGATCATTCGTTTTATTCTATAGGAGTATCAACTCTATGTATATATTTTAAGGCATTATTTTTGGACTGGTTAGGTTTTCTTCCCATGGAATTTGATATCATAGGAAATATTTTTAGTGGACCTTGAAAAGTTTCATGTCATGATTTCTTGGAAGTGTCCCAAGAATTTTTTTTAAGATCTGTAGATACCTAGTATTGGATGGCTAATATAGAATATTCATTCAGTATATATCTTGATTAACAATGCTAATGATGACCTTGGACAAGAAGGGGTCAAATTTTTAGTGGCCAGATTCCTGGGATAGTCGTCCAAGAGTTGAAGGGAATGTTTATATCTATATCATTTTGAGATTACCATATCTGATTAAAGAGTATAGTATGTATTGTGATGCATCAAGGGTTGGTTTGGGAGCCATTCTGATGTAGTATAGGTGTATTTTTTTCCATGTATTCTATAATTTTAAGCTATACGAGTATAATTATCAGACTCACAATTTAGATCTGGTGGCAGTAGTGAACAACCTAATTTCTTGGCGTAAATAACTTCTTTGTGTCACTACCATAATATACTAAGGTATATATTTTTCCAACATGACATAAACCTTCATAAGAGATTTTGGGTGGGTTATCTTTATTCCTTTAAATTAGATATGGAATATACCCCTAGGAAGTGGGATTTTATGGCTGATTAATTGAGTACAAAGACTTTGGAAGGGGTGGTGGAGGAGGCATGTAGCCAGTGGTAGTTTATGAACCTCTTCCCTAAGATACATCTCAATGTTCTTGAGTGTAAGGGTATGGAGACACTTATGTCTTTGGTTATTACCTTCTCAATCCTTAAAATGGTGAAGAGATTCAATTTTATGACTTATAGTATAGAGTTATGTGGGATATTATATTTTATGGGGAGTTGCTACCAGATAGGTCCTAATATAATGATTGGATCCTTCATGTATGAGGTTTTTTTGTAGTTATCTTAAGAATGTGTGAGAATCTTATACAAGACTCCCATTACTTGAGTTATTTTAGATTTTTGGTGCATTCAGAGCCAAGGAAAATACAGTCTTGTATAGACCTTGGCTTCATTAAGGGAAGGTCTATACAAGACTTTATTTGCCTTGCCTCTGAATGCACCAACAGTCTAAATAAAGTTACTAGAGGAAGAAATGTTGCTATCAAACTTGACATTAGGATGGATTTTGATACTATTGACTTGAGTTTTATTTTTAATGTTCTAAAAGGATTTGGATTCAATGATACTTTTATCAAGATGATAAAAACTTTGTTCAACTCTACTTCTTTATCCATCATAGTCAATGGAACCCCCAGGGGATTCTTCAAATGCACAAAAAGGGTAAGACAAGTTGACCCGCTCTCGATAATTTTATTTGTAATTGCTGAAGATTACCTTAGTAGGATCCTCACTCATTTGGTAAATCAAAACAAACTCAAACCTATAAATGCGGCCAGAAATCTTAGAGTCCCTTATCATCTCTTATATGATGATGACATCGTCTTGTTTCTTCAAGGGGACCAAAAAAATATTCATGTTCTTAAATAGGCCCTTACTCACTATGAGAACATCTCGGGGAAGGCCATTTCTTGGCATAAATTGCAATTGTTTTTGGTAAAAACTTCTCCATGCAAAGGAAAAACACTATTACCAATAATCGTGGTATAAAAGAAGGTTTCTTCCCCTTCACTTATTTGGGGGTACCTATTTTTGGGGAAGACCTAAAACTACTTACTTTTCTGACATAGTGGATCAAATTATTAATCAAATATCTACTTGGAAGGGAAAGTCCCTCTCCAAGGTTGGCATCCCAATGAGGTTTGTCTTCAAGCTTTTTGTATCCAGATATGCTCTAAATGTGACCTATGTAATCAACATAGGTAAGACACTAAACATCTATTTTTATCTGGTGCCACAACTTCTTCTCTTTGGAAATATATCTTTCACATTTTTAATTGCATATGGAATACCCCTGACACAATTTTCACCCTTCTTAAATGTTGTGTACAGTGCCAAGCCTCTCAGCAAATTAAGAAAATTTTTCTATCTGATGTTTCTAAGCTCCTACATGTGATCTGGTATGACATAAATGATATAAATCACAATAAATGCTCTTTAAATCTTAAGGTAGGGAAAGCATGAATCCTCATTGTGATTCTAGAAGCTGCATCGATCCATAAAGCTCACTGCAACAATTCAGTTGAGGATTGGGAGATTTTTCATAGGCTTCGGATTGGTGACATATACCATAAACCTCTTCACACCTTTGAAGTTTTCTGGCAAACGCCAATGCCGGGATGGATCAAAGTCAACGTTGATGGTGCCTCAAAGGGAAATCCTAGACCTTCCAGCTGTGGATCCATTTTCAGATATTATGTTGGCAAGTGTCATGGGTGTTTCATTGGTAGTTGCGGTATTGCTTCGTCATTGGAGGCTGAAATGATGGGAGTAATTCATTCGGTCAAGTTTGCCATTCAAAAAGGCTGGAGGAAACTATGGATTGAGAGTGATTCTACCACCATTATCCAGGCCATCTGGAATGGGGTGACTCACCTTGCTTCGCGTTTGATCAATCTTTTGATGTAGTGCCTGGACTCTTTACATGAAATAGACTACATTTCCACACATACTTTCAGAGAGGCTAACGTTGTTGTTAATTACCTTTCCAACAAGGGTGTTCATCAGACCATGACCTAGATGGACACCCTCCCCCCAGATTTACTTCATCTATTTGATAAAGATTGTAAAAAAATCCCTTCTTTCCATCTTCTGTAATCCCTTTGACTTTTTTATTCAATAAATTGTGCTTTTCTCATTGACTGAAGCACTAATTCTTCTAAAAAAAATGTATTGGTGTATTGGGATAGAGAGGGATATAGATTGGTTTTCATGAAATGCTCTACCTTTCAATGAGTGAAGGTTGAGCATTTGTGACCTATAGGACCTCTTTAGTCATTACCCATTACAAAGTGGAAATGGGATGAAGTGATGATATATTTTTTATGGAGTTTTCAAGGTCTCTTCATGGAAGTGATTCAATAATAGTTTTTATAGACCAATTAACAAAGGTTTCACATTTTCTACCAATTAGGAAGACATATATGATTAATGAGATGGACCAATTATATATCTAAGAGATAGTACATCATCATGGTGTGCTGAGGAGTATATTTACAAAACAAGGTGCATGATTCACATATCACTTTTAATAGGGTCTATATAATGAAATTAATAATTTATTACAGTTTATAAAAACATAAATTTTCACACCAATGGGATGTATGGGAAGACTATCTATATTCTGGAGGACATGTTGCAAGCAAGTTTCCTTGATTTATATGGTTCCGAAGATAGTCATCTATCTTTTTCTGATTTTGCCTATAACAATAGTTATTAGGAATTCATTTAGATGGAACTGTTAAAGGACTTAAATGGAAATTTATGTCATTCATCTATATACTTGTTAGATTCATGTATGATATCTATTATTGGTTCCAAAATCATTTAGTAGATTTTAGAGAATATCTAGTTGATTTGAAATTGATTAGATAATATATAGATTATGTAGCATTTATATACAGATCATATACATTACGCTCTTGAGTTTAAGGTAGTCAACTGCATTTTCTTATTAGTGAAATATCTATTGGGACATAGTCAAATTAATAGGTAGGGGAAGATAGTTCCCATTATTCCCTTGGATATTGTTGACAGGGTCACTAGTGTAGCATATCTATTAGCACTTCTTGAGAGTTTTCATGTTATAAATGATATATTTCATTTATCTCAGCTTAGGAGATACCACCCTAATCCTTATCATAAGACCATGGTCAATGATTTCATGATAAATCCTAATACATAATTCAATGAATAACCAGTTTGTATTGTAGATAAGAACAAAAAAATACTCCATGGGAAGATGGTCTTTCTAGTGTGCAGTGGTCACACAATCATATTCAAGAGGAAACTTAGGAGTGGGAGACTGATATGAAGTCCTGGTGGATAGTTTTTTTAGTGAGTCCTATTAATACATCTTTAAGGAAAACTTTCATATAGTAGAGAGTTTGTGACACCCCTCCCATTTTTATGTGTGTTTTGGATATAAGTTTTGTCAAAACGCGTGAATTTTGATGAATTCTAGATGATATAGTTGTTATTAGGGGACCGAGGTTCAATTTAAGGAGGATGAATTAGATGCTAAAATAATTTTTCATGGGTATATATTCTAACAACCCACAACCGAGGGGTTGGTGTTGTTCGGGCCACTAGGTGGTTAGTAACCATAGAGTAGGTACCCAGTGGATACTAGATACCCAATGGTTGGTGGGAGAGTACCTAATGGGTACAATAGCTCTTTTTTTAAATTATTTATTAAATTATTTATTTATATTTAATATTTATTAAAATTACAGAATATACCTCATTTTCCCCATAATAGTCGCATGACCCATGGCATTCTTCCTGGGATTGTCCACTTACTGGCCATAGATCTCCTTCATTAGTGGTAAAAATAAAATTCCATTAATCCCAGGTGGTAGATAAAAGTAATTATATCACTCCTTATCAATCTATTCCATGTTTTTTGTTGTTATGGCATGTTCCATCATTTATTCCCAAAATTGGGTGGTTTTGTCAAATATTTTGATTTCTTCCAATTGAAGTTGAATTAACCAGTGATATTCAATGAGGTATCTCCCCAGGCTATGAAAAATGTGGTTCATAACCATTCCTTCCTTTTTATGTATTATTCATGTGATGTGACATACATGGTCTCACCACCAATGTAAAAGTAACCTAAAACTAAACTAAATTGATTTCACAAGGACCATGTGATTTGGGTAAAGAAATTTTGGTATATGATAGACCATTTAATCACTATAACTTGATTTCATGGATTCCAATGGTCATGTGATTGAATTAAAGTGAGTTGAACCTAGTTTTGGGACCCCTTGAGGGCTTCCTTGAGTTTGATGATGATATAATGGACACAAATTGGTCCCTTATTCTCCATGGATATTGGAGAGGCATAAAAATAAGAGAGGTTAGTATGATTTTTGACCCATGAGGGAATTTTGAGTTTCTAGTTATGATTAGAATATGGGGTGAGTGCATCTTTCACCTCCAACATAGTGAAACCTTGTGGGTTATTCCTTTATTTTGGTTATGAGTAAAGGTTGAATATATGTGGACCGACCTAGCTATAAACAAAAGTGTGTTGGATTTTATGAAACCTTAAATAAATTTTGGATTCTATAATTACGAAATTATTCATATATCATGATTTCATTTTGGATATTATTATGGGAAAATATCCCCTTTATACGATTAATGGGTATGGTTGGGATGGAATTATAATCTTATTTTTATTGTTCATGATGAACGATATTGTGCCCATTATTTGGTATGATCATTAATATGTTGATATTCCCATTTTATGGGACACAAATCTAACTATGTTGTGGAACATAATTCCTATGTGGCCATCATAGTTATAGAGATGTGACAATATGCCCAAATATTTTCTATTAACCTTAGAAGTGGGATGTACAACCCATGATGTAATACTTATAAGGGGAAGAGATGATTATATGATAAGGGTTTCTCATGGGACATGATCACTATAAAATGTTGACTTATGGTGGAAGACACCGTCACAAAATATTTTTTCGGGAAAGATAATTTTTCCCATTGAAAATTGTTTTGGCGATGGATATCATACCTATAAGAAAACAAAATTAAATTATTAATGATTATGGAATCACATTTCCATAAAAAATGTTATTTTTTATGAAAATATGATTCCACTTAAAAAAATGAAAAAATTAAACAATAAATATAAAAAAAATATAAAAACAAATATATAAAACATTTCACATATAAATTAATATCCATTTTACATATAATATGTCCATCCAAAAATTATAATAATGTGTTTATCAATAAAATAGCATGAATCATTATTGAGGAGGAGGATGAGAGGAAGGATCCAATAGAGGTAACTCCATACCTAAATCATGTGCAAGTCACTACATGTATTCCATCATCTACTCATGTTGTTTCTCCTTCCATTGATGCTTCTCCTTTTACTATTACTCTTGTTGTCAATGGTGATCCTCCAAATCTCTATGAATGATATATATAATTTAATTTCAAGATTTTATCCTCTCCTCATACTATGAAGATGTCTAATAATTTACATGATCTCCACTTGATATGGGTGGTGATCAGGTGAAAATACCATAATGACTAGCAGGTTCCAATCGAGAACAAATACCAATCACTTGGACTTTCTCGATACCATGCTGCATCACCCACATCAAATCTACCTAAAAAAACCTGACCCATAAGTGTCTTGACCCTCAGTCTCGGCTTGAATCTCATGTATGTGAGAATTTTCAACGTCATATTCCTCAATTAAATACAATTTTAAATTAAAATAATTAAATTTTTAATTTAAGTTGACTTTAGAAATTAAAAACAATACCAGCCACAATCCAATATTGATGGTTTCCAGTAATCTCTCCAGTGGAAAGATCATTATACATCTTCATAAAAAAATTATTTATGAAACATCGGGGTGCTCAAATTCCTATATAAATATAAATAGAAAATTTTATATTTAAACTATATATAAAGAAGTAAATAATATTATTTACCATATTTCATCGATGAATACTAAAGGAACAAATCCTGGATCAATGTGTGACATCTTATATCCCCATGTTCTGTCAACCTGATGAAAATATCCTATAAAAACTATCTTTTATCCAGTAGGAAAATAATCCATCCCAAATCTAGGATAAGATATAATCAGGTCTACGATTAAAACAAAAATGATAAAATAATGTAACTCCAACTCCTTATATAATGTCCTGACCTGGGAACCACTGAACATTGCCACGTTTTTAGGTCACGTAGACTCAAAAAAACCTCCCCATACACTAGTATCTTCCAAAGTTTATTGACGATTCATGGTGGTAAAGTGGGGAGAATATACTCTCATGATCAGAGTGTCACAATGGTGAAATAAATAGATAAATAGAGGAATCATAATGTTAACTTACAATGAAAGGTAAAGAATCTATATGTAATAAATAATAAATAATAATAATATTCATTTCAATATAAAATTGATTTAATTTCATGTATCTATCAAAAGAGAATAAGAAGACATGACATCAGGCATGAAGCACAACACATCTATCAAAATATCAAAAAAAAACAAAATAACTATCTCTAGGTAGAATCACAAGACATAGATTGGTCTTATGCTTCCATGCTCCCATTCTATTATCAAATAAATCATCAAAATATGGTCTCTTTGCTTGGTCCCTAACTACATCCACATAATTTTCCTGGGTATCATCAACGACCATGACGGGGTGTGAGATAAACATAGTAGTCCACCTCAAATGGTTTCTATAAATACTCTGTCAGTGTTTATAATATCAGTAGTATTGAGATAAAATAATGGTAATCAGTAATAAAAAATATAAAAAGGTCATATTTTGTTATTAGAGGATTCTAGGTTGACACTACTTGCTTTGGTTAGTGCTAGAAAACCTCTAAACAAATTTCATTATGTTCATATATGTATAAGTTTGTATGAATGTATGTATTTATATATATTATATACATAGTTACATTTACAGCCATATATACACATATGTAGTGCTATCCAGGACCTAAGTCATAACTTAGGCATCAATGTATGGTCACTAGAATCTCAGAAAGTAGTAGGGGATACCATTCCAAAGTATCATAATTCATAGGGGTCACTTTACCCAAGTATCACAGTATTGTGGTGCCATGCTTGAGTATCACAGTATAGGGATGTCATGCCTGAGTATCATAGTATAGGGTCATCATGACCGAGTATCATAGTATAAGGATTCCATTCCCATACATCATAGTATAGAGATGCCATGTCGGTACATCATAGTATAGGGACTCCATTCCCGTACGACATAGTCTAGGGACACCATGTCCATACATTATAGAATTAGGATTCCATGCACATACATCATAGTATAAGGTCAAAATATCCTTATATAAAAATAATAGTTATAATCCAATGATTTAATAAGATCCAATAGGTAGTTCATATTTCATTATAACACATATTTCACAAGGGCATAACCATTTCATTATTTAAGCACATGGTGTGGTCTCAACACTAACTTTATATTCAATTCATTATTGTCATTTTAATTGAGAGTCACACAAAAACAATATAGAAGATTTTTTTTTCACTTAATCATTTTTATTTTCAAGGGAAAATCCATAGGCACACATAAAGGGGGTGGAAATAGATAATGATGACCTACCGTGATGATAATAAGGGGATACTAGACCATTTCTATCAAGGGTAACCAATACAACAAGGGTATTATGTATTTTTAAGGGAAAGCATGGGAGTTTCAAAATGTGCCATCATAACACATAATATAAAGTAGAAAGATTTGAGTTAAAAATACAAGACCACCTACCTTATGCATGTAAAGGAGCAGTCATCTAGTATCAACCTTTGGTTTGGTCTAGATCAGAAAAAATGGAAAAATAGATAAACACCCAAAAAATAGGGCTTATGATATTGCACCAAAATAACTCCATTTAAAATAATAATAATTAATAAATGATCCAAATTATTATAGATATTATTGGTGGTGATTTAATGTAAAAAATGGCGGTCAAATAGGATTTTGGAGGAGGAAGATATCACCAAGCCTAGGTTTTGGATTTGGGAGAACTCAAATGGAATAGAGGGGTGTTGTGAACCACTAGAAAAGAATAAAAGAGGAATACATAAAAAGGGTGAGTGTGAAAATTGTAATTATTCCAAAAAATTAAAGGTTGCATGCTTTGGTCAGATTGATGGCCAAACTATACACCAACCATGCGTACCCCACTAACGAGGGATCATATATTGCACAGCCTGCAACACACGATTAGATGAACTATACACAGCTCATTCACACCCTTTGTTTCAATCCTATATGGTCCAAACCTATCTAACATGGTTTGGAAAAACTATGTGGCATCCTTATAGGGCCACACAGTTTGAGGTGCATGGTTAGCACTAACCATGCGCTAATGGTGCACCTCTACTGTTTCTTCCAAAACTAGAGCTACTGGCTCCGAACAAGCCCTAGAGGCTCTTGAACCCTTAATTGAGTGATTAATAACATTTATAAGGATAAAATTAATGGAACTAACAAAAAAAATGTTTCTTACCTCATTTAAAATCCATGTTCTTCCAGCCTTCCCCACTTAAATCGACTCATCCTCAAGTCTCCCTTCCAAGGGTGGTAAATCACCATCTAAGAATAACTCCATCCACTAAGAAACTACATTGGAATCTCAATCCTAGGTCTCATCCATATCTATAATATTATGTCACATCACCCACACCATAGAGAATTATCTACCTCATAGACCCTTTATACTCCAATCCATAATACGGAAATGATGCTCCTCAAAACAAACATCCACCACTAACTCATCCTCATCAGGATAGAAGATATGAGAAGCATCTAGATAGTACCAGTGAATCTATGAAACATGGAATACATCATGCATATCTTGATTCCTATGAAGTAACTATAACTGATATGATACCTACCCCACTCTTTCCAAAACCACAAAAGGTCCAATGAACTGAGGAGAAAGATTCCCCTATCATTTAAACTATTGATTCCCAACCCTAGTCTATACATATGAGAATACATAACCTCTAAAATAAAACACCATTCATATTTGATGATGATCAGTGTAGGAATTAGGCCTAAACTGAGATTTTTCCATCCACTTCTTAATCAACTATACCTGCTCTATAGTTTCTTGAATGAGATGAGGTCCAAGTAGGGTTGCGTCACCTGCCTCTAACCAGCACAAAGCCGAACAACATGTCCTACCACATAAGTCCTCATTGGGATCAATTTGAATCATTTCATGAAATCTTTAATTATAGGTTAATTATAAAAGAGGTATATGTCTCTCTCAAGAACCTCTAAAATCAATTGTTAGGTCATAATAATATAATGATACACAAGAGGGGTTGAATTATGTCTTTTTGATAATCTTCATAGATTCTGGATTTTAATATTATTTGAAATTTACAAAAAAAATGAAGTGTTTTGTTATGTATGAAATAAAATAATTAGATAAACCAAAGAATGAACTCATTGCTTTTTATAGTAGTTCAGGGAACAAAGATCCCCTATTCCCCTCCAACAATGCTCTCTCTAAAAGTTTGGTGAATTTCACTAGAAAGTTCCTCTTATCACAAGACCATCAAATCCACAACTGATTGAATTAAGTTGACACCATTACATAATAGATAAACAAAATACTTATAGTTCTTTTATAGGGAACCAGTTATCTATATTTTTTTGTATGAAGCTGACACATAACAACAAATTATTACAATCTGTTGAAACTATAAAAAATCAAAAGAGTTTGATTTGTTGATTTGTTTGGGTTGAACTTCACGGTTGTTGAAGAAACTGACATAATATGGATAATTTTATTCAAAGATGAAATTTCATCAAGAATAAATAGGTATGAAGAGATCCTAGTTGTAAAATATCTTCAATACAAATATCAACAAACAAATTTCAGTAGTAGTATGAGGTTAAAAGCGTAAATCCTCAAAGAGTATCCTTTTTAGTAAATAGAATAGCCATTCATTCTTTGTAGTAGTTAGGTATTAAAAATATATTCACATGTATAAAGTTATGAATCATTTGTTTGAAAATATATTCTGATAGAATATATAGAACATATAGCTTTCTTTGGTTTTTAGATCTGAGAGAGTCTATTGACATATCGTGGATATTAAAATAAAAATTATTTAGAAGATTCATAAATTACATTAAAAGTAATGGTGATTTTCAATATTTAATATGGTTCTTTGAATTGATCATAACAAGCCTTTGAATTGGTTGTAAATGATATTTGAATAGATTTTTAATAATATCTATGCTATTTCATAACTCACAGATAAAATTTAAAATTTTGAACTCCATATTTAAATAGTCAATCATAGGGTTCATTCATAAAATGAAAAAAATACTAAACACAAGTTTAATGATGTAAGGTTTATTGTAAAATTTGGATTGTTTAACAATACATTTTTTCCTTAATTGTAGTATTCCTTACTTACATAGGGTTCCTTAACTATACATTCCTTACATCGTAGGGTTCATGATCCATACATGTTGTTCTGAATGTAGGATCCATTCCTTATGCTTTCTATAAACATCCAGGATATTGAATAGTGTTTCTTGAATATGTAAAAACTCATTCCAAAAACATTAAAAAAATATTACCAATCGATAAAGGTCTTGAATATTATTCCAGAATAAATATTTCAATGAATATGAATTTCCTAAAATTCACTTAAAGTAATATTATCTATTAAAAAAACAAGGGTATTTGTGAGCATAAAAATCAATAAGATTTACAGATTATTGTTGAAACAATACATTCCCAATAATCTCCCCTTTTTTGATGATCCAAAAAACAATAAAATAATTTATAGAAAATAATTTATTTGTAAACACAAAAGAAATAATATTTTATTGAAAA
Source organism: Viscum album (assembly GCA_963277665.1). Lineage (NCBI taxonomy): Eukaryota > Viridiplantae > Streptophyta > Magnoliopsida > Santalales > Viscaceae > Viscum > Viscum album. The sequence goes on along the minus strand of OY728126.1, from coordinate 2,067,251,273 downwards.
AGTTTGTTTCTTTAATTAAATTTTTAAAGAATTATTTCAATTTCATAGTACTATTTCAATTAAAATAGATACACACGTTTTTATAATTCTTTTTTACGCAATTATCTCTCCCTTTTTATGAAATCAAAAACAATGTATATAAAAATGGATTAAAACACATTCAATGTAACACATAACTCGTAGTGAATGTTATAGTAAATATGTATGAAAAAATAAGATATGTGGTACAGTAGTGGAGATGATAAAACAATAGAACATAGAAGTTATATAGAGAATATAAAAAATAATTTAAATTTTTATTATTAAGACTATAAATACACAGGCAGTTTTGGTTTTAAAATAAAAGGTTAAACAATACGGCTTGTAGATGATGAATGGTTTTGACAAGGACATTCTTCTAATTCTAGTGAAGCCTATGTAGCAAAAAAAACTGCTTTCAATTCTTCCATCTAACCTTGTAAACTTTATACAAGATTTTTAGCGATTTTACTTATCAAAATTCTTGAATCATTACCTACTTTAAAATTTCAAACCTGATTTAATTTCATAGATTCATTCAGGTTTTCATCAGTTTACAAAAATTAAGAATGATTGTAACTGAACTAATTGAGAAGAAATTTGATTATAGGTCCACTTGAATTTAATTTCTCAATTATATCTTTTTTATTATCCAACAACACATGAAAAGGTTCACTGTTTCATTGATTAGACTAAAGTATTTCATTCATGTTTTCTGTCACTGATGTGATGGCTTGAAATATTCTGATTAAATTTGGTGACGTTGTTGGTGCACAAGTGGAAACTATGGATTTACTAATAGTTCCTTTAATCATTCAAACTAGCTTCCCAAATACAATTTCAAATATGTGAAATCTATTTTAAAAATAGATTCTAATTTCATTTTTCCAAACTGATCCAACATATCTCTCTTAAATGAATCAAAATCTCTTTTTGACATAAAATGTTCTTTTATCTCGTGAAGTTGAGTGTGAACAAACTATAATTCCAAACATGTAACTGATTAGTTTTTCATGTCATCATGTTACTTTCTTACAGATTACAATTCTCATTGAAGACTAGATTTCTCCTCTAGTTCCTTGTTAAATTTGATAACCAGGTATTCTATCGTACTATTCATATAATCAGTTGTTCCTTCATCAAGGTTTTTGGATTGATGAGATTATACTACAACAGCTAATGACTTAAACAAAGTATTTTCACTTGAAAAATAAATATAATCGTATATTTTTTTCCTTTCACCAAATATATTGGTTTTTATTTAAATTGATTGATCAATAAATGATACATCCAAATTTTCAATGATGTCAGTGGATTCAGTTACTATGGTCTAAACTAAGTGATTTTTTGAACAATTTATTTCTACTGATCTGGTTGAGAGACAAATTGGTGTTCATAAACATGAATTTCAACTTTTTATCCTCAATATTTTCTATTATTTCAATTGTTTTTTTGGAGTTTCATTTTTAAGTCCAGATGTTTATTTTTCAAGTTTCTCATGATTTGGTTCTTCTCTAATCCTAGGACTTGTAACAAGTTCCTTAATGGAAACATCTTCATAAGTTGCCTCATCTTGATCTATAGCATCATAATAGTTCTTTCTTTTAGTAGTATAAGAAACACCATATATTCAAGATTCACAAATTTATTTAATTCTCAAATGAACTAATCTTGCAGACTTGAGATTGATTTTCCCACCTAGAAAATGGTCTAGATTCTTACTGCTCAGTTTCACTTACTAAAAACATTTGTTATTTAATTTTACTCTAATAGAAGCCAGATTTTATTAAAGTACTAGAATTCAGAACATTGTTGTGGTGAAATTTAGTTTTATCATCTATATGTAAAATCTTATTCATTTTTTATAGAAGAAAAGAAATGATTCTTCCATAGAGATAGAATGAAATTATTGCCTCTAATTGGTATTAGTGATAGCTTTTTCAGCATATATCTGGTGAAGTTCAAATTAATATCACAGATAAAAAAACATGATATACATTTCTGGGTACAAAATATTTTCCAACTTTGCTGTTCTTGGAATGATAGTTGTCTAAAAAAAATTACCAATACTTTCTGTTATGCCTCAAGACCATTTACAAAAAATTTCCTAATATTGGTGAAACCAAAATGAAAAGACATTATATCTTTTGAATGATGGTCCATATTTCCAAATGAAAAAAGATAAAAGTGGAATACTCTTTCATGAGTACATTTTGAAATTTGAGCAATTTCTTCAATGGAGATCGAAAACTCCATACCATCTACTCACAAATTTATTATTTCCTATGTTTTTCTGAAACTAAATTGATAATTTTTGTAAAATTGATTTACTTATATCTCAAAAATAAAGTATTTATTTTCTTCATTAAATAGTAATTACAAACATTTACTTGCAAGATATTTATTGAAAAAAGGTTCATCTGATACTTCCATTCAAAATAAATAACCTTTCCTTAAATAATCTTCTTGGATGGGACATGCTAATGCTTCGAATCACTTGGTTAACATGTATCTATTCACTTTTTATTTTTCATTGTTTTGAATCTAATGGTTGGAGGTATTCAGATTCTAGGGTTTGGAAGAAAGATGAATGATATGATTTTTAAATTTGTTTGAAATCAAAGGCTATGGAAAGATGAAGAGTTCTCTAATGGATTGGTGATGTGGTCTTTTTTCTCATGTGTATTACATAGGGTAATAATTAAATTTTAAATTTGAAAACATGTGGCTTAAAACAAAAAATGATACAAAAATTAAAATAAATAAATGAACATTTACTAAATAAAAACAACTGCAAGGGAAATTAACAAAAATGAATAAATTAATAATCATTTATTTAAAATTAAATATCCTTGACCCCCTTAATAAAATTAAAACTTCTAGTGGGAAGTGGTTTAGTAAAAATATTGGCTAATTGGTATTTGGTATTTACAAACTCAAATTAAATATCATTTTAAAGGAAATGATCTTTTAGAAAATGATATCTTATATCAATATTCTTAGTCCTATAATGACTTATAGGATTTTTGGAAATGTTAATAGCACTATTATTATCACATAAAATAGGTATATTATTAAAATATAGTTCAATATTCAGTAGAGTATGTTTCATCTACAACACATATTCCCAATAACTACCAGTAAAGACATATTCTTCCCCAGCTATTAATAGAGAAATAGAGTGTTGTTTCTTTCTTGACCATAACACTAAGGATTTCTCTAAAAAGTGATAGGTTCTTAAGGTAAATTTTCTATCTAATATTCATGCTTGAAAGTTAGAATATAAATTTGAAATTTATTTAAAATAATAGGTTTTTTGGTAATGAAGAGATTGAAAAATAGTACCTTTTAAATATCTAAAAATTATTTTAATAGCAATAAGATGAGATTATTTTGTGTTTGATTGAAATATAGCACATAGACACATAGAAAACATCATTTCTTGTCTACTAGTAGTGAGATATAATAAACTACCAATCACACCTCTATATAACTTGTTGTCAACTAGTTTTCCACGTTCATCCAAATCAAGTTTTATATTGGTACACATGGGAGTTGTATAAGTCTTACTATTTTCTAATCCATACTTTTTTATTAAATCAATAATATAATTAATTTGATTTAAAAAAAATTCATATTCATTTAGATAAATTTAGAATCCTAAAAATAAATTTAATTTTCGCATTGTACTCATTTAAAATTCTATATTCATTAGATTTGAAAAATCATTACAAATATTTTTATTTGTTGAACCCAAATTAACATCATAAAAATAAATTTTTACAAATACAATATTAAAAAAATAATACTTTTCATAAAAAATAGTATGATATACTAGTCCCAAAAAACATTTTAAAATAAAAAATAAATTAATCTTTCATACCAAGCTCTAGGTGCATGTTTATGTCCATAAAGAGATTTACTATGTTTAAAAATAGGATTTTGTTTAGGAGGGTTTTCCAAACCTAGTGGTTGTTCAACATAAACTTCCTATATTAAATATCCAATTAAAATAGAATATTTAACATGCATCTGATATAATTTTACATTAATATGATATGCCTAAGCTAAAAATATTTTGATGGATTCTAATCTAGAAACAGTCACAAAGGTTTCATCATAATATATTCCTTCTTTTTGATTATATCTTTTAGCTACTAATCTAGATTTTTTATGGTTAGGATCCATTCATCATTCAATTTATTTCTAAAAATCCATTTAGTTCATATTACAGGATAACTCGATAGTCTTTCTACTAGTTCCAAAACTTCATTTCTATTGAATTCATTTAGTTCTTCTGGAATGGATAACAACTGACTCTCGTCTTCTAAAGAATCTTCAAATGAATTTGGTTCTAACTGAGATAGAAAGGAAATAAATTCAGAAAGTTTTACTACACTTCTTAAAGTTCTAATTTCTATTTCTAGGTCTCCTATAATTGCATAAAAAGTATCTTACTTTAAAATTATTGAATGTCTGGGTAAAAAACGTCCATGTTATTCTATCTCATGTACTTATATAATCGACTGAATTTCATTTATATCATTTTCAAAAATAGTCTTAGGTGAATCAAGACTAATTTTCTGAACAGAGTATGAATTTTCATTTGTTTGATCTTTCTCTTTAATGAAACGTTCAATTTCATAAAACATCATATGAACTAATTCTTCAAAAATCCATGTCTTTTTATTAAACACTATATAGGCATTAAACGTATCATAATATCCTAAAAATATTCCTTCATCAGATTTTGGAATGAATTTACCAAGGTTATCTTTAGTATTAAAAATGTATATAGTGCATCCAAAAACATTAATGTACTTTATTTTATGTTTTTTCTATTACAAATTTCATAAGGTGTCTTTTTAATAACTAGTCTTATTAAAACTCTATTCATGATTAAAAAAGATGTTCTTATAGCTTATTCCCTATAAATAGGTAGGAAGAATATATTTATTCAACATTGTCTTTTCCATTTCTTGAATAGTTCTATTTCTTCTTAAAAATTCAATTTTTTTGAGGTGTTCTTGGTGCATATAAAGTGTGTTTAATACCCACATTTGAGAAAAAAAATTAAATTCTTGAATATCAAATTCTCCACCATGGTCACTTCTTAATGAAATTATTTTAAAAACTTTTTTTTGAACAATTTTTCATAAACATTCAAAAATAGTGAATACCTAAATTTTATGTTTTTTAAAATAAACCCAGGTAAATCTTGAAAAATAATCAACTACAACCTAAACATATAATTTACCATCCAAAATTTTTATTATTAATATTCCAAATATATCCATATTGATAAGTTATAGAGGTTTAGATGTAGAAATTTTGTTAATTGTTTTTAAAGATGATTTGTTTTGTTTGAAAATTTTACATGCATCACAGAATATATCATTATCAAAGTTAATAAATTATAAATTTTTTTAGATTTTGGTGCTCTAAATTTAAGCAGTTTATCATTAATGACTGAGTAGGAATTTTTAGAGAAATAAAAATAAAATTCATCATCAGAAAGTTGTGAAATACTTATCAATTTTTACTTTATACCTTGTACATACAGTACTTTGTTGATTGAAATTTTCTATGGATCACTAATAGTTCAAACTCTAAATATCTTTTCTTTTTCATTTTATGTAAAGGTTCCTATTTCTACATCCATTTTTTGAGAGAATGGAATTTAGATGATTCTCCACTCATGTGTTTGGAGAAGCCACATTCAATATACCACATAAATTTTTTTCATTGTGGTATTTTTCCTACAAAATCATTTAAACACGTGTTTGTTTTGGTACCCATATTTTCTTGGGTCCAGCTGTGTCGGTGAGAAATGATCTAGGAATCCAGATTCATATTATTATTTCATAATTTATATTACATTCTTCAGACAGTTTTTAGAAAAAAAATATTTTTAATACTATTTATTTAAGGATTTATTAAATAGTGTAATGACCTTTTATTCCATAGTAATTGCAGGTAAAAATTGTTGAATTGGGAAAAAAATAATTTCGTATCATTTTAAATTTTCACCCTTTCTTCCTATTCCTTACTTTTCACTTTTAATAACATTATTTACAAGAATCTCATTCAGATTTTTCTCTACTTTAGATAAAATAATTGAATCACTTTTATAATATTCTAATTCATTCTATAATTCATTTAACCCATTTTCATGATCAATGTAGTTTGATGTCGATAAATTAAAATTTTCAATTAATTCTTGATGTTGCCATATCATTGTGTCTATTTAACCTAAAATATCATTGTGAATATTTTTTTAAAGATTTGTGATTCTTTAATAAAAAATCGTATTTCTCTTACAGAATTGAACAATAAGTAGATAATTTATTATTTTGAACATCTACCAGAGTCAGAGGTAGAATAGTAATAGGTTTGTACATATTCTTCTTCCTTGGAAATAAAACACATATTTTATTTTAGATTTTGGGGCTATTTTCCTGAATCAGATATGGAAGAGCAGTTGGAGTCTTCATACACACTCCATGTAGATTTCATGGATATTTTCCCTTTATTATCATAATGAGTATTCCCCTAATATTTATTTTCTATCCTTATTCTTTCAACTTTTAATTGTGGGAATCCGGTCTGATACGAACCATATTTTTTCATTCAAAAATACTTAATTCTCTATGATCATTTTAATCCTTCTTAAAGGATTACTTGATGCCTCTTTTCTTCATCTATAATTTTCTAATCTTTTTGGATAGTGTATCCATTTCTATTTTTGAGTCTTGGGAATCTGAATTTTTTTCTATTTTGAAATCATGTTTTGATTTTATATCATGCTTCTACGATGTCACTTTAAGATTAGTATTTTCCCATTTCACTATCTTGTAATATTTAGCTTCATCTTTCATTTCTTCTTTGTATATCATCAATGTTCCAATTAGTTATTTCATAGTCAAATTCTTGATAGGTAATGATTGTCCAATATATACAGGTATGCCATTCTATTTTGTGGGTAGTACTCTAAGTACTTTCATGAATTTATCTAATTGTAAATTTGGATTTCAAAAGGTGGTAATATTGTTCACAGTTTTGTTAACTGTCCATTCATTTTTGTGATTCTATCACCATAAAAAATTTAAAAGGTTTCAAACTTTAGTTTAGCAGTATCATACATCATTTGTATAATATTTTCTATTCATTTGTATGAAATAGTGACTATTTTCTACATTTCATATGCAGTAGGGCACCATGATACATGATTAAATTATTCATGACCAATTCCATAGATGATAGCATTCATTGCATTTGAGTTGATTTCATATTTAGATTTTATTATATTATCTCAAGTCTCTATTTTCTAAGGAATTAATTAAGGAATTATGATCTTTGAATAGACTCTAAATCTAATATTCTTTAGGTAGATGATCATGGGTGATTTTCATCATCCATAGTAGTCACCATTAAAATATAGAGCATGAATCATAAACATACCTTCCTTCAGATCATTCACTGACATTTGATTTTTATAGAACATATTCATTTAGATTTCTAGATATTTATCTTCTATATTGAAAATATCACCTTTGATACCAATTTTAGGTCAGAATAATATGAAGATACACAAGAGTGGGGGAATTGTGTTTTTTAGATAATCTTTATAGATTTTGTCTTTAATCTTTCTTCAGAATTTATGTAGATATAAAGTGTTTTATTTTTCAAGAAATATGAGTAGAGGATAAACAGAAAGAATGAAAAAAGTAATTTTTGAAGTGGTTTGGGTCACAAAGATCCCATAGTCTAATCTACCAATACTCTCTCTATGATTTTGATGAATTTCACAAGAAAGGTTCTCTTGTCACAACGCCTTCAAATCTACATCAAAGTGCAGTAAGATGAAACCATTAAAAAATGATAAATAGATAATTCTAGTTATTTTATAGGGAACATGTTATCCATAGATTAGTGAATAAAGCTAACACTAAGACATAACTGAGTATGAGTAGTTGAAACTCCAATAAATTAAAAGAGTTTTATTTGTTGATTAGTTTAGTTTGAACTTCATTGTTGTAGCAGCAACTAACATAATACAGATTTTATTCCTCGAAGAGGAAAGTTCTTCCAGAAAGAATAGATCTGAGAAGATCATGGTTGAAAATGATATTTAGTATGAATAGAAAAAACAAACAATAGTAGCAGTACAAGGTTGAAAATTTAAATCTTCAAAGCGTATCCTCTTCAGTTTATAGCAGATACATTCGTTCTTTGATGAACATATTCATTCAAAAGATATTCACAGGTATATAATCATGAATCATCTATTTTAAAAGATGTTATGATAGAATATATAGAAAAAATATCTTTATTATCTTTTTCATATCCAATAAAGTCACCTAATAGATCATGTATATTAAAATAATAATTATTCAAAAGATTTTTAAATTCCCTTAGTAGTGGGAGTGATTGTATCCATTGAATATGGATTTTTTAATTAATCATAATGAGACTTTTAATTGTACATAAATGTTCTTTGAACATGTTTTTAATAATTTAAAGACCATTATAGAAATATTGAATAAAATCACATAATTCAAAACTTTTCATTGAATAGTCAAACATAGGGTTCCTTCGTAAAATGAAAAAATACAAAATGTAGGCTTGATGATGCAGCGTTGATCATAAAAGTAGGGTTGATGAATCGTACATTTGTTTCCTCAAACGTTGGGTTCCTTACTTATATAGGTTTTCTTAACCATACTTTCCTAATATCATAGTGTTCATGATACTTACACACTATTCTGAATATAGGGTTTATTCCATACATTGCACAAAACACGCGTAGGTTATGAACAGTGTTTCCAGAATACATAAAAAAATGTTTTAAACAATTTAATGAATATTCCTCATAGATCAAGGTCTTGAATATAATTCCAGTATAAATATTAAAATGAATATAGATTTCATAAAATTCACTTAAAGTAACATTATCAATAAAAGATATAAGGGTAATTGTGAGTACCAAATTAAATTAAATTTATAGATTATTTTTGGTTAAATACATGCCCAACATCAAGGACACCTTCTTGGATCATGTCCTCTCAAAAATGTATCGTCATTTCAAGAGGACCATTAGCCTATGGGTGAAGGTTTGTGATGAAAATTACTTTCATACCCAAAGTCTTCTTTAAAAAATTCATGAATATTATTGTGAAATGAGTATCCCAACCTAAAATGATAGTGTGATAGACCCCATTTAAATTTATATTATTATGGACATACAGCCTCCCAATCTCATCCACTAAGAATGTCTCTCTAATAGTTAATAAATTGCCAAACTTCATAATCTTATTGATGATCAAGCATACTGCATCACTTCCTTGTGGAGATCTCATTAAACTAGTAACAAAATCAATTGTGACATCATCCCATTTCCACTTGAGAATGGGAAATGGCTATAAAATCTCTATTGATTGCTAGTTCTCCCTTCACCTACTAACAAGTGGAACACCAAGTAAAAGAAACTAGCTGTCTTCCATTTCATCTATAACATCCTGGTTCCGAAAGCTGCCCAGAGGAAACCCATACACAGTTGGTCACATGGCCTTAAGTGCATTTACCTGAATGCCAGAGGCTGCCAACTAGCAGAAAGGGCCTTGGGTGTGATAGTGGGGAAACCATTCCCTCACTGGCAGTGAAACACAACAGAAGTAAACAAATAGACCATAGCAGAAGAAGTAATAATACCATATATCAGTAAACAGTGGGATACTAAAAGAATAAACTGGAGGACATATATATAATGATGATGCATGATACATATTTCTAGGAAATAAGCCAAAAAAATCTTAATGTTGGAATATATAAATAACCTATGTACAAGAGAAACAAATAAACTCCAATAGAATCACAAGCCTCAGCATGGTACCATACTTTCCAGCTCCTCAGCAATCAAGATCCTGATGTATAAGGGAACTTCCCCTTATCTATACCTACAAAATTATAATCTGTTGAGGCACAAAAGCATGTCCCAAATAGTTTTTTAGACTAAATCCCAGTAGGCATCCACCTAAATATCTGTTCCTAATAGTCAGTGAATATATATGGCATGCAATAATCATGATGGAGGAGTAAACATGGAAGTACTCAAAAATAAACAATCATATAGTTAAAATTCATTCAATTTCATATATCAAATATGAAACTAAAAAAAGCAGGTAACCCTCTGAGAGTACTCACATCCTAACCCCTCTGGTTCAACCAAACAAGAACAAGAAACCCTCTCGGAAGTACACACAGTCTAACGCCTTTGGTTTAGATGAAGCATAGACTCTCTGTGGAAGCACTCACCATCAATTCCCCCTCTTCTCTCGTATCGATAACTGAAAGGCACTCTGGGGAAGCACTCAACGTCCCATTCCCCCAATGGACCACATCATGGAACTACATACACTCTGAGGAAGCACTTAAATCAAGTCCCCCTATGGTCTCGCATCATAATAGTAAACAGACACTCTGGAGAAGCCCTCATTGTTTATTCTCCCTATGGGCTACTACACCAGGTTCTCGCATCCTTATGTAAGTCAATCGAGCACAAAAATGCATAGCGTCCAAGGTAAACCTCAAAAACTTCTTTCCTAAATATAATATAGCATAACAACATGTTAGAATACAATCACTTCATCCTACTATACTAGGCATGGAAAGAAAATCAATAGTCTAATAGGAAAATCTAGACTAAATGGTCATAAATGTTACAAGAATGGGAAAAAATATCCATAACATGGTAAACAACCATATTCACAACAATTAACCTCTACTCAATAATTTTAAGCATAAGAGGCATTAACTAGGTCAAAACCCTAAACACACAATACCCGGATCAAGGGTATTGGGAACTTTTCACATATATCTCAAAGACTATCTATGGAAAGGCACAAAACACCTACCTCGGTGTTGTAGGATTTCTATACGTGAACCAAAAGCCTTGAATCTCCCAACAACACCATAGATCTACAAAAACACTAAAAACACTCAACCAAGAACAACCCTTGAAAGAATATGAATCAAGAAATGAAACTGAAGAAGAATGATGAGCTTACCGTGGAGATCCCAACGCAATAGACGGTGATCTAATTAGAGAACGGATGCTCGATCAGTGGATCAGGGAAAGATTGGCGTCGTACGGACGCTCTCGATTGAAGAAGGAGAATACGAATACGCTTCTGCCAATTAGATGCAACCTCGATCCGTTTAATGAAAAAAAATACATGACGTACACAATGTGTACTTTCCCTTACTGGCACCAACATTAGGTAGTCTCCAGCTCACCATACACGGTCATGTGCACAGCCGTTACATGGCCAGAACACGGCTACCCACAGTAACTGAGTATACGGTGTGTACTTATAAAGTACACGGCATGTACTTAAGAAATTTTCAGAAACATCTATTCTTCTCAAAAACCTCAGAAAAAGGAAAACATACTTGATAAGAAGATTCGGGTTCTTACAAACTTCACCCCTTAATGAAATTAGTCCCCAAATTTCCCTAGCAAGGTGGTGAATAAGGATACTCCTTGAAAAGCTCCGGCCACTGTGATCGTACATCAGCCTCCCTCTCCCATGTCTCATCTTGTAATCACCCTTGTGGCCATAGAACTCAAACCAGAGGAAGACAACAGCCACAGATAACCCTCACACTTCGATCAACAATCTGGATAGGATGCTCCTTGAATGAGGTGTCCACCTCTAACTCAACACCCACAGGTGAAAAACATGAGACGAGTCCGAGAAGTAATGCCGAAACTATGAAATGTGGAAGACGTCGTGCATAGCCTGGTACCTCTGAGGTAACTACAACCAGTAGGCAACCGACCCAACTCTCTCCAAAACCTCAAACAGCCTGACATACCTCAGTGAAATCTTATGCTAACTCATAATCCTCCAGTTTCCCAACCTTGGTGTAAAACACAGGAAAACCGGATCTCCGACCTCGAACTCCAGAGGCCGTCTCTGTCAATCAGCATAAGACTTCTGTCTTGACTGTGCAATATCCATCCTCTTCTGAATCAACTCTATCTTCTCTATGGTCTCCTTGACAAGTTGATGTCTCAGTATAGCTACCTCTCCTGCCTCCAGCCAGCAAAAGGGTGATCATCATCGCCTACCATACAAAGCCTCATAAGGTGACATTTGAATAGTTTCTTGAAAACTATTGTTGTATGAAAACTCCACAAGAGTTATTTTCTTATCCCAAGAACCTCCAAGATCTAGGATGCATGCTTGAAGCATGTGGTCAATAACCTGAATCATACGCTCGGACTGGCCATTTGTCTAGTGATGGTAAGCTATAATCTAAAGTACATGTATACCCAAAGCCTTTTGAAGCCCTTGCCAGACCCGAGAAGTAAAACGTGCATCCCTGTCTGAAACAATGGAGTGTGTAACCCCATGTAGACATACAATCTCTCGGATGTACAATCTTCCCAGCTCATCAACACTTAATGTCTCCTTGATCGACAAGAAGTGTTCAACCTTCATGAGTTTATCAATGACAACCCATACCACATCATTCCCTCAAGGTGACCTCGGCAGTCCTATCATGAAATCCATCGAAACATCATTCCACTTCCACTTGGGAATGGGTAACTGCTATAAAATCCATGTTGGTCGCTAATGCTCTGCCTTCACCTACTGACAAGTGGAACACATCACGAAAAAACTAGCAACATCTCTCTTCATACATGGCCACCAAAACTGATGGTGTAGATCATGATGCATCTTCATGACACCAAGATGAACTTCCAAAACATAGGAATTAAAGTCCTACATTAGCTCCTCATTTATGTATACAAACACCCATACGTGCCCATAAAAACACAAGATCTCATCCTCACCAACTATCCATCCATGAATAGTGTCCTCTCCTGAAATGCATTCCCGTAGGACTAGTTCTTCATAATCTAATAGCTACCTCATTCGCACTCGATGAATAACAGTAGAGTTAGTAGCTAAAGAAGATAGGAACATCTACCCCTATCTTTCGTGCACCTCCAAATGCATGTTAGATAACAGAGCCATAAGTTTCCACTCATTAATGGCCTCTTGAACTGCATGTATCTGAGTCCTCCTACTTAGTGCATCAGCCACTGCATTTCCTTTCCTAGGCGTATAGGCAATCTAAAATTCAATGGACTGAAGGTACTCAACCCACATTCTCTGTCTCAAATTCAGGTCACGCTGAGTGAATATGTGCATGATACTTTTGTGGTTAGTGAAAACAACGAAATTATCTCCCATAAGGTAATGTCTCTAAAAGAGTAAAGCATGAACAACTGTAGCCAACTCGAGATCGTGTGTCACTTAATTTCTCTCATGTGGCCTCAACTATTGTGACCCATACGCAATGACTCATTCTCCCTACATAACCACAACTCCCATCATGATACCTGAAGCATCACAGTAAACAGTATAGCTCTTTCTCAGATCTGGAAATACTAGTATCAGTGCTAAAGTCAACCTCCCTTTCAGCTCCTGAAAGGATGACTCCCAAGAAAAAGAACACAAGAATTCTTCACCCTTCTTAGTCAGGCCTGTCAGTGGAACTACTAAGAATTAAAAGTCATGTATGAAACTTCTGTAGTATCTAACTAGTCTTAAAAACATCGCACCTCAAAGACGTTCTTCGGATTCTCCCAAGAAACAAATACTCTCACTTTTTCTAGGTCTACTGATACTCTTGTCTCTAAGATAACATGACCCATGATGTTAATTTGGTCCCTCCAAAAGTCGTATTTTGAGAGCATATCATATAACAGATACTCTCCCTGTGTACTCAAAAAGATCTCAATATGGGTAGCATGGTTGTGTTTACTGTGAGATGACACCAAGATATCATCCATGAAGACTACCACAAAAGAATCCAAGTATCGATGGAACACTCAGTTCATCAGTGCCATGAAGACTGTAAACTCGTTCGAGAAACCAAATGGAATAACCACATACTCGTATAGACCATACCTACTCTGTATGGCTGTAAGAGGTATATCAGATGGTCTAATGCACAATTGATGGTAACTCGACCTCAAGTAGATCTTCGAGAACACTCGGTATCCTCATAGCTAATCAAAGAGATCATCAATCCTCGACAAGGGATATCGATTCTAGACTGTCAAATTGTTCAACTTCCAATAATACACACCAAGTCTGAACGTATCATCCACCTACTCCACAAACAGGATAGGAGAACAACAAGGAGAAGTATTGGGTCGGATGAAACCCTTTTCTTGAAACTCCTCCAACTACTTCTTGAGCTCCTATAACTCAGATTTAGCCATCCTATAAAGAGTTATGGACACTATTTCCACTCCTAGAACAAGCTCAATAAGAAATTTCCACCTTTTGATCTAGAGGAAAACCTAGAAATCCCTATAGAAATAGGTCCCTGAAACGATCCACCACTGGAGGAAAGTCCATCGATGAAGTCCCCTAGTCATCCAGATATAGACTAGAAATCTATGATGTATCTCCTACCAACCCATGATACTCGATACATGCTCTACTTGCTTGAACATCCCATTTTCCCTTATAAAGAAATGATCAGCCCTCTAGTAACGTGAAACTCACCCTACGATGATAGCAGTCAACAACATCCTGGAAGGGAACTAACCAGTACATTCTAGGAATGACATCAGAGCCTTTCATTTCAAATACATAAAGGTCCCATAATAAGTGACGCCCACCAACCTCAAGAGGGAACTCCTTTCACTACCGTACACTACTCGTTCTTGTCCTCAATGGTGTGTCTAGCATCAAGATATCAGCAGAAGAAAAGATATAGAGCCCAAGGATCTCCATAATAGAAATAGATATAAATCTATAGGAATCCCTTTTATTGAAAAGAGAAGAAGCTAAAACTAAGGTAACTAGGATCGTACCTCGAACTGTAGAGGATACAGAATCATTCTCCTGTTTGGTCTGCTCCACTACAAACGTCTGACCAGCACTACGGCCCTGTGACCATGCCTGACCACTATGAACTGATCCACCTTGTGGTTGCTAAAAGCCTAGAGACCGGCTTCCATGGAAATGACCTCCACCTCATCCTAAGCGGCCGGAATAACTCCAGTTACTAGACTGGTGAGAAACTGTTGGTGCTATTCTTGAATAAGGAGTCATAGAAGAACCCATGTCTCTAGCTACCGGTGAAAAAAACTAACAGAGAATATGTAGAAAGCCCATCTTTCCACATGATTGGCACTCTACTGGTTCTCTCGAGAAATTTGGCCTCATATTCCCACTCTTTCCGCACTATTAGAACAACACTTGGCCACAAGAGGAAGTGTCCCACCTCCTTGGATCCCGGTGTGTAGACTCTATGCGGTGCTTCCTGCTGTTAGTAGGAGGGATACCTACCCTTGATGGTGAGCTTCCCTGATTACCAACTCCAGAATCCCTCGGATTGTGCTCCATGATCTGTGCCTGGTAGATGATAGAAGTGATGGAGGTCAACCTGAAGATGTTCACCTGATATCGGATGTCGTTCCTGAGACCATCCTAAAAAATCCTTACCAGGAATAACTCATGACCTCCTAGGATGGGCTTGAATCACTATAGCTCTTTGAAGCGAGAAGAATACTCCATAATAGAAAGATTATCCTACTCCAGACTCATGAACTCTTGGGCTCGATCGGACCTCAAATTCTATGGGTAGAAGTAGTCATAGAAGGCACACTAGAACTCATCCCCTTCCATAATCTAATGTAGTCCTGCCTATTAGATTACATCTCACCATCTCTTGGAAGATTCTTGAAGCATGTACATAGCGTGCTTCACCCTTCTCTCTTGAGGCATCTCTAGATTCTCAAAAATATAAAGCATGGCTTCTAACCATGACTCAGCAACCTGAGGTCCTCCTTCCCCTGTGTAGGGGGGAGGATGCTACTGCTGGAAAACCCACGTCAACTCTACCATAGAAGGGGCAGGATGTGGTACTCCTTGGAAGGTCTACATGAACCTTATAAAGCCCTCTCAGAACTGTGCATCAGCACCTATGTCTGTAATTATGGCTGGTGCCAAGACTGGCATAACTATAGGATCTGCAGGTAGTCCCTGATCATCCATGTTTGGCGTCTAATCACTACACTATAACAGGCGGACAACCGGAGGATGTCTCAGTGGCCTGACTCTGCAAGGTCAAGTGCACACCTTAGATCAAGATTGTCAAGGACTGAAAACTAGAAGTGTAATAAGGGAAGAAGAGAAAGAAAGAATTCATATTTTTTTAAAACATGGATACACAATGTGTATAATGCCTACACGGTGTGTTCCCTTAAGCATTCACATGGGCATGTACTTCTGCCAACCTAGGTCACGTGACACCAAAAACACACGACATGTTGTCTAAGTAAATTATGTGTACTTGAATGATTTAACCGACCTGTGTTGTTCGCTACATGGCTGGATACATGGGTTACACTACACGGTGTGTTCAATATTGACACGACGTGTACAACTTAAGTTTTCATCTATACGTGTAGTTAGTCACACGGGTGGACACATAGTCTAAGAAACACGGCATGTACATCTAGTACACAACATGTCCCACCAAAGATTTCCCAACCCTATGTTTCTGTCCGTACAGTTAGTAAAATGGTTAGAAACTACACGACATGTACATACAGTACACAACATGTACTTAAGAAAAATATTTCCTTCCTGAACAGAAGGACACAGGGCATGGATTCACCACTATATGCCATGTATTCTGGGTTTTCCCATACATTAAGTCTCATAAACTTCTCTGGAACCCAAAAAACACTAAAATGAACATTAAAGTGACAAATTCCGATCTGTGAGGGCCCATACTCCCCGTGAATCAAATCTTCGCATCTTATACATGTCATATACAAGGAAAATGGGGAAATGATCCACCATATTCCTGTCCATGAGGGCCCATAACACCTCAAGAACCAAATATTGGAATTCATTCAAAGAAAGCCTTATTCAAAGGAATACCCTATAAAAAAGGTATTATATCAAGGCATCTATCACAACAACAGGAAAATCTAACACAACAACTATCACAACAACATGCAATTGTTAATACACCCTAAATGGTATGGTAAGAATGCATGAAATGTGATTTCTAGAAAGTGACTATATGATTCATGAGATGTAATACCCTCATCTCATGGAGTTTCAATAGAAATAGAACCCCAATAACATAAAAAATAATAACACAACACATCTGAATCACCCAATGATGAAAATTAAATCAACTGTAAAATTGAAAAACCAGAAAAATTGCAATAAATGAGGTAAATTGGATTTTCCCCATACACAGGTTAGCTACTCTCAGGCACAACTTATTACCAAGAACCTATTCCATCCTATCCCAGACTATAGTCTCTAAAAAATAATCCAATAATCAAAGACTCCTCTGATAGAACTTTCTAACATCCCAGTTCTAGAATCCACCTAGAGGCGCCCCGTACCTGGTTGGTCACATGGCCTCAAGCGCATTTCCCCAAACACCAGAGGCTTTTGACTAGCTGTGAGGGACTTGGGTGTGATAGTGGAGAAACTATGCCCACATTGGCAAAGTAAAACAATAGAATTAAACGGATATACCATAGCAGAAGTAGTAATAATACCATACATTAGTAAATAATGGGAGAGTAAAAGAATAAACGGGAGCACATATATATAATGATGATGCATGATACATATGTCTAGGGAAGCGGCCAAACAAATAAGGTAACCCTCTAGGAGTACTCACAGCCTAACCCCTCTAGTTCAACCAAACAAAAACAAGCAACCCTCTGGGAAGTAAACATAGTCTAACCCCTCTAGTTCAGCTTAATCATAGACTATCTGAGGACGAACTCACCATTAATTCCCCCTATAGTATTGTATTAGTAAATTAATGGTGCTCTGGGGAAGCACTTAATGTACCATTCCCCCGGTGGCCCACGTCGAGGAGCTACAGACACAATGAGGAATCACTTACATCAATTCCCCATATGGTCTCGCATCATAATAGTAAAGAGAGACTCTAGAGAATCCCTCAATGTTCATTATCCTTATAGTCTACTACACCAGGTTCTCATGGCCCCATGTAATTCAATAGATCACATCAATTCATAGCGGCCAAAGTAAACCTCATGAAATACTTGTCTAAACATTCTATAACATAACAACTTGTCAGAATACAATCACTTCATCGTACAGTACTAGGCATGGAAAACAAGTCAATAGCCTAACATGAAAAGCTAGACCAAACGGTCATAAATTGTAAAAGCATAGTAAAACACATCCATAACATGGTAAATAACCATATTCACCACAATTAACCTCTACTCAAGCATTATAAGCATAGAAGTCATTAACTGGGTCAAAACCCTAAACACGTAATACCCTGATCAAGGGTATTGGGAACTTTTGCACATATATCTCGAAGACTATATGCGGAAAGGTACAAACGACCTACCTCGGTGTTGTAGGATCAATATACGTCAGCCTTAAGCCTTGAATATCCCAAGAACACTGTATATCTTTAAAAACCCAAAAAAGACTCAATAGAGGATAATTCTTGAAAGAAGAGGAATCAAGAAAAGTAGCCCAGAAGAAGGAAGAGCTTACCATGGTGATCCCAACACAATCGATGGTGGTAAAATTGAATAACAAATGCTCGATCGGGGGCTTGGGGAAAGATCAATGTCGTATGGACGCTCTCAGTTAAAGAAGGAAAAGAAAAAGATGATTCTGCCAATTAGACGCGACCCCAGTCCGTTTAATGAAAAAAAATCACACAGTGTGTGCTTGCCCTTACCGGCCCCCGAATTTGGAGGACTATAGGTCACCACACATGGCCGTGTGTAGGGACGTGACATGGATACCCATGGTAACCATGTACAGGACGTGTACTTATAAAGTACATGGTGTGTACTTAAGAAATTTCTAGAAACTCTTCTACTTCTCAAAAACCCCAGAAAAAGGAAAACATACCAAATAAGAAGATCTGGGTTCTTACATCATCCCCAAACACCAATATTGGAAATGTAGATCATGATAGATAATTGAATGATGAGGATGAATTACCCATGTAGATACTAGAGAATCTCACATCAACTCCTCCCAGATGTTTTAGAAAGCCATAGGTGTCTATAAATTCGTATGATCTCATCCCCATCCAATAACCAACTATGAGGTGGGTGTACGATTGAAACATTTTCCCTTATGACTAAGACCTCCGGGTTATATAACTACCTCCTCATCACTCTCTATAAAATTTATGTGGTCACTAATTAAGATACAAGTATAGACTATCAATTATTGTCCCGAACCTCTATGTGCATCTCAGATAATAGGTCCACAATCTGCCACTTGTTATTGGCCTTCTGAACTACCTCTATCAATGACCTCCTTCTCAGAGAATTGACAACCACATTTACCATTCCAAGAATATAGGCTAGCTTGAAGTTAAAGTATTGTAGGTATTCAACCCACCTTCTCTACTTAAGTTTCAAGTCATTCTACATGAAAATTTACTCAAGTATTTTTTGGTACAGAAACACCATGAAGTGAACTCCAATCAAATAATGTCTCAAGAAATATATGGAATGACCTAACATTACTACATCAAAAATGAACATCTATCAAATACCTGATGCATCATAGTATACTATATATCTTTTTTCTAGATCCAAACTAATTTGAATCAACATTTAATTCAATATCCCTTTTAGCACTCGAAAGGATTTATTATAGGATTATAACTACATAAACTTCATACACTTCTTAGTCAATCCCATAATAGGTGATGGTAGGAGTAAAAATTATTTTATTAAGTTCATGTTGTAACCTATTACCCCCCCAGAAACTCTATATTTCAAATACATTCTCAAACTTATCCCAGGTATTTAGATCTCTCACCTTCTCTTGGTCAACTAACACTCCTTCCTTTGAGATAATATAACCCAGGTAGTGTAAATCATCAATACAAAAGTGGCATTTATTGAGCCTAGCATATAGCCAGTTCTCTCATAGTGTATTTAGAAAAATATCAAGATGTTTAGCATGGTCATTTCAATTAATAGAATACACTAATGTTTTATCCATGAATATTACCACAAAAGAATCTAGATATGGGTGGAAATCCCAATTCATCAAATCCATGAAAATTTTCGACGCGTTCATCAAGTCGAACCTCATAATTAAATAATCATAAATACTATACTTGATAAGGAATGTTGTTTGTGGTATGTATTATTGTATAACATGCACCTGTTGATAGAGAAACTTCAAATAAATCTTTGATAAAACTATCCCTCCTCAGAGATGATCAAAGAGGTCATCTATATGAGGCAAGGGATACAAGTTCCTTATAGCAATCTATTTTAACTTCTGGTAATCCACTCAACAATGGAGGTTTCTATAAATACTTGAACCCACAATAATGGATTTAGTACATAAAAATGATGTGTATTTATTTTTATAAAAATAAAATAAAAAATAAACAGTACTTTACACAATAGAGGACCTTTTCTAGTATATATTCTATAGAATTAAACCAAAACTGACAAGTTATCAGAGTTGTGATAAAATAAAAATAATTAAACACTTAATTTTCAACAAATTTTCTAACTCCTTTAGAAAATACTTCCATTTTAAAACTTATAATATACCTATGAAAAAAATTTAAAACATAAGGTGATCATTTGATTTTCCAATAAGGGGTTTCAAAATTAGTGAAATTTATTTTATGAAATCTTCTTTTGAAAATAACATTTAAAAAATTATATTGAACATTCCTTAGGTAATAATATCAAAAAATAATAACAATAAATACCTTTTGAAAATATCATTGAAACTACATAAGCTTGAAAATACTATATTTCTTTAAATTACATACATTCAGAAATTTTTTTAAAAGTAATCCAATGAAATTTCAGAAAAAAATATGCATGTTTTTGAAAACAAAATCTATGAGACATAAAAACGTTTTAAAGATTTTTTGCATATATATATACTTTCACTAAAGTTTTGTTCAAAAAACATAACAACACAGTTATCTTCTTTACAAGTATGTATATAATTATATATATATTATAAAAAAACATGAAGCAACTGATTCTTATTTCCATCATACATTTATTTAATACATTGAATGATAATTAAAATATAATTAACATCAAATTTTAAAAGAATTTTGATAAAGGAATTAATTGTTCAATTTTGTATATAAATTAACAAATCAATAAAAATTAAATTGGTACATGCATGAAATGTCACAATCTAAAGATAATTTCCATATCTTATATTTTAAATAACATTTAGGAATACATAAATTGTTTTCACACATAAAATGATAGATAATAATTAATTCCCATAAAACAATTTTATAAAAATTATTATAACTCAATTATAAATACAAACTTTGAAAATATAATCTCTTTACAAAAATTCATTATTATATTTACAAAACATAATTTCTTTAAATTTCTTAAATATAGAAATATTACCTGGATTTATAAAATTTATAGGCATATGTAAGTATAATAATACATAACCCTTTATTAGAATAAAACATTATAAATTTAAAAGTATAATAATTGAGTACATAAAATATTTTTTCCTAAAATAAAAATAGTAATTCAGAGTTACTATGATAAATAATGAATAAACTCCTTACAATCAATTTTGAATATAAAATAGAAATCCATTACAAAAAATTATAATTCTAATAAAATGTGATTTTGAAAACCAAAACATGGGAATAAAAACCAAATTCCCTTATAAATAAAATTATAAGTATAATGGAATATAAAATTCAAAAATATAAAATCATTAGAATAAAGTTAAACTCCTTTTCTATATTTTGAAAATAAATCATTTTAAATGGTAATAAACAAAATTTAATTAATCAAACAAATAAATGTGTTTAAACATAGAAAAATAACTTCTCTAAAAAAATTGATGCATACTCTACCTCCTTGATAGAAAACTGGTTTGATAACTCTCATACTCAAACAGGGAAAATAGAGGGAAAAAGGAATAAAAAGGCTATTACATCTCCTTATGCAGTATTTCTCGCCAAAAACATCTCACCGGAATGCATCTAGCATCACTTATTATATTTATATACTCATCAAGACATAATATTTCATTATTTTATTTCAACTTGAAAGAATAATTTATTTATCAGATTAGATTTTTGTGCAAGCTGATAAGAAATATATAGATATTAAAATCTCTATCCTTCGATTTTAAGTAAATAGAAATCAACACAAGAAAAGAAGTAATTGGTTTTTTGAGATATCAAATCAATATAATTCCACCAAATTGGGAAAATAAAATGAATATATATATATATATATATATTCATTAAGTTTAAACATTCAAGGAAGAATATATTAGTGGTCATTGAAAAATTATACAAACAGTATTAAACCATTAGGATGTATACTATTTCAAACAAATACGGTTGAATAAAAATCCAAATTTGTGACAAAAACTGACATTAAGTTGAAGAAGTTTAAAATAGGAAGATAGAAAGTGGAAGAAATAGACAAAGAGGAAAATTAATATACTAAAAATATAATCTATAAATCATATTTGGATACATAAAAATTGAATAAACAAACACCTACCTTCTAGATGTACATCAAGATCTTCATCCAAGGACACACTGAAAACCGCCACCAGTGGGAGATCCAGTGTTACCTAATTTTGAGTTTGAACCCCTTTTTATTGTTCGAAACTAAATCTATTCCCAGATTTACCATTCAATTATCCAATTTAATCCATCACATGTTTGGACCTCCTCTCCATGCTTGACCTTCATCCGATATCCCTCATCAAATACAACATGACTGGGCTCAAATTCCTCCTCTTCCCTGGGTCAAATGTTCCCGAGACCTCACCTATGCTGTAACGATCCAAACATTTATTAATGGAAATTCTTCTTGATCTAATTAAAAGTCTTATTATTTAAAATGGTTATATAAAATGTGAAATTCATTGGTTTTATGTATTTGTATTTTAAAATATCATTAATAATTGTGACTGTTTCTAATATAGCCATTGAACAATGATCACATGATTAGTATAAATATAGGGTTTTAACAAATCCAATTTACTAAGAAAAAGGAAGTGATGGCCGTATCTAGTAGACTTGACCCATACGAAGCCCATTTGTCAGATCTTGGCAAGGTGGTGGAATCAACGAGCTTCTCTCTTGACCAAGCCCAAGCTGAGCTTCAATATGTTAATATTTAACAGAACCGCTTATGGCAGAAGTGGAAGTTGATAGAGATTACCACCCGAGCGATGTTCTCTGAGCCACCCCAAGAGTCTGTCACCATCACACACCTTACAATTCGGTCCTATGCAGGTGCTATAAGGGGTTATGTAACAAGACCATATCACTATGATTATGTGAATTATTTTTATGTATAATAATGAATATACATTAATCTTATTATTGTTACTTTGTAAATAGTATTTTAAGTACAAATAGTATTTTTCATTAATATTCAACTAAGAAATATATTTTGATATATTAATAGATTTTTGAATTAAATTATATTTTAATAAAATATTACTATTAATAAATTACTTTTTATTATGTATAAATGATTGTATAATTTTTATGAATACAATTGTAATTTTTATTAAGGTTTGAAAGCTATTTTTATCAAAACCCATGAATTTTTTATAAATGCCCATTTTTATTTTAAAAGTTAAAATTCACATATTTGGAAAATAATTTAGATAAAATGAATATTATTTTTGGAATCAGGATGTCAAAATTATCCAACAGTTAATTTTTCATAATTTCATAAGATAGATGAATTTTTGGATAAAAATTAAATATTGTTTAATGTGTATTATGACATCATAATGATCCAATAGTGATGTAATAAAATACTATAAATGATATTTCTGGCCAATATATGTTGTATCCTTAAAATAATGTTACTTTATATTTATTTTATTTATTTTACAAAGCCTTAATGGACCCCCCAAGACTTAAAAACATTTTAGCTTTTTAAGTTTTTTTCCTTGAGAGTGTGACTCACCTCCACAAAAGCAACCCTATTGTTTTAATAAGTTAGGAAATTTTTCATATAAAATATTGTTTTCCAATCCCCTTAGGAAAAACCATAGGAAAAAACCATATTATGGTTTGTGATTTTGATTAGTTTAATTTGTGGTTTCCCAAACCTAAATAATAAATAATTCCCTCTCCATTCCTATATAAACGAACCCAAGATCCCACTGCCTCTTCAATCAAAGCCTTTTGAGTTCGTAAAAACACTTACCCCCTCTCTCTAGAAACCTCCCAATGTTCCCCCAAACTCCCATGAATCCTCTCCCAAGCCTCTCCCAAGACTTAGGGATCACACTTCCATGTAAGGGATTTCTTCCTTTTCATTTTTGTCACAATTTAATTATGTTATTATAACCATTTACATTCAATTGAAAATGTTGGGGTATGATTTATCACCTCCCCCATACTTCTATCTTTATGTTTGAATAATGGTATACCCCTTTCTCTCTAATTAATACCTCCCATGTACACCTGTTACCATGCCGAAATTCTGTAAGCAATTTCTCTCTCCTCATTTACATTCAAGCAATTATCTTGTATTATGAATCCAAATTCCATTACTTATATTGGTAAATGTATCTATATGAACCCCTTACTATCCATTTCATGTGAATATAATGAGACACCCCTTTCTCTCTTATCAACCATTTTTATGAATTCTTATGTCACATCGTTATGCTGCTGAAATTACACCGTGTTTTTTCAAGCCCAAGTCATTGTGTAGAGAATACCATGCCCATTACTCTATCAAGGGTATTCACCTTTATGAATATTTAATTATTTATTATATAGTTTCATTAATGAATTCCACAATTCCTATATTGTGGAATAAATGATGATGTTTAATGAATCCATGTTTTATGATCCATGTGGCACACTTATTCATGAAATGAAATGTGTATAAAGGGTGCGCCCTGATAGCACTCCAATGCATTGGGTAAAGTATAGTATCATGATACTTCAATTGAAATGAGTGTTGAATCATGATAATTCAAGTGCAATGAGGGTTTACTCATGGTTCATGTGCAATGAAGGATTACTCATGCTCATTGTGTAATGATCCTTTGATCATGCTAATATCATGTTAAATGTTATCTCCACATCACCATGTTATGATTGTCATGATATATCATGACTTTATGTAGATGTTTATCTTGGGATATATTGATATGCCTATTGTATAACATGTATTTTATTCCTCATGTTGTTTCATTTTTATTCCCTTAAAGGGATTTATATCTCACCATTTTCTTATGCATGTCCTCAGGTTATCCAATGCAATGCTAAATATGGGAAAATGTAGTGGTGATGTAAATGATGTTTTCAATAAGATGTTGTGTCTTATGTTTTAAGTTTTTATGTAGTTTTCCTAATCCCCAAAGACACTAGACATCTGTATCTTCTATGTTGTATCACGTAAAGGTTTTATGTAATAAAATATGTTTATGTGTGAAATAAAAGCAGGGTTGTTATAGTTGGTATCGAAGGATAGGTTTAGTTATTTTTGGGATTAGGATTTAAAAACCCTAGTGAAAGCCTCAAGGATAAGACCAAGTATAATAAAAACATACCTAAATTTTGGTGAGTATTGATTAAGTGGTTTATTAAGAAAATACATCCATGTCTAGATATGAATAGGTAGAGGCGGCTCTGGCACAGATGTTCCATGGAGTGAAAACTCTAATAAAGAGTTTCAGGCTTGACTCAAGATATCTTGGTACATGTCAACGTGCCTTGCTGCAGTCTTGGTTATGAAACTCCCAGGGGATATTCTTTGGTAAACTGACAAGCTTAGTATGAACCATTATTGAGGGAAAAAATCCCCTAAAAATATATGTTAGAAAATAGATCATAGATAAAATTGATTGAATCCTATAGATTCATAAGTTAAGTAAATAAAAATTATTTATATGTAATATGTTTTTGTCTTTGGATTACCATTTATGTGTTACCCCTAACTTTCCTTTCGTGAAAGAATAAAAAATTGTTAGACTTTAAGTATTTTAATATTAAAATTTTATCATGTCTAGAGGGTAACTCAAAAATTGATATGTTTTGTCAGTAGGATAAAGGATAGTTTCGAGATGGAAGGGGAAGAACCTCATACAACACTCTTGTCCCTTACTAAAGACATACTAGCTATAATTATTGTGAAGTCAAGATCACATAGCATCAAAACCTTTTCCAATGTCCAAATTTATTACAAGATTCTATACAATTTTTCAAACACATCCTCCATAACACAGAATCATTAGGGATCATGGCTCACCTATGATCAAATATTAAGCTCTCAACTTTACCACCTTTCAAGATGAGGGAGGTACAATCATGGTATTTTCAAATATTTCACCCTATCTAGAGAGTATGATGCACTATTTTATTTTAGAATAGCTTCCGAAGAGGGAGACCTCCGACCAACCTATATATATATATAGTATTGTCTTGCAGTCTTTTTAGAAACTTAGACAATATATTAGAAGAACCACATTTCAAAAATTTCAAATCTGTCTCTGTCATACTATTTAAAAAAACCTAGTACACAGCGATGTTTTGAAACTATAAGTTAGAAACATTTTTTTTTTCAAAAAGTGCACCATATTTTCCTTCAGTATGATAAAACATGCACGGACTGCGTTTGGACTAAGGAAGTGGAAGACTTTGAATGTGCATTGAGGTATTGTTTCCCTAAGTGGACCCTCTCTATCCGTGATCGACATGATAATTAGGGGTGAGGAATGATTAATTGTGGTGGGTAAGAAACCCTCGAGTTGTGTTTAAATTTCAGAGTTCTTTTTGCATGTAATCAAATTGTGAGGACACAATTTTTTATGGGGGGAATATTGTAACCACCCAAACATTTATTAATAGAAATTCTTCTTGATCTAATTAAATGTCTTATTATGTAAAATTTTTATATAAATTGTGAACATAATTGGGTTTATGTTTTTGGATTTTAAAATTCCATTAAGAATTGTGATCGTTGCTAATAAAGCTGTTGAACAGTGATCACATGATCAGTATAAATATAGGGCTTTCAAAAATCCAATTTACCCAGTCAATGGAAGTGATGGCCTCATCCAGTATACATTCCTCATACAAATTCAATTTTAAAGAGCTCGGAAAGGAGGTTGAATTATAGGGCTTTGCTCTTGACCAAGTCCGATCTGAGCTTCAACATGTTAAGCTCGAATGGAACTGCCTATGGGAGAAGTGGATGTTGATAGATATTACCACCCGAGCGATGTTATTCGAGCCACCCCAAGAATTTACCACCATCTCACACCTTATCCTTTGATCCTATGTGGGTTTATAAGGGGTTATGTAACAAGACCATAACACTATGATTATGTGAATTATTTTTGTGTATAATAAATAATATACATTCATTTTATTAATATTACTTTGTAAATAGTTTTTTAAGCACAAATAGTATTTTTAGTTAATATTCATCTAAGGAATATATTTTGATAAATTAATGTATTTTTTAATTAAATAATATATTAATAAAATATTATTACTATTAATTTACTTTTTATTAAGTATAAATGATTGTATAATTTTTATGATTACAATTGTAATTTTAATTAATGTTTGAAAGCTGTTTTTTTCAAAGCCCGTTAATTTTTTTATAAATGTCAGTTTTTATTTTAAAATTGAAAATTCCCATATTTATAAAATTATTTAGATAAAATGAATATTATTTTTGGAATCAGGACGTAGAAATTATCCAATGTTTAATTTTTCATAATTTTTTGAGACAGTTGAATTTTTTGGTAAAAATTAAATACCGTTTAATGTGTTTTATGACATCATAATGACCAAACAGTGGTGTAATAAGATAAAATAAATAATATGTTTAGAAAATATATGTTTTATCCTTAAAACCATGTTATTTTTTATTTTTTTTATTTATATTCAAAAGCTTTAGTGGACCCCCTAAGACTTATAAAACATTTTTAGCTTTTTAAATTGTTTTCCTTGAGAGTGTGACTCACCTCCACATAAAAAATCCTATAATATTAATAGGTTAGGACATTGGCCTTATAAAATATTGTTTTCTAATCCCCTTTGTAAAAAACCATGGGATGGTTTTTGGTTTTGATTAGTTTAATGTGTGGTGTCCCAAACCTAAATAATAAAGAATTCCCTCTCCTTTCCTATATAAACCCACCCAAGCTCTCACTTCATCTTAACTCAAAGACTTTTGAGTTTGTCCAACCTCTTCCATCATCTCTCTAGAATCCTCCCAAGGAGCCCAATTCCCAAAAAATTATCTTTCAAGCCGCTTCCTTGCCTTTGGGATCACACTTCCAAGTAAGGGATTTCATCCTTTTCATTTTTGTCTCAATTTCATTATCTTATTATACCCTTTTACATTCAATTAAAAATGTTGGGGTATGATTTTTCACCTCCCTCATACTTTACTCTTTATTTTTGAATGATGGGATACCCCTTTCTCTCTCATTAATACCTCCCATGTACACCCGTTACTATGATGAAATTCTGTATGGAATTTCTCCCTCCTCGTTTACATTCAAGAAATTCTTTTGTATTAGGAATACAAATTACATTACTTATGTTGGGACATATATCTATAGGACCCACTTAAATTCCATTTAATGTAATTATTATGAGACACCACTTTCTCTCTCATCCACCATTTTTATGAATTCTTATGTCACTTCGTTATGTTGTTGAAATTGCACCGCATTTTTTCAACTGAAATCATTGGGTAGTGAATACCATACTCATTTATCTATCAAGGGTATTAAAATTTATGCACATTTGATTATTGTTTATAAGGATTAATGTTTGAATTAAACATTTACTTTATCTTTGAATAAATTATGATGTTTAATGGATCTATGTTTTATGATCCATGCGGAACACTTATTCATGAAATGAAATGTTTAAGAAGGGTGTTCCCTGATAGCGCTCCAATGCATTGGGTAAAGTATAGTATCAGGATACGTCATGTGAAATGAGTTTTGAATCATTATAATTCATGTTCAATGAGGTTTTACTAATGATTCATGTTCAATGAGGGTTTACTCATGCCCTTTGTTAAATGAGCCTTGGCTCGTGCTAATATCATGTTAAATATTGTTGCCACATCTCCACATTATGATTATCATCCTTTATCATTCCTTTATGTTCATGTTTCACTTGTGATCCATTGATATGCCTATTTTCTAACATGTATTGTATTCCTCATCTTATTCTACTTTTATTCCCTTACTGGGCTTTATAGCTCACCCTTTTCTTATGTGTGTCATCAGGTTATCCAATGCAATGCTATGTACGAGGGAATGTAGTGGTCATGTAAAGGAAGTTTTCAATAAGATTTTGCGTTTTATGTTTTAAGTTGTTATATAATGTTCTTAAGCCACAAATACACTATAACTATCGAACTTCTATGTTTTATAATGTGAAGGTTTTATGTAATAAATTATGTTTAAGTGTGAAATAAAAGAAGGGTTGTTATATCTGCATTCCCCCAAATGAGGATAAATCCTCAAATCGTGACACATATCTCATTTTCTCTATTTTAATTTTTTTATTATTCATTTTTTAAATCATTTACCATTATTTTTATGATTATCATTTATTTAATTTGAATTATTTAAAAAAATTATATATTATATTTATTTATTTATATATTTATATATATACTTTTATATAAATTATCCAAAAACATATTACCTTATATATATAGATTTTTATATCATTGACTTACATGAATTTAAATATTTTTTAAGAATATGAAAACTGTTAGATTATAATTTATTAAAATAAAATATTATTTTGGTCAAAACTATGGTTTCCATAAGTTTGAAACAATTTTATTTCATTTAACAAAAACTGTAATTTATTTAAAGATAAGATTAAATAATTTCATTATATTCTTTTTAATTCTAAATTTGAAGTGAAATTTTTTCAAAAATATATTAATTTATTTAATATATAAAATTATTGTTTCTTGATAATAATAGTTTATTATAAATATTATAACATTAAATTTGTAAATTATAAAACAAACCATTTTTATTAAGTACTTTTTTATTATTTCCAAAAACATTAAAACTCATCGTATTAGTTTATTTAAATTATAAGTAAATTAATTTATTAAAATATTTATAAAAAGAAATTTTAATCTTATAATATCCTGGGGTGTTTCAGGTTCTATCCACCTTCTTGGATAAAAGGATCGATGAACCCTATGGTGTAGTATTGGGCTATATAAAACCATTATCTTCCAAAAACTATATCCTCCTATTGAGGTCCTTCAATTCAGTTATAGCCATACTATAAGGAGGAATGGATATTCGGGAAGCTTCAATCACTAGACCAATAATAAATTCTACCTCTCTTAGAAGGTAGTCCAGAGAAGTCGTTAGATAAGACATCCCTAAAACAATCTACTAATGGAGGTAAACCAGCCTGATGGAGTCCCAGTTCATCCATATAAAGGATAGAAATATAGGTGGTCATTATTCCTAGAAAAAAAAAATTATATTTTCCGTCTCTACATTCGTGGACATCCCATTCACCCTTTTGAAGGTAAGTACTTCTCTATTGTGATGTGAATGATACCATGCGGTGATATCAGTCTACATAGGCATGATAGGGGACCAACTAGTCCATCCTGGCAATGAAATCGAAACCCATCATCTCAAGGATGAAGAGGTCCAATAATAAATGATGGTTATCTACCTCAAATGGGAATTCCTTTCACCGGAGTATGTTTTTTGATCAAATTCCCAATAAAGTATTAAGTGTTATTAAGCCACGAAAATACTCAATATCAAGCCCAAGGCTTTACAGAATAGACATGGAGACAAATTAATGTGAAGATCCCATATTGAATAAAGCATACAATATAGTATAGTATACTATAATAGTATATTGAATTGAAGATAGTCTAGCACCCTATTCCTCGGGTATAGGTTTCACTACATAAATCTAGCCTGACCCGCAGTCTTGTGTTGCAACATGACTACCCTGAGTGGGCCCACTCTAGTGGTGTTGTGTATATAAAGTATATCTACCTTAACCATGAACTCCTATTCTATATGTACGGTCTATTGTAATCTATCTACCTTCTTGGTGAGGAGCTCCCAATCCCTCTTCTAAAGTACGAACAGAAATGGATCCTCTCTCACTAGGCACAGATGGGAAGGTTCTACAAAAATACTAAAGATACCCCAACCTTTCATGTCCTACATACTCAAAGGGGTCTCTGGGACATTATGTCCTCTTATGACCTGGCTTCCCACACTGGTAACAGACCACGTAACTGTCCGTGGAATCCATTTGGAAATCTATGCTCTCACATGCAGTCTAAAAATATCATTTCCGACCGCTTGTCAAAAAAATTTTGTATCTTGGTACTAAATCACCCTGGCCCACACCATCATATTTCCTTAGGTTTCTCTTATTGATGAGGTTCTGGATTTCCATTTCTATAATTGTGGTCAACCTAAAGACATTTAATTGAGATCAAATGGCATATAAAATCCCATCCTCAAAACATCTCGATGTCTATAACGCGTCACCAGTAAGTGTTAGTGTAAAGCACTGGAGCTCTATGAAATAGGAAGAATAGTCAATCATAGACATAGTACCATGTTTTAGATGCATATACTCTCTAGATTTGTCTGATCTGAGTGTCTGATTAAATAAATAGTCCTAGAAGAGTATCTAAAAACCATGCCAAACCATATCCTAGGGATGACCTACCTGGGTAATAAATTCCCACCATCTATTGGTAGAATCTCAAAACATATATGTACTGAGTTCACTATCCTCTCAATATGTGTCTCAAGGTGCTAAATACTAGTCAGAATGGCCTCTATCCATTACTTTTCATCATGTGAACTATTATCCCACAAAAACATGGGTGGATTATGCCACTAACAATCTTGCATCAACTATTCCATAGAAGAGGAAATTCATGTAGATCCATAAATACTCTACAAAAGAAGATGAAATCCATAGAAAAACTATGCATTCTCACCCAAAATAGTTATTGTAGTAGGTTCCATAGGACTCACTACTGTAGGTATCACTGGTAGCCCAAGGACCATAGATACATGTGCGTAAGAGATACAACCTACTTCCTGCAACTTAGGTCATCTCATGTTCAAGTTGTGTTCTGTAAATTATAAGCCCTGGTATACAGTGTAAATTTTAAGTTATATTGGAAAAAAAATTAAATTAAAAATGGAAATCCCATTTAATGGAAATAATTTCATTTTAGAATTTAAATTTATTTAAGTTTGTATTTATTTATAGCACGAGTCTTCCTAAATGGTTGAATTATGTATATTACCATTTCCAATTTATAAAGGCTCATACACTTTATAAATTGAAGTATGGTATCCATTTGAACACACAAATAATTTTTTTCTATCCCATTTGACCAATAGTCCATGTTCCACACTCCACAATTGACTAACTAAGGTGTAAACATCATGCTAAGTGGGAAAACACTATTAATTGATCCAGGCACATTAAGTAATCAATTATGTTTCTCATTCCCCTATAATAAATGTTAGAATAATTCTATTTATATCTATAATTAAACTCATAATAATCATAGGAAATACAAGAAATGTGATTCACCTATATAAAATTACATAATTCAGGACATGTGAGTCTCTAAGTGTTTATAATGATGAATAAGTCAATACTTCCTTTCCATACTTGGCCAAGGGTAAAATGAAATCCTCATTCATACTCATAAACATTACACATCACATGTGTCACCCTATTGTGGAATCAAATGAACTATAAAAATATGAATCCAAAATAGAAATTCTCATCCAAATAAATTTGCATTTTCTCTATACATGGGTTATCTACTCTCAATAACTGTATCATTAGCCAATTATGATACATCCTAGTATCCTTTCTACCATCCCAAAAGAGTATGGAAAATAAAATAAACCTATGATTCCAATTTTTATCATCCTTACCTGAGATCCACTAAAGGTGCTCCATTCTAGTATGTCACATGGCCTCAAGCATGCCTCCCTAAATTCTAGAGATTTCCCAATAGAAACAAGGGTCTAATGTGGTACAATAGGGATACTATACCCTCATGATCAGAGTAGAACATTGTAAAATAAAGTGATAAATAAAAAAAGAAAAATATTTATTGAAAATATAAGTTAATGCATCCATACGTAATAAATAATCAATAACAACAATATCCAGTACCATATAAAAAATGATGTAATGTCATGTATCTATTAAAAGGAAATACGAAAAACATAGAAGTATTAATGAAACAAAACACATGTATTAAAAGAACAAAATATAAAAATGAAAACTTCTAGATAGAATCACAAGACATAACTCAGTTTTCTGCTTCCTCTCTCTCATGCTACAATCAAATTAGGCATCGATAATTGGGAACATTCCCCTATCCCTACCTTCTTCCACATAATCATCCCAGGTACCATTGGTGGCCCGAATAGGATGTGAGTTAAACATAGTATTACACAACCAATGGTATCTATACATACCCAATAAGTTCATATAATACATCTAGTGTGTACATATAAGAATGGTAAGCAGTAGTAAAAACTATAAAAGGGTTGGATCGTTTCTTGGAGGAAACCAGGATGACACTACCTGCTTCGTTTCGTGCTGAGAAAAAATCTGAATAAATTTCATCATGGTCATATACATAAGTGTATATAAATTTATGTATATATATGTACTATATACATAGGGATATTTATAGCCATATATACACATATGTTCTGATGTCCAGGACCCAAGGCATTACTTAGGCATCCATGTCTAGTCACTAGAGTCTCATGAAGTAGTGGGGGATTCCATTCTTGAGAATCATAAGTCATAAGGGTATCCATGCCCAAATATCATATTATAGGGATGACATGCCTAAGTATCATGTGTGTAAGGGACGACATGACTGAGTATCACAGTATAGGGATTCCATGACCAAGTATCACAGTATAGGGTCTCTATGCCTGAGTATCACAGTATAGGTACATCATTCCCATACATCATAGAATAGGTATCCCATTCCCATTAATCATAGTATAGGGACGCCATGCTCGTACATCATAGTATAGGGATTCCTTACCCGTACATCATGGAATAGGGACACTAAGCACGTACCTCATAGTATAGGGTAACCATGCCCTTATATCATAATAGAAGTAAGAAATTAAGGCTTTAGTAAGATCCAATAGATAGTTCATAGTTCATTATAACTTATATTTAATAAGGTGGTAACCATTTTTCTATTTATTCACATGAGGTGGTTGCACCACTCAAATTTTATTCAATTCTTTATAATCATTAAAATTAAGAGTCATGAAAAAACCATAAATAATATGATTGGTCACTTAATAATGTATAGTATTAAGGTAAAACTCATAGGCACATATCAAGGGATGGTAATAGATGATGGAGACCTATCCCAATTAGAATAGGGGGATACTTTATCATTTATATCAAGGGTAACCAATATCACAAGGGTTTTTAGTATTTTTAAGGAAATGCATTAAAAAATTTATGTGTTGAATCAAAACACATAACATAAATCAGCAATACATTAGGTATAAATAATATACCACTTACCTTATTCATGTAGAGTAGCACTCATCTAGTATCAGCCTTTGGTCTGATAAATATCTGAAGAAAATAGGGAAACTGAAAAATACCTTGAAAATAGGGTATATGATCTCTCACCAAAATAACTCTATTGATAGGTAGAAGAATGATTAAATTATACAATATATTAGATATCTTACCTATGGTGATCCAACATGATAGATGGAAGTAAAATCTAAGTCCATAGGAGGAAGATATCACCTAGAAAAGGTTTAATATTTGACATAACTCAAAGGGAGGATAGGCGTGTAGTGTGTCCACTGAAAAAGAATAAATGAGGCCAATTTAAAAATGGTGAGGGTAAAATGGTAATTTTGTCTTAAAATTAGAGGTCATGGGGCTTAGCTGCATAGTTGGGAAAACCCTACAACAAATGTTTGCACCCCACTGCATGGGGAGAACACCCCACACGGCCTGAAATGCATGGTTAGATAAACTGTGTTCATCCTATGCACACCATCTCTCTCGTGCCCACCTAAAACTCCCTCACACTATTTGGAAAAACCCTGTGGAACCCTTTTTTGTCTACATAGTTTTAGGTGTGTAGTTTACCCTAACCATGTAATAATCAGTCACCTCTAATAATATTTCAAAAACTAGAGATTTGGGCTCTGAAAAAACATATAAACAATCTAACACTCAATTGAGTGATTAATCACATTATGAAGGATAAAAATAAGATGACCAATTGAAAATAAAAGTTTTCATAACACATGTAATATCTAGTTTCTAAAACTCTCCATGGATCTATTTCTCAAAATATGTAAAAACTAATCACAATGCCCCGACATACAAATTTCTCATGACTCCTAGATGGAGGGATTCATGATATTATTGACAGGATACTTAAACCTTATAAAGAATCAATAATATAATGTTAATAATTACATAAATTTAAAAATCAATATTATTTATTTATATATCATCTAGTGATAAAACATGTGAGGAAAAATATCAATGGGAATATAATATCACACCACTGATGGTGTAATAAACCAACCCATTATAGCTAGACAATTCAATCAAGATGGACTACAACATTTTGTGGATAAAAATCGGAATAAACATTTATCATAATAAAACATAACAAGTAAAACCACCATGGTACAATGAAGATGTAATAAAACATAACTATGAGACCTAAAAAATTTAATCCAAAGAGTCCAAAACCAACAATATGAATATGAAAAGTGTGAAAGGGTACCTATATGACCATCTGTCACTTCCAGACCATCCTACTATGAAGAAAATGTAAATAATAGAAACAGAAATTCTACATAATTAATTTACCTTTTCATATAACCTACAAAAAATATCTATAATTTCACAAATTCAAAAGTAGGGTGTGAGAACAAATCCCTATAGGAATCCACAAAAAAATCTATATAAGTTCTAAATCAACAATTCATCAATTATATCTTTAAAAAAATCTATTTTACAAATCAATTTTATAAAATAAACCATTTTTTTAAAGCATTCCATTGGTTTTCATAAAATATACCATATTCACTAAATCCATAAATATGACAAGAATTAAGACAAGAAACCATGAATACTCAATAATACGAGCATTCAAGAAAGTAAACATGAAATATACTTCCATGTGATAAATAAAATATAAATTAAAAATATACCATTTGGTCTCTAACCAATGGATATACATTCTTGACATGAAAGAAAATCCTCAATCCATGCCTAAGGTGGATCCAACCAATATGACCTCTAGTGTAATTACACACACTAAAGTGACATAAAACCTCTTAGGGAATTACACACCAAAGTGTGATAAGTTTATTCTCAATACACCCTAGGTTACCCAATGTAATAAGTTTTTCAAAATCCATTTCAAAACAAAAACCACTCTTTAAAGCATTTAATTAAATAGATGGTGTGCATAAAGAAAATTTTAATGTAGACCACTTTAGAAAACTTTCTTTCCCATAAGATCCATTCATATTTCATATCAATCAATTTCAATGAACAACCAAAATGAATTGACAATAACATAAGTAAATTTATGAATTAGAACCAATCATATAGATAACTCTACCTAAAGAATGGAGGAAACCTAATCGCATTCAAAAATATATATTAGAAATAAGAAAATCATACTTATATAGGTAAGAAATTAGGTAAAACTACAAAGTATGTATAAAAAACTCAAACAAATCAAAAAATAATATATAAATTCAACCAAATCCACTTTTATAACCAAAGGTGGAGAAGTAATATGAAGACTACTTACTGAGGGTAAGTGATGCAACCTTCATAGGGATAATACATCAAATGGAGAAATTTGGAAGGAGGTAGGTCACCAAATATCACAAAAAATCATCATATGGTTTGAGAGGAAGGTATTAACATTTAATTAATAAGAGGTTAGGAATCAAGCATAATATAAACAATTTTCCTTAAAGAAGTTTAATTGTAAACCACTTTCACATCATGAATTCCATGATTTTACTAATAAGATTAAAAAGGCATCACCTCAAGTTGAATTAATCTCAATTGACTTAATCATGACATGAAAAGATTTCAGAAAATTTAATTTTTCATGATGTGAATGGGGCTCATGGTATCTTCCCTATAATGGATTGATGTCGTATAACTAGTTCACAATGGGAATATGTCTAGTAGTGAGTCTATAGTCTAGATTCTATAGAAAAATATTGAACCATCTACAATGATTTTTGAACACAAGGAGAATCACTTTAAACCTTTAAAGCATTTATACCTAGAATATATCAATTCAAAAAAAAAATCATCCATGGACTTCAAGTAATTTCCCCAAAAAAATCTCTCTATCCCTATAGGATCCAAAACTCACCCAAACAAAAAGGGTGTAAATACTAAAGAAAAAAAGTATCAAATGTAAGGTAAATAAAAATTATAATATCCCCAACATAAAATATTTATATAATAAGAAAGTCCTCAAGATTTTATACTCAATAAAATTTAGCATCACTAAATCCTCATTTACAACTCCAATTTCCACATGTCATGGTTATCCCACCCAAACTATCATAGTACATTGACCAAGGGAATTGTTTTACCATGTAGTACCTTCTCTTGATGATCTGTAATCTGAACTAGATACTCAAAACTAGTGGTGTTGGGATCAAGATCAATATCCTCCCACTCAATCACATGGGTATAATCAGGTTGATACATCATTATCTAGGAAACAAAAAACCCATCAGGGATCAAAGTCAAATGAGAATTTTAGCCCAACTAATACACAAACTTCCCATGAAGCTCCATAGTCTCAAAGGGGCAAACAAACCTCACTGCCAACTATCCATGTCTACCAAACTAATGGTGTCCCAAGAAAGGTGATACTATGAGAAAAACACGATCACCAACCTCATACTCTAGTGTCTAATGATGACTATCCATATACGGTTTTTGACGACTCTGTTCCATAACAAATATCCTCTGGATCAAATTTAATTTTTCCTTCATTTTTTTAACAAGTGTTAGTACAGAAAAGGACCGCTTTCCCAAATCTTCTCATCACAAGTGATATCTACATGGACTCTAATAAAAAGCCTCTTGGGAATAATCTTAATCAAGGATTGATTACTATTTTTATTGTCAAACCCAACCAGAAGAAATTTATTTTCCAAAGAACCATAGAAATAAAGAAAACATGCTCTAATAATATCCTCATGAACCTAGACATTCCTCTTTGTCTATCCATCTATTTTTTCATGATAATCCCTACTCAATTTCAACTGGGAAACCATCACCTATTTTTAACCATTCAAAATACTATATTTTAATTTATGTTCCCTACTAGAAACAATCACATAGGTAACACCTTAAGGACTCAAATCCTTCCAAAAATACAATCCCCCAATCTATTCCACTTTCATCATCTCTTTAATAGGGAAGAAATGCAAAAAAAAAATTGAGTTGATTAGTTATCATCAAAATCTTATCCTTACAACTAGTATTATGTGGTGTACCAATGATTAAGTCCATAGAGATCTCATCCCACTTCCAAACCATAATGGGAGAGGGATGAAGTAAACCAGAAGGTCTCTAGTATTCCTTTTTAATTCTATAACATGTAAGACACCATGATATTAAATCTTCAATTGACCACCTCATCCCAGACCACCAATACTAATATCTCATATCATGATACATTTTTTCCCTAGGGTGTATGGACAAAAAGAATAGTTTCCAATTTTTCATCATAGAAAAAGTAACAACCAACCTATTTCAAAAACACAAAGAATCACTGGGAGACTAAGACCACTCACTTGAGGTCTCCTCTCAAATTAAGTTTCACTAAAGAGATATCACTCAGTTTCTGGTTCTTTCTTGAGAAAAACTAGCTCATCAAATGATGATTAATATTTTTTAAAGGAAAGAACACCTTTACACCCAATTAATTCACTCCCAAGATCATCTTGACAAATAGACTCATTGGAGACCACTCCTATGTGAATTATTTTAGTGCCAAAATATGTGTTTAGGGAAAGGATTCAAAGAGGAAACCCATTCCAAAGGGGTTGCCTTGTGAATCTCATTTCACAGACCCCCTTAGCACCATGGAATTTGTAGATCCCCTTAGCACCATGGCCGGTGGGAAGTTAAATCCCCCTCTATTGTAACCAAAAAGTAAAATATGTGGGAGGATCTGTTGTTACAATGTAATTGAGTAGGAGATTAATTCCATGGAGGGAACCATATCAACCTCTTTGATCAGTGGGAACTTGAAAAAATACTTCATAATCACCTCGGAGGGAACTAAGGAGAGCTCCACACCGAGGAGGGGATGAAGGTCACCTCCATGGTTACGAAAAACATGACGGAATCCTTGTCCAATAGTAGAGTTCCACATTTCCTTGCACTGTGTTCTCCTTATTTTTTCCACCCCTTAACTATAAATATCAGGGGCCCCACGATCCCAAATTATGGATACCCAAACCTTTCCCCTTCTCGTCTCTCAAATCATGAAGCGCCTTTTTCTCTATTAAACCTTGAGAAAAATAAGCTCTTTAAGGTACTTGATCATTCCGAACTATTTTTCCCTTAGCTAAAATACAACCTCTATTCTAGTAGGGATACCCTTCGTGGAGCACATGGGTTATCGCAAATGGGGGAGATCCCAAAGGTTACTCGAGCCTTTTCAAAGAACTCATGCTTTACGAAGTACCTTCCATGAATATATGAACCAAATTTTAAGGTAGGGTTACTGTACTTCACAAAGCACATTGTTTCGCAGTGCTATGCTTTGCAAGGGACACTTGGTTTGTGAAGTACTACTCTGTAAAAGCCTTTATACTTCATGAATCACCCTTCATATGCACCTATACCCTATTCCCACGCTAGTTCACTCCAATTCACGAAGCATACCCATTCGCAAAGTCTCTCCACTATGTGGAGCACCAGAGCTTCACAAGGCCCTTTCTTGTGAACACATTTTCTTCACAAACTCTTCTCCCATACAACCCTCCAGGTTCGTACAAAGTGATTTCAAGGTCCCTTGGGTGGTGCTTCATATTGCATTGTATTTCCTTATACATCTTCACATAGCCATACTAACAGCTATTGCTTCTTCTCATTACCACGCTAATGTGTCCCCCTCGATGGATCACTCCACAACCCCCCTCTCCATGGAATTTTTGATTCTTTCCCTTCCCCAAGGGTGGGTAACTATCAGTCACGTAAGTCCTAGGGGTGCAGAGTGAACCCACCTCATCTGAGCAGCAAGACGTTAAATTTCCAAGCACATCATCCTTAGCACATGATGTTAAACTATGGCCTCGCCCCAAGAATTATACACGGGGTTCCTCACCTCATACATTATCCACGCCCACTCATCTCCATGGGAGTGAGATATTCCTCACATGGAATGATATCCACTTTGTTGGAGCGGTGTCTATCCGTAGGGAAGGGAAACCATCCTGGTGTAAACCGCTACCCTTTCTTACAAGAGGTAACACCCATTCTCCTCCTCTCTTCCTTCATGCCAAAGAATAGAAGAGAGATGGGCATTGGGACTTTCATTACCCCTTCCCTCTCCCTATGGGATTTGTCATCATTAGGCCTCCATACTAGATTAAGTCCTATTATCCATATCTTTGGGCCTCTAACCATGCATAAGCCCCTTCTTCCTCTTTGGGCCACTAACTAAATGTAATCCCCACCCAACTTTTTTCAGATGCACCTTTCATGACATGATCGTTTGATCTTTGCCGACTCTTGTTTCTTACACTGAGAATGAATCACCTGGGCTGAGAGTAACCATTATCCAGAGTATCCTTACTTGGCCTGCTTAGCATGTAAGCCCAAAACCCTACCAAACTAAGTAGACTTTGATCCTTGTCTCTTAGGAAAGGTACGTAGGAATCCTCCTCATGGTTCAATCCCAAGACCTACTTGTCTCAACCCCATAACGTCAGTTCACCTTCATCCTACATTTGTTAAACTATATCCCACATTCCAAACTATGTGGACTTTGATCCTTGTATCCTAGGCAAGGTACGCAGTAAGCCTGTCTGAGGTTCAAGCCCAACACCTATCAGTCATGACCACTCTACGTCAGTCCACCCTTGTCTCACATGATGTTAAACTATGCGACCCTTTTCGTCATGCAAGATGTTAAATGGTACCCATTCGAACTACATGGGTTGGATCCTTGTCTCCTGGACATGGTATGCAAGAAGCCCCCCATAGGTCCAACCCCAATCGACAGTAAGCCATTCTGATCCCCAATCCACAGTAATCCATTGTGATCCCCAATCTATGGTAAGCTTTTGTGATCCCTAATCGATGGTAAGACATTGTGATCCCTAATTTATGGTATGCTATTGTGATCCCTAACTAGTGGTATGTTGTTGGAACCTCAACCAGTGGTAACCTGTTGGAACGCCAACCAAATGTATGCCATTTTAAATTCAACCACTGGTAAGCCTCTATAGTCCAAAATCGATGGTAATCCATTGTAGTCCCCTTTTTTGGGCCCACATCTATGGTCTGCCCCATGGACGTTAGACCAACTCGGGCTGCTAACCATGCGTAAGCCCTATTATATCGTCGGGTTGATGTCCTCTATGCACACCCTGATTCTATACCCATATCCTGAACTATGTAAACATTGATTCCCTAACATGATGATATTTAAGAAGCCTACCTAAGGTTCAAGACCAAAATTCATGTCCCATTGTGGTATCTCCCTCGAGCCTATGTGTTTTGGGAAGGTCATGCCCCAACTGAAAGGTTCTAATTCCTCTGAATCTGATCCATGCATCCATTCTCATGGTCCACCTCCTCAAGTGTCCCATACTCCCACCAAACTACATGGACTTTGATTCTGTACCCCGAGGATACGTAGGAGGTCTCTTCAAGGCTCAAGCACAACATCATCTTCATCCTCACGATGGTTCCATCCCATTCTCCATCTAATCTCAACCATCCATATCCATCCTACTTTTTACCCAGACCACCACATCCGGGTGAGATCATGCCATTCACTTTCTTACTACTTCTAGCATCAATCAGGTAACTAACCATGCCTTATCCTTAGCATCAGTGTTCCCTCTGGGAGTTAAACCAATCTGATCAACTCTTTTTAGTGTTCTGATCAGTCTAATCTGTCTCTGTAAGGCGTTAAACTTGCAACAAACCTAGTGTTAAGAATTGTAGGCAGAGGAAAACCTCAGAGACATGCCTGAGACATATAATTTCATGCACTCGACATGGGATGCATTGGGCTTCTACGCCCTCGATAAGCCCTATCATAGGGGCAAGAAACCCTGAAGCATTTGTGTTCCAGCATATAGACATGCCAGTGATTTCCAACACAACTACTCCCCCGAATAAAGGTTGCTTCCAATGTAAATAAGCATAGAGTCCCTTCCCATGCTGTTACCATCTCTAGTGGTAGTCCTACTAGCTCCATCACTTCCTGTGAATATTCCCTCTGCCCATCAGCTAGTGGAAATTGAGGTCCTCCCCATGTTCCCTTTGACATTTTTCCAGGTGCTCCTTGCACCCCGCCTCACCCAGGTGGAAGTACTCTCTTCCCCAGCATCAATTCAGGCAAAGGTCCACCTCGATCCAAGAACCTACCATGTCCCAAAGAGCCACCCTAGAGAAGGAGGTCATATCGCTAATTCCTTAATAATAATAATGAGATATTTTAGATAGTGATTAAGCCCATATGATTCTCAGATTCTAAGGCGGAATGTGATTTGAAAATGGAACCCTCACCTCTATCCTCTGTGTCAAGGGATGGGGAAGGAACGAGGAATATCAGCCTTAGCCTTATGAAATGTGAGGTCCACCACATTCCCTCCTCCCTCCACAGATACATCTAGGAGGAGGAAGATTTGTCCCCTTCCCAGGGCATGGCTGTGCAATCCTTTCTATCGTCAACAGGGGAATTCTCTACCTCAACTATAAATCATAGAGATTTATTATGGGGATCGATAGAGGATGAGAAAAACATAACCTACCATCAGTAACCACAGCACCTACACAAGAGGTTGTAGCTGCTACCCATATTACCGATATGTAGTGGTCAATCATTGCATTTGTCACAGGACATCCCAAGATGTGGAAGCTTCTCATCATGTTCTCTGTATTCTCAACCTTCCAGTCTACCATATTAGTTGTCTACTTCAATTACATTATCTGTCCCATAGCCATCCCCAGTTTATGAGTG
Source organism: Viscum album (assembly GCA_963277665.1). Lineage (NCBI taxonomy): Eukaryota > Viridiplantae > Streptophyta > Magnoliopsida > Santalales > Viscaceae > Viscum > Viscum album. The sequence goes on along the minus strand of OY728126.1, from coordinate 2,067,207,844 downwards.
GGGAAACCAGGGGCTAGATCCCATGTCTGATCTGAGGAGCTTGTAGGACATCCTTGTAGTGGATCATTTCCCAGATATGTTCTGGCCAATCACAACCACAAACTTCAGTGTGCCATAATCTCATACTCAGGAGGAAGTCGCGTGTTTTCTTCAAACCCTCTAGTTGACACACTTTCATCTCTTTTATTAGTGAGTGGATTATCCCCAGATTCAAGAACACTTTGAAGATATTGATCAGCAATGTTGCGTGGTCGACTTGGTCGCGCTCACTATGCCCCAGTGCCCTAAGTCAATCGGTCTCCACCAGACCCTCCAACAATGATGTGTTCAGATATTTAAGGTGCTCCATAGAATTATAAAATATTATTGCCCCCATGTTCAGGTTAATGGATGTGGGAAATATTATTCCCTTCATTTCAGTTCTATTCGGTGTTAGCCCAACTTTCCAAGAGATATTGAGGATATTCCTCCAGGTAGAGTCACAATTAACATGGATGATCTATCAAAGTAAGAGATTGAGAAAGAACTCCATGATGAGAACTTACCCCCTGGGGGAGTGCCACACCTATTGAATCCACTAGGATGGGTTACACACCAGTAGATAAATCTACTGGGTCTTCCTATGCCCACCAAGTCATTAATCCTCAGCCGAAATCCCAATAATGGAAAAGATCATCTTGGGGATGGAAAACCCTCTAAACCATCTGGATCAGTGTAGAAGACAGAGGATGATCCTGAATAATCTACATTGCATCAATAGATCATAGAGAATAAGAATATGGTTGATGAACTCCTTGCTGAATGCGCTATAGTGCGGCGGAAAAACTACGATGATCCTCGATCAGGTAGTAAGGGAAGGTTCAACATTCCCCTAGAAAGTTGCCTCTTGGTGACCCCAACCGTCCTGCCCACGTAGACAGGATAGAGGCAGGAGATCATATAATGAGGGAATGATACGTCTCCCCAAATCCACTTGAGTGGCACAATAATCTTTGGGACCCAACTCAGGTCCCCCAAATTGCTCCGTAGGTCATCCCACCAGCCGCTCCATGAGCCGCTGGGCCTTCTTATCATGTTAAAAAACCATCCATTGCACTAGTGGTCAAGGATCATCATCAAATAGGAACCCCTGCCCAGATAATTTAATGGTGGTGCCCATTTCTCACCTTGAGGCATTGGTTACTCGAAAGGTGGAAATTACTCTTGATGGAAAGCCATATCTGGCATGGGTGGACGATATGCTAGCACCCTCTGAGTTTTTGAAACCCCACCTTCTCCCCATTTAATGGGATGAGCAAACCACTATTTCATTTTTCACATTTCATCTATAGGTGTGGACCCATGCTGGTAACTCCATCACAGTAAGAGGCCTCCAAATTTTGGTGTTTCTTACAGAAAATGGAAGGTCATCTGTTTTTCTGGTAAAACCAACTACCCATTATGTCGGTCACCGGTTGGGAAGATCTCCATAGAAAATTTCTTTACCAATTTTTCTCTACCACTCAGAAGATGGGTATTTGAATCCTATTTAAGTGCAAGAAGAGCCTTGAAGAGTGCATCGCAGACTTTGTCGCCCGATGGAAAGGTCTTACCTATTCCCTGGACATTCCACTGACTCAAGAACAATTGTTGACAATGTGTGTGGGGGATTTCAAAACCTAACTGGTCCCCTATCTCATTACTCAGAATTATCCTGAGGGATTCTAGGATTTCTCTAATATGTCTCAGCATCTTGAGGAAGCCTTGCAACTGTCTAAAGAGGCACGTCTGTTTCTTCCCACAATTCCTTTAAGAAGAGCCACTAAGGTTGATCCCACTACAGTAGAACAGATAAAGGCCCCAAGTTAGCTGGAGTTGTTACTAGTGGAGCCACTTCTACAGCCTCACTGATGAAAACAACCTTAGGTGCATCCTCCATCCCAGCAGCGCCCACTTCAGAATCAACTGGCGCCTTTTCATAACCTGCCACCTCTACCTAGGCAAGTTAACAAGGTTCCACCTCCTCTGCAGGACCCTCCTACCCCTCGTTAGTTCCAGGATCCCTGATCCCCCTTCCTGAATAGGAGAAACTGGTCCTAATCATTCAATGAGGATTAGGTCCCCCATTATTTCTGAAGTTCCTTGGAACAGGTAATTCTATGGTTTCTCGAATACAGGAGGCCCGAAGAGGCAGATTTCACTGATCGCCCCAACTACTACCCCTATAACCATATCCTGAGGACACCCTCAAACAGTGATATGTTTTTAAAGAATGGATTAAAGACCAAGTTGAGAACAACATAGTCAGGTTAGGCCTAGCTCTAGCATAGGTTTCATGTGAATTCATGAAGCCAGACAATGACAGTGACAAAAAAGGTGAGTGGCATTAGGTTCCTAACTACGGGTCTCAAAAATATGATGATTGGATGGCTCTTAAGGTAGTCACCCATGCCCAGAGAATTATCTTCACACGTATGGATTTACTTGAGCCTTCAAAATAAGCCACATCACCCATGACCACTACATCTGTGTCGACGTCCTAGCCTACCCCCTCTCAGAAGGTCCAGTGTTGACGACGCAAGGAAAAAAATACATCAACTGATACATTCATCATCTTTTACTCTCAGTGACTTCATGCCCATATAGATGGTGATTACCCCTAAGATCCATCTCATGGTGGAGGATTTTTTAATGGATGATTAAGGTTACACTTCAGTTAACACCATGGAGCTGGTAAACCCCTATATAGTTCCTGACGACAGGGATCACTAGATGGATCCTCCCAAAATCCCCATCCATCACCAGTATTGAAAATTTTTGTGGCTATATGGGTTGTCGGGAGGCCTCGGTCAATAATTCAAGCCAAGTTGTGCATTCCACCAAAACCATACAATAGGCCCAATACAGAGTTCAACATGCACAGTCTTCTCATCTAATTTCATCAGGTTTGCATTCGCCTCTGTTTGTGTAACTTGATTAGGAAGAGCCACCTCAACCATGATGAGATCATCCATGCTATGTTATAGATTGGCCTCATTCATATAGCACAAATATAGTGGTTTATCAATGTTCTTAGACTAGTGAGCAACGAGACATTCCCAGCACCAGTCAGTCATCGGTTCAGTTAGAAGGGACTGTCATTCCCCCTACCATAGAACGACCTCCTATAAGAAGAAGTTCACACTTGGAATGGAAGTATAATATCCTTAATCATATTTCCATCATACCTGTGAGGCTTTATATACTTATGTATCTTTTCATATCAGTGGATATACGTGAATCCCTCTCTGAGGCTTTAAGAATCCCCCTCTAGTTTGAGATGGAGGTAGTAGCTACAGAAGCCTTCCATGCTGTGGTAGTCGAGCATGCTAAATGTCAGGACATTATCTCTTTATCTAGGGAATATAATGTTTCATCCATACATGGGCACATCCTCCCATTGTACATCACCGGTCACTTCAATGGCTTGGAGTTTCGCCACTGTCTTGTCGACACAGGCTCTGAAATTTACCTAATCACGACCCGGACACTTCAAAAAATGGGGTTGTCTGAGGATGATCTGAGTTCCTCTGACATGAAAATTCATGGTTATGATAGGATAGAATAGACACTAGTTAGAAAGATCCACTAGAAGAGCCGATTCAATGGTCTGGTAGCTATCACCATGTTCATGATTGTCTCCCCGGACACTGCCTACAATGAGTTGATGGGTAGGCCATGGCTTCACCTTCATGTGACGGTCACTTCATCGTATCACCAGTGCCTTATGTACTCCATTAATTGTTGATCGGGCATACTCCAATGTGATGTGTCTCCCTGTACCTCTTGTAAATCCCACTACCAAGATTTTAACTATTACAAGATCTAGGACAAGTAGATTCAGGATGAGGAGGTTGAACACGCTACAGATACGACTGACCAATGGACAGACCTGTATGATGCCTACGTTTTTTGATCCACCGATTGGAGGTTATGACCCCAGATCCATGGAAAGGATTTGTTGTTTTTGTAATGAAGGAAAAGCATATTCCAATTTCTTGGGGACGCTAGAACATCACCTCGTATTTTTACACAAATCCTCCTTCGGTAATCCTAGAGAACCTTGCTCTTATAAGGTATTGGGATGTCCACCCCATTGAAATGGAAATAAATCATACATGCTTGTTACACTTGGTTGGGATAAAAATTCTCAAGCCGATGGACCACAATTTATATGACATCATCAAGAGTGGACCCCTGGGCTAAAGGCCAGAAGGGATTAGGTCAAAAAAATTTGTCACAATGGTTTCTGTAGCCAGAGTCCCCCAACGCAGTGTCTACAACCGCTTAGGATGTCACCATCTTCCCATTGAGATCTGTTGACTTATAGGAATCTCCTCCAATAAAGGATCCCTCCTCCATCGTTGAAGAATAATATTTGGAAGATTCACCTCCCCTTTTTTAGGAGGGTGTCTCTCCAACGGTCGATAAACTCGTATAGGTGAACCTAGATAGCGATACAGATATGAAACCCACATTGATCAGTGTCGTTATACCTGTAAAAGAGAAACATAAGTACGTGAAATTTTTGGAGAAGCATCATTATGTGTTTTCCAAAAGTTATAATGAGATACTAGGACTAGATCCCGAGTTCACTGTCCACCACCTCAGTCTTCCATCGAATAATCATGGGTTCAAACAGCCTCCCCGAAAGCTGCACCCAAATCATGGGGCCATGTTAGAGGCTGAGATTGATAAGATCATCAGATCCAAATTTTTCAAGAAGGTCCAGTACCCCTGATTGTTAGCTAACATTGTTTCTGTTGGAAAAAACAACAGATAGATCAGGGTCTACATCGACTTTTTAGATCTCAACCATCACTGTATGAAGGATGGTTTCCCCTTACTATGATAGAACAATTGATAGACACCACCACTAGGTTTTTTGATCTCTTCTTCAATGATGGGTATTACGAGTATAACCAAATTCGAATGGCCCCCAAGGATGAAGAGTCTGCAGCCTTCAAGGCACCACAAGGTACTTTGTTTTACTAGGTAATGCCCTTCGGTCTAAAGAAAGCAGGTGCCACCTATCAGCGTGCCACGCATCATATATTTAATCCAATCCTCAGGACATTGGTGGAATTCTATGTGGATGATCTATTGGTCAAATCTAAACAGTGTCAGGACCATCTCAATGACCTTGAGAAATTGTTCAGCTTCCTCTGTTCTTTCCATATGAAGAAGAAAACATTGAAGTGTGCCTTAGAGGTCACATCTAGAAAGTTTCTCGACTTCATTGTCAGATATAGAGGTATCACTATCAAACCAAAAAATATTAAGGCCATCATTCAGATGTCTCCTCTGAGCAACATTCAGGAACACCGATGCTTTCAAGGCCATTTGGCCTACATGTGCTGATTCATCGCAAATTTGGCCAGAAAGTGTAATCCCTTTTCTCATATCATGAAGAAAGGCATTGTCTATCAGTGGGATGAGGAATGTCGTACTAATTTCAAGGAAATAAAGCAGTACCTATTACATCCTATGTTCCTGATGCCACCTATTTCTGGAAAACCATTGTCCCTTTATGTGACCTCCCTAGAATGATCTCTTGGCACCCTTCTCGCCTAGAAGAACAATGAGGGAATATAGAATATTATATACTATCTCAGCCACATTCTCCTTGATACGAAGACTAGATAATCCTCTATCGAGAAAATATGCCTTACGATGGTATTCACATTGCATAAATTACAACATTACCTACAACACTATGAGATACAACTAGTGTCCTAAGAGGATCCACTGAAGTACATCATGAACCGCCCCATGTTGATAGGTCGTCTAGATTTGTGGGCAGTAATACTCCACTTGTTTGACCTCAGGTTCATCCCCTGGAAGGCTATTAATGGGAAAGCATTGGAAGACTTCTTTACCACCCATCCAGCTCCCGCGGACCAGTCTCTATACCTTGATTTTCCAGATGAGGCAGTCCTCTCGGTAGACCAAACCGTTCCAGGTTGGAAAATTCACTTTGATGGCACTTCCCAAATCCGTACTAGAAGAATAATCAATGACCCCAGACTCAGCAGAGTGGGCTTGGGTATCATCTTCATCACACCAACACTAGTCATTCTTCCATATCCATTCCTATTTTCATAAGGTTGTACCAACAATGAGTCAGAGTATCAGTCTCTCATCATTGGCCTCGAGCTAGAACTTTTGTTTCATGTTACCCAATTGAATACAAAAGGGGACTCTGAACTATCCATCAATAATATCAACAATGAATATGTTGTTAGGAATCCAGAGCTTGTATCACTGTTGGAATATACCCACTAGTTGATGGCCTAGATCCCATATCAGCTAGAAGTTACCCATGTCCCTCAATCCCAGAAAGGTCGAGTCGATGCCTTGTACAATGTGGTTGCATCTCTTGCAGATCCTGGTCAGGATGATTTTATTATCCATGTTACACACAGGAGATTCATCGCCCCAGTCACTCGGGATGATGATGATATCCCACAGGTAAGCCACCTTACAATTGGTGACTCCATGTCAGGATCCCAAAGTCCCCCTATTATAGTGCTAGAGGTGACTCCTTACTGGAGGACCCCTTTATTGAGTACCTCTAACACAACAGTCTCTTGGAAGATTGATCTGAGCATGAGTGAGTCTGACATCGTGCATTACAGTTTACCCTCCATAGTAGTCCCGGTCTAGAGCAGATCCTCAACAAATGTGGGTTCGGTGAAGTCTGCCTCTATTGCATTCATGGAGGTGATATTTCACAGGTCCTGCAATAGGTTCATGCAGGTTTCTACAGGGCACATCAAACTAGGTTGAACTATCTCACTAGATCCAGAGACTGGGTTATTTTTGGCCCTCCATGATTTGTGATTATCTCGAGTTGTCATAGAGGTTCCATACATTCCAAATCCAGGTTAATTTTATTCATCAGCCTCCAGAGCCTCTACACACTACCATGTACTCTTATCCCTTTGTGGTTTGGGGAATCGATGTCGTGGGACCATATCCACCAGTGATAGCTCACCTGTGAAGGTTCATCTTGATCACTACAAATTTATTTTCCAAGTGGGAAGAGGCAGTTCCTGTCAAGGAGGAAAAGGCCAATTCTATCACTAAATTTTTCAGCTACAAAATCATCTACAAAATTGGAGTCCCTCACATCATCCTCACCAATAATGGAACCAACTTCCAAATAGCTAAGTTAACAAAATTTCACACCAAGTACAACATCTGTTCTAACCATACCTTCCACTATCACATGCATGAAAAGGGTCAGATCAAGGAATTCAACAAAACCGTCTCTAACATCCTATAGAAAATAGTTGTTCAGAAAAAGAGTCGTTGGCTAGACAAACTCCACAACACCCTATGGGATTATCGGACGATGACTCATACTTCCACCCAGGTGACCCCATAATCCCTAGTGTTCATGAAAAAGGGTTTTTCTACCCATCGAGATTCAGTTTCCTTCATTACACACATCATTCTACAATCATCAAACACTATATAAGGCAGCTAAAGTCCATATGGATGAACTCAAAAAGCTTAACGAGAACATTCTTTGTGAATTACACAATCTAGAAAGGAATCAAAACAAGATAGCCAGAGCTTTTAATAAGAAAGTTCACCTCTACTCTTTCTTGAAAGGTGACATGGTGTTGGTTCTGAGAACACCGATGATATGCAGTAGGAAACCACCCAAACTAGTTCCCAAATGGTAAGGAAATTACATCATTCACAAGGTTTACCCCAATGGTGTGTACTCCCTAGTTACCATAGATAGTGACTGTATAACTCCTCAAACCAATACCAAATTCCTCAACAAATAATTAGCCAGAGTAAATATTCATCCAAGACCTTAAACTATTTCTTTTTCACCGTGAAATTAAACTAACTGATCCATCCTAGCTGAAGGATGTAAAACTACCCAACACCCATTATGCATGTCATTAAACTACGAGCAGTAGATAAACTAGAAAATGGTCCAAGCTCTGGGACCATTAACTAAGATCTATCATGTCCTCACTTCATGATGTTAACCTACACAGTATTTCAAAAACTATGTATGGATTTATTCATATCCTCATGAGATACGTAGGAATGCCCTGATGCTTTGTCTTAGAGTCCATCCCCCAAACACATCTCTTTGACTACCCCCTGGTTGTAGTTTCCTTAGAGTATCCAAAATGGTGTAGTGTAGCCTTATTTGGACCCACTCGTGTCGCGGTTACAATGATCGTGCCATGTGCGCCTCCTCATTCTTCTATACTCCCACATTCTCACTACACGATGTTAAACTACATGACCCTTTCAGAACTATGTAAGGAATGATTCCCATCCTCATGGTATATGTAAGAACACATGGACATTTTGTCTATAGGCCCAGCCCCAAACTACAATATATCCCCTTAGGTCAAAACACATCGTGTGGTGCATGATTTTTCCATCATTGACATCGAGTTAATCATGACCACACCATGTATTCCACTTCTTGGAGACCTCTTCCTCTTTCATCTTATCACATGGCGTTAAACTGCACATGAATCTTCATGCTTCGCACATCCCCTTTATTTGGGTCTTAATCATCTTTCACATCCTAAAGGACCCTTGAACGGCATGGGTGCTAGGACCTTGGGCTCTCCAGCCATTTAGGTCCAACATCCTCAAGGATTTCAAATGACAAATTGATACAAGTCCCACGTTGTGAATATGGTCAGTGGTTGAAACTCATTTATTCCCATTTCAGGTCACACGATGTGGATGATGCATTACGAACATGGTCAACTGTCATCCTCCGTCATTAGAACCACTCCCGTATGTCCTAAATATTTGGTGTAGTGGTTCATTTTTTCATGTTATCCATTTAAACATCTATCTTCTTTAGATAGGAGTGTCGATCTGGTCAGGATTGACCCTATTTGATCTACCTCCCTAATTTTTGTACCCTTATTTATTGTGGAGAGCCTGATCATATTCCTTGTTTCCCACACCGAGCATTGCTCATGTGGGATTAGGAGCTTTGGTAAAGAAATACCCACATAAAGGGTCATGTATCTATGGTCAGAGCCCTGTGACCTTAAACTAATATCATTCTCCATCCTTACCACAAGATGTTAAACTACAAACTAGGTGGGAATTCCTGTCTCAGGTCTCTCAACATTTTTAGACCCAAGCCCAAGTTATTATTTAGGATTGTGCGGTGTGGTATGGACTCTATGTCCTCATTAACATCAAGCTATTTTTTCAACACCGCACATATCCCCTTGAGAAATCCATCCTTATCTTTCTGGACCCCTTTCTATAGTTCTTCCAAGATAGGGGGTATGTAGTGTGGTATGGGCTTATGTTCTCATTCTTGTCGGGTTTTTAATAGCCACACCATGTACCTCTTTCCCTTGAGAGCTCTTCATCCCAATGTTTTACACTCATATTTTAGAGTCAGATTCTCTTGAGTTTGGCCACTCGTCCCTCTTTGGCAGTTTACCAATTTTCCTAGGAGCACTCTAGTTTAAGACCTAGAGTGTTAGATTCTACATAGACATGTTATATTACATTTTCATGCTTCAAGTTCCCCTTCATTTGGGATTTCATCATATTTCACATTCTAAAGGACCCTCGAATGGTATGGATGCTAGGCCCGAGTTCCCTCCTATAGCCTTGGACTAACGTCCCTGAGACTTTAGAATGGAATATTGATATATGTCCTACGTTGTGAATATGGTAAGCTGTCGATGCTCATTTTCTATTCCCATTTTAGGTCACATGATATGGATGATGTGTTTCAAACACAGTCAAAAGTTATCCTCCATCATCACACTGCCCCATAAAGCCCTAAATATTGGTTGGAAGATTTACATCCTTTTCCACACCATCATGTCCAAGTGAAATTTTGACACCCTTGGTGTTATCCCACAGTGTGGGTTTGTGCATTAGGCGTACAAAGCCACAGTGAGGCTCCATTCAGGGAAGCACACCGTTTTCCCCATTTCATGTATTCCACATGTTTCAAAGACCTTCTCCTCCCTTGTTCTCCACATTGAGCGCAACTCACGAGGTCTTAGGGATTTGTTCGAGGTTTGCACCCATTTGGAAGTGTTTCAAATTTCAATGGTCTGAGCTCTAAGACCTTAAACTAAGATATTTCTACATCCTTTCCACAAGGTGTAAAAAATAAAAACTTCTATAACTATGTACAACTTGATTCCCATACTTATGGAATACATAGGAATGCACGGGCATCTTAACTTCGGGTCCAGCTCTGGTTCCACTAATTATATCTTCTTTTTATAATTATAGGCCCTAACATTCATTGGATTGAAAGGTGTGACATTTTTGGGATTATGTCCTCATTAACATCGGGTTTTCAATAGTCGCACCACATACTTTTTTTCTAGGAGCTAGTCTCTACTGCTAGGTTCTATCGCATGACGTTAAAATTCACTCTTAGAACTATGTATGGCTTGATTCCCATCCTCATGGAATACGTAAGAACACATATATTCTGTGTCCATAGGTCTATTCCCATATTCTCATACCTTTTATGGCCCCATGGCCTGAGGTTTCTTCCCTAGAATTGTGCGTTGTGTGGTTTGGACCTCATCCTCATTCGCGTCGGGTATGCTTTATCACGTTGTGTGCATTACCCTAAAAAAATCATCTCTTTTATATGTTTCTAAGACATATGACCTTAAACTATTCTTCTAAGTACCACATGAATTTAAAATATTACTTCTTTACTACAAGAAGTTAAAATGCATGGGTTGTTCCCATCATATGACCCTAAACTATGACATTATTTTCCTAGTCACACGATGAAAAATAGCACCGCATTGTGATGTCCTCACTCAATGGGATGTCATATTTGGTATCGTTAATAAAACATACCATTTTTTAAGGCATACATATGGATTGATTCTTGTATTTACACATGGATTCTATGTCCTAGGTTTGTTTCTTCCCAAAAAAACACACATCCATCCTAAAGGATAGACTATATCTATCAAATGGATCTTCTTTTGGTGTGTGGGCCAGACCCACATGACAATGTTGTCCCTGGAAGTGGTACCCTTCCATTACACTTCCAGAACTATATATGGATTAATCCTCATCATCATGGGGGATGTAGGAATACCCACACACTTTTCCTCCGGCCTAGCCCAACTTTCATTTTTAGTCCCTCGACCTAAAACCTCCCTGGGAAGCACATGGTGTGATTTGGACTCCTACCTTCCATATTCACATTGGGTTTTGTAATTACAACACCATGTGTCTCCCTCCATCATTTCCATTTATGGTCTGAGCCATAAGACCTTAAAACTAATATCCAACAGTCCTTATCACAGTATGCTAAACTGCACAGCATTATCCAAAACTACATGTGGACTGATTCTCATTCTCAGGGGATACATAAGAATGCCTGGACATTCTATCTATGGGTCTAGCCCCAGGAATCTTAAACCATACCCCCACCCCTTCGGCCCCTTGGCCCAAACTCTTTTGGGAACATGTGGTGTGGCGAGTACCACTTGGGTTCTCATTCATGTTGGGTTTTTCAACAATCACACCATGTGCTTCATTTGTATTTTCCCAAACTGTTCTGAGTTCTACGACAATAAAATAAGATCTTCCCATAGGAAATACTCTTTTGGTTTGGCTAATTTTCTACCCTACACACATTCCATCAAACTAGGTCCCCTATTATTATTCCACTCTAAGACATTCATCTATGAGCGTACGACACCATGACCTTGGTACTTAGAAAGGTATTTGACTCCCTATATTTGAAAAATCTTATTAGTGTACTCAAATGCGTTGTGGAGAAGAACCCAAACTATGGAGTTTTCACATGGAAATTCCCTTGGTTCATGTCCACACTTCATGAGCCCTTTATTTAGATCGTTATCCCCTTCCATGTCTAAAGGGACCCCCTCTACGGTCTGGTATCATGTGACATTGGCTTACCTACCATCTTGGGCCAACGCCCCGGAAGACCCCAGATGACATTTTTTGATAGGTCCCATGTTTCAAACATGGTTAGCGGTCGACCTTCATTTGTCTATCTTTATGCTAGGCTAACATGAAATGTATGATGTGTTTCAAACATGGTCAAATGTTATACACTATCCTCATGTCACCCAAATTGCGATCCAAATATCAGGTTCCATTATTCACATCTTTCCACTCCCTTGTGTTCAAGTGGAATTATAACACACTCAGATTTACACCCCTACGCATCAACGAAAGTCCCACAAGTACTTCTTGTTTCCCACATCGAGAATAACTCACATGGGCTTAGTGGTTTGGGTAGGATGTGTACTGATGTAGCCAAACCACACATGCCTTTCATCCTGCATGATGTTAAACTGCACTCTCCGAACTATGTATGAATATATTCCCATCCCAATGGGGTATGTAGGAACACCCAAACACTTAACTACGGCTCTAGCCCCCAAGTCAGGACACCTCTGGTCTATGGACTAAAGAATGTCATTAGGAACACATGGTGTGACATGGACTCTTACTATCCTTATTCATGTTGTGATATGTACCACACCATGCATTTCTATTATGGGTAACCACATCCTCAATGCATGGCTTTAAGCTATGACCCTACTCAGAACAAGTTCAGGATGCCCCATGATAATTATGGGATGTGCCAGCTTCCCTCCAGAAAGGATTTCCCCACTAGCATTGGTCTCTAACCACACTATTCTAGAGAACTACATCAAGCTTGATTCTAATCTTTATGAGATACATAGCGATTCCCGTGAATTTTTCCTTGGGTCTAGCCCTAGGAAAATTAATTTTTATAGTTCGTTTCCCCTAATCACGGTCCAAGAAAAATGACTTTAAACTAAGATCCTATAGTCCGTGCAACGTGAATTTAATCTGTTAGCCTCATTCTAGGCAGTATGACCTTAAGACTATGTGCAATGTCCTGGTCATATGACGTTAAAAATTCAGTGCATCATCTATTCTGTACGACATTAAACCACATTTTTATCATCTTCATTGGTACGATGTGAAACTACAAGTCATTCTAGGTCTTCTCCAGAGAGGTTATGTCTAGAAGTAGGCGTGATCCCTGATCAAACCAGTGTGCTCACCTAATGTGTCTTCACCATGGTGGTGTAATTTCAAGAGTGTTGGACTCCATTCGAAAAACCCATCACTCCACCCTCTACGCTTTGTGTGCCCTTTATTTGGACCCTCGTCCTCTTTCATTCCAAAAAGAACCCCCTAATAGTATGGATGTTCAGCCTATGGCTCACCTTCTATCCTGGACTAACATTTTGGAAGACTAATGGAAGAAATTTTGAGTCAGACCCAATGTTTAGAACATGGTCAGTGGTCAAAGCTCATTTTTTATCCCCACATCAGGATAACACAATAGGGATACTACATTTCAAACACAGTCAACATTTACCGTTCATTGTCATGCCTCCCCCACAGTTTTCATAAATTTTTGTATTGTGATTAACACTTTCCATTCCCCTATGTTTTGATTGATTCTAATGCCCCTGGAATTACCCCGCTCATGCACTTGAGTGTGTTTGGAAAATAGAAATTCGAATGTTCTGAGAGATTCATTCTCATGTCAAGCCTACCTCTTTTTTTCTAGAAATATGGATCAGTTTTTCAAAACTTGGAGGACCAAAGCTTTGTTGACACTTTCATATTCGTATGAAATAATGAGGTGGTCATCCCTTGTTTCTCACATCGGGCCCGACCCAAGTGAGCTTAGTTATTTATTGATGGATATTTCACGAATTTGATGGACATACAGTAAACCAAAACTAATAAAGAAACTCATGTATATAGCTAGCATAAACAAGTATGAAAGTATGTGTGTGATTTTTCCCACATTACAGTACCTAAGGATTTGACCCTACCATGGATGGGTTGACCTCTTCAATAGAGCATTCCAGCTCCAACACTCTCTTGATTGTGGCATCTAGGATCTACTATCACCAGTTTAGGTCCCCCTCCTCCTCGAGGGCAATGGGGTGCAATTCATTATCCTCAATTCGGGATTGATCCTCGTCACCTCGGATAATGACCATCTCATCGGAGGATTGATTTATCCGTTCTTCAACCTCTACCATTTGGGCCTTTAGGCATGATAAAATCCCTTATTGTGCATTATGGAAAGAAGAGTACTCGTCCACCCATGCCCACAACTGTTGAATCTCACTTTCAGCCTTCTGGAGCCTATTGATAAACACTGATTTCCACCACTTCCATCACACACCAAGGACACAATAATGCTCTTGAATCTTCTATTCCATGTAGTCCTATATGATAATATGAGTAAACTGGGTATCCACTTCTCCAGTTAACAGTTCTTGCAACCGAGAACAAATCCTTCCCATATGGTCTATCCATTGCGCTTGAGGTGTCTCCTCGATGAAGCACTTGATCAGCTTCTATGATCAGCAACAGAAGAATTTACTATTCACTTCATCAGAATTCTTCTCATCCCAGACTATAGGGTTGGTGAGTTCATATACAGGGAATGCCTCTAGGAACTCTTTAGCATAGTCTACATTCGGTGTCTGATCAGGTAGGTTAGGACTTGTGTCATCTTATTGATCCCCATCGTTGGATTCAACCTTGATAACTTCAGGTTTTTTCATTCTAAGAGTTTCACTTGGGATCAAGAGTGCTACTAAATGGTCAGTACAGGAATCTACTTCCATGACCACCGGATTCCCCCTATGAAAGATAGATCCAAGTGCTTTGGTCATCCTCACCAAGGTAGCCTACTCCATTTGAATAACTGTGCATTCAAATAAGCACACATACATCAATAAACCTGATCAGTGGATGACTGTTATGAATTATGTGAAGAATACTTATAGAGATAAAATAGCTGGTCTCCCCTGAGCTGCAACCATTGGGATCCTGAGGCATGGCCCTTCGTATATGGTGGGGAAGTCCGGAGGCTCCAAAAGGACCATCGTAGGTGTCATGACCCTAATGGGCATGATAATCATTGTAGCTGTGTTCACATACCGTAAGTTCCTACAACTACATCTACTATTAATTGGGAGTGGTTTTTTCATATGAGGCCCTCCTACACTGGTCAAACGTTAGTTGAGAAGTCCTAAATGACATGGATGAAGACTACGAGGAAGTGTTTTAGGGTTTTACCTCTAGGGACTCTGCAAACTCTTCCATCTACAGGTCTTAATTTCCGACCTCACCCTCCCCTAGAGGGCTCCCTCCACTAGCCTCCTCCCCCCAGGAGGATTTGTCTGATTCTTCTGATAGAGGGAAACACTCTCTCAATTCGGATACTGACAACTGTGGAGGGGCCGTGCGATCGAGCAACACCATCACTCGATCCGTTATTAGATTCGTATCAACCCAATAGTGTAGAAATTTCTCCATCATGGCAAGGTATTGCCCCCCCTCCGCCTAGGATACAGCAAAGTCATCCCTAACAGAACTGATCCCCAGAAAATCTATCCTGAGATGGTTCAAATGGTGCCACATATCAGATGGGTTGAGGAATTGTCTATTGACATCCCATATGTCCCAAGCCTCTAGGAAGAAAGCATTCTCATGAATATCTATATGGAACAGACTCTTCACCAAAGCCTTGGTGGGTATCCTACAAAACCCCCTGGGTGGCCTCCCCTCTAGATAACTTTTCTCCTCTGGGACTGTTGGGTCCGCAACTACCACTTTCCTCTCAATTTGTGTGGTTCTTGCAGCCACTAAAGCCCCACCACCATGAGATATACTCACTGACTTCCTACCCCCACCTTGAGGTTAAGGTGGCACCCCATCACTAGTATAAATTTTCTTCTTCTTCAACATCTCCCCTAAGTAGGCTACTTCCCAGCTCTTGGAGTACTCCTTCACCAACCCGTAGATAGTTGTGGGTGGAGGAAGCTCATTACGTATCTTCCCATCCTCCCGTGGGAACATGAGCCACATATACCTCATCCCACATGGGTGATCCTCATGGTCCACTCCCAAGTAGACCTATAGGGTGAGCCTCTGCATGAACCAGAGCTACCTCATGAAAACGTGTGGGGTGTAAGGCTCATAGAGAGGCTCACGATCAACCTGCACCACCAGGACTCCACCCCGAAAGGCTAGGAGGTTGAACCAATGATACTCAATTCCATGTCCATCATCAGTGAACACACCTGTTGGTAATGGTAATGGGGGTATGTTTAACTTTTCTACCTTCTAAACATGGTCCAGTACCAATAGTAGGGTCAACTTGGTCGGAAAACTCCCCACAAGGTTCAAAATGGCCAGTCTGAATTCTGATCTTTGATGGGAAATGGGGTTCAGATATTCATAGATACCCCCTGATATTCATCGCTATACACCCATACAAAACATGGAATGACCTGCATATCCTATATGGATTCTTTCCTTCGCTAATATGAATCAACACCTTATATAGCTTAGCGAGCATTGAGATTCTCAGGTTGACCCGCTCACCCATTTCCAACATGGATGCCTTGATAAACATGATCGACCACACACCCTTGTTCATATCCCTCACTGGAAGAATCCAGCCGCATATAAGTGCTGAAATGAATACATCTAATCTAAGCACAAGTTGGTTCATAGTACTGATACTGAATCTCCTGGTCTTCCACTAGCTATCCTACAAGAGTTTCCAATACGAGTGTTCATTGTAGTGGTTAACCCCTTCTGGGCATGTTCAAGGCCTCACGGGAAACATTCCATTTGTAGTGGAATTCAGGAACTGACTGAACAACTACTTAAAGTGGACATCCCTCGCCGACTGGCATGTACTCCCCTAGCACCAAGTCTATCAATTCATTTTCCAGTGGCAGTATCTGATCTAGGTCTTCCCATGTATTCTCAGCAATAAGAAACTCATCATAAATTTCCCCCAATATCAGGACCCCTGAGATTTTGTGTCAGTGCCATAGGCTAATTCCAACCTCCCCATTGTGAAAATGGAAGGTGTCGGTCTTCAATGACCACCTGCTCAATAGCTCTGGCATCATCTACTTCATCTTGTAAATACAAAATTGGGAGGCCCAAGCTATCTCATATAGGTCCAATCGCTTCATCTCTACCTTGAACACCTCGCGGGAGGCACCAACCCTATAATCCCAGTCCTAATCATCAGGGAATTTTCCGCCCTATCTCAAATCCCACTCATCAGTCCACCCCTTCTCCGGGTTTCCCAAGGCAACCTTATAAATGGTGTGGTATAGTGGAGGGGATAGCTATGGTTGAAATCACTTCTCGTTAACATTATTCATGTGGTTATATAGGCACTCGACATCGACGGGCGTGCTATCCTCCCATGTATGACTGTCAGCCACCCTGAACCACTAGCACTGGAACGATGTGCTCCTGAACCAGTAGGCAGGCTCAAACCTTATCCCTCAGAAAAAATCCATATATAGGAAACCTATTTCATAAATTTTAGTTCATATGAATCTCTGATAGCATCTCCACTAAGGACTCATGGTATAAATGGCTTCCTATATACTCCCTGATACCTAGGTTATCTGCCATCTCTACCCTCGGGGAACCATCCCCAATGACCCCCTGTAAGGTTCATGTTGAGCCATTCAGTGTTCAAATATTTTTAGTTTTTTTTTCTGGATCATGGATCTTGGTCATGGATATCATTCTTAGAGCTCGTTCACATAGATCAGTTGTAGAGCTCAGTCACAGTAGGAGGTTCCAGAGCCCTTCCATAGACCACACAGACACAATATGCATAGTTTACACTCATAGAATCGAATGGCTTGATGTGTTCCGCAGAAAGGAAAGGCCCGATTCTCAAAGAGAAATCAAAGAGTGTGTGGGGCTTCATGAATCAAGAGAACAATATCCAAGAATGCGAATATGACAAAGTACAAAATATGGATCATACTCCCATATTTATAGGTGAAGACCTCCTTGTATTCACGGTGCACCTATCCATGATAAGCTTTATGTCATTCCCAACCCGGGCATCACCGCTTTGCATTGTGACCCTACTTTGCACTCTTGATTTACTATTCACCTAAAATTTTGGTGATCTACCCTCAGAATTCAACCCGGATTTTCTCCTCATCTCTAAGTCTAAGGGGGTCATTTTTTTAATCCAAAAATATGTGTAGAGGGAAAGGGAACAAAGAGGAAAGTCATTCCAAAGGGGCTTACTCACAAATATCATTTCACGGAGCCCCTGATCACTACGACATTCACAGATCTCCTCAGCACCATAACCGGTGTGTAGCTAAAGCCCCCTCTATGGTCATCACGGTGTAAAAAATACAGGATGCTCTGCGGTTACGATTGAATTTACTTGGAGCTTCATTCTGTGGATGGAACTAGATCAACCTCTACCATCATTGGGAACTTGATGGAAAACTCTTTGAGTACTGTAGAGGGAACCAAGGAGAGCTCTATCCTAGGAGGGGATGATGGTCAACTCTGTGGTTACAAAAAACGTGATGCAATCCACAGCCAATCGTAGAGATCCACATGGCTTCATACCAAGTTTTCCCTACTTCAGGCTGCCTCTTTCTTATAAATATCAGGCTCCCCTCAATCCCAAATGATAGATACCCCTACCTTTCGCCTTCTCAGCTCTCAAATCGCGAAGCACATTCTACTCAGAAAAACCTTGTGAAAAATAATCTCTTCAAGTTACTAGAGAATTGTGAAGAAATTTTCCATTATCTCAAATACAACCCCTCTTCCAGCAGAGATTCCCTTCATAGAGACCATTGGCTATTTTGAAGGAGGGAGATCCCTAAGGGAAATCAGGTATTCCTAAATTATTAATTTTTTATGAAGTACCTTCCATTCACATATTAATCACATGCTAAGGAAGGGTCATTGTGCTTCGTAAAGCATATTGCTTTGCAATTCTATGCTTTGAAAGGTACCATTTCTTCATGAAGTCCTACTCTGTGAATTCATTTCTACTTCGTGAAGTAGCCTTCATTTTCACCTATAACCTATGACCAAGGTAGGTCACTCCACTTGGTGTAGCATACCCCATCGCGAAGTCCCTGCCCTACGTAGAGCACCATATTTTCACAAGGTCCTTTCATATGAACCCATTTTATTCACAGACCCTTCTCTCGTATGACCCTCCAAGTTCATATGAAGTGATTTCAAGGTCCCTTGGGCAGTGCTTCATGTTTCATTTCATTGCCTCATGGTTTTCTCATAGGCATGCTAACGACTTTTTCTTCATTGCATATCCACGCTAACATGGTCCCTTTAGTGGATCAATCCACAACACCCCCTCTTCATGGCATTGATGATGCCTTCCATTCACCAAGGGTGGGTAGGAATCAATCATGTAAGTCCCATGGGTGGGGAGTGAACCTGCCTCGTTTGAGCTGCAGGCTGTTAAACTACCAAGGACCAACATCCTCAACACATGACATTAAACTGTGGCCTCACCATGTGCATTATTCATAGGGTTACCCACCTCGGAAATTCTCCATGCCTGCTAATATCTACAGGATTGAGATCTTACTCACAGGGAATGAGATCCTCTTTGTTGGAGAGGAATCTATCTATGAGGAAGGGAAACCACCCTAGTTTACTCCCCTATCCTTCCTTGTGGGATTTATCACCCCTTCTCCTCCTCTCTTCATCCATACAAAAGATTAGAAGAGAGATAGGCATCGGGACTTTCGTTACCCCATTCCTCTACCTTTAGGCTTTGTCCCCATCATGCCTCCATCCTAGATCAATCCCCAATCTCCATATATTGGGTCCACTAACCATGCATAATCCCATGCTTCCTTTTTGGTCCACTAACCACATCTAAGCCCCACACCACTTTCCACGGATGCACCTTTCCCGACGTGATAATCAGGTCTTTGCTGCCTCTTTTTTCTCACACTGATCATGACTCACATAGGATTAGAGTAAGAATTGGTCATGGAATCCTTCCAAGTCCAACTTATAGTGTAATCCCCAAACCCTAACAAACCACATGTACTTTTATTATTGTCTCCTAGGCAAGGTACGTAGGAAGCCTCCCTAAGGTTTAAGACCACCACCTACTTGTCCTGATCCCTTCATGTCGGTTCCCCTTCGTCCAACATGTTGTTAAACTGTATCCCCCTTTCTGATCTACATGGACTTTGATCCTTGTATTTTATGTAAGGTATATAGGAGTCCTCCCGGAGGTTCAGTCCCAATACCTGTTAGTACCTACCACTCTACATCGGTCCACCCTCATCCTCCATGATGTTAAACTATATACCCCTTTTCATCCCACAATACATTAAATTGTACCCACTCAAACAACATGGATTTTGATCCCTGTATCCTAGATAGGTTAAGTAGGAATCTTCCCTGAGGTCCAACCCCAATAAACAGTAAGCCATTTTGATTCCTAATCGACGATATGTGGTTGTGATCCCTAATCGACAGTAAGCCGTTGTGAACCCCAATCGATGTTAAGCTGTTGGGATCCCCAACCTGCGATAAGTTGTTGGAACCTCAACTAGTGGTAAGACGTTGGAACACCAGCCAATGGTAAGCCATTGGAAACTCAACCAATGGTAATTTTTTGTAGTCTTCAATAGATGGAAAGTCGTTGTAGTCCCTTTTTTTGGGACCCATAGCTCTAGTCTGCCCTCCGGGTGTCAGACCAACCCAGTCTTCTAACCACGTGTAATCTCCAGTATATCATCAGTTTGTTGTCCTCTATGCACACCTCAATTCTGTACCCCCATCCTGAACTATTTGAACTATTATTCCCTACTGCAGGGATTTGAAGGAATCCTTTTTGTGGTTCAAGACCATCATTCATGTCCCATCGTATTCTCTCCCTCAATCCTATGGGTTTTGGGAAGGTCATACCCCAACCCGGAGGTTCTACTTCCTCAAAATCTCATCCATGCATCCATTATCATAGTCCTCCTCCTTAGGTGTCCCATCGTCCGACTAAACTATGTGGACTTTGATTTCCTACCACAGGGATACGTAGGCGGTCTCTTCAAGGCTCAATCCCAACATCACTATTGTCCTCATGATGTTTCCATATCATTCTCCATCCACTCTCAACCATATATATCCATCAAGATTTTTACATGAGCTGCCACATTCCAGTGTGATCATGTCACCCACGTTTTCACTGCTCCTAGAAGCAATCGGGTTTCTAACCATGTGTTAGCCCCAACATCAATTTTCCCTTCTGAATATTCACCCATCTAATCCACTCTTGTCAGTGTTTGGATTAGTCAGATCTGTCTCCGCAAGATGTTAAACTCACGTCATACCCAGTGTTAAACATGGGAAGTTGAGGAAAACCTCAAAGACATGCCTATGGAATATAATTCCTTACACTCAATGTGGGATGCAATGAGCTTCTGTGCCCTCAAGAAGCCCTATAATAGGGGTAAGAAACCCGGACGCATCAGTGTTCCAGTGTCCAGATATTCCAGCGATGTCTAATGTGACTACTCTCCCGACTGAAGGTTTCATCCAATACTAGAGCCTTTAGAATGTCCATAGAAAATAAGCGTAATTAACTGGTGTCCACAAAGATATGGAACCAGGAATGAGATTCAAAAACAACATCTTAATCTTTAAGGGAGACCCAAACCAGGTGACGAGTTCTGTGGAGGGATCCACGGAAGGGGGAACTGACATCCCATCATCCCATTTTGATCTAGGAGAAAACATCCCTAACCAAGCGACAGATGACACCCACCTTTGAAAATACCGAATGAGGGGCAATAAATGAGCATGTTTCTACACGGATGGATGTGCGCCTCAGAGAAAGCATCAAAAACAGATTCCTTCAAGGATTATATTAGTAATATCCTACTCAAAACAATAGAAACCATATTCCCTTTTTCTGAAGTATAGTAAATATAAAAACTAAATGTCTGGATCTACTCAACCTAGTGTCTCTATCACAAGTTCAGATCCCTCCGAGTGAAAATATACTTCAGTCATTTTTTATTCAAATATACTATAAAATGCTCCCCAATGTGGTAATGATTCCATGTATTGAGTACATTCATAAAAATTCTTAACTTAAGATCATGGGTAGGGTATTTAATATCATGAGAATGTAACTAGAAAAATCCCTAGGTTACAACCAATTTCACTTGTATAAAGACACTCTCCAAAGTTGTACTGGAAGCATTGCAATAAAAACATCCTAACTCGAACCTAGTTCTAAAAGAATAAAAAATTGGATATGAATTCAGCCTCACCTTCAGTTCCTCAAAATATCTCTAACATTTTTCAATATAATCAAAATTTACACTGTTATGGGTTAAGAGATATTATAGAATATGAATGCTCAGAGAAATCTTGAATGAAACTCCTGTAATAACCAACCAACCCCAAGAAGCATTGGATCTCAAACACATTTCTATGCTTCCCTCTACACATAACTACTGATATGTTTTCAAGTTCCACTAAGACATCCCTCACGGATATAACATTCCCCAAAAACATTAATTATTGAATAAAAAAATCCCATTTAGAAAGCTTAACATACAAGATATGTTCCCTCTATGTTCTAATAATGATATCCAAATGTTCTAAGTTATCCTACTCTAACTTAGAGAAAACTAAAATATCATCGATGAACATAACAAAAAATGAGTCCATGAACCGATGAAAGATCATGTTTGTGAAAACAATTAATATTGTGGGAGGTTTAGTGAGAAAAATAGGTTATATATAAACTTAAAATTCCCATAACATCTCCTAAACATTTTCTTAGGTATATCAACTACTCTGACTCTCAACTGGTGGTACACAAAAAGAATTTCAATCTTTAAAAACCAACAAGACCCTATAAATCGATAATATAGATCATCAGTAATGGGTAATATATATTTCATCTTAACGATCACCTAATTTAACTTTCAATAATTAATATAAATTCTTAGGCACTAATCTACCATCTTAGAAAAGAGGACAGTTGAATCCCATGGTGACAGGATTGCCTGAATAAATCCTTTAACCTTGAGATCCACAAGATATACCTTCAGTTTTACCAGCACAGTAGATTCCATATGATAATATGTGTAATGAAATGGCTTAGGATTCCATCCCACCTAACACCTGACCCAATTCTCTACAAGTTCCAATGTGAATTCTTGATCCCCATAGATTAGTGACTAACACATGAGAATCATCAAAAATCATTATTGATTGATTTCACTAAAAACAGAAATAAAAAAATCAAAATAAATAAATATGATAACCAAAATAAATAAATAATTATGCAATCATGATATGTAGAAAAAACAAAGTTAATATTATAGGTACAAGTAAGAAAGAAGAGAAAATTATCAACTCAATCCAAGTCCCAAATCATATCCACCCAACTCTCCCCCACCCCGGTCATGAAGAATAAAAAGAAATCAAGTGAGAACCTAGGAAGATATAGGCATGATCTAAAATCATAGTAGGTCACCACAACCAGATAAAACTATGCAATAGATTACCTATGTATAATCATCAAATCTTGATTAAAAATAAATCTAAAAAGTGGGCCTTACAAACATGATCATATCAATACAAAACAAATCAAATCCAACGAAAACTTATAAAAGATTTTCCCTTTATTTCCAAAAATCAAACACACACAGTTGGAAAAAACCTATGGACCTAATACCTATCAATGACCACACACACCATTATAATTTCTAAAAAACAACCCACTTGTTTTATTTAACAAAAATAATTAATTTTAAACCTTTTCCAACAACGGTCAAATTGGAACCCAAGACTTAGACACAACATACTGAAATATCAAAATGGAATGAAAAAGGAAAATATGATCATCAATATATACTCAATTAACATAATTTAAATAACATATGTTAATACATCATGTCTAACCTGGATTTAAAAAAATACATCATGAAAACAAACAAGCCCAACCAAGCAACGAACTTCTCAATGGTTCTAAAATTCCATGTAAGATCATACAAACCTCTATGTCACAAGTTATAAAACATGGAGCTTGTGCTAAGGAATGGAAAGGTAAATAAGATTGAACATGACATAATTAGCTAAAAATATTCACTTTAATTAATTTATTCATTATTTTAATTTCATCACTTAAACCATTTTCACAACTTAATTCATTTTCATCACATATTCCCAAGGTCAGGCATCTATGTCACTTACACATCAGCCTAAGTCATTCATTGACCATGCACAAGGAATTACATACAATACTACAAAAAAAACATTTACTATTCATAATTATCAACATACCTTGGAGACTCATTCTTATAACCTAGCCATGTCCATGTGTTTGGGAAGCATAGAGCCTCTGTATGACATCCCAACCCACCATGAACTTAAGTTGGGAAGCATAAATCATAAGTCTGACATCCTAACCATTCATTACATAACACTTAACTAGGAGCCTTAGTCTAGTTAGTTTCATCAAATGAAGTAATTAGGTTAATTGAGCATTATTCTGACTCTTTAACCCGTGCATTCTAGGGTGGAGTTAGAGCATCGGTCCAACCCAACCCATGGGAGGAGCCTCAGTCCTTTATCCAACCACCAATCCATGTGCACATGCTTATTTTTCCATTAAAATATATATCATATACAATAAATACACATAACATTACAATTCATATTTCATTTAACAAATTAATCACCCTTATTCTTTAACCCATTGACACAATTACCATTTCAAATAATTTTATCCTTAAGCTATTAACATTATACCAAACACTCTCTCATGCCATTCTATCAAGTAGGCACAATTAACATAAAATTTCATTCACAACCCATGTTAACCTATTAAACCAAATTCTCACAATTCATTTTATAATATGAGGTTAACATGTTATACATAACAATCCTAGGTTTAACCCCTCAAGTTCAACCATTTTTATATTTAACAACCCAAACCCAAGTTCATGAACATAGAACACCCCATGGGTAGCCTCAATCCCAACCCCTATATCCTCCATGCATCTAACGAGGATCATGAGGGTTTTTATTTATCAATTAATAAATAAATCTATAATTTCTCAACAAGGGTACCCAAAATCCCAACAAGAAGAGACCAATAGAACAACCATTTATCACATCACAAGCATAAATCACATGAACAAGATAATAATTATCTAAAATTTAGGGGGTTTAATAAGGGGAAATCAATGTTACATCTCAAGTTCCAACTGAGTATTCACTCATAACATTTATATTTAGAAGAACCTTTCTAAAATAAACTGAAAATTTCAACATATTTATAGGGGAAAACATAAATACTTTGAAGCACGACCACATAAGTCAAGGGAAACTACACTTTCACTTTATAAAACTAAAAAACCCTTTCTAAAACAAGGAAACCCACCAAAAAAAGGTAATCCCACATAAAAATCTATTTAGACTAAAACACAAATATTAAGTGCCTTTCACAATGAAAAACGTCATTGGAATTTTTATCAAACATGAAGGATGTGTAAGACCCCATTTAAAAAACAATTTCCACTACATAATGAAATTCACCCATTCTTTCCAAGGGAAAAATCAAAACCATTAAATTATATCAAGGTCACCCACACACGGTGGTCTTCTTCTTTGAAAATTCAAAACATGTTCACAAGCCTTTCTTACATTGAACTTTCCAAAAAACACTATTTACAAAAATTAGAGGTTCAAAAAAATTATTCATTTCATAAAACATTTCAAACTACCCTATAAAAAACCAAATCAAGGAACAAGACCTTTTCATACCATCATACCACTTTTAAAGAATCTAAACAGTCATTTCAACAAATAGGTAAACCAGCCACACGTTTCAAAACCCTACTTGAGATAAAACCGAAAACATGTTTTAAAGTAATTTGAGGTCAACACCTCAATTTGAAACCAAATTCTATTTTTAATACATCACATTATATAAATAAAATCCAAAAACAGTCAAAACGCATCACCCAACATTGAAACCACTCAAAAATACCAAAATTCTTTTTTTGAAAACCTTAGCATGATTAAATAATCCAATTTAAATCATATAACGTGGATTACATAAAACCAATAGTTTATGCCAAGTCCAAGGAACAATAAAATAGGTCCAAATCATCACAAGACTATCGCATATATTTATACTTGTATACAAAGTGAATTTAAAAATGAAATAATATTAGAATTCCATAAGGAATGAATTGTACAGTAACACTTACCTCAAAGAGAAGAGGACCAAGCTGGACCACTTCGACACTTGAAGTTTTTTAGGAAGATTTCCCCATACTTGTGTACACATATATCTTTATATATATAACCTTGAATCCAATGTACATATTCCCATTTTCTTGAGGGAATATGTATAAGTAATATATATATATATACATAAGCAGCTATGTATGTGAGTGAATCCCTTCAAGGAACCACAACATGCTCCACAAACAATTTCTAAGAACCCCAAATCACTAAAGGGACCCAAAATAAAGGTGCTAAACAAAAAATCAGATGAAAAACCATACAACAGATGGTGGTGAAAAGCCAAATCGAACTAATCTAATTTTCCTTCATTGAAAGATACTTAAATACACATTAAGGTGTCCCGATAGACCTGTCACATACCCTAACTTCAAAGGAAAACTGAAATTTGGATTATCCCCAAACCCTAGTGTTCTTCCACACCTTTTTGGGTGATAATTATAGGGAAAATGACCAGAAAAGGAGAGAAAATAGGACCATAGACCATACCATGGAGGATCCAAGAGAAATCATGGAGAAAAACAAGGGAAATGATAATCAAAGAGGGAGATTGTGAGATGGGGTTTCTTGCCATGGAGGGAGGGGGAGGCATACCTCGCATGATGGATATGGAGGATAGGGGGAAAGAAAATTGGGTAAAGAAATAAAAATAAATAGGGAAATAAAAATAATATATAAACTCAAATTTTAAAATTTTGGGCAACTGGCATGGTTTGTGAAAAGTTTATGAAATTGTGCACTGGAAATCCCTAGGTTAGGCACCCCCACATAGTATCCTATAGGTAGGTGAACGGTTTATAAAATCATGCTCAAACCATGACACTCGGAACTTCCAACGTACAAAATAAAACTAAATGCTCGCTGCACATTTTAACAGATTGTGAGCAAGACATGCGCCACCTTACTAACTCACTTTGGCACCTACAAGGGCACCACTTGGTTACTACCAATCATGCCAGCTAATCATGAAACAACTAAAAAGCCTCCAAAAACAAAAATTGTCTTCCCTATAACTACCAAAACTAATACCCACTTTATAAAAAGATAAAATAATAAAAAATAAATACACCATGACACTATGGGTTTTACTAGATGGAATAGAAATGGGCATCATACTAGGTAACAGGTATATAGTAAAATCAAATTCTCACTGTGGTGGTAAACCAGAAAAATCCTTTGTAAAGACCTTGGGGTAAGCACACACCACTCTGGGAATTAGAATACTCAAAAAATTGTAAATAGAATATGAGAATATTTTTGAAAACTGACATGAGATCACCCCAACATAAGGAACAATAGGTCACACTCTCCAAGACTTAGAATCCCACTCAACCTAAAAGACATGATTGATTCCATCCAGAGATAAAAACTGAACTCAATGGTAACAAAAATTGAATAGGGAATTAATATTGATCATCCAATCCATTCCAACAAATAAGAAAAATAAATAAATACCCAGAACTAAGAAGTACCACTCCACCTCAAGGTAGACTACTGTCCTTGACTAGTGAAACATTTGATACATTGTTTAGACCACTTTCCCAAAGGTGTGTAAAGATCCAACAAGAATAGTATAAGATCTAACTACAATCCGAAAACTTTAAATAATTTTTAGGAAATAAAATAATGATTAGCACCTATATAAAACAAATATAACACCATAAAAGATAAAATAAACAATGTACCTCTAATATCAACTTCCACTACTTCATATTTTATTGGTGCATACTCCACCACATAAAGACATCTAGTCTCAGCTCCTCCCTAAGCTTTATTATCCACATGAACATCCCCATCAGCCTAAGGATATGAACCACCACCCTTGGAAGCATGATTATGAACTTGTAAATCCTTGGTGAGAGTGGATACATCCTTACTAACTTGGGAAATACTTACATAAAAATGCCTCATATGTCTAGATTGTCCAAAATGATGAAAAGTCTTGGGAGCCCCTGTATAATTATGATTTATAAGACAAGTCCTTCCTCAATGATAGAAAATATCTTACTAATATCCTGAAAAATCCCCTAACAATGGTCCTGAAGAAAATTGGATACCTTTTAATTTCCATTTGTTTCTAGAAGATATAACCAGGCTAATAAAAATACCAAATGAAGCTCCACCCAAACATGTTTTATAGCTATTTTGGAATCTTTTAAATCTTTCTTATCGACTACCTCCATAATGTTCATAAGGTACATAATAATTAGCATCAACTGAATATCATCCCTTAACCCTAACTCAAACCTCTGATCATTTAGGTAATCATTGCGGACTAACTTCAGTTACAAATGCACCTTAATAGAAAAATGGGTGGAATACTCTATAATGTTTTGGTCTCCTTTCTCTACATTCAAAAACTCATGGGTATTTTCTCATCACAATATCTTAGGTTTGAACTTTTTTGTTGAATATTTTTTTTGAAATAAGTCCAAGTAAGATCCTCATTTAACTTTTCTTGAAAAATAGTGTACCACCACCTTTTTCCTAGTCCCTGGATCATATATGTGGAAAAACCCACCATAGAGTCTTCATGAGTTTTAAATAATTTGAAGATCTTATCAATCCACTCAATTTATTTTTTATAATCTTATTGTCCTTTGTCACTATGAAATAAAGGTGGATACTAGTTAGTAAATTTTGATTTGTGATCCCCTGCTCATCCTAGGTTCCTAACACCTACATGATCACAAGTCTAAATAGTGCATATTATAGATTTTATCAAATAATGGTCCACTAGAGAATTCTCTTATAGTGTCTTCCTCATAAGTCTCTCTCTCATATTCATAATATATCTTCTCAATGGAATTATCCTACGAACACAAGACTAAACCCCATCAGTCATGATCATATTAACAAATCATAGGACCAACTTTAGGTATCTACATAGGTGATTTAAAAAAAAATATATTACGGATTATATAAAAAAAGGAAAGAATAAAATCCATTTAAATAAACCCCATTTCTACTTCATTCAAGTAACCCCTAACCACTGAGTCTCAATATTTGAAAAACAATCCCTGGACAACCATGGTAACTTGGCTTTGGTCTTGGAAGTGAGATGGATAGGCCCCTTTTCCCACAAACTATCTGATTTCTAATGGCCCTTAATCCAGTCTAGAAAGACACTAAAAAACCCTGGTAGTGTCACAACATGTCATGATGGGTAATGTATCTAATACTAATTTGTAATGAACCAACCTAGGGAATCTGGATAGGTTATTCAAGATGGTCTGTCACACAGTTTGGTAAAAAAGTGGAAGAAACACACCCCATAATAAACCAAAATAAGGGAAAACACCATAATATAATGTAGAAGTAATAGAACATAACTGTGAGACCTGAAAATTCAATAAAAAGAGGCCAAAAATAAGATATAAAACATGAAAATTCTAAAATAGTCCATGTTTGACCATTTATCACCACCAAACCATCCCGCTATGAAGATAACGACAATAAGAGAAACTTTCATGATATATTTATTGTTGTTAACATAACCTTATTTCTAAAAAACATCATCTACAATCGCCCAAAGTAAAAAAAGTTGGGTGTGAATATAAATCTTAGTAGGATTCCACCAAAGATTATATAAAAGTTCTAATATCAAGAATTAAACAATTACAGATTTAAAAAAAAATACAGTTTAAAAATTATTTCCATAAAATAAACTATTTTTTTTAAAAAAATGTTGGCTTTCATAAAACATTACAAATTTACCAAATCCAAGAATATATCATGAAAGTAGTTAATCATCCATGAATACACCATAAGACGATCATGTAAGAAAATAACCATTAAATACACCATCAAGTGATAAGAAATCCATAAATGACAAAGGATTCCATTTGGTATCTAACCTATGGGTATATATTCTAGACATGAAATAAAATCCTCAATCCATGCCTAAGGTTGATCTAACCAATATAACATATAGTAGACTTACATACACTTATTTGACATAAAACCTCTTGTGTCATTACACACACAAAAAAACACAGAGTGAAAATCCTATTCTTGATGCACCCAAGTTTACCCAATGTGCTAAGTCTTTCAAAATCTATTTCAAAACTAAAACCAACCGTTAAAGAATTTAATCAAATAATTGGCATATGAAAATCCATTTTTAAAATAAAACCCCTTTAAAATGTGTTTTTTCTTCCAAAAATTCCATTCTAATTTCAAATCGATCAATTTCAATGAAAACCTGAAATGAATTAACAATAACTTAAGATAATTCAGGAATTACAATTGCCTATATAGATACACCTACCCCAAGAATGAAGGAAACCTAATCAACTTCATCAATGGAGATTAGAGACAAAAATATTAGCCTCCAAAAGAAAGGGCATGAGGAAAAACTATAAAGTATTGATAAAAAACTGATTAAAACTCGATCCATAAATGCAGTCAACTCAGTTGACACAACCAAATGAAAAGAAGAAAACGAAATACTACTTACCAAGGTGAAGTGATGAAACTACCACGGTGATCAAACACTAAATAGAGTGAAGAAGGAGGTCGATCACCCAAAATATTCCAAAGGTTTGAGAGAACGAATTTCACATCAAATGGAGAAGATTTCAGGTATGTAGTGTAATAAAATTTATTGGACCTAAAGAATTCACATCATGAAACCTTTCACATCATGAATTTCCTGATATTATTGATTCTCCAAAAAAGGCATCGCCTTGAGTTGAATTAAGCATGATCAACCCATACATGATGTGAAAGGACTTCACAACTTGTAAATTTTTACACTATGAATAGGGGTCATGGAATCTTTCCTGCAACATATTCCCATCATGAAACAAGTTTATCATGTGAATATGTCTATCAGGAAGTCTGAAGTCAAAATTATGTAGAAAAATATTGAACAATATTTGAATATTTCTGAACCCAAGGATAAACCCTTAAATATTTATCATATTTATACCAAAACACAATCAATTCAAAAACACATACATCCCCAAACATTATGTCATTTTATCTGACTAAATCTCTCCTACCCCATGGGGCCTAAAATTTACCCAAACAAAAAGAGTAAATATTGGATTAAAAAATTACCTAAATGAAGGTAACATAATGTTACACATAGTATATAAAAATAATTTTATAGAATCACACCACCCTATCCAACAACTATATGTGAAAAACTATTGAAAATTTACTAATAATCAACAATTTGGAATATAAGTTAGTTAATAAAATATAATTGTAAACCCCCACTGAACATACCTATGCAGTCATGGATTGAAATCAAGAGGTAGAAATCACTTGGGAATAGGGTTTGGAAACAATAATGTGGCTAGACCATGACCCCAATGAGTAGAAAATGTTTTTTAGGAAACTTACAGGTTGGATGATGGGTAATCGAACTAATCACCAGGAAGGTCAACATCTGTTAAGGAATGGAACAAATCATCAATATCTTTTTCAACCATTTGAAAAGTGAAAGTAATTTTGCCAAAAAATAATTAATAACATATAATATATATTTATTTTGACTATAAACACCATGTAATTTCATAATTATTAATCTTTGTCCCTATATTCATATTCAATAGTGTAAATATTTTCATCATATTCTTCATCATTATCAATTTTCATAAGTCATTTAACTTCATTATCCCTGGATATTTCATAATAATTAGTTATAGAATCCACATTATCAACACCATTGACCAATAATTATGGAGTTTCATCATTGATGTCTGTATATATTTGAGTAAAATATATATTTAGTGGTGTCTCTTGAAAAAAAATCCATTTCTTGCACTTCAAAAGAACCACATTCACTTTATATAAACTAAATTTCATGAAATTTCATTTTTATTATACTCCACTAGTAAATTAAATATCTTGAAACAAAATAGTAATTTTCATAATAAATTGGATGTTCTTGATCTGATTTCATAAATGCTTCATTTAACAAAATAGTACTTTTATATTTAATGTCAATGATTCCATATCATGGATGAAAAAGAAACTCTCTATCAGTATCAACCCAATGACATTGAAATATTCTTCAATAATTATGTACAAGATAAAATAACACTACCACAAAAACAGTTTTTCGTAGCGCCCCCCCCCCCCCCCCTTATCAGCGCTAACAAAAAAGCGCTGATAAAGGGGGGTGCCTTTATCAGTGCTCAAAAAAGCGCTGATAAAAGGGCCCTTTATCAATGCTAAAAAAAGCGCTGATAAAATCACCCCTTTATCAGCGCTTCTTTTAGTGCTGATAAAGGGCCCCCACTTTATCAGCCCTTTTTTAGCACTGATAAAGGGACCCCCTTTATCAGCGCTTGTTTAGTAGCGCTGATAAAGGGGGGGGCCTTTATCAGTGCTTTTTTTAAAAGCGCTGATAAAGGGTCGACTTCAAAAAAAATTAAAAAAAATTATTAATATATTAGTATACAAATATAGTTATATTGATATAAATATAATATATAATTTTTAAATATATTTTAGATAAGTATAAATGTACATTTACACTTAATATACTTAATATATAAGATTTTTAGTGAAAATGGCTTCTTAAAAAATTAAAAAAAATATTTTTAATTAATAATTTGATAATTATTATGGATTAATAGTCTTTTAATAAAAATTTGAAGACTAAAAAATTTAAAAAACTAAAAAAAGATCCAAAATATGTTGAAAACACAACTCAAACTTCAAACGGTCATAAATTTTGATCCGGGTGTCCGTTTGTGCTCTACTACATATCAAATCGAAGTCTGTGATGAGCTCTACGTTGCTGTTGCCCTATGGGACCCCGATACAGGGTTTTTCGAGGCCAAAAGTGGCCTAGAAGGCCTCTAAAACTGAGATTTTAGTCGGGGTACCCCAATTGTTTAACATTTTGTGGATTTTCAGCCTCGTTTAAGGGGATATTATTGACTTTTTCTGGTGGGGAATGAATTTATTCCATGGTATTACATTCATATTGATATTATGTTATTGAAATTTCATTGTTTTCTATAATGCACTGCTATTTATAATCAAATATATAACTATATGTACATATTTTTTATATATTCACACCTAAAAATGTAATTTTAAATATAAATAATAAAATATATTTACATATAAAATATATTAGCTTTATATAAATAATAACTAATATCCATTTTATTTAAAATACAAATACATGAATATTTATATACCTATATATTAATCTAACTATATATATATCTATTAATCTAACTATATATATATTAACCTAATAACTGTATATATATTAATATAACTACATATATATATATTAGTATTACTATAAATATATATATTAATATCACTATAAATATATATATTAATATCACTATAAATATATATATTAATATCACTATATATATATATAATATAACTATATATATATATATTAATATAACTATATATATATATATTAATATAACTATATATATGTTTATATAACTATATATATGTTAATATAACTATATATATGTTAATATAACTATATATATATATATTAATATAAATATATATTACTATACTAATAAATATGACTAAATATATATATATAGAGAGATATATATTAATGTAACTATATATATATATATATATTAATATAACTATATATATATATATATATTAATATAACTATATATATATATATTAATATAACTATATATATATATATTAAAATATAACTATATATATATTAATACAAATATATATTACTATACGAATAAATATAACTATATATATATATAGAGAGATATATATTAATGTAACTATATATATATATATAATTATATATATATATTAATATAATTATATATATATATATTAAAATATAACACTATATATATTAATATAAATATATATTACTATACGAATAAATATAACTATATATATAGAGAGAGAGATATCATGAATTGGAAGACAAATCAAAATAGAGTAGTGGTAAAGGCTTAGGCGCGCATTGGGGGAGGTTTCGAGTTCAAATCCTGGTGGAGGCAGGGGCGCGCGTGCATGGGGGAATATGGGAGCAAGCATTGTTAAAGGGGAGAAGGGGGTGCGTGGGGAACTGTACAGGGGATGAAAAGAGTTGTAAAAGGGGGGGGGGGCTCAAGCGCTATAAAGCCACCCCGATTTGCAGTATTTTTTTAATCTTTTTTAATTTTTATAAATATTTTAAATTTTTTTTACCTTTTATCAGCGCTTTTTCAAAAGCGCTCATAAAGGAAGCGCTAATATAGGGGTCTTTTATCAGCGCTAAAACAAAGCGCTGATAAATGACCCTTTTATCAGCGCTTTTTTTCAGCGCTCATAAAAGACCCATTTTATCACCGCTTTTTTTAGCGCTGACAAAAGGGGTCTTTATCAGTGCTTTTCGGAGCGCTGATAAAGGGGAACCCCCCTTTATCTTCGTCGGCTTCATCAACGCTTTTTCTAGCATTGATAAAGGCCATCTTTAGAACTGATAAATGTCGTATTTGTAGTAGTGTAACTCAATAATTTCATCTAACATTCTATAAAATTCAAATTTACTTTATTTATGAAGTTATCCAGTCATGAAAAAAATTGTTCATTGTTAATTTACTCACTATAGGAATGTTTATGAAACCAAAATCAATTAACTACATATGCATTATAAGTTTTAACCAATTTGGATGGTGGTTAATCAATATACATAATCAGTTATCAAATTTAGCTATAGATTTTGATATGTATAAAAATAAATAATTAAATAATAATGTATAAAATAATATATTTATTTCATATATTCAACCATAAATAATTTACATTATTATTATTTGAAACCAGTAGGAAAAAATATATTGTCAGAATTCTTAAAGATCATCCAGTTTAATTTGTGTGAAGTATTACTTAATTTTATCATCATATAATTTAAAAATGAATTAATATTAATTTAATTTAATATATATATATAAGGGGAAAGTATTACTCATTGTACGAATCATGTCATTTCATAACAATTTAATAGATTATATGTATGAGTTATGTGTTGTTCATCATATGAAATACATAATTCACAAACTCCACCCAAACCAACTCCTGAATGATTAAATATAGAAAATTTATGGTTCATTACATCATAAACCTTTTCCTCATTATTTTCCATTCGATCAAATTATGAAGGACATTCAGATTGAAAATAATTAGAGAATAAATTTGAAATTTCCTCTTGTAAATATGCTTATGCAATTGTCCATTACACTAATTCTTTGTTGCATATATTTTTTCCAATTTTTCATGAATATCTAATATAAGTAAATAAATTGGAACTATACCAGTCCACCACATTAATACTCATGTGGAAAATGTAATATTATATTTCATATTGAATAAAAAATAGTCGACACATTTTTTTCCAATTTACATAAAATTAAAAGAAATATCTTCATAGACACTACTCAGTGTATCCTAATTTATTTTCACTACATGGATGTATTGTAAAAAAATGATATTTCTATTACCATATTCCAAATAATTTAATTAAACAACCCTTTCAGGGAAATCGGAAAAAGTATTTACATTATAACATAACAATCATGAATTTGTAATTTGGTAATAGGATCATTTCTAACACGTCAAGCCAAATTAGAGGCATAACCATCTGGTAACCTCAAATATTCAATACACTAATATAATAATAAATTATTTTCTTTATAAAGTGCATAATATGCTAATGGAATCTGTAAATTTTGTGATCTATCATTTTCTAATAACTCAAGTTCTGGACACCTGTAAATTTCGGAATGGTATAATAATACCTTTTATTGTCTTTAGTTTTACTAGGTGTATACAAAACTATATAAAACATATTATCAAAATAGTTCTTCTCAATATTCCTGACATCTAAAATGTGAAGGACCATGAAATCAAACCAATATGGAAGGTCAAAAAAATAATCCCATTTATCTAATTGTGATATTTCCCAAATCCATCTATATTTTATCACATTAAAATTGGTCCAAATATATTAAGAGACAATTAAGGGACAATATATTTTATATCAATACCTTAGATCATGGTTGGTGTTATATCTCTTTCAACTGCACCTTTTTTGAAATTATTTATTTTCTTTTGGAATGGATGGTCAATGGAAAGAAATATGAAATAATAGTCTAAGAAACAATGTTTTATTACATTGATAAACAAAAACACATTTCTATCACTTACATAGTATAGAAATAATTTTGAACCATGTGTACTCCATACAATTAATACCCCATATAGTGGAAAGTCACTAATTTTCCTCATTAATGCATATTTCATTATGAAGTTCTATTTTTCAAATACATCATATGTACTTACACCATTACTTCATTATAAAATTTAATCATCAGTAAATGGATTAAAAGAAACATCAGAATACTTTTTTGGATATCCTTGGATTAGTCATGCCAAAAATATATATGATTTCTTTATCAACATTCATAAAGGTAAGTTATAAGAAGTTATAAAGATATCATAATAAGAATATTGATTACCATAAGAACCAAATGTAAATAAACCATCTATAAAAAACCTAATTGTATGTTATGATGTTATGAAGCATAATATAGATACACCTGATCAAAATGTTACCATGAATCACCATTACAACTATGATTTAAGATTTCAATTATTGAAATATTGGATTCATGTCGTTTCATCATTGAGATTGTGTTGTGAGACATAAATAAATGCTATAATCAAGGTGTAAGTGGTAAACACCTCAACTATTTAACAGGAACAAATCTAGACTATCCTTATTATATAACTTTCTACCTTGATTTTCCACATTTATGAAAATTAAATAACAAATCATATTCACCATAAAATAATATGCAATCATTTAAAATTTTATGAACCTCCTGATAAACAAAACCAAATTACTGAACAACTTTGTGCTTTCATAAAATTTATAAGAAACATATTTCCCTTAGGTAATAATGATTTAACCAAAAAATATTTTATTGAAAAAACTATTTGACATTCTATTATCTAATTTAATAGCCATAAATTTTATATCAAATTCAAAATTTATTATCTTTTAACTAGGATATAAAGAATCCTCAAAATATTTTAGAAACTCATAAAATAGATATGGTTCCCACTTAGGATTTGAATTATCATCTACATTTTATTCTTTTTGAAAATATGGGTTTGAAACCTCGTGTACAAAATTTTGAGACCATGTTAGATCTAGAAAAAAATTATTTTTACCTTTACCCGAATTGTGTTCTCCAGGTTGATACCCAATAAAATAATTTATCATAAAACCAAAACATAACAGATGAACCCCAACACTATCAAATATTTCAAATCTCCTCAGATCATATTTCTCACGTGGGCATAAAATTTTACCTTCATAAATAAATTCTGATTTGGAGGCTACAAATGTTAAAAAATGAAACCTTTAATATATATAGGATTCATACAAGAAATTTTTGGATTTATGTGATGATTTATCTAATTATGGTCTCATAAAAAACATTTCTAGTTCTGTGTCCAATGGTTTTCTAAAAAAATAATAGGAAATATGAATATTTCTTATGATTAATCTAATTGGAGAAATGGGTGATCTTAGGAAAGATAGAATATTATTTAAGTATTATTACTTGTAATTATTACCAATAACTAGTAACTAATGATTATTAATAATTACAGGTAATTTCAAGTACTTATTGTTAATTATTGATAGTAATTTCTAATTATTGGTATATATTTCTAAATATTGATAATTATTACTAATTATCGATAACTATTTCTAATTCTAGGAATTTACATATGATTAATACTAGTAATTTTTAATCATTACTAATTATTTTTTATTATAGGTAACCACTAGTAATTATTACTAATTATTACTAATTATTGGTAATTATTACTAATTATAAATAATTACCAGTACTTATTACTAGACACTGGTAATTATTACTAATTATTACAAATTATGACTTATTATAAGTAAATATTAAATATTTCTTTTAATTACCAGTAATTATTACAAATTATTGCTAATTATCGATAGTTATTACTAATTACTTGTAATTATTACAAATTACTATTATTTATATCTAATTATTACTAATTAGGGATTATTATTACAGATTATTATTAATTACCGGTATTTATTACTAATTATTACTAAACAGTGGTAATTATTACTAATTATTAATCATTATTATTAATTATTAAAAATTGTCACTAATTACCGGTAATTGTTTCTAATTATTTCTAATTACATGTAATCATTGATAATTATCAGTAACTATTAATAATTAACGATAATTATTTCCAATTATTACATAATTATTTCTAATTATTACTCATTACAGGTAATTATTACTAATTATTACTCATTACTCATAATTATTACTATCTATTACTAATCATTTGTAATTATTACTAATTATTACTAATTATTACTATTAAAAATTATTAATGTTATTTATTAATGATTCATACTAATTATTACTAATTATGGGGAATTAATTATGATTATTACTTATTACTAGTAATTATTACAATTTATTATTAATTGTGGTTAATTATTACTAATTACTCGTAATTATTACTAATTACTCGTAATTATTGGTATTTATTGGTATTTATTTATAATTATTGGAAATTATTACTAATTATTTACTATTATTTGTAATTACTAATCATTATTACTAATTATTACTAATTGCCAATAATTATTTCCAATTACCGGTAATTATTGTGAATTACTATTAATTAGTATTAATTACAAGTAATTATTAATAATTATGATTAATTATTATGAATTTCAGGTAATTATTACTAATTATTCATAATTATTACTAATTTTTTTATATTTAGTACTCATTGTAGATAATTATTACTAATTATTCTTAATTATTACCAATTTTTTATAATTGGTACAATTTATTGATAATTAGTAAAAATTATTGATAATTAGTAACAATTATTGATAATTAGTAATAATTATTGATAATTATTACTAATTATTGATAAATATTACAAAGTTTTACTGATTATTACTAATTCTAAATAATTATTGATAATTATCACCAATTGTTACTAATTATGACTAATTATCACTAATTATTACTATTTGTTATGAATTAGTGCTACTTTTTATAATTTATGCGTAATTATTAGTAATTATTCATAATTACTATTAAATGATGATAACTATTACTAATTGTGGCTAATTATTTATAATTTTTAGTAATTTTTTTAAATTAATAATAATTAATAATAATTATTGTTAGTTGTTACTATTTATTCCGAATATAAAATAAAGTTAATAAATTAACAATTAGAGAAGTTTAAAATAAATACCTTAAAACTACTGCTTCTACCAGAATAGAAATATTGATGCCCTTCTAAAATATTCCTGTAAAAATTTAAATGTATAAAGGAGTGAATTTTGAGAAAAGTGGAAAGGATTTGAAAAGTTAAAAGTGATCCGAAGAATGTTGCTTGGGGACTTTTATAGGTAAGATTAGTTATGAAAGACAATTTTTGATGGATTTTGCATCACAAATACTGCCCACCAAAAAAATTAATACCGGTAAACGAAAATGAATTTGTGATGAATATAGAGATCCATCACAAATGCTACCCACCGTATTTATTTTTAATTTTCTTAGTCCACAATGTATTTATGACAGACACCGCCCTCCATCACAAATAATGTCATTTGTAACTGAAGCATTAATCTGTTGCAATAATTTATTTAGAAAATAACAATATTTTCTATAGAATGATATCATTCATCGCAAATAGTCTTTCCACGCCTTATGGTGTTCATTGTCGCCAATACTATTTGCAAGAGATGATAATTTTGTGAAAAATGACTTGATATCTAGAGTTATTTGTGGTAGAATTCTAATTTTTTCATAAATAAGTTGATTTGTTGATTATTTGTGACGGATTCCCATTCTGTCGCAAATAACCCATCGCAAAAACTAGTTTTTCCTATAACAGATTCCCTCCCATATGATGTGTCCCCGGACTAGGGTCTCTTTTTTTCTTTAATGACTTGTCATGGCTAGGGACATTATGACCTATATTAATGCTCATGTCAGGATATGATTCCACTATTATAGTGTTGCTGAGGGACATTACACTTGTTTCTAAACTATTATTACTAATATGCCTTTACTAATTTTATGATTTGGTTATCAGGATGTACTTACCATGATTTGACTATTATGATATCAAGGGACATTATACCCTTTATAGTGAATAGATTATTCGGGTGTACATGCCATGAGTTTTCTATTATATTATGATGGAACATTATTCCTAGTTGGTATTCTTGTGATATTTTTAAAGACATCCATACACTAGCCATAGTAGGTACTATAACACCATAGTGGATTTATAGAATTCATGGCTATTATAATTTTATTACTTCCACTATTTTATATCATTTTCTTAAAAGCATATCAAATTGCACATGTACCTATATTTACTTCTCTTGTTTAGGATGAACAGTGGTGGTGGTTTACTGATTTGTCCTCACACCCTTCTTGGAATCTTTGGTACCTAAGAAAACTTTATAGATGTAGGCAAAGGTAGAGACAATGGACTTGCATTGGATGGATGAGTAGGTGAAGCATGGATGGAGTCAAGAGATACGATCAGGTAGTGACTTGAGACCCAGTTTTATTATAGTCTCCTTTTTTATTATTTTATTTGGATAGCCTATAAAAAGTCAACCTATGAGTGACATTTATTTTTCATACATGATGTGTTACATTACTACACATATTATTTTTTATCATGTGATAGTTTTTACTTACTTACTGACTGCATGTAGATATCATGTTCACTTTATTATTCTTTATATTATGATGATAGTTGATTATTATTGTTCATGTTATGATTTATTGATTTTTGTACCAAAGAGGGTAGCATATCTTAACTTCTTACATATACTCTCACTGATGGTCGGAAACCACTAGCGTATAGGTAGGCATGCTTGAGGTATGTGGAATCTGAGTAAGGTCACAGTGGAGGTGAACTAGGCTAGGGATACTACATGTACTTTAAATTTTTTTTAGTTTAATCTTTAGTCTTTAAACACAGGATTGATAAATATCACTAATAATAAAACGTTGGGTTTTTTCCTCTAAGGTGTATCCGTGGGTTAACCTGATTCCCCAAATAGTTAGGTGGGATCCTTGACAACTTCTACACTAAACTAGAACCTATTTAAGAAAAGGTAAAAGCAAAATTGGGTAATGGTAGGGAGAAACAATAGGAACCGCAAATGATATTTTCAAGGAATTTAGCCTATTTTTATAATCCTCAAGAATTATCCCCATTTCTTCCTGTAATTTAATTAAATATTATAAAATTTTTAAGTGATTTCCTTTGATCACAACTTTTTTAACCATCAATCGTTCATGCTTTCATTTATCAAATAAGTTTATTCAATAATCATCTCATGCATATCATAATATTAAACATTACAGTTGATGATATCCAACATGGAATATTATTTAAACATAAAATTTTAATATATGTTTCAAAACATTTTGTATAACTATATCGTACAATATGATATATATTTATGGTTGTCAAGTGACATCTCTATATCTACCCGTATGATATTCCCATCCTAAACATACAATATTTATTAATATTATTCATCGTGTACCATATGACACACCAATATTTTATACTATGATATAAGAAAAAGTATATTTCATGAATATATTCTTTAGGGAATATCTCTAGCAATCTCCCACATTAATTAAATCTAACAGACTTTGTGCCATTTCATCTTATATTATATCATTTATAATAACTTGTGAACCCATATCCAAAACTCCTTTGGTATATCTTCAAACACTACTGATCAAATTCACCATGTATTATATCATATGCAATACCTTGTGAATATCCTTCAAAAACTCCTTTTGGGTAAACTCAAAAAAACATTTAAAGATACTCTTAGAGTTTCATAAAACTCAATCCCCATTCATTCAACCACAAAGTATGACCCCATGGGCCTTTTTATAATTGAAAAAAATATGAATTATTTAATCCATAAATGTTAGTAAAGAGAAGCCTCAACAAAAGAATTAGTGAAACTCGAGCAATAAAGGGATTTGGTTTGATCTACATTGAACACATTTGTCTTGATACGTATGTATACCACTAGTGTCATATACAAAATTATATTTTCATATAATCCATTTAACCCCGATATCTAATAACCAAAGTAAATGGAGTTTTTCAACCCTATATAGCTACCCATGTATTCTCGATTCTTTGGTTATATATTAACTTGATAGATGAACACATCACATGTCATTCACCTAATAAGATGATCAAATCACATTCCCCTCATCTAAAAAGATAATCACATCACATAAACCTATCTAAGTATGTATATACACTCCTCAGTCTATCTAGATTGAGGTATCATATATCATACTCATCATATAAGAATACACTTATCATATATATAAAACTCAACCGATGACATGATCGACAACATACCCAAACACCCCATAATTAGCTCAGACTTAGGGCTAGCATAATAAGGGTATCAAAGTATAATTTTTTTAATGTTATGTATCTTGTGTAACATTAGGTAATGGGGAAGTCCAAATATAAAACATGCACCCCTAGTATACCAAATACATATTGTATGGCACTCCATGTGTTATACTTATTGGATAATCTAGTAAACAAAAATCATTTTGTTTTTCATGATCACATTTCATATCTCTATATGAAATCCCACCCATGTTAAAATTAGTTTTTCATTACAATATATAATATTCTATGAAAAACTCGGATTAGGGATAACTCAATGTTGTACTTTGAGAGGTTAGTTATCATTTCACTTCAAATAACATATGCATCCAACATGAATGAATAATAAAGTGTATTTTTCCTTTTTTATAATATTATTAATTTTATATTATTAAAATCCTTTAAGAATACAAACAAAACCATACATAGATTCCCATTTAATCACATCTCATATGACAAACCATAAGATCTACCTTTTGATTTATCCTTTTTATGGGTTTTTAAAACTTTTTACCTATTTAGGTAATTCCTACTATATTTCTATGTGAAAATATTATAAAATCCTCCAACTAGAGTCCTTTAAAAGAAGGAACTTTTGAATAATAACTAGAATAAGGAATCAAATTCCTAATTTTTTACTCTTTTAAAAAGTATTAAATCTCCTTTACTTTACAATATCAAATTATATGATAATAATAACTTCTTTTTCCTACAATGAACTCTTTTGAAGTTCAGCATCATTGTTTTTCGAAACATTTCCTTCTAAAATTTTCCTTTGATGTCAGTGTTAGTAACATAACATTACTTTTTACAATATTTCTCTTTATAAACATGACCTAAACTATTTTAGGATATTATGTTACATTCACTTAATATTAACTGGTGTAATATTTTAATTTTTATAATATTAACTTATCTAATTCCAAAAATACTCCCACTAGTATCCTAGAAACTATATTCTTTCCAAAATATCATGATAAGAAACACATACTCCTTTTTGTTTAAGAAATGACACATAATCCCTATTAATGGTAATTTTTAACAAATATTCTATGAATAACCATATCTCATTTTTTATTTTATGATTTTGGAGCAATATTTTAAAATGAATAATTTATTATTTAAAATATTCAACTGATGGTTGTTGTGGGAGATCTTCCCCTTTAATATCAACAAATAACTTCAATAAACTATTTTATCATGGATGAAATATCTTTCATCAATTTCTCCTTTTCAAAAAATTATATATAATTTGATAAATCATGGACTGTGTGTATTAAACAATCATATCGTATTTTTTATAATAACTCTTTTTTAGAAAACAACTTCCCATATCATATAAGATAAATTATACATGAATACAATTCCTTTATGAAAATCCATTTAATCTTGAAATATTCCTTTCTAATCTGAATATTTGTAATGGAAGAATTTTTTCTAAATCCGAATACAAACTATATGATAAATTATTTTTTAAATGGATTTTTAAGTCCTATATATTTACAATAGTTGTAAAATATACATTTGGTATAATATAACCTTATAAATTAAATAATTTATTTTTATAACATCAATACCTAATGTGGATTGTA
The DNA here is from genome assembly GCA_963277665.1 of Viscum album. Classification (NCBI taxonomy): domain Eukaryota; kingdom Viridiplantae; phylum Streptophyta; class Magnoliopsida; order Santalales; family Viscaceae; genus Viscum; species Viscum album. The sequence goes on along the minus strand of OY728126.1, from coordinate 2,067,163,544 downwards.
CATGGAGACTCTCAAATTCATTTTAGGAGCCATAGAAAACTCCATGATATGGATAAATTTTCCATTATACTTGACACCTTCTTTATGTTTTAACAACTTTGATTGGCTATAAAAAGAAACATTATTGGACTTTCTAGTAGATCTTTTTACTATGAATTTAAAATTTTACACATTTGAACTATCAATACATAACCGAAACATAAGTCATATAACTAGTTCAGTTATCTTTAAAAATTCAGAAAATAGGGTGATATTTTATTTAACTCGTTCATATAGTTAGAAAATGTATGATTTTAATTAAAAATAAATTCCAAATCTATACCAAGCCATATAAGAAAATACTAGTCTATCAAATTCATTTTCATACCCAATCATATTGAATACATGGTAAAAGACAAAATTTAATTAGATAATATTACATCTAAATAATTCATTTAAAACATTAATTGAATCCATTTATGATTCTTTCAAGTATCAAGATTCACTTATTAAATAAATTCAACATTTGGCTACTCAAGAAGGTATTTCTCTAGCCCATTGAATTTTCCTTCTTTCTTAAGAATAATTCTTATGTTTTATATACCGATCTAGGAAATTTCATTTGTTAATATTCTAATTTATAGTATTAATCTCAAAGTCATGTTTAATGACAATGATACAATTTTATCTAAAACACAAGCTTTTTCATGTGAGTACAGTGTTTTACAATCTTTTAATAAGGAATTTTATTAAATGTGCTCCCACTAAAATGATGACCCATTTTAAATAAAACATATCCATTAGTGGGACAAGATCCATATTTCAATAAAATTAAATTATATTATAATTTATATCATTAATTAGTTAATTAGGTTCGATATTATTTCAAGCATATTATATATGACTCTGGGATAGTAGAGAAAACAACTCTTTGTTGAATCCTCTATATGGGTGGACTCAACTCTATTACTCTAGTATCATAAAATTTAGGGTCTTATAGATATGTGTAACCCAACTAATATGATAAATATGAGTTGCCTAATTATATTAGGGTCTCCCATAACATTATTTCCTTGCATAAGATAATTAATGTGCACCAACTTTAACATGACCAACCCGATTGAATGATTGAGGTTTTGAAAAGTGTCACATCGAAAAGAATCAAATGGTTAGTATTTTAAAGGGACTTATATATCATATTTTTATCTATGATATTCCATTTACATGTATATATGACTTTAATTATATATTTTTTATTCCATATTCCTTACACCAAATCAATATGTTCTAACAATATTGATGTGTAACTCCTTACACAACTACTAACTTGTGTTACTAACCCAAATTAAAATCCAACATATATCTAATCATATCCAAATACATCATAAGAAAAAGGTATAAAAAACAACTTCATGTAAAGTATTAGAATCATATAAAATCAATAATCCCCATAATATTAATAATGGAGTGATAGGTCACTAAATTACACTTCTATAAATAGTATGTAATTGTGGTCCAATGAGTAGTCTGAACCAAAGTTCATCTACCCATGATTCTTTACTAAAGTGATTCATTAGTTCAATCATAATTTTCAAAACTAATGTAATTACCCAAATCTACTAAACTAGTTCTTATATTGGTGGTGTTTTATGTGACCTTAGTTCTGCCTCCTCATTTCTAAAAGTTATTGACCAGCAACGAGGGTCTATGGAATTACAGTGTGGAGACTATTAGTCTTAGTAAAGATTCCAAGAGGGTGAATTCCTTATTAACTTTTTTTTATAAATTAAAACAATTAATGATGAAATTAAGAAAAATTATTATTATAAACTAAAATAAAATATATTGATTATAGATGAAATATAAAATAAAATACAAATCACAACACTTTGATAAATAATATCTGTTAAAACCCATGATGGGTCCCCACATATCCTCCCTTCAAGATCGTAGAGAGGTTTTAGATTAAACCCTTGAATTTAAGGTTATAAAAGATACCCAAAAATAAATAATGAACTTGATTTTCAATGGATAATTCAAGAATCCTAAACCACTTACATTTTAGTGGTTGTAGAAAGTAACCATATTTGTTTTTTAGTGGTTATAGTGAGAAACCCACACTCCCTCAGTTTAATGGCATTGATAACCCATGTCAAAGAAGAAATAATTGGGGATTTGATAAATAAAAACCTTTTAAAATTCACACATACAATTCTACATAAGAAATATATACTAAAATATGGGAATTAATATTATGAATGATATAGAAAATTAATAGAATAATGATGTGAAAAATGAGATTTTAGAAGAAGGATAATTGGTAAAAATATGATTTCAAGCATTATTTAAGCCTTTGAAGGGGTATTCATATAGGCTCCAAATGTCCCTTGTTGATCTTGGATGAATTTGGACATAATAAGTTACATTTTGATGTTAGAGATCTTGAATAGAACATCCATAAATGACTAGTTTTACTTTCTTCCTAGAACACACCGGGTAGCCAGTTGGTGTCACCGACCAGCTAGTGGGTTCCACTGGCCAACTAGTGGGTGTCGTCGGCTAGCTGGGGTTATCTAGATAAAATTTTTGTTATTTCTATAACCTCATAGATAGTTAGTTACAACCTACAGGTCAACCATTGGTTCTGAGTGGACATGGACTTCAAGTGAGTCATTCATGTGCCCCTCGATATCTTCATTTAGTCCAAAAACTTTTTAGAATGATATATCAACATAAAAAACTAAAATTCATTAAAAAAATATTAGACACATATATTAATTTTGGGACCATAAAAATAACCTAAGATAGTGAGGTACCACAATATCTTCTTTTATGATCATAATTAGTTTAAAAATTAATTAATAAAAATAAAGGTAAGATGTATTTTACATTAATATATCCAAAAAAAATCCAAATTTCATAATGAAATTCAAATTCTTAAAAACAATTTTTATCCTACCATAAATTTTCTTCCCATTTTGAAAAATTTTCCCCCATTTTATGATAAAAAAATAAATGTATTTTTCCCCAATATTTCATAATTAAATTAAAATTCTCAAAAGAAATTTTTATTCAAACAAAAAATTTCATAACCTTTTGAATTTTTTTATCATTTTCTTATAAAAAATGTACATTGAATTTAAAAAATAAGATATTCTCCATTTTTGTGATTATCAAAAAACTATAAGAACATACAATCACAACATCTTTGAAATCATTTTCAAATTGAAATTAATTAACATATTTTATAGTAAAAAACATCACACCTAATGTGAAATGTTATAAATATAGATATAACTTTGAATATAAAATAGATTGTCTACTTAAGAAAACCATTTAGAATTAAAACCCTTAAAATTTGAGTTTTTTTTAATTTTAGTGGATTTCAACTTGAAAACCTATTTAAAATTTTAAAATTTTGACATTAGATGATCTCAAAGTGCCAAAACATTTCCAAAAAAATCATTAAATACTAAACATGATCCTTGAAAATTAAAATTTATTTTCAATAAGATATAGTTTGGGGAAAATAGAGGATTCATTTTTAAATATTTCACAAAATTGGATGGGGTAGGCACCCTATCAATTAATTCCCACCTTCTTTAAAAACCATAAGGATTTATACATCAAGAATACCAAGAGAAAAAACACACCTAAGAGAGTGATAGAAATATATCTATCACTTCATGATTTAAAATTAAAATAGATCAATTACTTCAAGAAAATAATCATGCTTTAAAAAGTCAAATAAATAATCACACTCAAACCATTTAACTCCCCCTCAACAAAATGAAAATATTATCAAGAAAGGGTTTTAGATATAAAAAAATATTGAATGTAAGATATAATAAACACTATTTCAAACAAGGATATCCAAGATAATTTGAAAATAATTTCAAATACTTAAATAATAAATAATATAGGATTTCAAGATTTAAAGAGGTCCTAAATAAATCAATTATTTAAAGTGTTAAAAGGAAACATACCTTGATATTATAACATTTTATCATTTATGATTATCAAAAACTCCTAATTAATGTTTAGATAAAATATGAATATGGCATATATAATGATATATCCATGCATAAAATTGTCATAAAAATAGATATGTCACATAATGTTAATAAAATATTACAACATGAACAATCAAAAGAATTTATAATTCTCTTTCGCTAGGATGAGAGTGGTGAACACTTCGATAAGAGTCATGTAGGAGGAATAGAATTAGAGATCAAGACTCCTCATCCATTCTCTCCAGGCGTTCATGATGATATTTGGAATAATTCTATAAGTTTATGAGGTATCAAAATAGATGAGGTGGTGATCGATGTTCATCTTGAAAGAGGTCAGCTGGGGATCAATCGCCTCTTGGTAGAGGTGAATCTCATACTTGAGAGACTCTTATCCTAGTGGTGGAGCCTGAATAGGCATGTCATCATCTGTAGGCTCCCCCTCAGGTGGTGGATCATCTTGATGAGTCTCATCCTCTACCTCCAACATCATCATACTCCTAATTTTTTCCCTCAACCTATTATTATTACTCATCACAAGCCACCTCTTTGTCAAATGGATAAAACTCAATAATGGAAGGAGATATCTCAATATCAGGAATTTCAGATTCATATTGGGTGAATAATATTAGAGAATCTTGGGAAGGTCATAAATGTACTCTCAGTACTCAAGATTCCAATATATGAACATGTGTTGGTCCATGACATAGTTCATGATGTTATACTTGGATAGAAAATCAAAATAAATGTTTCTCATCTCAATTCCATCATAAAAGAATATCGGAGTGAGGAGGTAGATAAAGGTCAATACCCTATATTTTATAGGGTGATAGGAAATGTAATGAATAGAATATAAGATGAAAGGAATAAGTTTGAAATGACAATTATAAGTGATGAAATAGAGAACATAAAAATCAACATACTAGATTTTATCATGATATGAAAGTTGAGGATCTTTACATATTTTAATTACTCTATCAATGATATAGATTTGGGGAGAAAGACTAGAGATCTTTATAATGTTAGATGTGTTTTACCTAGAAACAATTTGAAGATTATATTTGTAGTTAAAGGTTATATAAATATGAAACTCATATTGGGTAAATTAATTCGATCCCAAGTGAGTAAATCACATAGAATTAGTGATTTATTGATATGTGATTGAAAAATTTTCTCTGTTCACATTTGAATAAATGGTTTCATAGTCATTCTAATGGTTGGATACAAAGGGGTGAAAAATTATTTTACCAAAGTGGGGTAAAAACATATCTAGGTGTAATTTGAAATACTTTTTGTCATTATTATAATTAAATGACCCTTTATATGTCATGGTGAGAATTATTGGTCCAAAAAATCAAGAATATGACCTGAAATAAATGATTTTATCTAGCTAAGTTAGAATTAGAGGTTCAGAAGGAGGCATGTTCAAAGGTTATTCGGCCTTACCTTTTCCATTGGAAGTGGTAGTGTGAGTATGATGTGATTCCATTAGAGGAAATTACAAGGTTTGAATGAAAAACGTGAAATTATTTATAAGTGTTGAGGAGGACTTAAAAAATTATGATTCAATGAGAAATAAATTGAATTTGATGGTAAATTGGAGGGAAACCAAGGGATCATTCCAAATATTGAATATCTGATAGATGAGATGAGGCTAGGGATAGAAAGAATTCAGAGATATTGAGGTTCAAGTATGATTTTTATGGGGGTATATTTTTAAAATTAATGTAACTAATCCCTTACATAGGTTTGATATGAATGACCCGACCCCATTATCTAGTTGGTGATGGTCACCTTCTACCTGGTGAGGAAGAACTAGCTAGAAGATGGATTCTTGGCTAGCTAAAAAAGTATCATTTAAATAATAATAACAAGGATTATATAATAAAATCACCCAATAAAGAGGTTTGAACATATCAATAAATTATGATAAATTGATATGAAAATATAAATCTATAAAATCTCAAAAGATTGGTTACTAATTCAATAAATCAAATTATTTTTATATAATTTAGAAAATTAATTAAAATTTCATTTCTAATTGAAAATAAATAATTCGTTAAATTATTTATTTGAATATGGAACGAATTTTTAAAATAATAAAATGGGTGATATTAAAATTTAATAACAAAATAAAAATACAAGGAAATAACTAAGTAAATTTCAATTTTTCATAAAAAAAATTAAATGATTTTTAAGAATGATTTTTAATACTCCAACATTCAAAAAAAATTAAAACTATAAATTGAAAATTAAATTGTAGTTAAATAAATTTCAAAATACAAGAATTTATAAACCCCATTATTTTCTAATGTAAATGTAAAAACATATTCATACCTAGCTCTATTACATGGTTTTTTTTCACTTGACACATTTTACCTAAAAATAATCAAGAATCTATATATTTTGGTGACAAAAATTTTAGTCCACAAATGTTATCCAATAACAATTTAGGAATTAAATCTTGTTTTGAAAAATATTTTCTAGAATAAACATTTTAAGATATATGAATTGATATCGGCCTTCCATAACAAGTGTCTTTGTAATCACATTCTTAAATCAGGTGCCCAATTTTTCTATATTAATTCTAAAATTTTATAGAGAGATTCATTTGAAAAAAGTTTTTTTTATTTCTATAGAATCTTGATTGATTTGAGTGACTAAGACTATAAGTACCTTTTCCATGCCTTTGGGCGCCCAAAATAAAATTCAAACTCTTCAAGACTTGGGTAAACTTGTTAATAGATTCCTTAATATATTTAATTATGTTTTACAATTCTTCCAAATATTCTTGATATTTTAAACAAAAAATTTTACTTTTAAATTTATTTAATTAATTTTTTAACCATTCATTTTCCTCGAATAAAAAATTGAATATTCTTTTCTAATATTCATCATTTTTTAAAATAAATTATTTGTTATTTTCATTATCCCCCTTTAGTTTCCCTTTTCTTTGATAATTTGATCTTTTTTAGAAACAATATGATTGTATAAATTTTTAATAGATTTGAATTTAAAGTTATGCTCACAAAAACCATATTGTTATTCATCACTAAGATATCTAAGATATTTATAATTTAAATGGGTATAAGGTCAAGAGAAAGTGGAATAATTTACCTCTTGACTTAATTCAAAATTGTCCTAGAGACACTTGGTGATTCCATCACATGAGTCTAATTAAGTGAGGGATTCATCTCTATAACTCCATTTTTATAGCTTGAGATCCTTATTTCTTATCTTATTTTCCTTTTTCCTTTTTTCATTGTGGGGAACTCTTGTTTTATGTGACCCTTTTTGTTGAAATCATATCATACTACCTTCATTTTAGTTTCTTTCTTCAACTCCATGTCATAATGGTATGAATTCTTCTTCTTGAATAATTTTTTCATATTCTTGGAAATATGGTAAATATCCTCTTCACTTCCATAAGACTCTTCATTATTATCTTTAAAGTAAATAGACTTCCTTTTATTTACTTTGGATTCCTTCTTGACTTTCCTCTTCATTGTAATATCATAAGTCATGAATGAACCAAATATTTATTCAATTGGAATATTTTTTCCTATGATTCTTGTATTTTCATCACTTTATGTTTTGAAGAACAAGGAAATAATCAAAGGATATTATTCACAAGTGTCTCTTTTGAAATCTTATCATTTAAAGACTTCCTTACATTAAAAATATCTATGAAATGGGTTAAAATTTCAGTTATAGACTCATTATAATTCACAATAAATATTTAAATATCTTGATGATATATATCAAGCCTAGTATCCTTTAATTTATTGGTACCTTCATGCATAAACTCTGATAATTTCCATACTTCATGACAAGATTCAAATGTGAAGTCTCTATTAAATTTATTGTAACATCCTAGATCTGGATTCCACTCAACTGGTGCCATGTACCCAGTTGGTCACATGGACACAAACACATTTCCCCAAATTCCAGAGGTTTCCAGCTAACCATGAGGGACTAGGGTGTGATAGTGGGGAAACTATATCCTCATTTGCAGAGTGTAACATAGCGGAATAAATAATAATATAATAGTGGAAGCAGTAAACAACATACATCTGAAATAAATAGCAGAAGACTGAAAGGATAAATAAACAAGCATCATTCCATACAAAAGATGATGTAGCATGTTATGTTCTAAGAAAACATCCAAAATAGGTACACTAAAAAAATCCACAATATATGTTCCAAAAGAAAAAAGAAACAAAGGAAACTAAGAGGCAATGAAAGCCTCAACTCGGTCCCATGCTCTCTAGCTCCTAAATAGCATCTCAGGTACCTATAGAAGGGAGCTCACCCATATCAACACCTATAAAAATATAGTCTATTTGGAACCAGAATCATGACCCAAATAAGATGTGATAAATAAATCCAAGTCGGAAACCACCCGAAATATGTGACTATCTATTAGTGAGTATATGCAACAGGTAGTGTACAAAAAGGAAAAGTAGTAAATGTGAATATACCCAAAATTAAACAATCCTACAAGTCATATTTTCCATTTTCATTCATTATGTTCAGTTCAAAAATTTAATTATATTAAATTATGTAGGTCTAGAGATCCTTCCTAATCTTATATATCCCTTGTATAAATAATGATCAATAGATACCTCAGAACTATATCTAAACAAATACAGTGAAGACTGAATCCAAGCTTGTGCTTTGGCTTGGAAGATGCATCATAAGTCATTCCATTTCAATATTCAACTCAAAAGTCATAACCAATCCTCATGCATAGGCATAATAAATCCTTGCTCGTAGGCATGAAAAATCCATGCCCGCTTGTATAACAAATCATCGCCTGCATGCATAAAAAATCCTTGCCCGTAGGCATAACATTCAATAGGGTTGAGCCCGTTATATCAAAATTTTAGGATAATAGAAAACACATTTAAATTACATTGTTACATGGTTATCATAAGAAAAAATCACGTGGTCATCATACATAATAAGAAACAGGTGAATTAAACTATCAAAAGGCTTAAATGATAATAGGCATAACATGAGGCAAAGGGGAAATCAACAATCACAAAACCTTAATCAAATAAATCACCATTTATCACAATTGAAATTCCATTATAAATTTAATTCATACTGAACAACCCAATAAGGTAAAACAAGGTATGCCTCATAGGCAACCTCGGTTAAACGGCCATAAATGATCATTCTAAGAGAAACGCACCCATGGGTTGGACCTTAATCAAGTTAAAAAACATAATTAATACATTAAAAAACTAATTATATTACATAACCATCGATTGGAAATAATAATGGTAAATCAGAAATCAAGAGACACCCCAAAAATGGGCGTGCAACACTCTGACATATATAGACATCATGACAATTCACAAAAGGTAGAAGACCACCAACCTCATCGTAGTACGACTCTCCTCATCCACCATAAACCTCAAATTCAAGATATAATGAAATATATCTACAAAATGAAAATAAATTCTCATCCTTAAATAACTTAATCAAGAGTATAAATCATGAATAATGACTAAAGAGTAATTGAGAGCTTATCTATTGGGTTCGAACGCAACCTATGGTGAAGGAATTAGGGTTCAGATGGTCAATCAGGAAGGGATTGAATGTTCAACACTTCTTTTTCATCAACCTAGGAGTGCCTCCATCGGTTTTCACAAAAACGACACTACTTCCTGATTTAATCATAAAAAATCATGTTGTGTACTTGATACTACATGTTTTATCCGTACAATTTCTTTCTAGACCATTACATGGTTGTGTATTGGGATTTAAGGGAATGTATCCTTCCATACACATAGTGTACATATAAGTACATTACATGTAGTTCCTAGTCAATTCATGTAATTGTCCTGAAGCCAACCCCTTACCTCTTTCCCCCCATTTTCTTAAGTATAAACTAAAAAGGATATATCCATACCTCAAAGGAATAACCGGGTTCTTACAAACCTCCCCCCCCGGAAAGAAATTCTTCACCGAATTTCCTTCCCAAGGGTGGTTTAGAAAAATCAGAGAATAACTCTAGCCACTGTGATCATACATCAGCCTCCTTCTCCCAGTTCGCATCCTACACTTGGCCATGCTTCCATAGCACCCGTAATAAAAGAACATACCATCTACCGAGAACCTTCATGATTTGATCCACAATTCGAATTGAATTCTCCTCAAAATATACATCTACATGTACCTCAACATCCTCTCGTTGAAAAGCATGAGAAGAATCTTAAATGTAACTTAGAAACTGAGAAACATTGAATACATCATGCATATCCCTATACCTATGAGTTAACTAAAATTGATAGGCAAATGGAATGACCCTCTCCAGAATCCCAAACGTACTGACGTATCTTAGTGAAAGTTACCCTGTCTCTTGATCCTCTTGTGTCCCAACCTTAGTGCAACATGAAAGAAAACTTGATCCCCAACCTCAAACTCTAGAGGTCATCTGCAGTGATCGGGATAAGTTTATGACGAGACTGTGTAGTAGTCATCTTCTTCTGAATAAAATGAAAATGTTCAGTGGTCTCCGAAACAAGAGAGGTCCCAGCATAGTTTCCTCTCCTGCCTCTAGCCAACACAAGGTTGATCAGCATGGCCTACCATACAAATCCTCATAATGTGTCATCTCTATAGTCTCATGGAAACTATTATTGTAGGAAAATTCAACCAAGCGTATGTGTCTCTCCCAAGAACCCCCAAAATCCAAGATTTGTGCCCGAAGCATGTCCTCCAACACCTAAATACTGTGTTCTAACTGGTCATCTGTCTGAGGGTGGTATGTTGTGTTATGAAGCACCTGTGTACCCAACACCCTCTGAAAAATCTTCCAAAAATGAGACATAAATTGTGCATCCATATCTAAAATTATAGAATGATGGACCCCATTATGTTATACCACCTCATGAATATAAAACTTCTCATGTTTATCAACACCGAAGGTCTCCTTGATCATAAATAAGTGAGCGACCTTCGTAAGTCTATTAAGAATAATGCAAACAACATCGTTACCACCACACCTCCACCATTGGAAAACTCCCCCAAGCACTCCCTTGAGAATTCTAGCGATGCTTCCGGAATGATTTTCCATTAACTAAGAAAACTGAAACATAACTGGGCCCATAATAGTGGTCTCACAACAAATAATGGTTAAACCCCGATCAACCTCATAAAAAGCGGTCACACTATCTTTCCTCAAAATAAGTTGCAGACCTTTACACCACACCCACCTTAAAATGACAGTGTTTAAACTGGTTTAATGGAACCAAACACAAAGAACAAGAAGGATAATGAGCCAAACCATCACTAGATGACCTATCTTAGAAATGTCCATCTTAGAAGGCCGATGTATTGTAACAAGACACAACACTTACTCCCCAAGAACCATACACCCACAACGATCCTTCTCATTGAAGCTCATACATGTCTCTCAGTGATGCTACTTTGTCAATCCATCCCTTGATCAATTTAAGGCTCATGCCACATCATGATTAAAAGTGTAATTCCATATCCATCCCACTAAAATCATTACCTATTATTAAGCATCGCATTAGAGCTCCATAATAAGTTTTAGATAACCTAGGATTCACCAACCTAAAGACTAAGTAACTCACCAAGATGGTTCATTCTCCCTATTACAAGTCATACTTTGGTACAAGGTAGAAGGTACTCATAATAACACTGACTTAACCTAGAGCAGCATCTTCCTCGTGGTCATGTTGAGGAAAATAGCAATCATCCCAGATTCCTTCCAAGGCATTTCTACACGGAAACCCAAGTATCACTCAGGATTAACCAATCCTCATTTAAAACTACACATCTAGTGCACAACACAGTAATAGATCACGAACCATCTCAACGGCCATCAACTGTAGCGTGACATAAAACTGAATCTCTCTTAATGGGTCCAGGATTATGTAAAGATAGGGGACATGCTCATCTCTTAAGAAAGAATACACAAAGAGTATTTCAAGGATCACCAGAAAAGGATAGTTGAACCAAAACTGGTTGACATCCTAAAATAGAACTCGGCTTCACCTGTCGATGCATTGTCATTTAATAAATCGCAATGCCTTTATCCCAAGCCATTTCTGTAAAAGCTCATGCTTAATAATTGAAGTCCACCCATGATAATAGGTTCCTCACAAGGGTTGTCCACATATCCCATTGTATCAACATCGTTCTATCAAGAAAGCAACAACATGAATCAGGACCCACAAGTCTCAATGGAATTCAAGTAGAAACAACCATATCAGAATGGTTCTTGATTATGATCCTTCTATCTGGAAGAACACATTTTAACAGAACTAATGTGACTCTCCCAAACTAGGAGCTTCCTATACATTGTGAAGAAGTAACAACCTCTCTCAAACATTCTATTTTAGAACCAACTAAAATGAAAGAGTGTCATTCCATGAACCACAATCAATTCATCATATCACATGGCATGAAAGATGAAAATTAAACCGATCGGCGTGTCAAAACACATGTATCATAGAAGGTCCTCTTGGGTATTATTATGAACTTGGTTCCAAAACGTTCTGGTCACTCTAGTCCGAATATAACCGAGAACAGACACAAAAACAAAAAGCACAATGATTTAACTGAACTCGATGACTCATTTTTAACATTTAACACTCGACGGGTACCGCATATGTCAACATATACTACCCTGATTTTACAAGAACAAATGGTGCATTCTAAGAACTATTCATAGGTTGTCCCCCCTATGGATTTTATTAACAGATGTATCAAACAATAAATATCTTAAAATCACATCATCAACACTTCCATTTACATGGATGACAACATACCAAATAGTACATCACTAAAATAAAGAGAGGTTCACATGACCTCTTAAGAAGCTGACTATGCACGATGCATGCCTAGCCTATTGAACTAATAATTCCTCAATGATCATTCCCATAGTAAGTGTCAAGATACAACAAATCCCATAGATAAAAAGCACAGATATCAAAATAAGATAGGTTAACACCTTCTTTAAGCACTCACCCCACTTCCTGCCCCATGGGTCAGGTCTAGGTGTAAAACAATGAGAGATAAAACTAAAATCCCAATACAATGGTCATGCATAGTCAAGTAAAACACTGAGAGGCATCCAACTTGGAATTCTCTAGGTAAACATGAGCGAAGACATCCTACACAAGTCCCTTAGAAAAAAAACAAAGGACAAATCCTACACAGGATCCTAGAATGATAAGAAACAGAGGCATCACACAATAGAGATCAGAAAAAATTGTTTATAGGTAATGGAATACAACTAAGGATATAATAAAATGCATCCCTTGAAGGATACTTGGTAACCAGATAGAAGATCAAGGCATACTACATAGAATCATGTAGTCTGAAACATATGTAGAGGAATCCTACATGAGATCCTCGATAATAACTAGTCTCATGACCTCATATTCTAGGACACATCTCATAAGGGAGACGTCCTCAAAGCATAAGTCATGAGATATATCTCACATCTCATATCAGATAAAAGGTATCGACTAGGTTGGTTTGAACACTCAACCAATCATTCACACCAAATTTCACTCTTAGTTGACAACTGGATATGATAACTGGAGGAAGAACCTCTCCATTTAGATAGAATCCCCAAAACACCCATTAGGAGTCCTCAGAATGCTCCACAGACATCACCAATGTGATCTACATAGAAAACTAATTATAAAGGACTACTCTCATGTCCAAAATGACATAGGGGGATAAAATTGAAAATTACCCTTAAAGAGTACCAGAAAAGAAATACATGGCATGTAGAAACCACACACGGCATGTACCCTCAAGCTCTTACAGAGGCATGTCATCCTGCCAACCTATATATGTAATCATCCTAGGTATAAAGTGTGTCATCATGAAATATAGTCTGTACTCAAGTTCTCAATCCTAACTGTGTACTTCTACATAGCCAGAGTCACAAGGGGCCTGCCTAAGTAAACCTATACAGTGTGTATCTACCATACATGGTGTGCACTAACCAAAAACCAACAACCCGTGTTCTCTCTCACATGGTCGGACACACTGTCAATTACAACACGATGCGTACTCAGAGTACACTACGCGCTCTTGATAAACTGATTTTATTCCCAAATAGAATGACACATGACATGTGTTCACAGCATCACAAGCTGTGTTTTTTGGGTTTCTAGATAGTAAGCCTAAAAAACTTCCCCGAAACCCCTGTTTTTTCAAAATAAATAAACGGTGTGCCAAATTACGATCTTTGGGGGTCAATACTCCCTAAGAATCAAATCTTGATATCCAAAAATATTATATAATGACATAGTCTATATACCATGTCCAAAACATGATCCACCAAATTTAGATCCAAGAGGGCCCATACTCCTCAGTGACAAAATTCTGGTGTCCATCCAATTCAACCACAACACATTCCAATACACCTATCACAACATCAGTCATATCTATCATGATACCTATCACAACATCATGCATCTCTAGAACAACATCTATCAAAAGAACATGAAACTAGAAATTCTCCAAAATGGCATGGCAATAATGCATGGCATGTGATTTTTAACAAGTGCCTATATGATGCATGATATTTCATACCCTCGTCTCATCGTGTTGAAAAAAATAGAACCACACTAACATCAATAATAATAGCACAAAACAAGTGCATCACCCAACAGTGAAATCTAATCATCTTTAACAACTCAAAATCCAAAAGTCACAAGTCAATTCGATGAAATTTGGCTTTTCCCTATATGTGGGGTAGCTACTCACATGAATAGTTTATTACCAAAATCTATTTTCTTCCTATCCCTATCTAATGTATCAAAATAGTAATTTAAATTAGAAAATAACTCATATGATACCACATTGTAACATCCTAGATCCAGATGCCACTTAACTGGTTCCACGTACCCAGTTGGTCACATGGCCTCAAGCGCATTTCCCCAAATTCCATAGGCTACTGACTAGTAGTGGGGGCCTAGGGTGTGATAGTGGGGAAACTATGACCTCATTGGTAGAGTGTAACATAATTGAATGAATCTTAATATATTAGTGTAAGAAATAAATATAATACATCTAAAATAAATAATGGAAGACTGACAAGATAAATAACCAAACGTCATTCCATAGAAAAGATTATGCATCATGGTATGTTCCTAGAAAAAACCCAAAAAAGTTATACTATAGAAATCCAAAATATATGTTCCAAAATAAAAAATAAAAAAGGAAACTAAGAAGCATCGTAGGCCTCATCTTCGTCCCATAATCTTCATCTCCTAAAAAACATCTCATGTACTTGTATAAGGGCGCTTACCCTTATTGACAACTAAAACAACATAATCCGATTGGGTCCAAAAGCATGACCCAAATAGTGTGTGATAAATAAATCCTAGTAGGAAACCACACAAGGTCTATTCTTATATATCAGTGAGTATATGAAATAGGTAGTGTACAAGAAGAAAAATTAATAAACTATGAAGTACCCAAAAGTAAACAACTATACAAGTCTTGTGTTCCATTTTTATTCTTTATGTTTTGTTAAAACATTCAATTACATTGAATTATATAAGTCTCAAGATCTTGCCTAAGACCTTCAATCTACATTATAAAGAATTATTTATAGATTCCTCATAAGGCTATCTGAATAAATAAAGTTAAAACGGAATCCAACCTTGTTCTTCGGCTTTCCAGATGCATCATAAGTCATTACATTTCAATATTTAACTCATCATGTACCCCATAGAAATAAAAAACCCAACCTGTAGAAATAAAAAATCCTCAAAGAAAGGTATAAAAAATCCTTACTGTCAGGCATAACAAATCCTCACCCACAGGAATAGTAGTCTACAGGGTCGAGCCTGATATATCATCATTTCATCATAATATAAAACACATGTAAATTACACTATTACATGTTTAACATTAAAAAAAATCATGTGGGAATCATACATAACAAGAAACAAATGAATTAAACTATCACAATTCTTAAAAGATAATAGGAATAACATAGGGAAAAAGGGAAATCACTAATCCCAAACCCTTATTCAAAAAAATCACTATTTATTATAATTTCAATTAAATTATAAATTTAATTCATACTTAACAACCCAATAAGTAAATACAAGGCATGCATCATTGGAAACATTGACCAAATGGCCATAAACGATTGTTCCAAGGAAAATACACCCATGGGGTGGCCCTTAATCATGGTAAAAAACATAATTCATACTTTAAAACACATATTATTTTACCTAATCAATAATATGAAAAAATAAGGGTATATAATAAATCAAGAAACACCATAAAAATGGGTGTCTGACACTCTGACATATATAAACATCATGAAAATTCATGAAAGGAACAAGACCACCTACCTTGTCATAGTATGACACTCCTCGTCCAACCTCAACCTCTAAATCAGGATATAACGACGTAGATCTAAAATTTTTTGATAAACACTCAACTTTAAATAACATCATCCAAAGCATAAATCACGAATAACGACTCAAGAGTAATCAAGAGCTTACTGATTGGGTTCAAACTTAACCAACAACAAAGGAATCGTGGTTCAAATGATCAATCGGGAAGGGATTGAAGGTATAACACTATTTTTTCAACTACCCGAGAGAGCCACTATCCATTTTCACAAAAATGATGCTAGTTCCTGATTTAATCAATAAAAAAGTACATGGCCTGGACTTGAGACTACATGTCGTGTCTGTATAATTTCTGGCCAAACCATTAAATGGTCTTTTACCGATATTACATGACATGTAGCCTTCCACACACAACATGTGAATATAATTATATGGTGTGTACCTATAAGTACTTGTCATTTAGTTCCCAATCACATCATTTAATAGGCCTTCATTCATACCTTGACCTATTTTCCCCCATTTTCTTAAGTATAAATTGAAAAAGAAAGATCCACACCTCAAAGGAAGAACTAGGGTCATACATTTATTCCTATCCAATCCATAGTGTAGATAATTCATGGATTAACCATCAAGATGAAAAATTTTAATATCATTAGAAGTCCTTTTTTCATATGAATCTTGGTGAGGGTATATGCATGTATTATAATTTTGCAAACAAGATATCCTATGATTCTATGAAAAGTAAATAGTCTAGTTCTCCAATAATTATAGACTGATCCATCAAATTATTGATCTATACTTGTTGAGTATCCTTCTAATACACCTTGGGAATTTTATGTCGGGTACATCTTTAAAAAATCATTCCTTGAAACTAGTTTTGGTTTTGAAATCATGGTTACCACATATAACAACTGTTAGTATGAGTAATGATGGAAATATGGGGTTAATTTCATTTTAATTTTTATTTTTAAATTAAAATAATTAATGATGAAATGAAAATAATTATTATGATGAACTAAAATATAAGAGTTAAAGTGCAGTGGAAATACAAAATAAAATATAAGACACAATAATTTTATAAATAATTTTGGTTCAAACCTAAGATGGGTCCATACGTATCCTCCACTCAATGTTGTTAAGAGGTTTTAGATTAACCCATTTACTTTATTAGTATTCAAGATATCAAATAAGAAACAATACACTAGGTTCTTAATGAAGAAAGTAAGAAACCCAAATCATATTCTTTTTAGTGGCTGTATAAAGAAACCAGAAACACTTTCTTTTTATTGGTTATAGAAAGAAACCCAAACTCTACACTTTAATGGTTGTGAGCACCAAAGTCAAAGAATAAATAAGGGGATGAATTTTAATTGAAACCCTTTACAGTTTACACTCTCAATTATCTAAAAGAAAGATATAGAAAAATATGATATTTGAAAGTAAGAACGATAGAGAAATTTAGTACAATAATGAAGCGAAAAATGAGAGATCAATAGAAGGGTTAATTATATAAATATGGTGTCCAACATTATCCAAACCTTCAAGAGTGTGTATATATACGCTCTAGAGGTCCCTTTATTCTCTTGGGGGTCTTTGGAGACAATAAGATCCATTGGAATGTGAGGGAGATCGAGGGGAACACCCACCATTGGATAGTTTGACTTTCTCATCATAAATCACTAAGTAGTTGCTGGGTGCCACTGGCTAGATGGAGTTATATATATATATATATATATATATATATATATATATATTCCTACACAAAACTTACTATCTAACTTGTGATAACCTACCAGCTAGTCACTAGTTTCGACCAACTTGGGACTTCAAGTGAGGCTTTCACATGCCTCTTAATCCAACTATTTGGTCCAAAAACTTCTTGGAATTATGTCTTGATATAAAATACATAAATACATGAAATTAAAAGATTGGAAACTTAAATAGTATTTTGAATCATTAAATTAACCTAAGAGAGTGAGTTATAATAGAGACTATTCCCATTGAAGTTAATAATAATAATAATAATAATACCAACACAACATAGTGAAAAAAAATAACAAATATAAATCCTAAATATACATACATATAGTCTAATGAGCATTTACAATGCTGTAAAGTTATTTAAAATTAAATGGGATTTCTCATGGGCCGATCAAATATGTACTTGTTCAAAATATCCATGGTAAATAACCAACCTGAAACTAAGGAACCTCCCAACACGTCTATCAAAAACTTGCAAATATCCTATACACCATCTACATTCCCTGCCCATTATGCTCTTAACTTCAATAATTTTCCCTTACCTATACTCAATACTATAAAATCTACACATGTCTCATGGTGTTGGTGCAGGGTGTGAGTATGAACATTTCATGCTTCCACCAATGATTTCCCAAGATTACATCTATAAATATACCAATGTATATAAAAATGTAAATAAATTACAGTCAATGATATTTTACCAAGCACTCCCCTTGTTATCAATAGCCACAAGTGAGCCTTTTCCTACCTCGACCAATGTTGGAGTGGAATGATGCATTTATAGTCTTTTATACTGGAGGAACCATAATCCTTTAAACTAATAACATAATATAAGGTTTCACATGCCAACCAAAACCACATGGACATTTAATCCATACAGATGACCTAAAGGAGCATCCACAAACCATCTCACATGTTCCGAAGACTTCTACATTCTTTACCACTTCTTTCTCAATAACCTAACATCCTTAAGGCACAATTATATTTGTACTTACTAGTCACAACCTAATGACCCTAAGATAAATGGAGAGCCTCATCTCCCAACTGATGGTCTCAACTACCACCAAACATAGCCTTCTACGGTAATCACTTCCTTCTTACTGGTGGTCAACAACATCTCTCATGTCACATAATATAGGAGGGTCTGTACCCATAATGATTGGTCAACACAACATCATGGGTCCCATTCTATGTGAACATGACCCAAATTACCCCATTGACTACCCTTGTTGAGTATAATCACTAATAACCTAGACCGAACCTCCAACAAACCTCGATCTCCAACTATGAACCAAGTCACCCAACCATGGTAATGGTCAACACTATCTCCTTTATCCTAGTGAACCATGTCACCTCACTATTAGTGTTCAACATCACCCACAGACACATGATCCATTCCCAACACATTTCTATTGATCCATATCTATCATCACATCATAAATACAATTTCCATAAGTAGAATAATTACATCCTACCCACCATGAAATCACATATTACACCTATCATGCCTTAATTGTCTCAACCACTATATTTTACACACTATAACACCCTATGGTATTTCCTAGGAATAACGGAAAATCTAAGTTGTTCATAACTGATCTCACCCAGACTACAATATACATATCTTATTACCATGCCACACATAACAAATGAATAATTTCGGAATATGATAGATTCCACCTACCTAAAATTTTCAGGACTCTACTCTGTAAGAATATCTGGATAGTTCTAACTTAATTGGAATATCTCGGAAAATATGACAAATGGCCTAAATTTAGTGTTTTTTAATTGGGGAAACAGAAATAATAACAAATGTGAAGATTAATTTCTTATGTATGTTTATCCTTACCCTTATCTCCCTCATAATTTTGATGGTACACAATTTTGATAAAAAGAGAGAGAGCCCTCCCTCAGAGAAGAATATAGGGGAATGAGAGGGGCATTGGATGATTTTTGTATATTTTATCGGTGTGGGGGATCCTTAAAATCCCAAAAAAAATATTTTCAATCATTTATTTAATATTAGGAAAATTTGGGAAAACTATTCATCCGAGCCAAAATTTGGAAAAGGAAAATATCATACTAAGTTCTATAGGGTTTTGGAAATATTGTTCATCTAATCCAAAATGTGGAAAAGGAGAATATCATACCATGTACAGAAATATCTTACAATATTCTAGACTTATCCATTTATTTATAAAATTCATACTAGAAATATCTTACAAAAAAATATTACTAGGAATTGTGATTCCATAACAAGTTAAATTTTGGAAAAGAAAAATATCATTCAAGAAACATCTTACTACAAATATCATACTATGAATAATGATTCCAACACAAGCTAGATTTTGGTTAAGGAAAATATCATACTATCTTATAAAAAATATCATAATAGGAATAGTGTAATGCCCTGACCCCAGTTACCCAGATTCGGTGCATTATTACATAACATTGACATGATCACAAATGATCATGTCTCGAAATGCCGATTAGTTTAGTAGCCTTGGAATAACTCCATATATTTTTCAAGTTTAAATTACATCATAAAGTGAAAACTACAATGACATCTTGTCTCCACACTCATATCCCCTTATACTATCCCTACAGGTCATTCATAAAATACTTCTTCACATCCTAGGAAAATAAAACCTAGAAATGGGTGAGCTCAAATGCCCAGTAATGATAACAATATTGCGGAAAATTTCATAAATAAGCATAAACAGTTAAGGAAATTTATAACTAAAACAAAAGCCTTTTAAACATGAACTTCAACATAATATGGAAAAAACAAAATGAAATAATTCCATTTACATATTCACATGGATATTATACTAGTCGAATTATCATAAGCAATATCAATAACCACTTTCATAATGATTAAATGCATAATGCTAGACTATCATAACCACGTAGCCAAGGCCTCGTGCCAAGACTACAAATAAGATTTTGTCAAGGCCTCGTGCCAAGACACCAGTTTGTCTCATGAGACCTACTGATGCATCAAGGATCTATAGCGGGCTCCACCCGTCACTTACTAAGTCCAATGCATTACTCAGATGAAAAGTTTAAAATATAACATAAACATTCGTATTAAAACTAGCATACGAAATGTCAAAACTTTAACCACAAACCATGAATGGTATAAAAATAGCACATCCACAGTCAAACATAACTCATTTGATGCAATATGGAAGATTTTATTGTGTCAGATTAACCCCAATAGAGAATAATTAAGGATATTGACATCGATTTAAATAATCATCAAAATACTGATAGAAATAT
Organism: Viscum album; assembly: GCA_963277665.1. Lineage (NCBI taxonomy): Eukaryota > Viridiplantae > Streptophyta > Magnoliopsida > Santalales > Viscaceae > Viscum > Viscum album. The sequence continues at coordinate 2,067,142,138 of OY728126.1, read as the reverse complement.
CCCTCATTTTCTTGAAAACATTTAAAAGTCATACTATTTGTCAAGAAGCCATTTAAAATATATTTTTGAATCAAAGTGTCCCATACCACTTTGAAACTTTTAAAATAAATTTTTATTTGAAAACATCAATGTCCATATAAATACATCCTTAAATCCATTTTTAAAACATGGGCATTAATGAGAAAGATTTAGAATAATAAATCTTTAAAACATTTTAAAATGATATTTTAGTTAGAGTTCCTAACCAGAAGAGAGACACTTGAATAAAAATAATTGAGATAATAAAAACCTTGTAATATCATGAGAACAAATGGATTCATGATATACAATTTCAAAGTACATTATATACGCCATATAAAAGTGATTTGGCGTATAACAACAAAGGAGTCTCAATGGAATGTAAATTGAGATGAAATCTCTCATAAAGGATGTATCCTTAGGTTAAGTTTAAATAAACAAAATAATTATGTGTGAAAAATATAAATACACTCAATATGATTGGATATTTTGTGTAAACCAATCAAAGGACATTCACACATATTCTGGTAAAATCAACACCAATGGATTGAATGTTTAACTCAACAAATCAAGATTGAGTAAAAATTACTCTTATCATGTACATACTGATGACTTGAGAATTTATAAATGGAATGATTATGTGTATCAAAATTATATCCACATAAATGGGAGTGTAAATTATGACATAATAAAATGAATAGTGATTCCACACATAATCTCGGAGTAAAATAATCAATGATGTATGCGTAAAGCCGAATGAGTGGAAATTGAAATTTCAAATTCCCTTATCGATTTGGTAACATAAGAAACATACACCCATGAATGAAGGATAATAAAATGAAGATGTAAATACCCATAAATTAAATTATATTACAAAATGAATACATTCATGGGCAGTACACACACCACATGCAATAAATAAGTGGTGAACAATGGAAATCTCACGGAATTAAAAGTGAGATAAGAAACCCCTTACTTTGTACTTTTTCCTTGGTCAAGGGTAGGTTATCCTCCTGTATAATGGTGAAATAATTGTTATTGAATTATACAATGATCATATACATTAATATCATATATGATCTTTTAACATTTCTTTGTTAATAATATCTTAGTATTATCGTCATTTCAGGTGTTAACTTACTCGTTTTCTTTTATATGTTTTGTTACATAAGTCATGTTTGTTATGGGTAGGTTGTATATTATTCACATACATAATGATATCAAGTCCTGAAACATTATTTTTAATCATCAAATGAGAATTTGACTTGAATGGATACGATGGGGAATGAATCTCATTGCGTTCGTGGAGACGGTTGTCCGTACGTACGCACGAGCAATAATATCATTATTTTGATATTAAAATAATATATAATTGGATGGTATATCATATATACATAATCATTATAATGTTATATTTATTATTTACATGTATTACACATCATTATTATACCCATCCAAAAAATAATGTATTGAATAACAATTACACCACGACGTGGAGACGGTAGGCCGTACATACGCACGTATGGTGACATGTCATTCAAAGGATGGATAGAATAATGAAGATGGTTGTACCATATTTATAATAAAATTAAAGTATATAGAAGATAATGGATTTATTATTTTATAATGAAAATAACAGAGAAAGAAGAAGTTTAAGAAGAAAGGAACTTGAAAGAGGGTGGTGAAAACATTACCTCTTCTTCGGGTTCTTCCTTTTGACTTGATCAAAAGTGCTCCTTATGTTGGATTTATGATCAAACTAAGGCCTCTAGGTTGAAGTTATGGAAGTTTAGATAGTATTTGGGAAGGTTTTGTGCGATCCAAAAGGCTTTTAATGTGTGAATTAGTGAGAAGGGGGAGTGCCCTTTTATAAGAGGGGTGAGGGGCACCTTTGGAAAAGCTAGAAATATTATTTTATAATAAATTCATATTCAGTTTCGAATGGCTCCAAAGTGGATTATTAAAATTATAAGGTGTGTATGGGTAGAAATACATTCAAACAATAGAATTTAGACTCGTTTGGGTCATTATATTAACCTTATCGTTTAGTTTTAACTCTTAGTTAATTAGTTTGACATTTACCTTGTCACATTGTATTTTTATATTATATAGTTAATAAACTTACTATATACATCCAAGAGACTTACAAGTGGTCCAATAATGACACACCTATCATGATATAACTCCTTTGGATGAACCTTAGATTTTTAGGAATATAATATCAATTAATAATATAATATTTGTTTTAAAAACTCATTTATGTCAATTTTGACACTATTCAATAATTGATTTTTGTTAAAGTCTTCAAAACATTATTAATTCAAAAAAAATTCATTTAAGAAATATTGTAATGTCATATTAACCAATAAAATTCATGGATGTCATCAAAACTTTCAAATTATATTTATTTTAACATTTATAATACCAATTATTTGATTCTTTCATTGAAAAGAAAAATACTGCATCATTATTGTGTCATAAATAATATTAACTATTAAAATTCTAAAAATTATAAATAAAACACCATTATGTAGGAAATTTTTTTATATTTATAATGAATATTTATAGTTGAAAATCCGACATATATAACCCTACGTAAATTTTTTTTTTCTAAAAGATATATTCTTATATCATTTTTGTATTTATTTTAACTTAATTAATATAAAGTGACCTTATCATTTACAAGTGGATCCATGGGGTACCAAAATCGACCCAATTATTCCCATGGTCTGAAATATATCAACCAATAAGGTTAGGACACGTTTTTGGGTAATTAATTATTATTATTATATTATTTTTTTTACCCTTATTTATCGGATTTACCCTTTAACCATGGTAATTAAAATATTTACCGAAGTAATTATTCAAAATGTCTAAAAATAAAAGTTAACTATTTACACAATTTGGATATCCTGATTCCAAATATGGAATCCAATTTTAAAATACAAAACACAGAAGTGGCAGAAATTAATTTAAAATTAATTCTCGTTGTTAAAACAAAAAGCGTGTTTTTAAGAGATAATAACTATCAAATGATTGACACTTGTTTATGTCCGGTTTAATTGTGAAATTATGTCCAATAACCAATCTTGTTTTAAATGGTAAAAATGTATTATAAATATTCTTTAAAACCACTCAAATTCATAATTTATCACTATTAATTTTTTTGATTAAAAAAGTTGTTTTTAATTAAAATTTAGTAATTTTCAATATTCATCAAAATATAAAAGTTATCCAAAAAGTACCAAAATTTCACCCTAAGATAATTTTGATATTTTGAATCCAAAAATGAAGTCCATTTTGAGAGATAAAATTTATAAAATTTTAAAAAGTGTGTATTACTATTCATAACAGCTACTTTGTTTGGTCGTAGTGTGTTCGAATCTCGAAGTTTTGTACAACACACGCTACTGTATTATTCAAAGATAATCGTACGGTGGAAGCTTGGGGTGTTACATTCTACCCTACTTCAATAAATTGTGTCCTCGCAATTTTTAAAATTGGGATTGGGAATATAATGTAAAGTCCCACATTGGAAAAAGAGTCAATTAAACTATCACTTTAAAAGAAAGAAAGAGAAGTAAAAAGGTCTCCCGAGATAACCTATACTAGGATTCTATGTAGAATAACAGGGATATAGATGATAAACTAAGTGTCATGTTATGATGAAGAGGGATATTAAACCTGATTATGAGAAAGTTAACAACAAGAAAACCACAAACTTGTGATGGGACAAACGGTCATTAGTTTCCCAGTAGGAAATGTAAATGGACAACATTTTTTTTGTTTTAAGTTACATTATATAAAGGTGAGAAATTCATTTCTGATATTGACTAAGAAAATGAAGAGATATACTGACTTTTTAAGTAGAGTTTCATTCTTTAATAAATTTCCACAACTAACTCATTTTCTTAAACGATGAGTATTCAAGAAGACTTGGTCACACTAGAAGAGCTAGAATAAAATTCTATAGAATCACATGATCCACAAAGAATAAACTATATATTTACCTTGTATTTAGAGATTAACCAAAACCAAAACGGTTAGTACAAGATCTGATGATCCCCCAAAAGGATATTCCTTTAGAGAAAGAAACACTAAACTTAATTTCTAAAATCAATACCCAATGTTAAATAAACACCATTCAATAAACAATTGTCCTTAAAATCCTTCAATATAATCCAAACTAATATTGAATCCCAAAATTTAGAACAATTTGGTTATGTAGTCTTCCATGTTAAATTGTATCTCTAAATGACATCAAATACTCTTAATGTCACATACTTAAAAGTAATTAACCTAATCACATATTCTCTATTATAGGTTAATCATTTTCATAAATAACCCAAATCACTATAAATCCCCAATAAAAACATAGATAAAAATCCACCATTACTCCTCAAATGAAACCCCATAGTATTCTATTTTCCTTGGTCATATAGTGTTCCCAACAAAGCGAACATCTTCCAAAATAAAATTTATCACTTAATCACCAAATCATTTTCCAATACTAAGTGTATTCATTTGATAAGACATAAGAACCCAAATCAATTTATTATTGATCAATAAAGTCATTTAACTAAAAATAAATAGTTACACTAACCAGGGACTTCACGTAGTCCAGTGGTAGGTGATAAATCTCAATCGCACTTTGGTTGTGGGTTCGATTCCCACAGCTTTGTCTGATGCGACGGGTTGTCACACGGTCTGTGTGTTGTCCTTTTTCAAAAACTATATTTTATAACATTACCAAAATGAGATAAATTTCTCAAAATAACCATAACATAATTTTAACCAGAAATGTTATCTCATACCTTGCATTTTCATCCCCAAATATAATAACTTGTAATTTCCTCCGACCCAATGATCATATAAAACCAAATGGTTATTTATAACTATATCCATAAGGGAAAATATAAGACTTCCTCAAATATCATTCTCACATGGAAAACTACAGGGTTACAAATACAAGAGAAAATTATTCCAATGTAATCCCATCAACAAGGAGAACTAATACTTTTAAACATTTATCCATCCATTTATTTCTACATATATTCTTATTTGACCAAGAAAATATCCTACAGAACAGGTAATTCAATCAGGTAATGGCCAGGTCCCCTACATTTACGGAAAATAACTGTAAATGGATTCTTGGGACCATTTTTTTTCTTACATAGTACTCTTCATTTTTCCTCAGAAATTATTCACTTTATGTCCTTCTTTCCTGCACGTAAATAATTTCTTTGTTCCATTCAGATACATCATGGGTGTCTCCTTCCACATTTCCTGCATGATGGAAATTTAGGATTCTTTTCTTCACGTTCTCCACTGTTGGGGCTCTTTTCATTCATCACCTTTCTCTTGTTTGTTGAGTCTGGGAGTTGGTTAATATATATGTTGTTGATCATATTTTTGGATAAATGATTTGGCATGAACACAATATCTTTTACACCTATCAAGATACCATTTTGTTTCTCATTTCCACCATCGTTCCCACCTTTTACCTCATTCTCAAAGTTTCTATGACTTCCTTGGACTCCAGCCATTGACTAAAACCAGAAAGCACTGTGTGAGTAACAGTAGTCATAAAATCATTTAGAGAATATCATGACACCATATTTTCAATTTGAAACACCTTAGGATTAACCAAGGTCTTTTATTCTAATCTTATATTAAAATAATTCAAATTGGTTTGTAAAGAAAATTTAAATTATCCTAAGCATATCCCCCAGGAGTGTTGTAACAAAGAGTGCAGAAAGGCCCTTTATCATGCACCAGTTCCCGTTCAAGTCTAGCTCAAAGCGTTGTTTTCATGTTTTACCACTAGGTACATCTTTTCCAGAGCGAACTCTACCTGCTTATATCCATATAGGGATGTATTTCTTGGAAAACTCAAAAAATCTATACAATACCAAAATTCTAGGAAGTTATTCTATACTAATCCTCAAAGTGTATCTTAGGGCTATGTACTCTAATCAGAGTTTATCTAAATCTAGTTTCCAAGGTTTATACTAAGCTTCCTCTAATACCAACTGTAATGCCCCAACCCCAGTTACCCAGAGTCGGTGAATTATTACATAACATTGGCATGATCAAAAAAGATCAAGTCTCGAAAAACCGATTAGTTTATTAGCCTTGGAATAACTAGATACATTAGTCAAGTTTAAATTTCATCATAAAGTGAAAACTACAATGACATCATTTATCCACACTCATATACCCTTATACTATCCCTGCAGTTCATTCATAAAATACTTCTTCACATCCTGGAAAAAATAAAACATAGAAAGGGGTGAGCTCAAAGGCCCAGTAAGGATAACAATATAGCGAAAACTTTCATAAATAAGCATAAACATTTAAGGCAATGTATAACTAAAACAAAAGCCATTTAAACTTGAACTTCAGAATAATATGGAAAAAATGAAATAATTCCATTTACATATTCACATGGATATTCTACTAGTTGAATTATCACATGCAATATCAATAACCACTTTTATAATGATGGAATGCATAATTCCAGACTATCATAACCACGTAGCCAAGGCCTCGTGCCCAGACTACAAATAAGATTTTGTCAAGGCCTAATGCCAAGACACTAATTTGTCTCATGAGACATACCGATGCAACGAGGAGCTATAGAAGGCTCCACCCGTCACTTACTAAGTCCAATGCATTCCTCATATGAAAAGTTTGAAACATAACATAAACCTTCGTATTAAAACTAGCATATGAAATGTCAATACCTTAACCACAAACCATGAATGGTATAAAAATAGCACACCCACAGTCAAACAAAACTCATTCGATACAATATGGAATATTGTATTGTGTCAGATTAACCCCAATCGATAATAATTAAGGATATTGACATCAATTTAAATAATTATCAAACTATTGAGAGAAATATCCCCCACTTTCATGAAAACATTTAAAAGTCACACTATTTGTCAAGAATCCATTTAAAATATATTTTTGAATCAAAGTGTCTCATACCACTTGAAAACATTTAAAATAAATTTTAATTTGAAAACATTAATGTCCATATAAATAAATTCTTAAAACCATTTTTAAAACATGGACATTAATGAGAAATGGGCCAAAAAAATGGGTCTATGGGCCATATAATGGGTTAAATGCACATTGGGCCTTCGGGCTATGTAATGGGTCTCCCTCTACCCAGTTAAAGAGGTATTTTCTTTGACTTAATAATAAATGAGGCTTCAGCCCCAACCATTGAAAAAAATGATTTTAAAAAAAATGGACATTAATGAGAAATATTTAGAATAATAAATCTTTAAAACATTTTAAAATGTTATTTTAGTTAGAGTTCCTAGCCAAAAGAGAGACACTTGAATACAAATAATTGAGATAATAAAAACCTTTTAATATCACAAGAATAAAGGGATTCATGATATACTATGTCAAAGTACATTATATACACCATATAAAAGTGATTTGGTTTATAACAACAAAGGAGTCTCAATAGAATGTAAATTGGGAAGAAATATCTCATAAAGGTCGTATCCTTAGGTTAAGGTTAAATCAATGAAATAATTGTGTGTGAAAAATATAAATACACTCAATATTATTGGATATTTAGTGTAAAACAATCAAAGGACATTCACATGTATTCTTGTAAAATCAACACCAATGGATTGGATGTTTAACTCAACAAATCAAGATTGAGTAAAAATCAATCTTATCAAGTTCACACTGATGACTTTAGAATTTATCAAAGGAGTGATTATGTGTATCAAAATTATATCCACATAAAGGGGAGTGGAAATTATGACATAATAAAATAAATTGTGATTCCACACATAATCTTGGAGTAAAATAATCAAAGAAGTATGCGTAAAGCCGAATGAGTGGAAATTGAAATTTCAAATTCCCTTATCGATTTGGTAACATACGAAACATACACCCATGAAAGAAGGATCATACAATGATTATGTAAATATCCATAAATTAAATTATATTAAACAATTAATACAATCATGGTCAGTACACACACCACATGCAATAAATAAATTTTGAACAATGGAAATGTCACGGAATTAAATGTGAGATAAGAAACCCCTTACTTTGTACTTTTTCCTTGGTCGAGGGTAGGTTAGCCTCCTGAATAATGGTGAAATAATTTTTATTTAACTATAAAAGATTCATATACATTAATATCATATATGATATTTTAACATTGCTTTGTTAATAATATCTTAGTATTATCATCGTTTCGGGTGTTAGCTTACTCATTTTCTTTTATATGTTTTGTTTCATAAGTCATGTTTGTTATGGTTAGGTTGTATCTTATTCATATATATAATGATATCAAGTCCGTAAAACATTATTTTTAATCATCAAATGATAATTATACTTGAATGGATACGTTGGGGAATGAATCTCATCGTGTTCGTGGAGACGGTAGTCCGTACGTACGCAAGAGTGACAATATCATTATTTTAATATTAAAATAATATATAATTGGATGTTATATCATATATAAAGAATAATTATAAAGTTATATTTATTATTTACATGAATTAAACATCATTATTATACCCATCCAAATAATAATGTATTGAATAACAATTACACCACAACGTGGAGACGGTAGGTCGTACGTACACATGTATGGTGACATGTCATTCAAAGGATGGATAGAATACTGAATATGGTTGTTACATATTTATAATAACATAACATTATATTGAAGATACTGGAGTTATAATTTTATATTGTAAATAAAAATGAATGAAGAAGTTGAAGAAGAAAGGAACTTGAAAGAGGGTGGTGAAAACATTACCACTTCTTCAGGTTCTTCCTTTTGACTTAATCTAAAGGGATCCTTAGGTTGGATTTCTGATCAAAATAAGGCCTCTAGGTTGAAGTGAGGGAAGTTGAGAGAGTATTTCGGTAGGTTTTGGCCAAGGCAAAAGGCTTTGAATGTATGAATTAGTGATAAGGGGGAGTGACCTTTTATGAGTGGGGTGAGGGGAACCTTTGGAAAAGCTAGAAATATTATATTATAATAAATTCATATTCAGTTTATAATGGCTCCAAAGTGGATTATTAAACATATAATGTGGGGATGGGTATAAATACATTCAACCAATAGAATTTAGATAGGTTTGGGTCATTATATTAACCTTATCTTTTAGTTTTAACTCTTAGTTAATTAGTTTGACATTTACCATGTCACTTTGTATTTTTATATTATATAGTTAATAAACTTACTATATACATCCAAGATACCACCAAGTGATCCATTAATGACACACCTATCATGATATAAGCCTTTTGGCTGAACCATAGATTTTTAGGAATGGAATATCAATTAATAATATAATACTTGTTTTAAAAACTCATTTATGTCAATTTTGACACTATTCAATAATTGATTTTTGTTAAAGTCTTAACAACTTTATTAATTCGAAAAAAAATCATTTAAGAAATACTGTAATGTCATATTAACCAATAAAATTCATGTATGTCATCAAAACTTTAAAATTATATTTATTTTAACATTTATAATACCAATTATTTGATTCTTTCATTGATAAAAAAAATACTGCATCACTATTTGTCATAAATAATATTAAATAGTAAATGTCTACAAATTATAAATAAAATATAATTATTTAGGAAATATTTTTATCCTTCTAATTAATATTTATAGTCGCAAATCCAACATATATAACCCTATGTAAAAATTGTTTCTCTAAAAGATATATGCTTATATTATTTTCGTATTTATTTTAACTTAATTAATATAAAGTGTATTTATCACTTACAAGTGGATCCATGGGGTCCCAAAATCGACCCAAAGATTCCCATGGTCGGAAATGTATCAACCAATAAGGTTAGGACATGTTTTAGGGTAATTTATTATTATTATAATATTATTTTCTTACCCTTATTTACCGGATTTACCCTTTAACCATGGTAATTAAAATATTTACCGAAGTAATTATTAAAAATGACTAAAAATAAAAGTTACCTATTTACAAAATTTGGACATCCAGATTCCAAATATGGAATCCATTTTTCAAATTCAAATCACAGAAGTGGCAGAAATTAATTTAAAATTAATTCCCGTTGTTAAAATAAAAATCGTGTTTTTAAAAGATAATAACTATTAAAAGATTGACACTTGTTTATGTCCGGTTTAATTGTGAAATAATGTCCAATGACCAACATTGTATTAAATGGTAAAAATAAATTCTAAATAAACTTTAAAACCATGAAAATTCATAATTTATCACTATTAATTATTTCAATTAAAAAAGTTGTTTTTAATTAAAATTTAGTAATATTCACTATTCATCAAAATATAAAAGTTATCCAAAAAGTACCAAAATTTCACCCTAGGATAATTTAGATATTCCGAATCCAAAAATGAAGTCCATTTTGAGAGGTAAAATTTATAAAATTTCAAAAAGTCGGTATTACTATTCATAACAGCTACTTTGATTGGTCGCAGTGTGTTAGAATCTCGAAGTTGCGTACAACACACGCTACTGTATTATTCAAATAGAATCGTACCGTGGAAGATTGGGGTTTTAGAAATAGTGATTCCACCACAAGAACAATTTTTGGAAAGTAAAATATCATACTAGCTTCCAAAAAATATCATACTAAGAATAGTGATTCCAAAACAGGAAAAAAATTGGAAATGGAAAATATCATACTAGCTTCTAAAAATTACCATACTATGAATAGTGTTTCCAATACAAATATCTTGATAGAAAATGATCATAGTAGTTTTTCAAGTAAAAAAATCTTACAAGGGAAATACAAAACTATGAATAGTGTTTCTAACACAGATATCTTACTAAAACATTTTCCTTTTCCAAATTTCTTAAAATACACCAAAAGTATCAAAACCTACAAAGCCTCTTAAAATTAAATTTTTAGTTTTTAAATGCATATCCAATATAGAAAACTAGTAGTAAAATGCATGGATAAGACATCATTTTAGATGAATATTCATCACTATACAAAACATCATGCCCGAGAACCATAATGATTTAGTGTCTTTGGAAACTTGGAAACATAATCTTATCTCTTGGTGAAAGATATTAAACATATACCATAAAGTTATTCCCATTTATTACTCCTAATTAAAACCATTATTCTAAACCTATGGAAGGGGAACATAAAAAATGGGTGATCTCATAAGCATAATAAGGGAAAACAAGATATGTAAGAATCGCATGAACATAAGGGGGTGAGAACATGATCATATCATTAAATGATCATACCCTACATATAAAATATCATAAAAATGAATCATCGAATAAATATTTGAAGTTCATAAGTAATTATTCATAAGATAATTGAGATCATAATCCATGAAAATAAAACGTAGGAAGAATACATGGAATTTATGGTATACACATAACCATATAAAATCATTCCCTACAAGTCAAGGATCATTTACAAAATGTATCAGGGAACTTTATGGGTGATGTACCTACTAGGTGGCATACACCACCATCCCAAATCACAACCCTTTAATTATAATTTATCATGTTATACCTTCTTCCTATAGTGGTTCAAGATCATATAATTGTTCCCATCATTATATTGTGAGATATAAATCTTTGCCCAATGCATTGGAGGGCTACAACTGGATCACCCAGTGCTATCTGGGTTTCCTCATCATATAAGATGTAATGAGATTGCCTAGTGCTATATATTACCCCCATCATATAATTCATAACAGACTTACCCGATGCTATCTGGAACACCCCATCGTATAAACTACAATAGTCTTACCCACTGCTATCTAGGACACCCCATCATATAAGATATAATGGGCTTATCCAGTGCAATCTGATCCACCACATAATATAATTTATATCCATGAACCACAACATGAACTTGGTATAAAGTGTTTTCATATCATCATAAAACTCATAAAAACAATTATTATTTCATAACTTGATTAACCCATTGAAAATAAATGGGTTTCATGTCATTATCTTTGAATCGTGATTAAACCATTGAAAAGAAATGACTTTCATAACAATCTATTTGAATCATGATTGACCCATGGAAAATAAAAAGGTTCCATAAACACCATTCTATAAAAACATAAACTATTAATAAGAATAATATGAATGATATCATTTGATCATATACCTAGTAAAGAATAAACTATATCAGATAACATCATTTTATATGGAGAAGGATTTTGAAATGTCACATAAAACATAGCATTTTTTGAAAAATCAATTTTTAAAACATATAAAATTTCCAAAACCCTTTTCTTTAAAAACCACTTTTAAAACATATAAATGAAGGGTTAAAATTCATTTCCAATTTGAAAAATTATTTTTAAAACATAATTTTTTTGAAAAACATTTCCTTTAAATATAACCTTTAATAAATAATAATAAATATTTGAAAAAACATTAAATAACATTTTTTAAAATAAAATAATTAAAATAATTTTTCATAAAAATGATCTTAAGATTTCATTTAAAACATTTTTAAAACATTATTTAGAAAGAACACATATTTCAGACTGAAGAGAGAGATAAGGTAAGATTTTATTGAAAATAGTTTCTTAATTATCTTAAATATAAAAGAGTGGTAAAATAGTACCATTACATGAATATATAATGAAAAACCAAAGCAAAATAAAATTAAGGAGAGTTCTTGAGAGATGGGTCAAAAGATTTCATCAGTGGAAGCATAATCATGAAGAATCCCGAAAAACTATGTGATTATATAAATAAACTATTACCACATTGGTAACTTTTAATCATAATACCCATGAAATAAAAACATGAAAATATAATTAAATTGGTTAGATTCATGATATTACATGTAAAATGGTAGTATATACACCTCGTATAAGAACATAGGTTCCGAACAAAACATGTGTCTCAAAGAAGGAGAATTAAGACAAAACTACCTTACTGATTTAGAAAATTTTTAACCTTAAAACCCCATGAAATAGAGATCATTAAATGGGTATTTAAATTCCTTTAAATTTAATGATAAGTATCATAGAATATTTTTTTTGGAATTATATACACCTCACAAAATAAACGAGTAGTGAATAAGGCATAAGTCTTGCAGAAATAAAAGTGAGACTAGAAATCCCCTTACAACTTGAGTCACTTTTCAATCATGAATTATATAAAAGAATAAAATAAATTAAAAACTTTAATATCATTAAATAAAGTTAATTCATGATATAAAATTTCATATTTAATTATATACAACATGCAACAAGAATAAGTGGTGAATATATAATATATCTCACACAATTAAAAGTGAGATGAGAAACCCCTTACCTTATGTATTGAATTTATTCATACACATTCAAAAATCTTGTATTATAAATATAATTTAATTATAAATATATCATAGAAACAAATTCTTATATATCATATAGTATATTATTTTATTATGACTTTATATTACTCATTTATTAGAAACTTTATGTTATGTTTACTTTTCAGGTAATAACCGCTTTGTTTTTTCTATATGTTTTGACTTGTTATTATTGATCAACTTACTTAGATAATGATTTAATTATTTAAAGATTTTAAAAAATTATAAAAATATCACATATATTCAGTATATAATTATTTATAATAATCTATAAAAAATATAAATATGAAATGAAATACATAATTTATGGAGACAGTAGGCCGTACGTATGCATGAACATTGTTTAAATTTTCTTATAGTTTTTTTAAATAATGAAATGTAAATAATATATATGTATTTATATTGTATTTATAATATATATCACATATTTTTATTAAACTTTTCTTTAATACATTCCATTTAAAGCCTAAACAAATCACATCGCTTTGAGGAAAAGGTAGTCCACACATCCACAAATGAAGTTATCATATTCCCAAAAAATGGAAAGCAGGAAGTTATGTGTTATATAAAAATTCCAAAATCATTAATAAATCATTAATATCATATAAATTTTATTAATTTATGTATAAATTATCTAATTATACATTAAACCCAAATTAAAAAAAATAACTATATAAATAAATTAGACAAAAATGCAATTTTGAATTAAAATTTAGTATTTTTGACTATTTATCCAAAAATGAAACTTCTCTGAAAAATAACAAAAATTCACCCTAAGAATATTTTGATGTTATACATTAAAAAATAAATTTTATTTTATCAAATTTAATTTAGAAATGTTTCATGATTTATATTCAAAGTAGGTGTGCTATTAAAAGGTGGTAAAATTACCTTTTTCAAAATATATATATTTTTATGGGTAAAATTGGTTTTATTCTTATCTCTTTTCTATAAAACACATAAGATGTATTTAAATTATATTAATGATTAAAATATATATATATATCATTAATATTGATTTTCAAAAGTGGTGTAGTAAATTTATTGAGGTAAAATGTGTTTGATTACATAAATATAGTTTTGCAGCAAAAGATTTCATATATTCTCAAAAGGGTTTTATTTTCATTTCTAGTTAATTGGTCACCAAATAAATCTTATTATATACATGTGTAAAAAATATTTTCATAATTTAATTAATCTAATTCATAAATACCATTCTAATGGATAGGTGACATCTATAATAATATTTTAATAATTATATTAATATTACACTGTAGTTTTGTAATAGGAAGTATTGTGTATCACACAAGTTACTAATGGAAATAAGATTTATGTGTAACATAATCCAAACATATTGTTTCCCATACCGTAATCTAATATAAGTGTTTCATGTAGTACAATATTGCCTTGTTGTTTCATACAAAGCAATAATAACTTGGTGGTTTCATATAACACAATCTATATTCAGTGTTGCATGAATTATAGAACATCAAAAAGGTCAAATTAGATAAAAAAATAATGATTCATAAAAACTAGGTGTGTCACATTCTACCCCCATTAAACTAAATTTCAACCATGAAATTATTCTGGGTTATCAAAGGTTTAATACTTGAATTTTCCTTTCATGGAAACCACGTCATAAAAATGGACACTAAAACATTCTTTAAAAAGGAAAATTTGGAAACATAACAGTGACCCAAAGTAACTCATAACTATGTTTTCACATAAGAGAACAGAGGTGGAATGTGAAAACATGAACATGGAAGAGAAATCTAATTATCATTTTCTTATGGAGAGTACTAGAGAACCTAATTAGGATAAAGTTAATGATCACCAATCCATAACCCAAGGAGGCTTGAAAATGTCATTGATATCATCAAAAATGATAATCACATGACAAAAAAATTTCAAGACCCTTTTTCTAAAGATGTATAATTTTCATGAGAAAGTGCACTTACTTGACTTCATCATAATCTCACTATCTGTTTTATCTTGATCAATTTCCACTTAATCTCTTTTTATAATAAGTTAAGGAGAATTTTTCATTCCTAAAGCATTAACAGATCATGAAATCCATAAATACAATGATAGGTCATTCCATATATCTTTATCATAATGAAATGGTTAGCCCATGTTATAAAATATGCACAAATTCTTATATGGTGGGCTAATAGGTTAATATCTAAAACCACATATATATTTTAACATAAACCATTCCATAAATGGTCAACCTAATAACCCTTCCAAATGATGAAAGTACAAAACTTTAGAAATAAGGTCACTTAATTTCTAAAAATTATCTAAACATTTTTTCCCAATATATCATAAAGTATCTATTATTTTTTACGTACCAAACAAGTGAATACCTTCATCATGTGTTCTCTTAAAACATGGTAATAACCAGAATTAACACAAAACCTTACTGAAAACATGCATTATTTCTTATTCAAAATATTATTGGATATATTCATTAAATCGAAAAACATTGTAAACTTCATCCAAGAAAAAACTGAACAATTTTTTAACAAATAAATAATCCATTCCATGGTAATCAATAATATCTTATTTAATTTATTCATATCAATAATATCACTATACAAACTAAATAAAATTTTCTCAACATCAGGAACACATTAAGGATTACCTTCCCTTAAACAAAATATCACCCTTCCATTAAATAACATTTCTTTTTCATTATCACCATTCAACACATCCTTTTAAATCATTAATAAAAATATATACATAAAATAATTATATATTTTATGATCTGTATAACATATTATTTGAATTATAAAGCCAATACACTAAAATAAAACAACGTCATTCTTAAACCATTACTCGAGCATCATCATATTATTCCTTAATACCCATTTACTATGATATGAAATATGAATCATTTCTTAGGGTTCCTCAACCTCAATCTTATCATTATTCTTATGTTTATTGTAAATAATATTGTTAGAACTTCCCATAACTTTCACATTTCATTTTTGGCCTCTTTATATTCAACAGTAAAACCAATACTCATTCCACC
This sequence comes from Viscum album, assembly GCA_963277665.1. Taxonomy (NCBI): domain Eukaryota; kingdom Viridiplantae; phylum Streptophyta; class Magnoliopsida; order Santalales; family Viscaceae; genus Viscum; species Viscum album. The sequence continues at coordinate 2,067,125,736 of OY728126.1, read as the reverse complement.
ATCCTGATCCTCTTCATGATATTTCATCTCTGGAAATTTATTTGTATAATTCCCACACTATCCACATATGAAACATTTAATGTTAATCCAGTTCCTTCCAATTCCTGTTATTGAATAAGAATAGAAAGCATATTATGAGAAATTATTATCATAGAATAAAACTGTATAATCATGAAAATTTACTTATTGGATGCCTAAATCATGAAACATACTTTTAAATGTATGAAACATTAGGCGTATCCTTGGATAAATCCCTAGAAATATCCATATAAATATCCCTAGGTATATCACTATTGTTTTATCATCCTAGTTTCCAAAGTTTGACTAAACAATTCCTTCAAATCCAACTATAGAAGCCCAAGCTTAACATATAGTTATATTACATCATTTTAGATTAATATTCATCAAATTGAAAAAATAAATGCCCATAGATTGTAATAGTTTAGTGTATTTGGAAAATTGGAATCACAATCTTCTATTTTGGTGAAATATCTTCAGCATATATCTTAAAGATCTTCCCCTTTATTACTCCTACATAAAACCTTTCTTCCTAACCAAGGGAAAGAAAAAATAAGAAAGGGGTGAGTTCATATTCTCACTAAGGGTAAACAATGGAGATATGTAAGCGTAACATGAGTATAAGGGCATGACAACATGATTGTATCATTAAAAGATCATACCCTACATATGAGAGATCATAAACATGAATCATGGAATAAATATTAGTAGTTCATAATACATCCATCATAATATAATCAAATCATAATCAATGAAATCATAACTTAGTAATTAAACATAGAATTCATGTCATAAAAATATGAATATAAAATAATTCCTTACAATTCAATGCTCATTCCCAAAACTTATTATGGAACATCATGGGGGATTCACCTACTAGGTGGGAGACACCACCATCCCTAGTTACAACCCTTTACTTATAGAAGATCAGGTTATAAATTCTTCCCTGAGTGGATCAATCCCATAAATTTTTTCCCATTGTTATTTTATGAGATATAAACATTTACCCAATGCATTTTAGAGTTATAACAAAATCACCCAGCACTACTTGGGATAACCCATTGTATAAGCTATAATAGGCTAACCTAATGCAATCTGGGCCACCCCATCATATCAACTGTCTTAGGCTTACCTAATGTTATCTTGGAAACCCCATTGTATAAGATATAATGGGCTTACCCAGTGTTATATGGGACACCCCATCATAAAATATGTAATGAGAGTACCCGAAACTATCTTGGCCACCATATTGTATAAGCTATATCCATGAACCACAACATGAATAAAGTAAAAAAGTGACTTCATATCATCATAAAACTCACAAAAATAATTATTCTTTCATGACATGATTAACCCATGGAAAATAAATTGGTTTCATGTTAACCTCTTTGAAATGTGATGATTCTTTTGAAAAGAAACTAGTTTCATAACAATCTATTTGAATAATTATTGACCTATAAAAAAAGATTTATAAACATTATTCCGTAAAAACATAAACCATTTAGGGAAATAATATGAATGTTATCCTTGGAATATATCACTCTTAAATCATAAACTATATCAAATAACATCATCTTTTATGGAGAAGGATTTTTAAAAATCATTTGAAACCCAACCTTTCATTAAAAAATAATTTTTTAAAACATATCAAAATTTTAAAAACATTTTCTATAGAAACCAATTTGAAGAAATATAAAATAATAATTAAAATTCATTTAAAAAATTTATTTAGGAAATTATACTTTTCTCTTTGAAAAACACTTTTTAAAACATAAAACATCTTTAAACCCATTTTCTCTAAAAATATCCTCAAAAACATATAAAGGATGATTTGAAAAACATTTAAAATAAATTTTTTTAAAAAAGAAAAAATTAAAACCCTATTTCTTGAAAATGATCTTAAAAGGTCTATTAAACATTTTTAAAACTTTTTTATAAAACATTGTATTAAAAGAACACATATTTTCGACCAAATGGAGAGATAAGGTTGGATTTTCTTAAAACACTTTCATAATTATATTAATTAAAAAAGAGTGAAAAAAGGTACCATTACTTGAATATATCATTAATAAATAGATTATAAAACAAATCATGAGATTTATTGATCTATGTATCATAATATTTGATCAATGGAAGAATAATCATAAACAATCATGATAAATGATGAGATTATATCAATTAACTGTTACCACTTTGGTAATTATAAATCACAATCCCCATGAAAAAAAACATTAAATGAAACTTAATATATAATTAAAATAAGTATATTAATGATATTACATGTCAAATGGAATTATATAAACCATGTAGAAGAACATAGGTCCTAAAAAAACATGGGTCTCAAAGAATACAATTTCAGACAAATTTACCTTACCGATTTAGTAACTTTTGAACTGTAGAATCCCATGAAAATTATATCATAAAATGGTTATTTAAATACTCATAACATTAATGATAATTATCAAATAATACATCCATAGGAATTACATACACCACACAAGATAAATGAGGGGTGAATAATTCTTGAATCACACAGAAATAAAAGTGAGATTAAAAATCCCATTACAACTTCAGTAACTTTTAAATCATGAGGTCAATGAAAGAATAACATAAATTGAAACATTTAATATCATTAAATAAATTAAATTCATGATATAAATTTTAATAGGGAATCATATACACCATGAAATAAGAGTAATTGGTTAATATAGAATATATCTCACAGAAATAAAAGTGAGATGAGAAAACCCTTACCTTAAGTCTTGACTTTCATCATAAGCATTCAAACCTCTTGTATAATAAATCTAATTTTATTATAAATATAACTCTGAAACAAATTCTTATATATAATACAATATATGACTTTATTATGACTTTATATTACCCATTTATTAATAATTCCATGTTATAGTTGTGTTTTTCACAATAACTACTTTATTTTCCCTCTATGTTTTGACTTTTTATTCACGATATTGTTACATAAATCATGATTTAGATATTTATATAATGTATAAAATGATATAAATATAATTTATATTCATTATATACGTATTTAAAAAAACTATAAAATATATAAATATGAAATGAAATATGTCATTCATGGAGATAGTATGATGTACATATGCATTAATATTGTTTCCATTTTCTTGTCATATTTTTTAAAAGAAAGAAAATAGATGATATATATATAATCTTTAAAATATAATTATAAAGTCATATATATCACATATTTTTATTAAACTCATCTTTAATATATTCCACGTAAATCATGAACGAATCACATTGCTTTGAGAGGTGGTAGTCCACACATCAAAAAACGAAGTTATCATATTCCCACAACATGGAAATCAATAACATATGTGTTTATAATAATTTTAGAAGAATAAAGAAATAATATATATCATATATATAATATAAAAATAGTATTTACATCAATATTCCAAACCATTAAAGGAGGTAATATAAGAATAAACAACATCGGTTTCCAGGATAGTAGTCCATTATACACACGAAGGATGATTGTGTGTCCCATTTGATGGAAATGTGTATTGGTGTAGGTAGAAACATTAACAAAAAATAAGTTTTTTTATACTGAGGTTATTATATAATAATTTAATAATAATAATTGAGGGGTTGGAGAATGAAATAAAACAAAAGTGTTTGTTAAAAGATATTACCTTCTCCTTGGGTAATTCCTTTTGGTTTGGACCAAAGGACTACCTTGGTTTTCTTTATGACCAAATTTATTATTCTAGGATGAGAGTAGATATGTTGGTAGATTACTTGGGAAGTATTTTTATGTAAAATAGTTATTGAGAGGTGTGAATAAGTGAGGGTATTGAGTGCCCTTTAGTGGAGGTGATGTAGCATTCTTGTAAATATAAAATGGTAAACACTATTGAGAGGTCTCACATAAATAATGTGCCTATAATAAAGGTTCATTTTAGAGAAAATGGAGGATATGGTAAAAATATGGCCAAAAAATTTCTTTTTAACATATTTCTATGTTATTTTCCCTTAAGTTAATGCTTAACCACTTAGTAAACTTGTTTTTACATTTATTGTTGTAATTGGTTTTAATAACCTTCACTAATATTTTTTGTCAGAGACTAGATTTAAATTAATATAAATTATAAATTATTATGATCCAAAATATGAAATCAATATTTCCAAATTATATTAACATAAGTGGAATAAATTAATTTAATGTTAATCCCACAGACGAGATGAGACAACTAGTTTTAAAGTAAAAATGTGTAAATGTTTGAAAGGTTTTTATTTTCAATTTCAATGTGAAATTAATAATTATGACAAAAATTATATAAATTTATGTATGATTGATATAATTATACTTAAAAACTATTTAAAATATAATTTTACAATATAAATTAATTATATGAAAATATATTTTTGAATCAAAATTCAGTATTTTCCACTATTCATCAAAAAATGAAACTTCTCATAAAATTACAAAAAAACATCACTAATCTAATTTTGATGTTTCAAATTAAAAAATTAAGTTTATTTTATAATATTTAATTTATAAAAGTGTCAAAATTTATATTTCAAAAAAGTTATTCCTTGAAGATGAGGTAAAATTACCTTTTCAAAGAATATAGATCTTTATACATAAAATTGGTTTCATTATTATATATTGTCTAAAAACCACATAAGATGAATGATAATTAGTTGAATAAATATAATATATACATATATATAATTAAAATCATTTATCAAAAGTGTTTTAAATAATTTAATGAGGTAAAATATGTTTTATTTCAAAAATATAGTTTACCAGCAAAAGATTTCATATATTTTCCAAAGGGTTTTATTTTTATTTCTAGTTAATTGATCACCAAATAAGTCATATTAAATATATTTTTAAACCATATTTTCATTATTTAATTAATATTATTCATAAATATTGTTCTAATGGCTAGGTGAAAATTATAATAATATTATAATAATTATATTAATATTACACTGTAGTTTGGTAAAACTAGGTCTTGCATGTCATGAATGTCATAGAAGGGACTCATAATTGCATGTAATATAAGAAAATATATATATATTCATGTACATTAAGCTAATCTAAGTGTTTTATGTAGCGCAATACCGACTTGGTGTTGTGTACAAAGCTAGAATAACCTGGTGCTTTCATATAACATGAGTTATATTCAGTGTTGTGTGATATAAAAAATATATTAAAGATAAAATTAGAAAAAGAAAATTAATAAACACTTAAGGTGTTACATTATTACCCCATTAAAATTAATTTTTCCCATGAAATTCATCTGGGTAATCAATGGTTTAATACTTAAAATATCCTTTCATAGAAATCCACATTTCAAAAATGAACACTAAGACCTCATTTATAAAGCAAAAGTTGAAAACATAATAGTAAGAACTCAGATCTTTATTTCAGGTATGAATCTTGATTTGGGGTTGTTTTTTAGGGAAAAATGAAGAAATAATAATTTTCTATGTGCACATCGTGTACTTATGAGTACATTCCATCTACCTGTGTATCCCATATTGTCGTGTACTGGCTGTGTAACGGTTGAGTATATGGCTATGTAAGTGACCTGGCAGACCTCTTAAGGTGGGTACTAGTTAAGGCTACCACACAGTGTGTACCTTTAATTAAAATTCTATGTAGTTTTTTTTATTTGATAAACCATAGCACAGTCTCATCTCATGCCCAAAACTTATTTCTTATACCCATGGTTTATACAGGAGAGTGAAGAAATGGTTGAAAAACTTCAGACCCATCCTGATTCTCCATCCGGCTTCTGATTGGGATGCTTTCAGGTGGCTTGGAATCCCACCGGTGAGTTCCCAATTTCCCTATAGCCTCTCTTATTGATTCCTCCTCCCATTTTGGTAATTCAAGGATGGGTGTTTTTTACCTTTTTATATATCTATGCTGATTTAGGCCGATTAAAGAGCTGACATTCAAGTATATCGATTGTGAGACATCGAGGTAGGTGGTTTGTGCCTTTCATTGTGTTGTATTGGATTATATTTGTCAAAGTGCCACATAACCATGATTAGGGTATTGCATGATTTGAAATGTAATCTCATTTATTACCAGATATGGTTTGATTGATTGATAAAAGGGTTATTTCATATGCGTAAGGTTAGATACCATGGTTATGGGACACAACATGGGTATGCTTCACTTAATTGGATTTTTATGGACAGTTTGTCTAGGTTTCATGTTATGATTGACATATTTTTCTTTCTTCGTTTTGTTAGGATAGAGTTACTGATTATGTGAGATGCCTATGATATGCATTTTGAATGTTGACCAAGGGAAAATTGAATATGATAACTTCCTAAGGTAGGGTCAATTATGTATGTTTTACTCTTATATGTACCTAAGAGTATTGACTGTGAGAGCTACAAGGTTGTCATCGACCCGGGGGTTTAGACCATGAGAGCTACCTAGGTGGTCATTGATAATTTATTGATGTTATGTTGACCAAGGGGTGTTGACCGTGAGAGCTTCCAAGGTGGTCATTTATAAATGATTAGTGCTAAGCTAGGCCAATGGGGTTACACCATGAGATCTTCCCATAGGTTTGTTATTAAATAAATTGTTTCTATGTTAGACCAGGGGGATTAGACTATGATGACTTTCCCAAATGGTCATTATAGAATGATTGAATGACTGTGATGAGTCTTCCATGCCAAAGCACAAGCCTGGACTTGGTCTTAATTGATTGTTTAGATGGTCTTTTGAGTCATCTATTTTTTTTACTATTACAGAAGAGGATCTAGATCTTATGCTATATCCTGAGATTACATGATTCAAATAATGAATAATAAATGTAAATGAATTTTATTGAAAATTGTAGAATTTTTTACTTCTGAGTAATTCTTAGTTTATTGTTTCATTTATGCATATTAACTACTATATATGCTCACTGAAAGTTTAGAATAGATCTTTTAGTGGTATCCTACTGGGATTTATCTCACACCCTGTTTGGGTAATGATTTTGGACCCAAAAAAGATTATATGGTTGTAGGTATAGATAAAGGCAAGTTCCCTTCTTCATCAGGTATTTGATTGTTGTTGAAGCTAGAGACCATTGGACAAAGTTGAGAATTGCGATGCTGTTGGAGTTTACATACTTCTTTTGTACATTGGTTTTTTTATTGATTTCCAACATTGGGACTTGTTTGGATATTTTCTTAGATACATATTCCATCCATCATATATATATATGTAGTGTCTTCTGTTGAATTTAATTTCAGTCTTCCATAGTTTTCATCTGTTGTATGGTGTTACTGCTTCCACTATTATTTACTATTTAATATGCAATGTGTATACTCTTACAATTATGGAATAGTTTTCCCATTATCACACCTTTTGTCTCACTACAAGTCGTAAGCCTCTGGCATTTGGGGAAATGCTCTTGAGGTCATGTGACCAACTGGGTCCGAGGAACCCTTGGGCGGCACCCAGATCTAGGATGTTAAAACGTGGTATCATAGGAGGTTCTTTTCTTCTTTGCATTACTATTTGGAGACAATATACTAGGATAAGAAGGAATACATAGTTGGTAATAAGTATTTCCTAGGAGTAGCTAACCCATGTACAGGGGAAAGCCATGTCACCTTGAATATTTTAATTTTCTAGTTTTTGAATTATTATAGTTGATTTTATTTAATCGTTGGGTGATTCAATTGTTGTGTGCTATTATGATTTCTATCATTGTGGTTATATTTATATTGAAACACAGTGAGATGAGGGTATTACATCTCATGCATCATATAGGCACCTGCTAGTGATCACATGTCATTCATTCTTGTCATTCCATTTTGGATGCATTACTGACTGCATGTTATTGTGATAGATGTTGTACAAGATATGCATGTTTTTGTGATAGATGATTTTATAGAATACCGACTATTTTTTATAGTGTATTGGTATATGTAAATTTTCATTTGGATAGATTTTGAGATTTGACCCCTTATGTGTTATGGGCCTTCTTGGATCGAAATTTGGTGGATCCTATGTGAACTTTAATTGGATTCTATTATGATATGACATGAATAAGGATACCAAAATTTGATTTTTGGGGAGTATGGACTCTCACAAATCAAAACGTGGCATTACTTGGTAAAATTTTATGTTTTTAGGGGTTCTAGAGAAGTTTTGGAGGCTTACTATCTGGAAACCAATACAACACGACTTGTGATTTTATGAACACACGCCATGCGTTCTTTTGTTCTAGAATAACTGACATTCTTAAGTACATGTTATGTACCATATGTACACGCCATGTAGTTTTTTTATATGTGATTTATTGTGTAAGTAGGGACACATGGTAGATAAATTCTTGGTAAGACATGCTGTGTACTGGAAGTACACATCGTGATGTAAGAGACCATGTATCCAGTCATGTGACTAATGACATTGGTGGATAAAACATAGGTTGTACAGGCCGTGTATCATTTATACATGTTGTGTAGTAATTGACCGTGTATTTAGATATGTGACTAACAACATGGGTGAATGAAACTTATGTGGTAGACGTTGTATCTAGAGAATGCACACTGTGTAGTGTTACACTGGAAGAACCATGTAATTCAATCCATGAAGGTGTACTTGGGTAGGAGGGGATATTCAATTACATGTTGTGTTTCATAAAGAAAAATGTAGGGCGTATGTGGTGTTACATGACCAAGTTGGCAGAGGAACACACCCATTTTAAAAGCTTATAGAAATATGTCAAATGGTAGTTAAACATGTCGTGTAACCTTGATTTGTAAAACATGAATGCTTTCCTTATCATGTTCCATTCTTTCACTTATAAGTTTCTATACTTGGAATTATTTAACTAAGGTGTGAACATGACCTTGTAGATTCATGCCACTAAGATGTCCTCCGGTTGTATTCCAAGTATAGAGTGATGAAACGACACCGAAATGGTAAATCTGAGGCTACCAAAAGATCCTCCTGTTGTGTCTGTCTTGGAACCCACTGTTATACAAGATGTAGGTGCCGATGCATAGTGTTGTGAAGGATTTATGAGTATGATGTAGACCTTTTATGGAGAACCACATCCTACCACAATTATGTAAGAGTTGACGAGGGTGTTCCATAAGCAGCATCCTCACACTTTTTCTAGGGATGGAGTACCACAGGCTGTAGAGTCAAGGTTGGAGGCTATGATTTCTATCATTGAGCATCTAGAGACAACTCCAGAGAAGAGGGTGAAGCTCGCAACATACATTCTACATGATTCCTCCAAGAGGTGGTGGTATTTTATCTCACATATGGTACATCATCGGGATATGTATTGGTATGATTTTCAGAGGACCTTATATAATTACTTCTATCCCAACACATTGAAGGAAAACCAAGCTCTGGAGTTCTTTCATTTGGAGCAGGGTTCTCTTTTGGTGATCAATTATTCTTCTCACTTTATAGAGCTTTAGTGCTACACACCTGTTTTGGGAGGTGACGAGTTATCTTTGGCTAGGAGATGTGAGGATGGTCTCAGGTATGAAATCTGATCGTAGGTGAATGTTTTCAGGATTAATTCAGTGACTGCTATGTAGGGTTCGGGACTGCGCAGCGGAAGCCAATGGGCCGGGATTTTAAATTTTTCTGCATCATCGGAGTGACATAACCCTGTCGACTCCGGTGATCTCGTCCCAGCTTGGTCCGAGGATCTCTCAAGGTTTATAAGGAGCACAAAATAAAATCGAACGTTTACCTTTGTTCAGAATTGACGTGTAAGACACCGGCGATCGTTGCTCGAAGACTCCGATGTCGAAGCCCTCTAGATCGTCCACACACGCCTTGCAAATCTGCACGCGCGCCGTTCGTCAAGATCCGGGTGCTAGCGCGGATCTACGACGCACACTTCAGCGCAGCGATGATCACCGCAAGGGAGGATGCTTCGATCCGGGATGGATAAGCTTGAAGATCCTCCTTGCTTGAGAGACTCTCTCTCTAAATTCCAGGAGGAGAGAGATGCTCTCAAAATTGACACATGAATAGTCATTGTGGGAGAGCATATCTCTCACTTATATAGGGAGTATTAAAACACGTGGTGTAGGTTCCCGGCCCCCGTGTATTAGGCGTCTGCTATATAAGTGATGTAAATAATTATTTATGGAAAATAAAATTATGCCATAAATAAAATTTACAATTTATCACTTACTTGTAATATATAAATATATTACGTGATAAATTTTGAGTCTTTAACTCGACTCATACCTCCTACTAATATTAAACGAACCTAGGATATTTAAATCCAGTCGAATAATATTAATACGTGTATTTACCATACAACTTGTAAATACATGTTATAAATAAATTCAACCAATTATTCTAAACTCGAATAATTAATGAACTTATTTATTATTTGGTGATCCATAGAACTTGGATAGTACTCGGACCCTTTGGCGGGGCCCACCAAGTTCTAAATTCCTACTCACAGAATAGGGCAGATTTTCAAGGCGCTATCGTGTGTGACCCTCTAGGCCCTTATCTCAATAGCAGTGAATAATATCAAAGACCTAGAGCGGGGTCTAGCAACCCATCGAGGCCCCTATAGAGATAAGGCAAAGTCAAAGCAACGACTGCCTTCCTATGAACATGGTCCGTGTAATATAATCTCTTCGTCAAACGATATCTCAATAAAGCAGAATGCATACTAGTGTCATCATTCTTTATTTGCTTTATTTTTGTTTGTTGATTTGTCCGGACGGTCTTACCTTCATCTACCATGGCCATGGATTTAATGAAGGTGCAACCATCCTAATCAACCAGGCCCGAGATATCTCTTCCTAAACTTGGAAGCGACAAATCCTTTCTTGATCATTCAATCAATGCCATGCCATTAATGACGTACCCAATACAAACTACCTCGCCACGACTTTGTCGCCATGGTTTTCGCCTTATATCAAATGTACGTAATTAAATGACATTCATTGATAATGATCTCAAGTCAGGAGACCATTACACATGCCCATAGATAGGAACGACCAATGACACCAGAAACATGTGGTGTTCCTATTAAGCGGGTATGTCCTCATGATCTCGTTAGCTAGAGATCATCAAGTGCGAACTTCATGAGATGAAGTCTCAATGCTTATGAGCCCCCAGCACCTGATGGTCACACATCATCTGTGTCCTTTCAGAATGATGTAACTAGACTATAGGACGTTACTTTAAGATTACTGTCATGGCATCTCAGGGTTCTCATTATAGCCTGGGAACTGCTATAACCATTTGATGCGACAGGTAATCTAAGGACATTGCCATTGATGAAGTGGATGCAGAAGTATCTATACTATCATGGCAAGATAAACACAAGCATAAAACCATACTGAATACATGTAACAGTAATCAAAGTACAAGACAAGTTGGGTCTAGAGCACCCACTTTCAACACTCCCACTTGCACTAGAGCCAACTGCTAACAGGTTTCAATCCGCTAGCTCTCACATGTGAATCATGCTTCTGCTGAGAAATGGCTTTAGTTAGGGGGTCTGCCACGTTGTCCTCTGTGGCTACTCTGCTAACTGTTACTTCACCTCTCTGAGTAAAATCCCTCAAGAGATGGAACTTCCGAAGAATATGATTTGTCCTCTGGTGAGACCTGGGCTCCTTAGCAAGCACCACTGCAGCAGTATTGTCACAATATACTGGAACAGGGTCTGCACTGCTAGGTATAACACCAATGTCTGAGATAAAGCTACGTATCCAGACTGCTTCCTTTGCTGCATCGGAAGCTGCAATATATTCGGACTCTGCTGTAGAATCAGCAACCACAGCTTGCTTTGAGCTTCTCCAGCTCACTGCACCACCATTCAGGCAAAAGATGTAGCCTGACTGCGATTTCATATCATCATGATCTGTCTGGAAACTAGCATCAGTGTATCCCCTCACAACTAGTTCCTCATCTCCTCCATACACCAGGAACATATCCTTAGTATGCCTCAAGTACTTAAGGATAGTTTTAACAGCTGACCAGTGCAGCTCTCCTCGATTAGCTTCATATCTACCCACCATGCTTAAAGCAAAGGCGACATCAAACCTAGTACATAGCATGGCATACATGATAGAACCCACTGCTGAAGCATAAGGGACTCTACTCATTCTGTCAATCTCCTCCTGTGTTTGTGGAAACATTTTCTTGGAGAGATTAATACCATGTGACATAGGTAACAATCCTCTCTTGGATTGTTCCATATTGTACCTTTTGAGTACCTTGTCAATATATGTACTTTGACTTAGGCCAAGCATCCTTTGAGATCTATCTCGATAGATCTTGATCCCTAGAATGTAGGCCGCTTCACCTAAGTCTTTCATGGAGAAGCATTCATTTAACCAAGTCTTAACTGACTGTAAGACTTGCACCTCGTTTCCCATGATTAATATGTCATCAACATATAAAACTAGGAAAACAATAGCATTCCCTTCAGCCTTTTTATAGACACAAGGATTGCTTTCATTTTTGACAAAACCAAAATCTCTAATGGCCTCATCAAATCGTACATTCCATGATCTTGATGCCTGTTTCAATCCATAAATGGATCTCTGCAGCTTGCATAATTTATTGGCATTCTTTGACTTAACAAACCCTTCGGGTTGAGTCATATAGACGTCTTCAACCAACCTCCCATTTAGAAAAGCAGTTTTGACATCCATTTGCCAAATTTCATAATCATGAAAGGCTGCTATTGCAAGCAATATTTTGATGGATTTAAGCATTGCCACTGGTGAGAAGGTTTCATCATAGTCAATGCCTTGACGTTGTCTGAAACCCTTTGCAACCAGTCTTGCTTTAAAGGTATTAACCTTACCATCCATGTCCAGTTTTTTCGTGAATACCCATTTACAACCAATGGGCTTCACATCAGCTGGAGGGTCTACCAAAATCCAAACTTGATTTTGGTACATGGACTCCATCTCAGAATTCATGGCTTCTTGCCATGTAGCAGCTTCTTTGCCTTCTACTGCTTCCTTGTAGGTCAGAGGTTCATCATCCTCAAGGATTAGTGTGTCACCTGACTCGGTGACAAGAAAACCATAACGTTCCGGTTCTCTAACCTCTCGCGTAGACCTACGCAGTATCTGTGTCTCAAGAACAATTTCTTCTTCCACTTGTTCTTGTAGAGATTGTTCCTCTACCAACTCTTGTGCATCTGGAGCATTGACTTCATCGAAGTCAATCTTGCTCCCACTATTTCCAGTAGAAATGTGATCCCTTTCTAGAAATGTGGCGTATCTTGCCACAATGACTTTTCTATCTAAAGGGTTATATAGGTTGTATCCTCTAGTTTCCTTAGGATAACCTACAAAGATGCACTTAGTGCTTCTGGATGCTAATTTGTCACTTGGTAAAGTCTTGACAAATGCCTCGCACCCCCACACACGCATGTGTGTCAGATTGGGTTTCTTTCCAAACCATAACTGATATGGAATCCCATCTGTGGCTTTAGTTGGTACTCGGTTAATGGTATATGCTGCTGTCTGTAAGGCGTATCCCCAAAAGGATAATGGAAGAGTTGTATGACTCATCATTGATCTGACCATGTCAAGCAAGGTCCTATTCCTCCTTTCACTTACACCATTCCATTGTGGTGTATAAGGAGGAGTGAGTTGAGATACTATTCCAGACTCCTTCAAATGATCAATGAAAGCTTGGTTGAGATATTCTCCGCCTCGATCTGAGCGAAGTGCTTTTATCTTCTTACCAAGTTGGTTTTCTACTTCATTTTGATATTCCTTAAAGAAACGAAAGGAATCTGACTTATGCCGCATTAAGTAGATATAGCCATACCTACTATAATCATCGGTAAAAGTGATGAAGTATAGAAAACCACCCCTTGCCTCTACTGGAAATGGACCACATACATCGGTATGTATTAATTCCAGTACTGCATTTGCTCTTTCTCCATTTCCTGAGAAAGGTGCTTTGGTCATCTTTCCTTGTAAACAAGTTTGACATACATCTAAGGGTTCTAACTGTAGCGAGTCTAGATACCCTTCTTGATGTAATTTTTGTAATCGCTTCTCGTTTACATGACCAAGCCTAAAGTGCCATAGGCGGGTGTTATTTGAGTCATGTTGGTTATTTTTGTCATTGATAGCCATCACTGAGTTTTCTAGTTCTAGTATATATAAACCATTGTTAAGATGTGCCATACCATAACATATGTTATCCCTATAAAAGAGACAACTTTTATTTCCAAACTTGAAATAAAAACCCATAGTGTCTAAACATGACACAGAGATGATGTTTCTGGTAACAGACGGTACATAATAGCAATTGTTTAAAACAAGAACCAAACCAGTTGGTAAAGTCAAGTGGTAGTCTCCTACTGCCAAGGCCGCCAGACTTGCACCATTTGCAGCTCGGAGATCCACTTGACCTTTTGCAATCTTCTTGAACCTACTTGGTTCCTGTATATGAATACAAATGTGTGAGCCACATGCCGTATCCAATACCCAACTTGTAGATAATGATAGATTGCATTCAATGACAAAAATACCTGAAGCAGAAGCATCAGCTTGCTTCTTCTTCCCAGCTCTGCAATTCTTTTCCAGTGGCCTTTCTTGCCATATCCAAAACAGACAGCTTCCTGCTCATTACTCTGCCTCTGAATCTTTGGCTTCTTGGCAGGACGATGCATTGGTGTCTTTGGCCTTGACTTGGCTTTAGACCCCTTTGCCTTGCCCTTGTTTTTCTTGTTCACCATAAGGACAGATGTATTGGTGTTTTTCATGTCCTTATCATCTTGGAGAACTAAAGCCAAAAGATCCGGGAGCGACTTTGTCATATCATTCATATTATAATTGACAATGAAAGTCGAGAAGCTTGACGGTAAAGAGGCAAGAATGAGATCCACTGCTAGTTCTTGGTTCAGTTTGAACCCAAGGGCTTCAAGCCTCTCAATATACCCAATCATCTTGAGTACGTGAGGACCGGCTTGGTGCCCTTCTGCTAGCCTGCACTTATAAAGTGCACTTGAGATCTCATACCTTTCTTGCCTAGCCCTCTCCTCATACAGTTCTTGGAGGTGTGAAAGCATCTTGTAGGCATCCTCTTCCTCATGCATTTTTTGCAATTGGCTGGACATGGATGACAACATGATGCATTGTACATCAAGTGCATCATCTACATGATTTTTCCACTTATCTTTTTCCGTCTTGCTTGCTCCCTGAGGAGGCTCAGCAGGAATTGGGGATTCCATCACATATAACTTCCTTTCTTGGCGTAGTACTATGCGCAAGCGCCTGTACCACTCCTGAAAGTTATCGCCGGTCAGGATATTTTCTTTATCCAAGATTGATCGCAGTGATAAAGCATTTGTGGTGTTGGTGATTGCCATTTTGAATCTACATCAGATAAACATTTAGCAGTTAGTACTTTGTCTTGATTACCTTTTGACATTTTATGATTAACAATTTATTATATCATTTAATGTCTCCCACTATTTTAACGAACCTTAATGGCCCTCACCATTAGATTCAGAATACTCTATCGCTTGAGCATTCTAGTGGCAAGGATCCTCGAAACCTCTCTCGTAGTCTACAAGCTAGGGCTACGACACTACATGGAGGGTTTCAAGGTAGGCGCTATGCTGGCCAACCACCTGTTCTTGTGGTTCCTTGTGTAGTTGAGTAAAGTCCCAGCTTTTTGGAATCTATACTTAATTCCCTCAACCTATTGCCTCTAAAGTGATAATAAGTTAGCTAAGGCTAAACCTTGATTACTCACTTTAGTTAAGTCGACCCATTCCTCACATGGAAACGCCCCGGTAGTAAGAGGCACTCTCAACTGAGGCTGATGAGCACCTAAACAGCCGGTTTTGTTTAGATATGAGAAATGGAAGGCATTATGACTTAATATATCTTTGAGGGATTTTTTAAATTATTAATTGACGAATATAATCCCTTTTCTATTTATTATGTTCAAACTAGGTTGTCTCGCTCACAACTGAACATTGAAAAGAGTATTTATTCGTCATAACTTTATGCATTTTCTCTTGTTTACTATCCTATGTGATCATGCAATAATCATGCAGTCGCATAAAAATAATAAACTATGCATAAAGTAAATCAAGCATTCCGACTGGTCTTGAGCATTCTATAATGATTGATCATTAACTGATCAATCATTACCTAGGGGCACACGTACCTGAGTAAACACAAGACTCGTGTCGCTGCTGGCCCCAGTGCAAAGCCCAACTCATGTCTAGACTACCGCCTCATCTTGGCGGGGTCTGCCTCTCGGATCGTCACAAATTATTACAAATATACTCGCACGCAGGCGAGGGGGTCTGGGGTACAATATACATATAGTGCAATGGACGCGCAGGCCCTTATACATATTTGAATTAAAAGACGATTCGCAGACCGTCATTTATCTAATTAATTATTACAATCATCGCACGCATTGAATAAATAATTAAATAAATACATACATCCCAAACATACACAGGTCGGTCAAAAGCTCAAGACCAGTCGGGGTAAAAGTGCAATAAAATTAAACTGCAATAAATTTAAATTATGCGAGGGTGTTTTAATAAATTAAATGAATTTGATAAAATTCAAATAATCTATTTTTATCGGTTCCATTTGTTTAATTTAATTTTAATTCTAAAATTAAATTAAACCATTAATTTAATTCTAAACTTAAATTAAATTAATATTCTTGGATTAAAAAATAATCTAAACCCCTAAATTAATTTTAATTAATTTAATTTAAAATAAATTAATTAAAATTAATTCAGTGCAGGTTACCTCTAACCGGAGAGAAGTCCGACGGGTCCGCGTACCGCCGCGGGATGTTGTCCTGAACCGCGGCGTGACCGCGGCGTGACCGCGGCGTGACCGCTTCCCGCAACGGTTGCATCTCCTGGCAGCCCGCAACTCCGGCGATGGTTCGGGGTGGCCGGACGGAGCTGGTCCGACGCGGACCGAGGTCGGCAGGGGTGGTCCGGCAGGGTTTCGCGTCCGGCGAGGGCCGCGTCCGGCGAGGCAGGCCGCGTCCGGCGAGAGCCGCGTCCGGCGAGGCAGGTCGCGTCCGGCGAGAGCCGCGTCCGGCGAGGCGGTCCGCGGCTAGGAGGAGGCCGCGGCCGGCGAGGTGCGGCCCGGGGAGGACGCCGCGGCCGGAAAAACCTAGCCGGCCCTTGGCGGCGCAAGGGAGAAGACCCGTAAGGATCTTCTTCCCTTTTTTTTTTAAATAAAAAGGAGGAAGACCCCAAGTCTTGGTCTCCTCCAATTATTTTAAATTTTATATATTTTATTATTATAATATAATTTATTATAAGATATAATAAAATATTTATTATAAATTATAATAAAATATATATTTTTGATGTTTATCTCAATTTGAGAAATAACATAAAACGATCAAGAACTTGCGACGTCGATCCGATTAAAATTTTCAAATGATCGTATCTTGATCATTTGAAATCGAAACGACGCGCGGTCGAATCCGAATGAACCGTCTTAACACACCGCAATTAAATTTAATGCAATTTAATATTTTTGACTCAGAAAAAACCTTGCGCTCCCTTTGATACCACTGTAGGGTTCGGGACTGCGCAGCGGAAGCCAATGGGCCGGGATTTTAAATTTTTCTGCATCATCGGAGTGACATAACCCTGTCGACTCCGGTGATCTCGTCCCAGCTTGGTCCGAGGATCTCGCAAGGTTTATAAGGAGCACAAAATAAAATCGAACGTTTACCTTTGTTCAGAATTGACGTGTAAGACACCGGCGATCGTTGCTCGAAGACTCCGATGTCGAAGCCCTCTAGATCGTCCACACACGCCTTGAAAATCTACACGTGCGCCGTTCGTCAAGATCCGGGTGCTAGCGCGGATCTACGACGCATACTTCAGCGCAGCGATGATCACCGCAAGGGAGGATGCTTCGATCCGGGATGGATAAGCTTGAAGATCCTCCTTGCTTGAGAGACTCTCTCTCTAAATTCCAGGAGGAGAGAGATGCTCTCAAAATTGACACATGAATATTCATTGTGGGAGAGCATATCTCTCACTTATATAGGGAGTATTAAAACACGCGGTGTAGGTTCCCGGCCCCCGTGTATTAGGCGTCTGCTATATAAGTGATGTAAATAATTATTTATGGAAAATAAAATTATGCCATAAATAAAATTTACAATTTATCACTTACTTGTAATATATAAATATATTACGTGATAAATTTTGAGTCTTTAACTCGACTCATACCTCCTACTAATATTAAACGAACCTAGGATATTTAAATCCAGTCGAATAATATTAATACGTGTATTTACCATACAACTTGTAAATACATGTTATAAATAAATTCAACCAATTATTCTAAACTCGAATAATTAATGAACTTATTTATTATTTGGTGATCCATAGAACTTGGATAGTACTCGGACCCTTTGGCGGGGCCCACCAAGTTCTAAATTCCTACTCACAGAATAGGGCATATTTTCAAGGCGCTATCGTGTGTGACCCTCTAGGCCCTTATCTCAATAGCAGTGAATAATATCACAGACCTAGAGCGGGGTCTAGCAACCCATCGAGGCCCCTATAGAGACAAGGAAAAGTCAAAGCAACGACTGCCTTCCTATGAACATGGTCCGTGTAATATAATCTCTTCGTCAAACGATATCTCAATAAAGAAGAATTCATACTAGTGTCATCATTCTTTATTTGCTTTATTTTTGTTTGTTGATTTGTCCGGACGGTCTTACCTTCGTCTACCATGGCCATGGATTTAATGAAGGTGCAACCATCCTAATCAACCAGGCCCGAGATATCTCTTCCTAAACTTGGAAGCGACAAATCCTTTCTCGATCATTCAATCAATGCCATGCCATTAATGACGTACCCAATACAAACTACCTCGCCACGACTTTGTCGCCATGGTTTTCGCCTTATATCAAATGTACGTAATTAAATGACATTCATTGATAATGATCTCAAGTCAGGAGACCATTACACATGCCCATAGATAGGAACGACCAATGACACCAAAAACATGTGGTGTTCCTATTAAGCGGGTCTGTCCTCATGATCTCGTTAGCTAGAGATCATCAAGTGCGAACTTCATGAGATGAAGTCTCAATGCTTATGAGCCCCCAGCACCTGATGGTCACACATCATCTGTGTCCTTTCAGAATGATGTAACTGGACCATAGGACGTTACTTTAAGATTACTGTCATGGAATCTCAGGGTTCTCATTATAGCCTGGGAACTGCTATAACCATTTGATGCGACAGGTAATCTAAGGACATTTCCATTGATGAAGTGGATGCAGAAGTATCTATACTATCATGGCAAGATAAACACAAGCATAAAACCATACTGAATACATGTAACAGTAATCAAAGTACAAGACAAGTTGGGTCTAGAGCACCCACTTTCAACATGCTATAGTAAACCACGCTTTGATTATTGAGCGTAATCTGAGGGATTTGGGAGCTTTGAGCTAGGGCAATTCACCATCCAGGGATAGTACTCCTTCGAAAGATAGCAAGAAGCACCACAAGGAGCTTTATTGTGATGTTTCTTTAGGTAGCTAGATCCTATGCTACCAGTGCGGGAAGAGTGGTCATACGAGAACACATTGCCCAAAGGAACCAGTCAAGTATCGATTTTGGGGAAAGATGGGCCATATTTAGTGTTTTTCCTGGATGTTCTCACCAGAAGTGAGTGAGAGGGGATCTATTATAACACCACATTTAGGAGCAAGACCATCGGTTTCTCCTTTGTTAGGGAATTGGGGTTCTTCAGGCCGTGGAGGCGGTCTAGGGAGGGTAGATAGATGATTGGCTTTCAGTGACAAAAGGATGAATCAGGACAGGGTATCGAGGCAAGGTCATAGGGTTTCAGTACAGGTCAGACTTTTGTGATGGAATAGACTAAGAAGATGAAAGATCCCAAACCCTCTACAGTTAGAGGTATGTTTCTGTTAGCCTCAGTGTGATGGAATAGACTTTTGTGATGGAATAGACTTTTGTTCTCACAAGAAGCAGGGGCTTCCCATAATTTTATATATTTTTCCATTATGGAGAGACTTAGGCTCTTCATAATTACTTGTAATAAAGTTATGATTCTAGACCCTTCATTGGGGATTTGGAATACCAGTGTATGTTAGTACAAGGAGTTCCCTCTTGAGGTTGGTGAGTGTCACTTCTCATGGGACCTCTATGTATTATAGATGACATACTTCAATGTCATTATTGGATTGGATTGGTTGGTCTATTTTCTGGCCATTATTGGCAACTATCTCCATAGGGTGAGCTTCACATCACCATAGGGAGGTTATGTTCTACAAAAGGGTGAATGGGACGTCCCGGAAAGAAGAGATGGACCTGAGCATCATGGGTTAGGAGGAATTATAGCCCAGATTTCAAGATTTTATCTGGATGACCAAGGGACTTCATAGAGGAACTTTCCACCAGTTTTGGTTCCTTTCAGAGATGTCTTCCCAAGTATCTTTTTAGGTTTACCTTCAGAGAGAGGTGGATTTCTTTATTGATCTTGTGAAAGAAGTGGCACCATTATCCATTACTCCACAAAGTATAGCTACACCAGAGTTACAATATCTCAATAAGCATTTGATGGAGTTGTAGGAAAAGGGTTTCATTTGACCCAGTACTTCTCCTTGGGGTTCGTCTGTCCTTTATTCAAAGAAGAGGGATGGTACCCTCATACTTTTTGTGGATTATCAGAAGTTGAACCAACTGGAAGTCAATAACTGATATCCTTTTCCGGGGATTGATGATTTATTTGATCATCTTCGAGGATCCTGGATGTTCTTGAGTATT
Source organism: Viscum album (assembly GCA_963277665.1). NCBI lineage: Eukaryota > Viridiplantae > Streptophyta > Magnoliopsida > Santalales > Viscaceae > Viscum > Viscum album. The sequence goes on along the minus strand of OY728126.1, from coordinate 2,067,104,905 downwards.
GAACAGAGATCCACTTATCATCAGTTGCGTGTTAGACCATCATATATACCTCTTACATCCTTTCATAGTAGGTATGTTCTATACATGTATTTGGTTTTGCTATTCAGTCTCACGAATGCACCGACAGTTTTCATAACACTGATGAACTGAGTGTCCCATCCTTATATGGATTCTTTTGTGGTATTCTTTGTGGACGATATCTTTTTGTACTCTCACACTCGACATGACCATGCCATTAATCTTGAGATCGTATTGAGTACACTAAGATAGAATCAATAATTTGATAAGATCTCAAAGTGCCACTTTAGCGTGGACAAGATTAACTTCTTAGGTTATGTTACCTCTGATATAGGAGTATCAGTATACCCATAGAAAGTGAGAAAGATAGTTTCTTGGGAGCATCTAAACAGCGTATTTGAGGTACAGAGTTTTATGGGTCTAGATGGTTAGTAAAAGTGCTTTATACATGACTTTGTATGCTTAGAAGAGCCACTGAAAGGCCTGACTAAGAAGGGTGCAAAGTACTTGTGGATAGATTCTTGGGATTCGGCCTTTTAAAAGCTAAAAGGGAGATTGACTTTAGCACTGATATTTATTTTTCTCTAACCGAGAAATATCTACACCGTGTACTGCGATGCATTAGGTATTGGGATTGGAGTAGTGATTATGCAAGGGGAAGGAGTTGTAGAATATGGGTCTCAACAGTTGAGGCCACATGAAAGGAATTACTTAATGCATGATCTCGAGTTCGCTGCAGTTGTGCATGATTTGCACTGGTAGATACATTATATTTAGGGAGATCATTTTTGGGTATACAATGACCAAAAAATACTAAAGTATATCTTTACTAAATGTGATATGAATTATAGATAGTGAAGGTAGGTTGATTACCATCATTCATTTGACTTTAAGCATGCCTACAGGCCTGGGAAAGGCAATGAAGCGGCTGATGCATTGAGTTGGATAATTTAAGTACATGAAGTTTACTAGGCCAAAAGTGAGTGGAATCTTAGGGATCTATTCGATGAGATACATTTGAAGGTACACAAAGAATAGGGTCAGAAATTTCATTATTCTATAGTTGTTACCTCTACTCAACTGGATCGAGTGCGAATGAGGTATCTATTAGATTTCGAAGGCCTAGTCCTATGGGAGAGTGTTCTAGGTGAGGACCCTACACATGGGTGGAACGTAGGTGAGGATGAGGTTTTTTATTTTCATGGCCTCATATGGGTGTTAGTAGACATACACGAGGAGATGTTTTGAGATTTTCAAGCCTCAGTATGGGAAGTTCATCCTGGTGTCACTAAGATGCATCAAGATCTGCATCTTCAATATTAGTGTCAAGGCATGAAGAGAGATGTAGCTGATTTTTTATGAGATATTCCACCTATCAGTAGGTGAAGGTGGAGCATGAGCGACCGAAAAGGATTTTACAGTAGTTACCTATTCCCAAGTGGAAATGGAATGATGTCATCATATATTTCATGACGGGTTTTCCAAGGTCACCTATAAGAAATTATGTTTTATGGGTTGTTATTGAATGACTCAAGAAGGTTTCACATTTCCTTCTAATCAAGGAAACCTTTAGTGTTGATGAGTTTGGAAATTTGTACATATGATATATTGTACGTTTTCATGTGGTTCTGCACTCTGTCGTTTCAGGTAGGGATGTCAGGTTTACTTCTCATGTCTGGAAGGGACTACAGAGGGATTTAGGTACACAGGTACTTATGAGTACAAATTTCCATCCCCAGATAAATGGCCAGTCTAAGCGCACGATTTAGATATTGAAGGACATGCTTCGAGCATACCTCTAGGATTTCAGGGGATCTTTGGGGACACATATATCCATGGTGGAATTTTCCTACAATAACAGTTTTCCAGAAATGATTCAGATGGAACCATATGAGGACTTTTATGGTAGCCATGATAATCACCCCTATGATGGCTAGAGGTAGGAGAGTCAACTCTGTTGGGACCTCATCTTTTACAGGAGACCCTAGGGTATGTGGAGATGATTCAAAAGGGTATGGGTACTTCTCAATATCGCTAGAAATCATATACTGAATAACAGAGACAACCTCTGGTGTTTGAGGTCAGAAATTAGGTTTTCGTACGTGTCACACCGAGGTTGGGACATAAGAGGATTAGGTGGTAGGGGATGCTTTCACCAATATATTTTGGGCTGTTTGAGGTTTTGGAGGGAGTGGATATAGTTACCAATCAGTTGTAGTTACCTCAGAGATATCAGGATATGCACAATGTATTTCATGTTTCTCAGATATAGTATTACTTCTCAAACCCATCTCATGTTTTTCAACCTGACGATGTTGAGTTGGAGGTGGATTCATCCTTTGAGGAGCACTCTATTCTGATTGTGGATCGCAGCACGATGGTTCTCCATTGCATGTCTGTTCCTACGGTAAGAGTGTTATGGAATCACGGGCGAGTGAAGGACTAGACTTGGGAGAGGGAGGCTGATGTGAGATTGCAATGGCTAGAGTTTTTTTTGCAGTTTCTTCTTCACCACCCATGGAAGGTCAATTCGGGGATGAATTTCTTTAAGGGGGGAGTTTGTAAGAACCCATATCTTCATTTAAGGTATAGATCTTGATTTCAAGTTGTTTTATAGGAAAAAAGGAAAAAATATGAATTTTCTAACTATACACTGTGTAATTATGTAACACCCCAAGATTTCATAGTACATTATCTCTTCAAAGTAATTCAATAACTTGCATTACACGCAAAACTGAGTTTGAGCACACCACGACTAACCAAACTAGCCATTCAAAAATCATTTATGAAGAGTATTAAATGAATTTTGAATTTTATATAATCTATATAATTTTATAATCCATATTATTTATTTATTAGATATAATATAAGAACAAATTAATTTTTTCAGATAAAATAAGTATTTTTAAAAAAATGTAATTTTACATCCTTTTGAAGGAAAACCCTTTTTAAAACTAATATTTTACACTTCTATATATTAAATTTAAAGAAATTTAATTCTTATTAATAATAAGGACATAAAATTTAGTTTTGATAAATTTGTGGTACTTTTCTGATAACTTTCATATTTTGCTAAATAGTGAAAAATACTAAATTTTAATTGAAAACAACTTTTCTAATACAAATTATTTATAGTGTTAAGTTATGAATTTTAATTGTTTTTATGTATAATAATATTATATTTTTATCATTTAATACAATTTAGGTCATTGTAAGTAATTACACATTTAAATTTGACATAAAGACATGTCAATCTTTTGATAGTTTTACTTTTTTAAAACCCGTTTTTTGGTTTTAACAATGGGAATTAATTTGAAATTAATTAATGAAACTTATATGTTTTGAATTTGGTAAAATTTAATTAATTTTTGAATTTGGAATATCAAAATTAGCTTAGGGTGGATTTATAATGTTTTTTTGAAAACATTCAATTTTTGATGAATCGTGAAAAACACTGTGTTGTTGTTTTAAATCGACTTTTTATTTAAATAATTATTTATTTTATTTAAATTTATTTTATGTAAAAATAGATATATAATACCTATATAAGTTCAATTTAATTCATTGGAGTATTTTTATAATAAAATTGGATGTATAAAATTTTATTTATCTTTTTAACGTCTTTTACCCACATTCTAGGAACATTTAAAAATTTGCATAAAACGAAATTTTACCGCTTCTGTGAATTGAATTTCAAAAATATGAGAGAAATAGTTGACATCAGTAAGTAAAATTTGGTTTAATAAAATTAAAACATTTTTTGTTGAATATTAACTTTTGACCTTTATTTACCATGGTTCAAAGTAAAAATGGGTAATTAAAGGTCAAAATTATATTATAATTACCCTAACACATGTCCTACTACTATTAGATAAGTTTATTTCGACCAAAACCACCCTTTGGAATAAAATATGATCCTTTTGGTAAATTTGGATTATATTAGGACATTTATTATTATTTTATTTAAAGAAGAGTTAAAAGTGGTAAATTCAATGTTTAATAACTAAAACATTTTTAATATAAGGGTATACATAAGATAAATTAGACTATAAATATTCATTATAAATCTAATAATACTTCATACATAAATTTATTTTATTTATAATTTTTAGATATTGTATTAGTAAATTTATTTATAACACAATGATGATGCAGTAATTACTTTATCAATGAATGATTAAAATAATTGATATTAAATATAATAAAATAAATGTAAATTGAGGCTTTTGATGACATCCAAGAATTTTCTAGGATAATATGAAATGTTAGGGTTGATTAAATAAATATTTTTGAAGTGATAAAGTTTTTATGAATTTAACAAAAACAAAACACCAAATAGTGTCAAAATTTACATAAATGAGTTTTTAAAACAAATACTATATTATTAATTGATTTAATATTTATAAAAATATAATGTTCTGAAAAAGGACATAGATAAGGTTATATATATCCATAATGAACCACTAGGGGTTTTATTGGATTTTATAGTAATATTATTAACCATTTATTATAATAATACAAGAGGACATGGTAAAAGTTGAACTATTTAACTAAGAGTTAAATCTATAAGATAGGGATAATATGGTGACCTAAACTTGTCTAAAAAATATTGGATGAGAGAATTTAGACCCATCATCACCTTATCTTTGAAATCAATTAATTTGGATCCATTAGAAACTGAAAATTATTTTATAATAAAATAATATTTCAAATGTTTCCTTAAGTGACCCTCACCACTCTTATAAAAGGGTACTTCCCCTTCTCTCAAAATCACACCTCCAAAGCCATTTTTTCTTGGCCAAACCTTCCCAAATATCCTCCCAACTTCTCTCAATTCAACCTAGAGTACTTACCTTGAAAAACAATCCAACCTATGGACCCCTTTTGTACAAATCAAAAGGAAACACCCACAGAATAGGTAATTATTTTATCACCTCTTTCAAAGTTCTTTTCTTCTTCCACTTTCTATTTCTTTGTTATTTCCATTCCAAAATAATAACTCAAGTCCCTTATACATACTGTGATATTATTATAAGTATGTTATGACCATAATCATTATTATAACTATCCTATTAATGATAATTTCATCATGCGTGCGTACGTACGATTCATTGTCTCCATGTCGTGGTGTAATTTGTTATTCAACACTATATTATTTAGATGGATATAATGATGAGTATTAAGTATATAAATATTGAAAAAAACATGATAATTTCTCTGTAAAATTAATATACCATACAATTCCACACCTTTTAATAATTAATGAAATGATATTGTCACTCGTGTGTACGTACGAATTACTGTCTCCACGACGCGATGCGATTCATTTCTAGGTACACCATTCAATGATGATTATAAAAATATATATTATTAATAAATATATAATATCAGACATAGTAATCCTACTAGATATATATATATATATATTTGTATTTACTTTTATATATCTTATTCACTTACTTTCTTTCAATACGATATTAAAACAGAAACAACGTGTATCCATACGTACGGCCTACCGTTTCCATAAATGGTGTCTTCCATTTCATATATATATATATATATTATACATATTTATATTATAAATATATATTATATATAAATCATGTTTTATAATCTGGATTTATTTAAATACTGATTTAAATGATACGATCAAGAATAACAAGATAAAACACGTATGATTAAGAAAGCAATTATTACCTGAAATGTTAATTTAACATGAAAATAATTATTAAATGGATATTATAAAGTCATAAATGAATCATTTATGATATAATAAATATGAATATGGTTTTGGTATAATTTAATAAGAAACTATTGTCAATATACAGGAGGTTAAACATACCCTTGACCAAAGGAAATTGCAAGGTAAGGGTTAATTCCTCAATCTCATTATTATCCAAGATTGTTTATGTGTAAGTATTTTCTAGGAAATATTTATTATCCATTTCCATGTTTCATAAAAGAAATTTTAAAATGATTATTTTAAGGTACTCTTTAACTAAAAAATCATTTTAAATGTTTTAAATATTTATTCTTCTAAATCTTTCTCATTAATGTCCATGTTTTCAAAATGGTTTTAAGGATTTATTTACACAAACATGACTATTTTAAACAGTTAATTCATTTCAAAAGTTTCAAAGTTTTATGTGAAACATTGATTTAAGGATCTATTTTAAATGTCTTCCTTTATAAATGTGTTACTTTTAAATTATTTCACAAAAGGGATATTTCTCTCAAAAAAATTTACTGATCATTTTCGACTATGTCAACATTCTTTACTGGACATTATTATTGATTAAGGTTGATTTATTATAATAAAATCTTCCATATTGTATCGAATGAGTTATGATATGTTTGACTGTGACTATTATATTTTTATACCCTTTATGGTTTATGGTTTAATTATTCACATTTCGTATGCTACTTGTAATACGAATGTTTATGTTATGTTTCAACATTTTCATATGAGGAATGCAGTAGACTTAGTATGTGATGGGTGGGGCCCGATATAGCCCCTAGATGCATAGGTAGGTCTCATGAGACAAAATAGTGTATTGAAACAAATCGTTAACAAAAATAGTATTTGAAGTCTAGGCACGAGGCTATGACTATGTGGTAATGATGTCCGACATTAGTCATTCCCTCATTATGAAATTAGTTATTACATGTGATTATTGGACTAGTAGAATATCCTTGTGCATGTTTATATGGAAATGTTTGACTTATTTTCTATATATTATGTTCAAGTTTCTTTTTTAAATGGATGTTGTTTTTATTAAACATATTTTCTTAAAAGTTTATAGCTTTCACTAAATTATTTACCCTTACTGAGCATCTGAGCTCACCCCTTTCTTATGTTTTGTTTTCCCAGGATTATAAGAAGTGTATTATGTTTGATATGCAGGTTTAAGCTACGGGAATAATGTTTTTATAAATGGATTATTTATTTTGTGTTTTATGTTTGAATTTTCAATGTAATGTTCATGTATGTAATCTATTTTCCCAGACTACTAAACTGATCAGTCCTTCGGGACTTGATTCCTTGTAGTCATGCCAATGTATTAAAATAATGCACTGGATTTGGGCTTATAGGGTCAATACATTATAGTTCATATTAGAGTAAGTTTAGTACAAACATTGGAAACTAGATTTAGAAAAACTCTAATTAGAGAACATTACCCTAAGATAAACTTTTAGGATTAATATAGAAGAATGTCCTAGAATTTTGGTAATGTAGAGATTCAATGTATTTTCCAAGCAATACATACTTGTCTGGATATGAGCATGTAGAGGCAGTTCTGGTACAGATGTACCTAGTAGTGAAAACTTTGACAAGGAGTTTTGGTCTTGACCCGAGGTATCCCGGTACATGACAATGAGCATTATTGGAGTATTGGTTATGACACTCCTAGGGGATTTTCTTAGGATAATTCATATTTTCTTTGCAAGCCATTATGAAGGATTTATATGTAAATACTTCCTCAAAGAAAATATTTTTTTTATGATTATAGATTATATGTATAATATTTTCAATTTATGTTAGGTATTTTAGAATTTTGGAATTATGCATTGTGATTCATAAAACTATCCTAGTGTATTCCATTGTTTAGAAATGGAGCCCAGTAGAAGGAATGAGAAATCCATCAATACACATGATCCAAAGAGTAAGAAGGCTAATATCATTCATGGTATTAAGTTAACATTTAGAAGGCAAATAGTATCCCATGTATTCTCATCATATAAAGAGATGGTATCATGTATTATTAAGATAACCAAATAATTCTCTGATTCCTATGGCTTTGAAGGGAATCAAGAGAAGAAAACGATGGTAGAGAGAAAGATGGATAAAGGGAAGAGGGAAAAGAAGGATTTTACCATATGTGATAACTATTGAAAGAATCACCTTGGTAAAAACTTGAAGGGAATGGGAGTTTGATATAAGTGTGTAGGAAAATGACACCAAGTACGTGATTGAAAGGGTAACAAAGGTTTCAAATGTACAATGCTTCATTTGTAAGGAGTTGGGACACTACACAAATCAATTTCCAAATCATCAGAGTATTCCACAAATGATGTTATTGGATAATAATCATGTTATGATACTATCAGAGAAAAATAGGAATGACTAGTGTTCTTATGTTGTTAATAAAGAATAATTTCATTTGAGTGTAGTATCAATGATATACTGGTTATATGAATTATGGAAATAAACAAGGATTGTATTGTATTACTATTTCATTGGGGATTTAAGATTGCATGATTCTAAGAAAAGTGACTCAATGAAAAGTTAAACCATTTGGAAAATACATGTTTGAAAGAAAGATAAACCTTAATATGGTTCTGATACTAAGGTCGTGATTTTGGAATAAGATATTATTGATTTGGATACATTATATTTGATATTCTTGACTACTTGTAAACTAATTAATTGTTTTTTTATTCCATTATTGTTGGAGTTTGCAACATTTTTGGATATAAGGAGTATATCCAGTATTTTGTAAGGAATAATAGAGCATGAATGTAATCAATAAGGTTTTAGGGAAAATTACGGTGTTACCATGTTCTAAAAGAATACATGATAAAGGTATTCAAATGTTATTACATGGCAAAAAATATCTTCGTTTTGTTTACCTTCCTTATAAATTTGGACTGTGAGTTTGGACATAAGAATTTTGGATAAGTCTAAAGGTTATAATGGATTAAGATTGAAATTGGTTACTATTGTTAAGTTTAATAATTTATTAAGATTATTTTGGGATTGTTATAAAATGTACAACCCGGAGGTTGGGCGATAACCTGTCATGTCTAGCAAGGTCACACGACTTGAACCCACAACTGAAGTGTGACAAGGGGCATCACCTACCACTGGTCTACGTGATTTTATGGTTTTTATAATGTATTTTTTTAAATATTATTACAAATGAATTATAAATTCATTATTTTTGGAACCCTATACAATTAGGATAAATAGAATATTTTTGAATTCTATTATCTTTTGGAGTGAAAGATGTGTTTGTGGTAGAATTAGTTGAAGGGTGAAACTCAAATTTTAAAGTATATTTTTTTCCTCTTATTCTATGAATAAATTAATTCTTAAACTTTAGGGAAGGTATCTTAAAACCAAAAATGTGTTATCCTAATACCTTATGTTATTTTGAACCGATGATATTTTAAATCATCATAGATTGATGGCTTTGAGGCCCTCAATTTTACACTTGTTTGTGATTGATGACCTCAATCACTCCCTATAAATATTTACATTTTCCCTTCAATTAAGTGTCTCTAATTTCCACCAATGTTCTCTTAATTGAGATCATTATTTGGTGGTTACTTTTTCATTTCCCTATCCCTCTTATTAAGACTAAATTTTATTAACTCGATTTTCGATGTGGGTTTTGCACAAATGTATTTTTCAATTTTTACCCTTTTATTTTTGAAGAAAAATTTCAAATTATGAGGATTAAATATATTGAAGTAGAGGAGAATGTAACACCCCGTGATTTCAAAGTATGTTATCTCTTAAAATTAATTCAGTAACTTGCACTACACACAACATCGATTTCGAGCGCACCATGACTTACCAAACTAGCCATTGAAAAAGTGGTTATGAATATTATTAATTGAATTTTGAATTTTATATACTCCATATAATTTTAGAATCCATATTATGTGTTTTTTATACATAATATAAGAACAAATTCATTTTTTCAGATAAAAGATGTATTTTTCTAAAAATGCATTTTTACCACCTTTTAATGGAGAACCCCTTTTAAAACCAATATTTGAAACTTTTATATATTCTATTTAATGAAATTAAATTCTTATTTATAATAAGGACAAAATTATTTAGTTTGGATAAATTTTTGGTACTTTTCTAGTAACTTTCACATTTTGATGAATAGAGAAAAATACAAAATTTTAATTGAAAACAACTTTTTTAATCCAAATAATTTAGTGTTAAATTCTGAATTTGAATGATTTTTAAGTATAATTACATTATATTTTTTATCATTTAATAAAATTTATGTCATTATAAGTAATTTCAAATTTAAATTTGACATAAACACATGTCATTATTTTGATAGTTTTTAATTTTTAAAAACCCACTTTTTGGGTTTAACAATGGAAATTAATTTTAAATTAATTATTGAAACTTATATTTTTTTAATTTGGTAAAATAGAATTAATTTTTTAATTTTTAATATAAAAATTATCTTAAGATAAATTTTTTGTATTTTTATGGAAACTTTCAATTTTTGGTGAATAGTGAAAAACATTGCGTTATTGTTTAAAAACGACTTTTTTTTAGTAATTATTTATTTTATTTAAAGTTATTTTAAGTAAAAATAGATCTATAATTCCTATATATGTTCAATGCAATTCATTGAAGTTATTTTATAAAAAAATTAGATGTAAAAAATGTTATTGAACTTTTTAACGTCTTTTACCAACCTTATAGGCACATTTGCAAATTTGAATGAAATGTAATTTTACCACTTCTGTGAATTGAATTTTAAAAATCAGAGAGAAATTTTTGACATCATTAAGTAAAATTTTTTTCAATAAGATGAGAATAATTTTTGGTGAATGGTAACTTTGTACTTTTATTTACCACGGTTAAAAGTAAGTATGGTAATTAAAGGTCCTAATGATATTATAATTACCTTAAAACATGTCTTAATTATATTGGATAAATCTATTTCGATAAAAACCAATTATTTGAATAAAATATGATCCTTTTGGTCCACACGGATTATATTAGGATGTTTTTTTTAAAAAGAGTAAAAAATGTTAAATTTAATGTTTAATAACTAAACCATTTTTAATATAGGGTTATACATAAGATAAATTCAACTATAAATATTAATTAGAAATATAAAAATATTTCCAACATAATGTTATTTTATTTATAATTTTTATAGATTAAATTATTAAATTTATTTATGACACAATGATGATGCAGTAATTACATTATCAATGAAAGATTATAATAATTGATATTATAAATATAAAAATAAATCTAAATGGAGGATTTTGATTCCATCCAATAATTTTATAGGTTAATATGACTTGTTATGGCTGATTAAATAATTTTTTTGATGTGATAAAGTTGTTATGACTTTAACAAAAACAAAACACCAAATAGTGTCAAAATTGACATAAATGAGTTTTTTAAAAAAATACTATATTATTAATTGATATAATATTTTTAAAAATATATGGTTTGTAAAAAGGACTTATATAAGGATAAATATATCAATAATGAACCATATGTGGTTCTATTGGATTTTATAGTATGTTTATTAACCATTTATTATAATAATACAATAGGACATGGTAAAAGATGAACTATTTAACAACGAGTTAATTCTAAAAGATAGGGTTAATATGGTGATCTAAAATTGTCTAAAACATATTGGTTGAAAGTATATAGACCCATCCACGCCTTATATTCTAAATAAATAAATTTTCAGCCATTAGAACCCGAAAATAATTTTATAAAAAAATAAGATTTCAAACTTTTTACAAAAGTGACCCTCACCTCTCTTATAAATGGGTACTTCCCATTCTCTCAAAATCACACCCCAAAGCCATTTGGATCGGCCAACCCCCACCCAAATATCCTCCAAAATTTCCTCACTTAAACATAGAGTCCTTTCCTTGATTAGAAATCCAACCTAAGGACCCCTTTAGATAAAATCAAAAGGAAACACTCAAAGAAGATGTAATTATTTTGTCACCTCTTTCAAAGTTCTTTTCTTCTTACACTTTCTATTTCTTTGTTATTTCCATACCAAAATAATAAATATAGTACCCTATACATACTATGATGTCATTATAAGTATTTTACAACCATACTCATTAATCTATCTATCCTATTAATGATAATGTCACCATGTGTGCATACATATGGCTTACTGTCTCCAGGCCGTGGTGTAATTTGTTATTCAACACTATGTTATTTAGATGGATATAATGATGAGTAATATGTATATAAATAATAAAAATAACATGCTAATTTATCTGTACAATTAGTATACCATCCAATTTCATTCCATTTAATCATTAAGGAAATGGTATCGTTGCTCATGTGTACAAACTACTTACTGTCTCCACGACGCGGTGAGATTCATTTCCTTGTTCACCATTCAATGATGATTATAAAAATATATATTATTAATAAGTTTTAATATGTGATATAATAATTCTACTATTTATATATATATATATATATTTATGTATTTATGTATGTACTTACATATATCTTATTCACTTACTTTCATTCAATACGATATGAAAACGGAAATAACGTTTATGCGTACATACGACATACCCTATCTATAAACGGTATTTTCCATTTCATATTCTATATATTATACATATTTATATTCTAAATATATTTTATACATAAATCATGTTTTATATTATGGAAGTATTTAAATCATGATCTAAATGATACGATAAATAATAACTAGTTAAAACATGTACAATAAAGAAAGCGATTATTACCTGAAATGTTAATTTAACTTGTAAATAATTATTAAATGGGTAGCATAATGTCATAAATGAATAATTTATAATATAATAAATATGAATATTGTTCTGGTATAATTTAATAACATACTATGATCATTATACATAAGGATAAACGTACCCTCGACCAAAGGAAAGTTCAAGGTAAGGGTTAATTCCTCAATCTCATTATTATCTGAGTTTTTTTATGTGTATGTATTTTCTAGGAAATATTTATTATCCTTGTCCATTTTTCAGAAAATAGATTTCAAGATGATTCTTTTAAGGTAATATTTAACTAGAAAACCATTTTAAATGTTTTAAATATTTATTCTTCTAAATCTTTCTCATTAATTTCCATGTTTTCAAAATGGTTTTAAAGATTTATTTATACCGACATGACTGTTTTAAACTGCTAATTCCTTTCAAAAGTTTCAAAGTGGTATGGGACAATTTGATTTAAAAATATATTTTAAATGGATCCCTTTATAAATGTGTGACTTTAAAATGATATCACAAAAGGGATATTTCTCTCAAAAAAATTACTAATCATTTTCACCTATGTCAACAATCTTTACTGGACATTATTATTGATTAAGGTTGATATATTATAAAACAATCTTCCATATTGTATTGAATGAGTTATGATATGTTTTACTGTGGATGTGGTATTTTTATAGCCTTGATGGTTTATGGTTGAAGTATTGAGATTTCGTATGCCAGTTTTAATATGAATGTTTATGTTATGTTTCAACATTTTATTATGAGGAATACAGTGGACTTAGTAAGTGATAGGTGGGGCCCGACGAAGCCCCTTAATTCATTAGTAGCTCTCATGAGAAAAGTTATTGTCATGAAACAAGGCCTTGAAAAATATTTTATTTTTAGTCTTGGCACGAGGCCTTGACTGTGTGGTAAGTATGTCCGGAATTAGGAATTCTATCATTATGAAATTAATTATTACATATGATTATTCAACTAGTAGAATATCCACGTGAATGCTTGTATGGTAATTTTGGATGTATTTTCTCAATATTTTGTTCATGTTTATGTTTAAAAGTCTATTGTTTTTAATATGCATCTCACCTTAAAAGTTTATAGCTTTCTCTAAATTATTTACCCTTACTGAGCATATGAGCTCACCCCTTTCTTATGTTTTGTTTTCCTAAGATTCCAAGAAGTTTATAATATTTGATGTGCAAGGTTAAGATAGGGGAATAATGGTGTTCTCGACAGATAATTTATGTTGTGTTTTATGTTTGAATGTGTAATGTAACATTCATGTATGTAATCTATTTTCCAAGTCTATTAAACTGATTGGTCATTTGGGACTTGATTCCATGTAATCATGCCACTGTATTAAAATAATGCACTGGCCTCAGGCATCTGGGGTTGGGGTGTTACAACTTATGAGTACATGCCATGTACCCGAGTACCACATACAACCATGTACCGGCTGTGTAACAAACGAGTACATGGTAGTGTAGGTGACCTGGAAAACCGCTTAAGGTGGGGGCTAATTAAGTCTACTACACAGTGTTTTCCTTTCGTGAACACGTCATTTAGTTCTTTTACTTGATAAATTAGAGTGTGGTTGTGTCTCATGTTTAGAACATATTTCTTCTACACTTAGTTTGTATATGAGAGCGACAGAATGGCTGATGAACTTCAGACCCCTCTCAATTCTTCGTTCGTCCTCTGATTAATACGAAATCGACTGCATTGAAATCCCACCGGTGAGTTCTCATTTCCCTATAGCCTCTCATACCTATTCCTTATATTTTTTAGGTTTTTTGAGGTTGGTCATTTCTCACTTTTTTATAGATCTATGTCGATTCAAGGGCCGACGTTTAAGTATATCGATCGTGAGACATCAAGGTAGGTGGATTGTTCCTTTCATTAGGTTGTCTTGGACTATATATGATAAAAGTACTGCATACCCATGATTTCAGTATTGTATGATTCAGAATTTAACCCCTCTTATTACCTTCTATGGTTTTATTAATTGATAAAGGGTTGTTGCTTAAACATAAGGTTAGATACCTTGGTTAGGGGACACCCTATGGGTGAATTTCCCTTGATTGACTGTTTATGGCCTTTTGGTCTAGGTTTCATGTTAGGCTTTCCATGTTTTCCATGCCTTGTTTTGTTAGGTTAGAGTTACTGATTATGTGAGATAACCATGATATTCATTGTGAAAGTTGAAAATGGGAAATTTGACTATGAGAGCTTCCCAAGGTAGGGTAATTTATGTATGTTTTACTATTATGTGGATCCAAGTGTACTGACTATGAGAGCCGCCATGTGGTCATCAACCTGGGGGTTTAAAATATGAGACCTATCCATGTGGTTGTTTATAATTTGTTGATATTGTGTTGACCAAGGGGTGTTGACTTTGAGAGCATCCCAGATGGTCGTTTTTAAATGATTAGTGCTAATCTAGACCAAAGGGTTTACAATGTGAGATCTTCCCAGAGGGTCATTATTAAATGAATTGTTTTTATGTTTCACCATAGGTATTAGACTTTTAGAACTTTCCCAAAGGGTCATTATTGAATAACGGAATGATTGTGATGAGTCTGGAAAGACAAAGAAAAATCATTGACTCGATTATACTTGATTATTTATATTATCTTATGAGACATCTATTTTTGTTACTGTTACACAGGGGGATATAGAGATTATGATAGATCCCAAGATAACATTATTTAAAAGATGAATAATAAATATAAATGGATGTAATTGAAAATAGTAAGACTATTTACTTTTGAGTACTTCTTAGTTTATTACTTCATTTTTTTCATATTACCTTATATATATGTTCACTGATAGTTAGGTACAGATCTTTTGGTTGTTTCCTATTGGGATTCATCTCACACCCTATTTGGGTCATGATTTTGGACCCAAACAAATTATATGGTTGTAGGAATAGATAAAGTAAATCACCCTTCTTCATTTGGTACTTGATTGTGGTTGAATCTAGAGAGCATGGGACCAAGCTAATACTTGCGATGCTAGTGGAGTTTACTTCTTTATTTTATACTTAGGGTTATATATTTCATCCTACCATTCTGACTTGTTTGGTTGTGTTCTTAGATACATATTCTATGCATAATATATATATATATATAATTTGGCTTCTATTGGATTTACATTTAGTCTTATATTATTTATTTATGATGTATGGTATTACTTCTTATTCTATTGTTTAATATTTATTATCCAAAGTGTATACTCTTCCAATGAGGTCATAGTTTTCCCATTATCCCACCTTGTCCCCCACTGCTAGTCGGCAGCCTCTGGCATTTGGGGAAATGCGCTTGAGGTCATGTGACCAACCTGGTCCAAGGAACCTTTGGGCAGCACCCGGATCCGGGATATTACAATAGCGGTTTCCCAAAGAAACTCATGTCTTGGTTTCTAAATATGAGAACATGGTTGAAAAGTGAAAACATGTACATGGAAGATAAATCTAACTATCTTGTACTGATGGATTTTGATATAGAACTTATATATGATAAAGTTAATCATCAAAAATACATAACCCAAAGAGGCTTGAATAAGGTAATTGATATCATAAAAAATGTTGTTAATTGGAAATAAATTATTTCAAGAACCTTTTCCAAAAAATATATGATAAGATACACTTACTTTATTTCAAAATAATCACACCCTTTTTTGTTCCTTGATCAATTCTAACTTCATCTATTATTCCAAGAAATGAAGGTGAATTTTTCATTCCTGAAGAATTAGCATATCATGTGGTCTATAAATAGAATGATAGGTCATTCCATATGTATTTATCACAACAAAATGGTTATCCCATGTTATCCAATATGAATAAATCCTCATTTAGTGAGATAATACATTAATATAAAAAACCTCATACGAATTTTAGCATGAAGCATTCTATAAATGGTTAACCTTATAACCCTTCTGAAAGATGAAATTCCCAATTTTATAACGAAATTCACTAAATTTATAAAAATATTCTTTACATTGATCCCCCATATATTATAAAGAATATATTATTATTCACAAACCAAAAATGTGAATATTTTTATCATGTATTCTCTTAAAACATAGTAATATCATAAATTATAATAAATCCTTATTGAAAACATGCATGATTTATTATTCCAAGTATTATTGGATACATTAATTAAATCCAAAAAATGTTTTAACTTTCATACAAGAATATATTCATCACTTTGTCAATAAATCAATAACTCATTCTTTGGTAATCAGTACTATCCAATTTACTTTATCTATATCTATCATCTATTTATCGAAGATAAATACAATTTTCTCAACATTAAGAAGACATTATGGGTTAATTACCCTTAAAAAATATCAAATTTCCATTAAATAACTTTTTTATTTCATTAGTACCATTTTAGATATACTTTTAAGTCATTAATGAAATCATATACTTAAAATACTTATATATTTCATGAATCATATAACATTTAATTTAAATTCCAAAAACTTATACACTTCAATCATCCAACTTAATTATTAAACCACTACTTATGCTTTATCATCTTATTCCTTAATACCTATTTACTAGAATATTTAATATAAATCATTTCATTACATTCATAATACTCAAACTAATCATGCTTCTTATGTTTAATGTAAAAAAATATTGTTAGAACATCACATACCTTTCACATGTCATTTTATGTCTCTTTATCTTTAGTAGTATAACCAATACTCATACCAAATTCCTTATTATCTTCAAAATATTTCCACTTAGGACATCAATTTTTATAATTCCCATACATTCCAAATTTCAAAAATTCGATGTTAACCCAGTTACTTCTAGTTCCTAATACCGATTAAGACTATAAAACATATTGTGACCAGGAGTTATCATAGAAGAAAACCACATAATCATTAAAAATTACTTATAATATTCCTAAACCATGACACATAATTTCAAATATATGACACCTTAGTATTATCTTTAGATATATCCCTAGAGATATCCTTTAAAATATCTCTTGGGATCTCACAAAAAAAATTCATCATTATTTCCAAATATTGACTAAAATTTTCCTTTGATGCCAACTATAGTGACCATGGATTAACATACATTGATATTACATCATTTTAGATGAATATTCATAACAATGAAAAAATACATTCCATAGAAATGTAATAGTTTAGTGTATTTAGAAACATGGAAACATAATCTTCAATATCCATGAAAGATCTTCAATATCTCCATTAAAGATATTCCCCTTTAGTAATCCTACTAAAAAAATTTCTTCATAACCTAGGAAAAGGATACATAAGAATGGGGTCAACTCAAATCCTTAGTATGGGTAAAAAGGGGAGATATATAAGAATAACAAGAGCATTAGGGTATTAGAACATGATCGTATCATTATAAGATCATAACCTTCATATCAAAAATCATAAAATGAATTAGGGAATAAAAATGGAAAATTCATAAACATGAATCCAAAGATAATTGAGAGTGTAAGACATTAACTCATAACAAATAAATAAGACATGGAATTTTTGGCATACCGATAAGAATATAAAATCATTCCATACAATTCACGTTATGTTACAAAAAATTATCAAGGCACTTAATAAGGGATACACCTACTAGGCGGGACCCACTACCATCCCCAATTATAGCCCTTTCCTTATAGTGGATCGAGTTATAGCTTCTCACATAGTGGATCAAGAACATCGAAGCATTCCTGTTATTATATTTTGAGATGTAAATCTTTAACCAATGCATTGGAGTTCTTTAACACACTCACCTAGTACTACTTGGGTCTCCCCATAGTATAAGTTACAATGGGATTACCTAGTGTTGTCTCAACTGTCCCATCATATAATATGTAATAGGCTTACCTGGAACTATCTGGTCCACCCCAGCATTAATGTTTTAATGGGAATACACAATGTTATCTAGGCCACCCCCATCGAATAAGCTATAATGGTATTACCTACCACAATTTGGACCACCCCATTGTATATAACCATGAACCATAACATGAATAAACTACAAAGTTATTTAATATTAGAATAACACTCATAAAAATCATTATTATTTCATAACTTGATTAATCCATAGAAAATAAATTGGTTTCATGTTAATCTCATTGAAATGTGATTAGCCCGTTGAAAAGAAATGGGTTTCATAACAATTTATTTGAATCATGATTAACCCATGGAAAATAAAAGGGTTCCATAAACATCATGCCATGAAAAAAATAAACCATTTAGAGAAATAATATGAATGGTATCCTTGTATCATATCTCTAGTACAACATAAACTATGTCAAAGAATTTCATCTTGGATGGAGAAGAATTTTGAAAGATCACTTGGAACATAACCTTTATTTGATAAATAAATTTTTAAAACATATATCACTTTAAAAAACATTTTCTTTGAAAACCAATTTGAAAACATATAAAGGAATAATGGAAATTCATTTAAATTTTTTTAAGGAAAATATCCTCTCTGATTTTAAAAATTCTTTTTAAAACATAAGACATATTGAAAACTATTTCCTTTGACAATAACCTTGAAAATTTATAAAGGAAGATTTGAAAAACATTTAAATTGATTTTTTAAAAAATAAAACATTTTTAATATATTTTATTTGAAAAATATCATAAAATATCACTTAAAGTTTTTTTGAATACATTTTTAAAAAGAAAATTGTTTTGAAATAACACATATTTTTGACCAAAGAGAGAGATAAGCTCGGATTTTCTTAAAAACACTTTCTTAAATATATTAAGTAAAAAATAGTATAAAAATGGTACCATTAATTGATTATATGATTAATTACCGTTTTATATTATATTAATGATAGTTTTTGAGATATGTATCATAATATTTCATCATTGGAAGCATAATCATAAACAATCCCAACAAATTATGAGATTACAACAATAAACCATTACCACTTTGGTAACTTTGAATCATAATACACATGAAATAAAAAATTACATAAAGTGTAATATATCTTCAAAATAATAATATTAATTTTATTACATGTCAAATTCTATTATATACCCCTCATAGAATAACATAAGGTACTAACAAAACATGTGTCTCAAAGAAGGGAAATTATAATCAAACTACCTTACCAATTTGGTAACTTTTGAACCATAAAACCCCATGAAATAGAGAACATAAACTGGGTATGTAAATATCCATAAATTTAATTTCAAAACTAATAAAATACACTAATTACCAGTATATACACAATACAAAATAAACTAGTTGGGAATAAGTTTTAATTCTCATAGAAAAAAAATAGACGAGAAATCCCCTTACTACTTGAGTAACTTTTGAATCAAGAGGTCCATGAAAGAATAAAATAAATAGAAACATTTAATATCATGCAATAAATTAAATTCATGATATATAATTTCATAGGGAATTATATACACTAATCAACAAAAATAATTGATGAATAATGCATATATCTCATAGAAATAAAAGCGAGATGAGAAAACATTTACCTTATGTATTGACTTTCTTATTACATGTTCAAACCTCATGTAAAATAAATATAATTTTATTCAGAATATTCTGAATAAAAATAATATTATTTATCATAAAATATATTATTTTTATGAAATTATTTACCCATTTATTAAAAATTTCATGTTAAAGTTATGTTTCAGGTAATAACTGTTTTGTGTTTCCTATATGTTTTTTCATGTTATTCTTGATCCTATTACTTAGATCCTGATTTAATTATTTAAGTAAATTAAAAATTATATAAATATTATATATATTCAGTATATATTTATTTATAATAATATATAAATGATGTAAATATGAAATGAAATGCATCATTAATGGGGACGGTATGTCGTACATATGTACGAGATCTATTTCAATTTTATTGTCTTATTTTTAAAGAAGTAACATGAAATGATGTACACACACACATATATATATATATATTATTTATAGTATAATTATTTTGTCATATATATATATAATATTTTTATTAAACTCAACCTTAATACATTCCATGTAAAGCTTGAACAAATCACATCGATTTGAGGAGGTGGTAGTCCATACATCCACAAACCAAGTTATTGTATTCCCATAAAATGGAAACAATGAAAGTATGTGTTATATAATAATTACAAGGAATAAATTAATCATAAATATAGTATTTATTTTATAAAAAGAGTAATTCAGTCACTATTTACAACTGTTCAATGTTGAAATGGAAGAACGAACGATATTGGTTTGCGATACGGTAGTCTGTCATACAAATGAACAATGATTGAGCATCCCATTTAATGGAAGTGTGTGTAGGTGTAGGTATAAAACATAACATAAAAAATATTATTATATTTATGATACTGAGTTTATTATATAATTATTGAATAATTATAATTGGGTGTGTGGAGAAAAAAATAAAACAAAAGTACTTGTTGATGGACGGTACCTCTTTTTGGGTAATTCTTTTTAGTTTGCACCAAATAACTAACTTGGATTGTTTTATGACTAAAGTGATGATTCTAGGATGAGATTAATAACTTTGTTAGATTATTTTTTTCATTTTTTGGATGATAAAAAATGGATTTAGAGGTTTTAATAAGTGAGGGGGTGAGTTCCCTTTCATAGTGGAGGAGGAGTGGCATTTTGTAAATATAAAAGGGTAAACACTATTGTGTGGTCACCCTTACATCATGTGCCTCCAAAAATGCTATATATTATATAAAATGGATTATATGGTCTAAATATGAACATATAATTTCTCTTGTACATGTTTATAGGTTATTTTACCCATTAAGTTAATGTTTAACCACTATGCAAACTCGTTTTTACCATAATCGATGTAATTAATTTTAATTAAATTAACTAAAATTTTTGGTCAAAAACTAAGTTAAAATTACAATAAATAATAAATTCTTCTGATTAATAATATTTAATCCATTTTTATAAATTATAATAACAAAAAATTTAGAAATAATTTTAAAATTAATTCCACAGACAGAATGTGACAGTGGGTTTTTAATGTAAAAATGTTCAAAAGATTGAAATGTTTTTATATCCAATTTCAATGTGAAATTGATTATAATGAACTAAATTATATTGAATAATGTTTAATTTATCTAATTATACTTCAATATATATTGAAAATATGATTTTACTATATAAATAAATTAGATGAAAATGCAGTTTTGAATTAAAATTCATTATTTTTCATAAATAATAAAGGAAATTTCATAGAAAAATCCAAAAAATTAACCATAATATAATTTTGAGGTTATGAATTCAAAAATGAATTTTATTTTATAAAAATAATTTATAAATGTTTCAAAATTTATATTTAAATTATGTGTGACATTAAAAGGAAGTAAATAATATATATCTTTATGCATACAATTGGTTTTATTATTATCACTTGTCTAGAAAAAACATAAGATAAAAATTAATTATTTGAATAAATATATATATATATATATATATATTTCATAAAAATAATTTAAAAAATTGTCTTAATTAATTTATTGAGGTAAAATGTGTTTTATTTCATAAATACAGTTTCCTATCAAATGATTTTCTATATTTTCAAAAGGGTTTTACTTTCCTTTATAGTTATTTGGTCATAAGATAATTATTATTATATACATGTGTAAAATATATTTTAAAATTTTAATTAATCTTATTCATAACTTCCATTCCAATGGCTAGGTGAAAACTATAATAATAATTTAACAATTATATTAATATTACATTATAGTTTGGTAAAACTAGGTCTTGCATGTCATGCAAGTTATGGAAGGAACTCTGAATTTTATATAACACAAGCCAAAAATAGTGTGTCATGTATTGTAATCTAATTTAAGTAATTTGTGTATTTCCATCTTGACTTGGTTTTCTGTAAAAAGAAATAATAATTTATTATTTTCATATAACACAATCTATATTTATTAGTATGTGAATTGTAGAATATCAAAAATATTAAATGATATCGAAAAAAATAATTTATAAAAACTCAATCTGTGACATTAAACCCATAAATAACCATAGTTTTATATTGAAATAATTTTAACAACGTATTATAAAATTAAATCCCCCATGACCAAGCCAACTCCAGAGACCCAACTCGACCATCATTCCCTAATTCTTGGGACTTTAAACCTAGTATGATTAAACTATAATTAACATTATAATTCAAGGTCATAACTTAGTACAAGACAAAGTAAAGGTAGAGAAATACTAAATAGTTTATCATACCTAGAATTTAATTCCTCAAATGAATTTATAATAATTTGTAAAATCAATTTAACACTTTAAGATAAATCATACATCCATTCATAATAAAACATTTATTTTAACGAATATTGTAGGAAATAACATTAAATAAATGAAAAGATCATAAATTTAGACATGGGATAAATATTTTTGAATAATTTATGAATAATGAAATTAAAAACAATTCTTAATTCATCCATATAGTATGGATATTCCATAATTAAATATATATAAACACTATATATTTATTTCAAATATGAACACTTCATATTAGCTTTTGTATTGAATTTTATTAAAAATAAAAATATAAATACTTCATATTAAGAATATATTATGTAAAATTTACATAATCGAAATATAATATATTTAATATTATTTAAACAATGATCACATCAAATATCAAAACACTTTTTTATATGGTTTAAATAATTTCTTCAAATAAGGCCATTTATTTTAACATTTCAGATTAATTATTATGAACAATTCATAATTTCAATATAAAAACTTTTATATTTTTTCTTGCTTTTTAATTTATAAAATTTTATTAAATCACCCTTATAATTTCAATATAAAAATTTTATATTCAAATTATATGTCATTTGTTCTAAATTCAAAAGGTATTTTGCTATTAAGAATTTATATTATAGATAGTTATTTATTAAATTTTTCATAACATTTAAAAATTAATTATAATGATTTTATAATTAATTAATTTATAAAAAAATTGTAAATTAAAAAACTCTAAAATACCTTTTAATAAAATTTAAAATAATTTTAAAAATTATATAATTCAATTCATAATTTAAATATTTGAAATATCCTTTTTAATGTCGCATTTCTATGACATAACCATGTTATAATCCAAAGTACACCCATTTTTCAATATCATTTTTTTATAATTAGTTACTAGTTTTATATGATAAATAATATAGGAATTATCTGTCATATTTTATGATTTGGATCAATATTGTTATTAATATAATATACTCTATTTTATGGCACGAAAAATGTGTACTCCACTGCCATCATACGTTACAATTGGACATATCATATGTTATGATATACTGAGAGTCTAATAAATTACACCATGTTGCAACCTAAGATATCTCATATCAAATGATGTGACCATATCATGGCTTATGATATCTCATATCATAATACACACTACAGTACAAAAACTATATCGTATTTGAAAATATTGATTATGATGTCCATTTTTCAAAGGAAAGTTTTCATCCAATCTTATGATATCTAATATGATATCCTTTCTTTATTCATTTCAAAAATAATTTCATGAATAATTTAAAGCTTGTAAAGTTCTGATACCACATATGAGTTTTTTAGGATTGAATAACACTTATTCAAGTAACATAAGACAATATAAACCCCAAAACTATGTCCACCATTATAAGAAATAGAAACCATGCATTATATAAAAAAACATGTGCAACTTACACTGATATTGACTATATATCTAGTATTCAAATACATTTTTTTAAAATATCATTGAGAATAAATCAATGTGTTCTTTCCCCATGAGTGTATCCATGAGCTAATCTGAATTGCCCAATAATTGGGTTGGATCCTCATCAACTTCCATGGTATGCTAGTACTTATTAAATAAAAGGAAAATGAAAAGATATCAATTTTATGTCGAAATGTAAGGAACCATGAATTACATTTTATTGGACTTCGTTCTGCTTATATAGGAATTAGGGATGCTCCTCAAAACTTCATGGAATTTAATCAAATTTTATGAAATGTTTGTGTAAATTTCTATGGTTGTAACAGTTGTAACCTTTATCTACTTATGCAATTATTATTTCTTATATTTCATCATATTAAATGTTACAATTTATGATAACCATTGTGGAATATTATTTGAATGTTAACTTTTATCATTCAACTTTCTTGTTAATCGTATAATATGATTAATATATATTTCAAGACTTGATACATAACTATATCATACAATGTGATATAACATTATTTCAGTGAAGTGATATCTTCATATCACCCCTTAATATATTCCCATTCTATGAATATGATATGAATTAGGTTTATATTTTTTATACCAGAGGAAACACTAACCTCGCACATTATTATATAATCTAAAATACACTATATGTACATAAGATTTAGGGTATATGTCTATCACTGGGCTTCAATATCCTTGACCAAATTTTTATCTGCAATAAATTTCCTCACAATAATAATTTCTCCCACTCATAATTATATATGAGAATAAATTCTATATAAATCTCTTAAATAATTCTTCACTCTAACCCCTCTAATATTTCTTTTTTCTTTCTTCAATTTAATATTCCAAAAAAGTACTTCACAAAAAGACACATGTTATAAATTCATTAGAACTAAAATTTATCTAAAATAGATGAATTTAATTCACCAATAAAATCCATATATTTCCAAATAATCAAATAAAATAGAATATTTAATATCAAATAAATTTTATAACCCATAGTGAAGACATACTACACTATGAAATTGTTTGATCCATATTGTACCTCGATCCCAAAAAATCATTTCTTCGGGATGGAAAACATTTCCTGAGGCCACCAAAAAAAGAATTTTCTAACCTGAATTAAATGAAGAAAAAGTGACCTCAAGTTGTCTCTAAAGAGGAGAGTGTTTGGGGTTTGTTCCCATCTTTTTTAGTGGGCTTGGAATATGAAATCAACAGTTGTGTTTGATTTGTTTTTAATTCAATTTTGGATATAGTGTCCCAAACATGGATATCCCCTCACATCCTATTAAATCCTGGTTCCATTTCCTTTCTATCATATCTTCCCTCTAACCAAGTGAAACCTCACTTAATTATCTTTTCGTAGAAATTTCATCTTGAATAAGGGAATATAAGGATCTTGTGTCCCCTAATATCACTTATCATGGTTATATCAGACCTATAATCACCCTCAAATCATCCCAATGCACATGATTATAATAAGTGGATAAAACTAAAGTGTGTTTTCTATTTAATATAATGAAGAGGGAAGAATAATTAAAAATTCATTGAAATAAATAAATCTATTAATTTTCAAATAGTTTGAACTATTATAGAGATATAAATAGAAGATATATTTAGTTAAAATGTTTAATTCATCAACAGAGAAAAGGGTCTTACTTAGATCATACACTAAGGTCTTATTGATCCATAACAAGAGTTATTACAATATAATTTAGTGTAAATAAGGAAAACAACAACATTATAGCTTGATACAATAAATTCTCCTTCAATTTTTGTGAATACATATCTATTTATAGAAGAATTATTAGATATTATCGGTGTGCATCCAAATTGACCACATGATTAGTATGAGATTCTCTTACATCCCTGGTTATTTCATAACTTCCATATTATTCATCAACCTCAGTGTCGATCCCTAGTGGACACCCCTTCTCCTGGTGAATGACATGTGCCCAACCCAAGGATTTTTATGTATTCAGTCAAGTATTTAAAATCTTTAAACTATTTACATGATCAATTTTTAATTCTAGTTTGATAAAAATTAGATATAAAGTTTATTTTTATGACATGAAATAGTGGAAGTTGAGTTCTTCTGGAGGAATCCATGTATTAGGATATGAGATAAACATGTCGGGGATTGTTTGAGTTTCAGTGAGGTATGGTTTTAAGCTAGAGCGGTTGATGGTATTAGATGTTATTAAAGTGATTATTACTTTTAATGGTTTCATTAGTACTGATGGGATAGCCCACGACTCACCTTGAAGTCCTAGGTTAATTTCTAACAAGTTTATTTTTTTAAATAAAGGAATGAATTTTTATAATTAATTGATGCTTAATGATCAACTACAAAGTCTGATGATCTTACTAACAATTTATTATCCTCAAGGTTTAAATATCATGCTTTATGATGAAGTATTAGGCTCAAGGATGAAGTCTAAAAAAATTTCTCCATGTAAATCAATAAAATTCCAATAGTCTTGCAATCATTATCAAATCCTTACAATCTTCCTTGTGAAAAATTATACTTTGGGGTAAAATCTTATGCTAGTTCTCGTAAGAAATTTGGAAAAATCCAAAACTATTACATTGTTTATCCTAAAAGACAATTTAAGGTGTGGAAGCTTGATGATGGGTCTTTTAGTCAATTGGAATTGGTATTCTTACAGTCACTTGATAGTTACACATGCAGTCAGTTAAATTTTATTATTGTAGTGGATTGAAGTTCCTTCTTGTGGTCAGTTGCAAGACCCTTCATGTGGTCATTTTAAGAGTTCCATTCATGGGTTGTCCCACGAACAAGTATGAAGTATTTACGTGGTCACGTTAATTTTTCATTTTTCCCGTCAAACTGTAATATTAAAATTTGAAACTCGGTGTATCATATGTTCATATAAAATATTTTTCAAGCATTAATATTAGTATGTTAACATCTTAAAAAACTTATTTAAATCAATTTATGGGAGGTGTTGTTCGAGTGCATATCGGGGTTCCAAGAGGAAATATTTTTGTTTGTCTGACTCCTTTTATAGCTAGTATGTGGTCTGGTGATAGGGGTTGACAAATTGATTTTGTTGAGGTACATCAACATTCTGGTGTGGTGTTTATTAGAGAAAATGATGGTGGTGGTGGACCTGATTTTATAATAGTCTTGATGAGGAAGGCTCTTTGTTATTGTGGTGACAGTGTGCAGTCAGTGGTCATCAAAGAAGTGGTCAGCGGTGATGATCCGATGAGGTTCATTTCTAAGGTAATGTGATGATGTGGCAGTAGGGATGATGCTGAGATGATAGGACAATGTGGTGATGAAGACAATGAGTTTTCTACTCGATGGTTGGTTTCTTGGGCTGCTCTCTTGACTGTGGCTTTGTTTTTCCCAATGTTTGAATCTGATTTTTGAAACATGAATTTGGCTTTGGGGACGTGGTTTTCTCTGTAAGGGTTTATGTGGGTGATTTTTGGATATGATGTCTTGTTTTTTTAGGTTCCTGGTCACCAAAAAAGTTGTGTTTTGAAAAATATAAAAAAACATATTTGGAGGTAAATCCCATAAAAAATTAATTCCAAAATTTGAATAAAAACATGGATTTTTTCATTAAATAAATAATTGAATAATTCAGTTAAATGGAATGTTTTAATCAAATTATCAGTAAGGTTTTATAATTCAAAAAAAATCAATGAATTTCCCAAGTTTTATCTAAATTAGGGGGTTCTTTATCGATGAAAAATATTTAAATATTTAGAAAATTTTGGCTCTCATAACTCCCTCACACTTTAACAATTACACTTCTAAGAAATACTGGGTATTTAATTATTTTAATAGATATAACTTACTGATATTTAAGTATATAATAAATAAAATAATAAAATCGTAGATACCTATATTGTTTGAATCATCTTTCCTCTTTTATAAATTTAATTCACCATCTCACTTTAATTCAAGAAAGAGTTTCAAGTCCAATAAAAAATTATATATATTTAAGTGGAATTAGAATTTTAATAAGTGTCACTTAAACTTATCTATTTCTCATAAGTTTCTTAAAATAGTTTTCTAATTTCCACTTCATTGATACAACTCCAATGAAATTTTTATAATTCAACTTCCTCCTTCTTCATCTAGGTTTAATATTCCCCTCACCTGAATGAATTCATTTTTGATGATTAGGAACTAGTAAGTTTTTTCCTATCCATTTATTTGTAAATAAATATGAAAAGAACTTATTAAATATATATATATATATATTATTTATTCACACACCTGGTTTCTAATATCATAAATATTCATTATGGGGTCCCAATTTCCCATTTTAATCAAGTTTCAAAAGACTTATACCAGTTTACTTTGAGTTGGATCTCTGTGGTCTCCTTTTTTTAGAAATAAAAGTTACATTGAATTAATTTAAAATTTTTAGTGACCTCATGTTATAATTTTTATTCCACAATGATATTTTTAGTCACATAACTTTTCATAGTCCTAAATCCATATTTTTATAAAAACAGTAACTAGATTCACTTAGAAATAATTTAAATCTCATAATTTTCAAAACCAATGAATTTTATCCACTATAGAATGGTATTTTTATAGATATAAAAAAATTAAGGCTAAATTTATCCTATCTAGAAACCCTCCATAATTAAAATAAGAAGCTAAGAGATTTTATTTACATATTTTGAAAACAAATCTGAATATAATGAGTTTTTATTTCTTGAAATAAAAGAAAACATACTAAAGTATTTACATACTAAAATATTTTGTCTCTCTCCACCAAAATTATCTCAGACATGATTTAAATTAATTACAACATGTACTTATCAAGGAAATTTAGTTTTAGAGAATGATTATCCAATTATATATGATGTAAAGTGACAATATTTTAGTTCTTTATCCAAGGGAAGTAGGTATAATTTTGGGATCCTCTATTGGTTCCTTCCAAAACTCCACATAGTATTGTTTCAATTGCTACACATTTATTTTATAGGGGTGTTGTAAATCATCTCCCTTAATATACACCACATAAAATGAAAGTGTATTAGTTAGTATATATTTCCCAGTACATTGGGAATTATTTTTAATTGGAATTTACTTCATTATTGAAGAGTGATGTTATAATTTATCTCCAACGTCAGGGATTCTTCATGTCATGGTATTCCATGTGTTTTTTTTCAATGGTAAAGTGGAAATACTTTCTATAAACAATTCAATAAGTGGAATGAATTGGGATCTAACATTTTTATTGAGAATTTCCAAAAGATGTATCTCTTTCTTAGGCTCCAGTTGATGTGAAATTTTGACAATAAATATACCATTTTCATTTATTGAAACACATCTCAAATTAAAAGGGATCATTTTTAATTCTAGATTATAGGGTTGGTCTAGTGATGTTTTTAACTCTATATCCTTCATGCTTGAAACCTTCACATGTAAAGTAGAAGTATTGGTGACAGTATTGAGTAAACTATCAAAATTACTCATAAAAATAACATTTATTAGTATAACTATTGTTTATATATGAACTCATTTTCAAAAATAGGCTCATCATTTAAATTAGGTTTTTATATGGAATCACTTAATTGAAATCTTTTCCTTGTAATAACAAGGTAGTTAAAAAAAATTAATGTAAAAATATATTGATCATCATGGGGGTATTTCATTAAATATGGAATATTAAAATTCACTATTAGATCCATGAGATTCATTAAAAGGGTTCCCTTATTAACATTTATTATTGTCTTGATAGTCTTGGGAAGTGGGCTACTTAAGAAGTTGGGGGAGTGAGATTTACCTTTTTCACTTCCATGTTTATGATATAAAAATAAACACGATACAAAAATCATTTCATGCTTTCCAATACATCCTATAGGACTCCAACATGATAGGTGATGGTTTGGTTAGAATGTTGAATAACCACTTATGTGGGATTGATCTCTCTTATATGTAGGGAAGAATAAATAGAGTAATTAATTTCATTAATAGATTCTCCCAAATCACATAGTGCATTGGAAAAATTAAATTTTCTTTTAATTAAAGGGATAATGAATTCAGCTCATTCTTTAAATTTATTAGGTATTTTGGGTGTAACAAGGGGAGATTTGGGTCTTATTAATTTCACTTTTTCATTTTCTTGCAATCTCCTCTTTCCAATACACATATATTTGTTAAATTTTTCGTACCATGGTATTTGATATATGGATTCTAGAAAAGCGGTGTTGATATCTACCTTTTCGAATATCTTCAAGTTAACCTATTGAAATGACTCTTAACTAGGTTTATTGGGGTGTTTAATCCTTGTAGGGAATTGAGTTTGGGGTGATATGGGTCTTCCATATTTTTCTTTCCCTAGTCTTTCTTTACCGGGGGTGTTTCTACAAGAACATCTTCTTGTGATTCTATTTTTTTGATAGATTCTCTAGTTTTAGTGGTTTATCCACTTCCAACCTTGGCTTGGGAGGTTTATTTTTCACTATCTCTCAAATTCATAACACTTATTCTTGAAATATAATAAGCATTACTTTTGGGGTTAGGAATTTATTGAGTGGGAAGTGTTTATGAACCTTTGATTTTAAATTCACTGAGGGCATATAGAATCTAGAGGAATTACCCTTTCATCTACTTCAAATATGAATTTTGAGGGTTTTTAGACTTCATAAGTCGTTTCACCAAGTATCCCATTTAAGGTTCTTTAGCTTACCTTGGTTTATATCTTATAGAAGGTTGAGAGAACTATATTTTCAATTTTGGTCTCTAAAATGATTATGAAAAAACCATTCTATAAGGGTGGGATCTGAGGTTGGTGGATTCCATCTCCTTATAAAATGTTATAATACCCTCTATTTACATGATCATAGCTTGGATTTTATTGATATTTTTTTGGTGCATGGAATCACATATTTCTCACAGTTGTAGGAAACTATCAGTATAGTGGTCTAAGAAATGATATAATTGGAAAACCTAATGGGGGTTGTAGGTGTGGTCTCTATTGATTTGTTCAAAATAAAATATTTCAAAATTGAGAGTAGTAATTCCTTTTGTTTTTAGAAGAAATAAGATTTATAATTATTTACCTAATGTACTCTTCTTATTTTTTCTCTTATACCAAATTGTATGGAGTTTTTTGAAATTATCTCTATCTACTCCCTAAATTTAGCTGGGAACTTATTGATTAGTTCCCTTTAGTGGAAACATATATAATATTCTAGTCACATACAACAAATCCTTTGTAAAATAATACCATGAAATTATGTTCTTTATAGGGTTAGTGTGGTAAGGATTCTTTCAACCACTTGAATATTTCCTAAAACTCATAATAGGATTCCCTACATTCTTTCTGGATTTATTATATCTTGTTCTTTAGTTGGGAAATCCTTAATGTAAAAACGTATTTCTGGAGGAATAATCAACAATGTTCATTCTACGTGGTGATCTATCTAGGTTAGAGGTTATAATATCACTCCTTAGATGACCCTTCAATGGATAATGAGAATACCTTCTAGATAAATAATTCTTATGAAACTCCTCTTGGTTTGAATCAATTATAGAACACTCCAAATGGACTCAATAATATTTTAAGATACCCTCCTACTAGATCATGAAACGTTGGTAGGAATTGGATCATTTAGATTTTAATATCAAAATTAATTCCAGAAATTGGGTTGTTGAAGTCTATTATTAATATTGAAATTCAGTTCATACAATTATCTCAAGCTCCTATATAATTGAGTGATATTGTCTCTGATATTTTCACTTCTTAAGGCTAATCTTTTGGAGGGAAAATTTGAATATGGGGATTCATTAAATTAATTTTCATCAAAATCTATCTCCACTTCTTTAGTGATTTTTAAAGTTCTATGTCTTTCCAGCATAATTAATTCCCCCTCTGGATCCAAACTAGTGAGGTGAGATGAACAAGATCTGATCATTTGTTAAAACAAATTTATAGAAAATAAAAACACAAAACTAACATTCCCAGAAATGGAGATAGGTTAAGGGAAGACCTATCACAATTCCATTATAAAATGAATTTTTAAAGTCAAATTAATTGAATTAGTAGTGGAATATAGTTTTCTTTAGAGTAGACAGTATGTTGGGCATGTTATTATCTTGTTTAGTGGGCTTGGGATGTGAAATAAATAGTTAAATTGGATTGTTTTTTAATTCAAGCATGGAAATAGTGGTCTAACCTTGGATATCCCCCACCTCATATTACATCATAATTCCTTTTTTTCTCTCATATCTTTGACTAAGTGAGGCCTCAATTGATTATACATTCTTAGAGATTTCATCGTGAATAAGGGATTCAAATGATCTTGTGTCCCATAATCTCAAATATCTTGGTGATCAGAGACCTCCAATCACCCTCATATTATCCCAATATTCACAACCACAAGTATTAGAGAGAAATTAAGTGGAATATGTGTGTAATATTGATAATAGTTAAGAATAATTCCAAATACATAAAAAAATAAGGAAATATCATAATGTTTAAATAGTATGAAAAATTACAGAGATTTGAACAGAAGATATATTAAGTTAAAAATTCAATTCATTAATAGGGGAATGGGGAGTATCCTTTTCTCATCCACTAAGGGCTTATTGATCCATCTCCAAAGTTATTATAGTAAAATTATGTGAAAGTAAAAAAATAGCATCTCCATGACTCAATTAAAAAAAATTCTCACCACATTCAATGAATATATTTCCATTTATAAAATAATGATCAAAGATTTTTAGTGCACTTTAGAATTTACTATGTGAGAAACATGAGCATCTTCTAATTCCTAGGTCATTCCAGAAGTTCCAAAATATTCCTAACCTTCTGTGTTGAGCCTTGGTGGAAAATACATATCTTTCTGATCAACATGTATCCAACTCAAGGATCATAATGTATTTAGTTGGGAATCTGAAATCATTATACTCTTTCCATGATTGAGCTTTATACTAGTTCAAGAACAATCAAAGAAAAAGTGATTCACTTTGATGCACTGTAGTGGAATTCAAGTTCGACTGGAGGAAGCATCACATTAGGAGATGGAATGTATATACTCGAGATATTTAATGTTTTAATGAGGTTGGGTTTTGGCCCTAAGAGTTTTTTAGGATTAAATATTTTTAATGTGGCACAACGTTTTAATTGTTACATGAGTACTGATATAGAAAACCATGACTCATCTTGATGCCTTAGTTTAATTTCTAAAAGTTTATTTTTTTAGGGATTGAATCCTTATGATGCATTGAATCTTTATGATGAGCCTCAAATTTTGATGATCTATGCAAAAAAATTATTTCACTCAAGGTTGATTTCTTACACTCGAGGTTGATGTCTTATTCTCGAGGATGAAGTCTCGCACCAGTTCTCCATGGAAATATAGTAATGATTTTAAGTATTATAATCCTAGGTAAATCATTTTTAACAACATAGAAAATAAATACAACCCCCCTTCTATAAAGTCTCATTCTCAAGGGTGAAGTCTTGTGTTTGTTCTCTATGGGAATTTTTCAAAACCCTTGAGTTTTACATCGGTTTGTCCTAGAAATCAATAGATGTTGTGCTATCTTGAGGATGGATCATGGGATCAACTGGGATGGGAATTATTGTGGTTACTTTAGTGTTTCGTATGTGATTAGTTGAACTTTCATAAATTGAATATCCTTTTTTGGTTATTTTAAAGACACTTCATATAGCCAGCTGAAGAGTTCCATTTGTGGGTTGTCCCATAGTCGACCTTAAAGTCTTCATGTGATCTCTTTACTTTTTTATTTTTTCTTTAACCTATAACATTGAAAATAGAAACTTAGGGTAGGATATTTTCAAATAAAAACATTTTAAATAATGAATATTAGCCTATTAACACCTTAAAATCCTTCTTTTAATCAATATATAAATTTAACATAATTCCAAAATGAATAAATCAATCAAATTTATTATTAAATCCATTTAACAAATTAATTCATGATTAAATAAAAAATTGAATAAAACAAAATAATATAAAATTTGAAAGCCTGAAAAAAAGGTAATTCCAAAATTTTAATCAAAATATGGTTTTGATCATTAAATACAAAAATAAAATAATTCAGTTAAAAACTGACCTTTATGTTAATTATAAATTAAGTTCTATATTTCCTAAAAATTAACAAAAATAAATTAATTTCTTGAGTTTTATCCAAATTAGGGGTTATTTATCAAGGAAAAATAGTTATAATTTATGCATATATTATCTCTAATCACCTATAAATTCAAAATTTATATGATCTATGGCCATTTACACCTTAAAAATCATTATATCTTGACCCAACATGGCATGATGTTCACTAGAAAATGATATGGATAAGCATCCTAATACTTGAAAAGTTGATTCAATGAAAACTATTTTCTCTACACCTAATACTATGACCAAATCCCTATTTTTCATAAACTGATCATTCAAAATACTCGTTTTAGTCATCTGATGTATTTTTAAAAAAATTACTTGAAATAACCAGTAATATGAAATAAATAAAATAACTCTCTATTTTATTTTTCATACATTGCAAACATGTCCATCTCTTCTTTCATACCAAAATTTATTCCTTATTTTTCATTAAACCCCAACTGAAACCACGACATAGTTTACCACCTCATTATATCCATGGATTTTCTCTAAGAAAATGGCTTCTCCCATGATCATAATCTACATTATTTATTATGGCCCCTAAAACTTTGATATGGTCTACACCATTATCATTTGTTTTGATTATCCTTCAATAAAATTTACCATAATCCATTATAATACTCTTTTATTCTTCTCTAGGATTCACACCATGTAATATACCAATCCTCACATTCAATTTCTATCCTTATATTGAAAACAAATACAACACATTGGATGAAAAATTTAGCGATAACCTTTTTAAATTCAATATATTCCCATTTAACAAATTAAGTTCTACCATTATCTCGTCTACTAAC
Source organism: Viscum album (assembly GCA_963277665.1). Classification (NCBI taxonomy): domain Eukaryota; kingdom Viridiplantae; phylum Streptophyta; class Magnoliopsida; order Santalales; family Viscaceae; genus Viscum; species Viscum album. The sequence continues at coordinate 2,067,069,684 of OY728126.1, read as the reverse complement.
TTAGCTTCCAATATTGACATATCGGGAGAACAAATCGGGTTGATCATTTGACTTTCCTAATATAGAGCATATTTTTAATGCCTTATTAACCATATTTATGATTACCCTAATACATCGTTCACACAGGGTTTTTATGTTATTGATAAATTGTTCACCTATTGTATTTTTAGTGATGTATCATTCATCATAGTCAATATATCTATCACCTGATGTATTTCTAGTGATGTATTTTTCAATTAGGTTATTTATATTGGTGATGCCTTGTTAACCCATGTTTTTTGTGTGTTATTGATACATCGTTCACACTTATTATTGTGTATCTAATAAATAATTCTCCCATTAATAGTTATATAGTGATATATATCATTCACCCATGGTTGTTATATGGTGATATATCATTCACAGTGAGTTATTTATAGGGTGATACATTATTTACCCATGATTGTTGGATGGTGATTTGATGTTCTCCAAGATTTATGTATATGGTGATACATTGTTCACCTAGTTGTTGTAATTAATACATCATTAACCTATATTATCATCAGTGATATCTTATTCACTATGTTCTATCCATTTATTTCATTCACATGTGTTATGGTTTATTCGGTGATCCCTCATTCACTTATATTTTGGATAGTATTGATAGATCATTCACCTTTGATGATAACATGTTCACCCATGTTGTGATTATAAAGACAACTCATTCACTTTGTATTATTATTATAAGATAAGATAACTATTTCACTCTCATATTGTGATCAGACCTTGGGAGTGATCATTCCATTTCAGCACTAGCCAAGGTTGGTATGAGTCGATCGCCAGGGTGACTTTGAGGTACCAAATGGTTTGATGGGTGTTATGTAGGTTATTTGTTTATGAATTTTATTAAAAATAATGTATGAATTCATATATATACTTGGTACTAGTTGGGGCATTTTTGGTGTAAAACTTCTGATATTTATGCTCAAACCTTTCACACGAAGCCTTCTGGACCTACAGGTGTAACGTTGTCATGTAGTCCCATAAATAAACCTTATTACATGTGAGTGAGCTAGAGTATATTGGTTAAGAGTTATAGAATGGACTAAGGTAAGGATTAGAAAAATTGTTGGGTCTCCTTAATGTTATTTTTGGTTTTGGTTTTTGTATTTCATTTGATCACCCAAATGCGATATCATGCAATGATGAATGAATTTATGGTCTACATGGGTATCATATTGTTATTACATGAGATATAATTTATTTATACTTATCGTACCACTGTGATTTTTTAGTTTTTGTACTGTAATGTTTATCTAATTATGGATGTCTATATTATTTATTTATATGTTATGTGATGATATTAATGTAATAGTCTCACCACATTGTTTTTTTCAACCCTTTCCGCTAGTTGGTATCATCTATCATATGGGGAGGCATGATTCATATTACCTAGAAACTTAAATCGATTACTATTTAAGTGAACCAAACCAGGGATAATATAGAGGCTGACAAAGGGAACCTATTGTTTTCATGGTCACAAAAATACATAGATAGGGGATAAAACCTTAGAAGAAGTTTAGATGATTTTGCCAGTCAAAAATGGGATCTATCATCACAGTTTAAGTTTCCCATTTTTATTCATTAATTTAAATATTAACCACATTTTGATGAAAATTTCATAAATGATATTAAATTCAAATTTTTATTTAATTTTGGAAATTTAATGAAAATAAATAATTGAGGAAAAATTAAATAAAAATACGAACCTCGATTTTATTTTAGATAAGATTATTTTTTTATGTTTGTTTCTTATTGCATTATAATTAAAGAAAAGAGGAGAAGTTATTCACATCCTAAAGATTTGAGTAAAACTAAACTATATGATTAATTGTGTGGTTTATTATAGAGATATTATGATGGAAAGGAGAATATTAGTCAATGTATATTGGCAAGATTTACTATATAATACAAATTCATACCTCACGGTTGATTGAGCCCAGGATTGATTGTCTTTTACTATTATATAAACATTAAGTGATCATATTGTACAAAACATAAACCAAGGTCAACTAAGAAGAATAATTCTAATCATATGATTCAACTAAACTCTATAATATTATATCACACAAAATACTTTAGTTGACTTCACAATTCCCTTAAAGTGACTTTGAAATTAAAATCCAACTTATCATAAGATCTTGATAATGGAGGGTATTCCTATGTAATAGTGAATTTCATATTTTAAATACTGAATGCCCCTAATTTTTGAAATATAATGAGGTTTGAAACATATAAATATGTGATATAAATATATTAAAGATTCAATACCATAAAAAAGGTCGCATATTTGTTAATAAATAAGGGTTGGTAAGTAAGAGTTGATACGAAAGAGTGAGCCGCAATTTATGAGTTTACATGTAAATGTTGGTGTATAGAAATAATGTCATGACCACAACCCCATTATCGTAGAGCTAGTCTAAGATTTATTACATTGGAATAATATTCATGAAATATCATCTTGAAGTACCAATTAGTTTAGTGGTCATAGAAAAATAGATACACACTTGATTCAAATATTAAATTTCAAAAAAAATTATAACACAATTTTTTTCCAAAATAACATTATTCCCTCTATAATATCCTTTCACATCAATCATAGTACACTTTACAGGATCTTAGGAAAGGAAAAAAATGAGGGTGAGATCAATTTATTAGTAATGGGTAAATTACAATGGAAGTAATCATGAATCAATAAGAATAATCAATATGGAAAGGAAAATAACTAAACAAATATTTTATGTAATCAATAAACTAAGAAGTAAGTTCATCCATAGATAATGCCAATGAAAAAATATCATGGATACTAATTAAGGGAAATTTAATGACATCAAAAAATGAATCAATGAAGTGAATATAAATATTTTCCATTTTCAAAATGATTATACAGAAACCATAGGATAAATAAAAATGGTATAAATACAATATATACCCATTGTATTAATTATAATGGGATGTTTTCATTGAATAATATAAATACAATAAAAATATATTTAATAATATTCTTGAGGAAAATATCCTTTTTATTTTGAAAATATATTTTAAAAACTAAAAGTTAAAAATATTTGAAAATAATTTTCTTTGAAAATAATATTTGAAACTTATAAAGGAGTACTTAAAATTTTTGAGCCATCATGATAGCTAGAAATTCTATTCAAGTCATGCATATGAAAATAAATATTCCTTCCATTATTTCATTAAAATACAAACAAGAATTATTTTGAAAATTATATTGAGATTCCTTCCAAACCATTTTTGTAAAAATTTAAAATGGGTAAAAATATATTTAATATATCATTTTTAAAATGTTAAAATCATTTTTAAATCATTTTTTGATAACATGGTTGTGGAAGAAAATATATTTCTATCTGAAGAAAGATATGAAGTCATATTTTATTCAATATATTTCCTTAATGGTTTTAAGTACCAAAGATTGTAAAAGTGGTAATATTACTCGAAAATATAATGAATAACCAAATTATGAAAAAATGATATAGTTTTTTTATATAATGATAAAATAGTTCACTTCAACTGAAATCCAGTAGTAAACAATCTCGAGAAGAATGAGATTATGAAATAAACCATTAAAATTGTCATAATGTTGAAGTGACAATTATTAAATGAATTGATTATGTGTATAAACTATAAATTCACATAAAAAAAGTGTAAATAACACTGAATATTATTAAAATTCATTAAAAACATAATCTTATAATATCAACGATGATGAAGAAGTAATATAGCTCAATGAAAAGAAATTTAGTTATGAAATTCTTTACCTCATGGTAACTCTTAAGTCAAATACCCTTGGAAAAATTAATTAAAATTGAAACATAAAATTCCATTAATAATTAATTAATAATGATATTACATGTAAAATGGTAAGTATATACACCATATAAAATAAATTAGGTGTATAACATTACAATATGCCTCAATGAAGAGAAATTGATATGATGTTCATTGCATCACACTTCCTTTTGGTTGAACATGATTTTACCTCATATATAGTAATTTTAAACATTTTATTGACTTATAAAATAACATATGAATATTTATAATATCATAAAAGATCATTTTTTACATCTTATCACTTTTTCGTTAATAATCTTTCATTAATTTCATTGTTTCAGGTCTTAATTGCCTTATTTTCTGTTGTGTGTTTCATCTGATAGATTTGGTTCTTGTATATATAATATAGTTTTATCATATATATAAAAATAATCATATTTATACATATTTTATAATTTTAAAACAAATCATGAAATATGGTTAGTAAAAATAAACTATGTTACAATCATGGGGACGGTAGGTCGTACGAACGCATGAGTAACGTTTCCATTTTTCAATGATCATTATGGAAAAGGGGTAAGTAATGTTTTATCATTAAAAAATTATCAAAATATCATATATTATAAATTATTTATTTAAATATACTTATATAAATCATCCATGTGGTTTGGTGATGAAAAGAGAGTCCCTTCTCTTTATGAAGATGATAGTCCACACATATACAAATGATATTATCATTTTTCTGTGTAAAAAATAATATTTTATCTATTAAGAATGATAAATATGTTTTTAATATCATAATTATTTCAAATATATAATATATATTAATTAAATTTATCCTTATTACATTCCATTTAAATCATTAGTGAAAGACAAATCACATTGGTTTGTAAGGCGGTAGTCCTTCGTACACACGAGCAACGTTATCATATCCCCTGTAGAATGTTATGTAAAAAATTATATATGATATAATGAATTCATAGGTATAATTATGTTATAAATCATATATATATATATACTTTATATCTATCATCATACACAAATGAGAGAGGTGGTAATGGAGTAATGAATGACATCAGTTCACGAGGTGGAAGTCCGCCTTACACACAAATGATGATTTCCTAACCCATTTGATGGAAGTTTGTATGGTTTAAAGTCATTAAATTATTATAAAAATATATCATTATATCATATATACTAAGGTTATTATATAAAAATTATTTAATAATAATTTAGGTAGGTGGTAGAAGAAAAAAATAAAAACACACATTGAAGAATGTTACCTCTTCTTTAGGTAAACTCTTTAGGTTTTCACTAAAAGCATCCCAGATTGGATTTATACACAAAAATAATCATATATTATTAGGGTATGGATGTTTTAATGTGATGTTTTTAGATATTTTATGAACCAAAATGGTTTTAATTTATGAATAATAGAGGATAATGGGTGGTCTTTTATAAGTGAGATGAGTTACACACTTGTAATTTTAAAAAAGGAAAATGTGTACCCACATTTTTCACATGAATCAATGGGTAAAAATGGATTATTATATAGAAATAGGAATTATAAGATATAAATATGTCCATAAAATAGATTTTAGACAATTTTATGGTCATTTTAACTCTTATCTTTTTAGTTTAACCCCACGGTTAATCCATTTTTACCTTAACCACAGTAATTAATTTTTACTATTTTTACTATTCATTATGGTTAAAAATTAAGTTGAAATTATTAGATAAAATATATTATTCAGATTAAAAATATGGAATCCATTTTTATAAATTAAATTCATATAATTTCAAAAATATAATTTAAAACTAGTCTCACAGACGCGATGAGAAAACAGGTTTTCAAAGAAAAAGTGTTCAAAAGTGTACAATGTTTTATATCAAGATTCAATATAAAAATGATTCCAATGACCTAAATTGGGTTAATATATATATAAATGAACTAATTTTACTTTAAAACCAATTAAAAATATAGTTTATATTTATAAATAATTTAAATTAAAAGGTTGTTTTCAATTAAAATTCATTATTTTCACTCTTCATCAAAAAATGAAATATTTTAGAAAAATCCCAAAAATGCAACCTAATAAAAATTTTATATGATTATTTTAAAAATTAATTTTATTTTACAAAATAAATTTTCTAAAATTTTTAAAAATTAATTATAAATTATGTGTGCAAAGATCAACAAAACCATCTTTTATAAAAATACATTTCTCAGAAAATATTTCTTTTTCTTTTAAATGATTCTTATTTTATTAATAATGAATATATTACCATAATTTTAATAATTTATATTCATACCCACCAACTTAATGGATATTTTATAATGGTATTCGATATTATAGTTCATTTAGACATGGGGTTATGTGTTTTATAAGAAATTGAAGAGATTAAATTGAAGGAAATATATTATATTAGTTGTTTAAGCTCAGTGTTGCATGTCACGTACGCTATCAAATTCAATGTTTGTGTTATATAATTTTAGGGTGTTACAAATAACGCATCATTTTTTGAAAGGTTTGATTTGATTTCTAACAAGGACGTGTAATGATGAATTTCATATTTCAAAGGATGTGTGAGAGTCCGTTGGGAATAAAGACACATGGAACCATACTAGGAGTTAGTTTAAGACCCTTTAACCATGTTCATTGAAAATAAATCTTGAAAATTTGAGGAACACATTTTATGGAGATATCCACTCAAGCTATAAATAAATATGATATATAATTGATTTACAATATATTTTAAGATATAGATATGTCTTATTGTGTGATATATATAAATCGTGGAATATCACAAGCCTTAGATGTTATCATATCAAAGATTGTGACATGGTGATATCACACCTTTTTCTCTTCTATGTCATATTGTATGACATGTATAAAACATAAGATTTATGATATTGTTTAGTCATATTTTTTGATTAAAAAGAGGCTATCAGAAATTAAATGTCAATGAACAAGAAATATTCTACATATAGATATAATTTGTTATAAATGTTTTAATACAATGAAACATTTGGGAGAATTATATAAATTAATTTTTATCATAAATGCATGCACTGGATGAGGAGTTACAAATGGTTTGTAATCATATGATATTTACTCATATGTTATAAATGTATGAGAAAATGCATGGTGGGTTGTGGTGTGTCCTTATGCCCAATATGAATGGGCCAAGGCACTGAGATAGTTTTCTAAGATTTATATTTATTCTCCTAATCCAAATCTCGCTTTCTCTTCCCCCTTTTACCATAATAGATACTCTCATATCAGGATTTTAAGGAGAATCCCACCCAAAAATTGGTTGATTTGGGTTAGACCACGGATACACCATGGGGGAAGGAACAATTTGGTTGCTTCTCAACAATCTTCATCAATCATGTGATTAAAATGGAAGATTTGACCATTTTCAATGTAAGGTATATAAGATTATTCATTTTATATTACACATTGTTTCAATTTCATAACATGGTGACCCTGAGTCTGAGGTTTATTATTATTTTACTCTACTTTAATAAGTGTTATTCGATGCTTAGAAACTCATCAATGGTGTCATAGTATTTACATTATTCAAATGATTCATGAAATCATGATTTAAATTGGTGAAAATAGATATCATCTTTCAAGTCACCAAATGCAACATAGATTTTTTTACCTATCCTTAGGATATGGGATATCATAAGATGTGATATGGTTACGACATACAATATATTATATCATAGGTGATGACATAATATAAATCCTTTATTTTATATATATATATCATAATGTAAGATATGTGAAATATATAAAATGTGGTGAATAATTTGTTCTATATCATGAAATATGATTGAGATAGTCATATTTGGTGATGGTGCCAATTTATATCATTCCATGTCATCAAAAAAGAGTATTGTATGGTTGAGGTGACATCAGGCTTATCATAAGCCATGATAGTTAAACTAAAGTGTCTAATATGAAGATATAGTATAATACAGCTGATGTCATGGATTATCCATTATGGGTCACTAAGTATCATTCATATTAGATGATATAAGATTTCATTATGTTTCTAATTACAACATATTATATTTTTTAAAAAAAATATGATTTTTTTTAATTTTACAATTATGAATTGAATTATCTAATTTATAAAATATTTATAAATTATTGAAAATGTATGTAATGGATCGGACCCCTCTGGTCCATTCCTTTCTTGAAATCGATGTGGTCAACACGGCGCGCGTAACAATGATAATTATTAATGATAAAAACGAAGAAGTTTTTTTAAAAAAAAATTAAAAGATGTTTTGTCAGTTTATTATATTAAATAATAAAGATGGTGATATAAAGTGCGTGATTAATTAAATTAAAAGGGGTTTTAATTCTAAATAAGAATTTAAAAAAATAAGGCGTTTAGTTTAATATTAATTGAGAAATTGTTGGAATTAAATTAGAATAATAATAATAGGTGTTGCGTTATTAATATTATTCATAATATTAATGAGAAATTAATAAAATGAGTTATGATATTTATTTCAAGTAAATAAATGAAGATGCGTAGCGTAAGTGTTATTATTATTATGATAGCTTGAAAATATTTGGTGTTAATTAAATTAAAATGGTTTTAGTTTAATCAATGTGAAATAAAAGAAATATAATTGAATAATTAAATTGATGTATGTTACGCGACATTGATGTGGCATGGTTGGATTCGTATATCCAACGCGGTGGTTTAATGTAGTCAATGCGATGAGCATAAATATTATTGTTATTAAAAATAATAATGGCGATGAGTTAATAAAATGAGATAATGAATTGTTATTATTATTATTGAAAAAGAGTAATAACAATGATGACGTAAAAATATGTGCGAGAGATTAATGAAATTAAATGTATTAAAAATGGGTTGAATATGTAAGTTATATTAATTTCGTTTTGTCATTTAATTCAATTAAATGAAATGGTTTTGAGTCACATGGAATGGTTTTAGTTTAATATAAGAATAATTATGGTAATATAATTTAATGGGACTAAATTTGAACATTAATGATGGGTATTATTAATATTAATTTTATTAATAATGGTATTGAAGTGATATTGGAGAGAGATTACAAAGTGATGGAATAATAAAGAAAATAATAAAAACCATAAAGGAATGAAGGTTGGGGCATGTTGGGCATGGAATTAGGAAGGGAGGCGCCACTTTTGGTGCAGTATTAATTATTATTATAATAATAATTTTTGAAATAAGGTGAAATGAAAAAAAATTGAAATCTTATGATGTGCTGGGCATGAGGGGAAATAAAGGGGCATAAATATAATTGTGATTGGAGAGAGAAATTTTTAAAATATAATAATGATTAAATGATAATAATGATAATATAGAAGTGGAGTCAATCATGGGGGCTTATGCGCTTCACTTTAATACATGTTGAGCGTGGGTTCTTATTTGAGGTGGAAAGAAAATAAGTGTTAAATTAAATTAAATAATATAATAATAATGTTTTTGTTTTGGGTTATATAATCTTAATTTGACCGTAACTTCTTCATATGGTGTCGGAATGACGAACCGTCAGCGGCAGTGTAATCCTGTAATTAAGACGGTCATTTTAGGACTAGTGATGGATACCTTTTTATGAGTTATGTCTCGGGTCAACGAAACACACATATTAACGTCTTATTATTAAAACGCGTGGAAATCGCGTGACGTGTCGTGTGTTGACCAGTCAAAATGCTTAACGGGTGTACGGTCACACTGTGTATTCATCAATACACGCTGCATACTGTTTTACCTATTCGTTTCCTATATAATAAAGGGTCGCGGATTATTTCCAGACCAATCGTTTCTTCTTCGCACGACGACGCTATTGGACGATCGAGAAGTATTCCTCCTCTAACTTCGTTGTCCGAGCTCCGAATTACGATCCGTCAGCAGCCACAGGATCGTAGCGACGAGACAAAGCTTCTAAGCCCGGACTTGTCACCTTTCCTTCCGGCCATCCTTCTCCAGCTTCCATCCTAGGAGGCGTTTGTCGGGTTTGGCGAAGGCGGAGGACACCGAAGGACGTCATCGGAAGCAACGTGATCAGGACCTTTTGAGGTAGGGATATCACATTTGTCTCTATAATTTGTGTATCATGTGTGGCGGGTATCCTTTTGTTTTCATGAGAAATGGTTGAACCTTTAAATAAAGATAATAACTGGTTAAAGAATGGGGTTGGGAAGTTAGTGATTGTTGTTACCTTACTTTTTATATCCTGTGATATTATATTTGTGAATTGAATGAGCTTCTACCTACTGAAAATCACAGTCGTTGGGGGCCTTTGCTTACGCAATTAAATGTTGCCCTCTCCTTCTGTATTTTCTTATGGATGGAAACTTCATGAAATGTGGAAATTGGTTAATCACGTAAAGTTAACTTTTTAAATGAAAATCTAGAAACCTTGTGTGATCACCCCGGTTGAACCAAAATGGAATAATGAACATGTGGGTGTTGGATTGGTTACATGGCATGTGTTGGGGGTGTTTTGTGGGCTGTTGTGGTTTGGGTGAGCAGCAGGGCTGCGATGTTTGGGTGGTGATCTTATTGGAATGGTTGATGGTGGAAACGTGGAGGTGTGAAATGTTTTGTAAACGATGGGGTTGAAATGGGAAGTGGTTGGTTGTGGAAAATGCCTTTATTTATGAAAAGTGTTTTGATTATGAAAAGTGTTTTGAAGTAAAAAGGTGTTTTCAAATGCGGAAATGTTTTGTGTGTGGAAAGGGTTTTATGTGTGGAACTTTGAAATAAATGAATGATGGAATGTTGTATGGTTGTGATAATCTTTTGTAAATGAAATGGCATGTGGTTGCTTGCGTTTTACCTAACCTTGGTTGTGGATGGTAGGGATTTGTTTGTGAAAGGTTTTGTCTGGATGATAGTTTCCCAGTAGTAATAATTTGTTAAACCATTGCATGAAACATGAAAACCTAAATGGGGTTGGGGGATGATTGTTTGGTTGTTGATGCATTCTTCGTGGTAGCAGTGCCGAGGCACATGCTCAGTTCCTCTTTTTAAGAAGCCATAGGTTGTGCTGTGTGTTTGGTATATGTATATATATAATTGTATCTTTGTGTTTTGTCGCACCACACCCAGGTCAAGAACCTAGTTCCGAACACTCCCATTTTATGGGAGAGGGTGTTCCCCCTTAGTTACTAGCTCCTTCCTGCTCCTTCTTCCATAGGCTATGATGGCTTGAGGTGACCTTACACCCAAGACTCTTCGGGTAGGTCTCGGAGGCTGTGATGGCTTGAGGCGACCTTTAGCCCAAGACTCTTCGGGCAGGCTTACCGTTCCCAAGAACCTTCGGGATGAGGCCCAGGTGTCTGCGGGTGGGTTAGTGGTTGTGGCCCAGGTGTGTGCGGGCGAGATGCGTGGTTGTGAGGTCCAGGTGTGTGCGGGAGGGATGCGTGGTTTGGCCCAAGTGTGTGCGGGAGGGAAGAGTGTGGTAGCGTCAGGATGTTTGCCATTAGGAAGAGAAGCATCTAATTAAGTGGGAAATGGTGCGGGGTACCCAATACTTTTGTTCTATATATATACTAAACTTGTTTGTGTTACTTGGTGAGTGTGACCAGTGAGGCTGGGTGGATAGTTTTTCCTTGTTAGTTTCTGGTTCTTCTGTTTTCTCACGGGACCTTAGGGTGTCTCCCCACTTGTGCACGAGAGCTTTAGGTTTCCCTACTGAGTATACTTGTATGCTCACCCTACGTTTACTTTCAAGTTTCCAGGAGGACTACCAGGGTCGTGCAGGACCCTACTAGTCGGGCAGTTGGAGTTGTTGCAGTTGTTGTTCTCTTGTTTTCTTTGGCATTGTACTTTTGAGCTTCCTTATACTTGTACCTTGTTATAAAAATTGTCTAAACATGCATGTGGGCTTGGTTTGGGTTTATTTATATACACTTGTTCTTTTCCCTTTTTGGTGGTTGACTTGTCCTATTTCACGATCCAAAATAATAAAAAGGGTAATGCCTCCCATATTTGTGAAAACTCATACCCTTGGTGCTAGTCGCCAACCCGGGGCCTACTGGAGGTGGGACTCGGGGGTCATTATCTCCCTTTCACCATTGCCAGCTCAGGAGGGGCATATTTGGTGGGAGGGGGTCGTGACAGAATGGTATCAGAGCTGATGGTTGAGAGATAGGATGGAGTCTGGAGTTAGGCACAGTGAGGATTGCATGGGATGGTAGGGCAACAGTGTTCATTAATCTTGGTGCGTGAAATAGGCCAGGGAAGACCGGCTAGGACATGGGATTTTAGGGCCCCCCGTGATCCGATGAAAGGACTCTGAGCCTACCGAACGACCAAGTGAGACTATATTGATTGCAGGGTAGAGACCCTAGGGGAGGTACATACATCATCATGTTTGTGTTTTACTTGATTTGGGTGTTCTGGGAAAGAAATTAAAATAAAATGATAATTAAATGTTTGAGTTTTTCATTACTACTTGGGCTTAGGCGTTCCCTGGTTACCGAACAACTATGGCACCTGGACGTCAACAGAACGGCAGAGGAGTGGGACACAGACAGTTTCACGCAATAGAAGTGGAAACCCTAGCAAGGTCATAGATCGAGAGGGATGTTTCCGGTTTTACTTAAATTCTCTCACTTATGATTTGTTTAAATTCAAGATCATCACACTCCTTTGTTGGAACTCTTTTGCTCATTCTCTGGGCCTGGACCTTGTTTTTGTGAGTTTTTAATGCTATGTTGTTTCCCGCTTTTCTTTAAATGTACGTGAAGGGCCCTATCATTTGGGTAGGGGAAGACCTAATCCCTAATCGAGACGCATTAATGTGGATGCGATTTAACCCGTGCAGGCGAGTCAGTGCCGCCTAAAGCGGATAATATCTCGACATGGGAGAAGGAATTCCTCAAGCCATGTGTCCGGGCAGTGTGTGAGTTGTACGTTGTTGGGTGCAGTGTAAGTTGGAAAATCCTAATATATGGAAGTGGGAAGGCTCAGTCCTTAATCGAGACGCATTAATGCGGATGCGATTAAACCCGTGCAGGCGAGTCAGTGCCGCCTAAAGCGGATAATATCTCGACATAGGAGAGGGAATTCCTAACTCACATAATTAGGGTTGTCGGTTGTTTCTTGTTATGACAAGAGGCCTGAGAGGTATCTTAAGGGGTGGTTGTTCGGACCTTTCCCCCTTTTATGGGTTGGTTTTAATTCTCGAGGACGAGAATGTTTTGAGAGGTATCTGATGTAATGGACCGGACCCCTCTGGTCCATTCCTTTGTTGAAATCGATGTGGTCAACACGGCGCACGTAACAATGATAATTATTAATGATAAAAACGAAGAAGTTCTTTAAAAAAAAAGTAAAAGATGTTTTGTCAGTTTATTATATTAAAAAATAAAGATGGTGATATAAAGTGCGTGATTAATTAAATTAAAAGGGGTTTTAATTCTAAATTAGAATTTTAAAAAAATAAGGCGTTTAGTTTAATATTAATTGATAAATTGTTGGAATTAAATTAGAATAATAATAATAGGTGTTGCGTTATTAATATTATTCATAATATTAATGAGAAATTAATAAAATGAGTTATGATATTTATTGCAAGTAAATAAATGAAGATGTGTAGCGTAAGTGTTATTATTATTATGATGGCTTGAAAATATTTGGTGTTAATTAAATTAAAATGGTTTTAGTTTAATCAATGTGAAATAAAAGAAATATAATTGAATAATTAAATTGACGTATGTTACGCGACATTGATGTGGCATGGTTGGATTCAGATATCCAACGTGGTGGTTTAATGTATTCAATGCGATGAGCATAAATATTATTGTTATTAAAAATAATAATGGCGATGAGTTAATAAAATGAGATAATGAATTGTTATTATTATTATTGAAAAAGAGTAATAACAATGATGACGTAAAACTATGTGCGAGAGATTAATGAAATTAAATGTATTAAAAAGGGGTTGAATATGTAAGTTATATTAATTTCGTTTTGTCATTTAATTCAATTAAATGAAATGGTTTTGAGTCACATGGAATGGTTTTAGTTTAATATAAGAATAATTATGGTAATATAATTCAATGGGACTAAATTTGAACATTAATGATGGGTATTATTAATATTATTTTTATTAATAATGGTATTGAAGTGAGATTGGAGAGAGATTACAAAGTGATGGAATAATAAAGAAAATAATAAAAACCATAAAGGAATGAAGGTTGGGGCATGTTGGGCATGGAATTAGGAAGGGAGGCGCCACTTTTGGTGTAGTATAAATTATTATTATGATAATAATTTTGGAAATAAGGTGAAATGAAAAAAATTGAAATCTTATGATGTGTTGGGCATGAGGGGAAATAAAGGGGCATAAATATAATTGTGATTGGAGAGAGAAATTTTTAAAATATAATAATGATTAAATGATAATAATGATAGTATAAAAGTGGAGTCAATCATGGGGGCTTATGCGCTTCACTTTAAGACATGTTGAGCGTGGGTTCTTATTTGAGGTGGAAAGAAAATAAGTGTTAAATTAAATTAAATAATATAATAATAATGTTTTTGTTTTGGGTTATATAATCTTAATTTGACCGTAACTTCTTCATATGGTGTCGGAATGACGAACCATCAGCGGCAGTGTAATCCTGTAATTAAGACGGTCATTTTAAGACCAGTGATGGATACCTTTTTATGAGTTATGTCTCGGGTCAACGAAACACACATATTAACGTCTTATTATTAAAACGCGTGGAAACCGCGTGACGTGTCGTGTGTTGACCAGTCAAAACGCGTAACGGGTATACGGTCACACCGTGTATTCATCAATACACGCTGCATACTGTTTTACCTATTCGTTGCCTATATAAGAAAGGGTCGCGGATTATTTCCAGACCAATCGTTTCTTCTTCGCACGACGACGCTATTGGATGATCGAGAAGTATTCCTCCTCTAACTTCTTTGTCCGAGCTCCGAATTACGATCCGTCAGCGGCCACAGGATCGTAGCGACGAGACAAAGCTTCTAAGCCCGTACTTGTCACCTTTCCTTCCGGCCTTCCTTCTCCAGCTTCCATCCTAGGAGGCGTTTTTCGGGTTTGGCGAAGGCGGAGGACACCGAAGGACGTCGTCGGAAGCGACGTGATCAGGACCTTTTGAGGTAGGGATCTCACCTTTGTCTCTCTAATTTTTGTATCATGTGTGGCGGGTATCCTTTTGTTTTCATGAGAAATGGTTGAACCTTTAAATAAAGATAATAACTGGTTAAATAATGGGGTTGGGAAGTTTGCTATTGTTGTTACCTTACTTTTTATATCCTGTGATATTATATTTGTGAATTGAATGAGCTTCTACCTACTGAAAATCACAGTCGTTGGGGACCTTTGCTTACGCAATTAAATGTTGCCCTCTCCTTCTGTATTTTCTTATGGATGGAAACTTCATGAAATGTGGAAATTGGTTAATCACGTAAAGTTGACTTTTTAAATGAAAATCTAGAACCCTTGTGTGATCACCCCGGTTGAACCAAAATGGAATAATGAACATGTGGGTGTTGGCTTGGTTACATGGCATGTGTTGGGGGTGTTTTGTGGGCTGTTTTGGTTTGGGTGAGCAGCGGGGCTGCGACGTTTGGGTGGTGATCTTATTGGAATGGTTGATGGTGGAAACGTGGATGTGTGAAATGTTTTGTAAACGATGGGGTTGAAATGGGAAGTGGTTGGTTGTGGAAAATGCTTTTATTTATGAAAAGTGTTTTGATTATGAAAAGTTTTTTGAAGTAAAAAGGTGTTTTCAAATGCGGAAATGTTTTGTGTGTGGAAAGGGTTTTATGTGTGGAACTTTGAAATAAATGAATGATGGAATGTTGTATGGTTGTGATAATCTTTTGTAAATGAAATGGCATGTGGTTGCTTTCATTTTACCTAACCTTGGTTGTGGATGGCAGGGATATGTTTGTGAAAGGTTTTGTATGGATGATAGTTGCCCAGTAGTAATAATTTGTTAAACCATTGCATGAAACATGAAAACCTAAATGGGGTTGGGGGATGATTGTTTGGTGGTTGATGCATGCTTCGTGGTAGAAGTGCAGAGGCACATGCTCAGTTCCTCTTTTTAAGAAGCCATAGGTTGGGTTGTGTGTTTGGTATATGTATATATATAATTGTATCTTTGTGTTTTGTCGCACCACACCCATGTCAAGCACCTAGTGCCGAACACTCCCATTTTATGGGAGAGGGTGTTCCCCCTTAGTTACTAGCTCCTTCCTGCTCCTTCTTCCATAGGCTATGATGGCTTGAGGTGACCTTACACCCAAGACTCTTCGGGTAGGTCTCGGAGGCTGTGATGGCTTGAGGCAACCTTTATCCCAAGACTCTTCGGGCAGGCTTACCGTTCCCAAGAACCTTCGGGATGAGGCCCAGGTGTCTGCAGGCGGGTTAGTGGTTGTGGCCCAGGTGTGTGCGGGTGAGATGCATGGTTGTGAGGCCCAGGTGTGTGCGGGCGAGATGCGTGGTTTGTCCCAGGTGTGTGCGGGCGGGAAGAGTGTGGTAGCGTCAGGACGTTTGCCGTTAGGAAGAGCAGCATCTAATTAAGTGGGAAATGGTGCGGGGTACCCAATACTTTTGTTCTATATATATACTAAACTTGTTTGTGTTACTTGGTGAGTGTGACCAGTGAGGCTGGGTGGATAGTTTTTCCTTGTTAGTTTCTAGTTCTTCTGTTTTCTCACGGGACCTTAGGGTGTCTCCCCACTTGTGCATGAGAGCTTTAGGTTTCCCTACTGAGTATACTTGTATGCTCACCCTACGTTTACTTTCAGGTTTCTAGGAGGACTACGAGGGCCGTGCGGGACCCTACTAGTCGGGCAGTTGGAGTTGTTGCAGTTGTTGTTCTCTTGTTTTCTTTGGCATTGTACTTTTGAGCTTCCTTGTACTTGTACCTTGTTATAAAAATTGTCTAAACATGCATGTGGGCTTGGTTTGGGTTTATTTATATACACTTGTTCTTTTCTCTTTTTGGTGGTTGACTTGTCCTATTTCCCGATCCAAAATAATAAAAAGGGTAATGCCTCCCATATTTGTGAAAACTCATACCCTTGGTGCTAGTCGCCAACCTGGGGCCTACTGGAGGCGAGACTCGGGGGTCATTATCTCCCTTTCACCATTGCCAGCTCAGGAGGGGCATCTTTGGTAGGAGGGGGTCGTGACAATGTATTTTGGGATATTTATTTGATTTATAATTTTTTTAAAATTAATTAATTATAAAGTGTTTATTATTAACTATTATACATATTTGAAACATTTATTAAATAAATATCCATAATATTAAATATTAATATTAAATATGTTTTAATTTATATAGAATCACTTATAATTTGGATATAAAGTGTTTATATATAAATTCTATGATAATTTATAAAGTGTTTGAAAATTAAAAAATAAAGAAAAATATAAGAGTTTATATTGATTTATAAATTATTCATAATTGTTAACTTGAAATGTTAAAACATAAAGGCCTTACTTGATGAAATTATTTCTACAATATCAAAATGAGTTTTTATAATTTATATGATAAAGATTAAAATAAAATTAAATATGGGATATTTTGATAGTGTAAATTTTTTAAATAATAGATTTGGTATAGAAAGTTTTTATATTTCATTTAATATCATATATTTAAGTATAATTATATATAGAATATAATATGAATGATTTTTTGTTAGAAATAAATATAAAATGTTTATTTTTATTTAATTATGGAATGTGTGTAATGCATGACTCAATTATAAATAATTTATAATCATTTAATTTATGATTCCTTTATTTATTTTGTGTTATTTCCGCAGTTTATTTATAAAAATAACTTTTATATTGTTAATGGATGTATGCTTTAGTTTAAAGTTTTAAAATAATTCTATGAATTATTATTCATGAAATTAATAAGTTGCATGTTATGTATGATAAATGATTAATTTTTTTCCTACCTTGACTTTGTCTTATACTATGTTATGAGGTTTAATTATGAAGTTCATTATAGTTTATAGAAATTAAGTATAATAATTGTAATCGAATTTATTTCTATCTTGTATAAGGAACCATTAGTAGAGTGACATTGTTCCAAAATATTGACTGGCCTGGGAGAATAGTATCTATTTAAAAAAGTATGTGTAGGCATCCTATTTCTCTATGCTAACTCTTATGGGGATTATCGGTTTTTTGTTACTTTAAGGTTTCTAATAAAAGGGTTTCATTTACCTAATTAATGGGACTTATTTGGATATGTATAAATATAACTGGCTTTTAATTTGGGTCAGTAACACAAGCTATGATTTGTTGAAGAACCTAAGAGACGTTTGAATAACACCATGGATTTGAGGAATTCTTTTAGACTTTTTTATTATTGTATTTATTTTAAAACAGATATTTAAAGTTTTTTTGGTGATTATAAATTATTTTTGTGTTCCTGGGGATTTTTGAAATGATTCTAAGGATATTTCATAAAGTTTGTAATTTCTTATGTGAAGATGAAAAATGGAAAAGTCCATATTCACATATGAGTCACCTATGTAAGGGGTTTCACACCACATAAGGGGATCAACATAAGGTGATCTTTGCCATGTAAAATGAAGTATTTATGTATAGAAATAGCTATAATGTGATCAAAAACATGTATAGTGATTAACATAAGTGTGTTGGATGGCATATGGGGATTGATGTAAGCATGCAACTCAACATAAAGATCCTACAACCACATATGGGGATTGATGTGAGATTCAACCACATACCACATATTAGTGGTATTCAAATGCATGTGAATCACATATTATTCATCCACATATAAGTCTATAAAAGATGAAATATGAGAATTCCAAAATATTCAATATTCAAATGAAATAAAACCAAACGATGATAGAGCCGATCTCCAGTGATTAAAAAAATTAAATTATGATACATTTAGTTTAAAAAATATATGATCCTTAAACCTTTGATAGTGGGAACATACATGAGAAGAACATGATGAGAGAGAACTTAATTAAATTTGATATATTTTTAAGAAAAATGAAAATGAAATTTTGAGGATTATTTTTCATTCAAAATTTCCATAATCATGTGAAATTCATATTGTGATTCTAGATAAGTTTTATAATTTCTTAGTTATAGAGAGGCTAAGATATCTAGTATTGTTGTGCTACATGTTTTTATTTCAAAATGTAATCATGTTTACGAAACTGAGATACAAGGCTAAATTGGAGAAATGAAAAGGAAACCAATGTTGGGTATTTATGGGATTTACATATATATTTCTTCAATTATTTCCAAATACATATCAAAGATGTAATTTTTCTAACATAATATTTTAATTATAATGCTTGTAGTAAGAAAGAATCATTTTTTTGGATTTTCATGAGTGGATGAGGGTGGATGGTATAAGTAATAGTTTTTTGTGAGGGATTAAAAAAAGGATCATAGTGCTAAAATGGGTATATTATTACTGTATTTTTTATTAAGAGACTCAATACATGAAATATTTTAATTTAAAGTATATTTAGTAGTCTATAAATTAATGATGTTTCTTATAATGAAATGTTAGTTAAAAATGAAAATATACTAAGACTAAAAAATATGATAGAAAAATAAGTTTAGAATATGCATGTGAGTGTAGCGAAAATGAATCATGAGAAGAAGTTGAGATTGATGCTGAGAGGCTGGAGTGATTTGAAAAACCTAGTAAGCTCAAGAACTCAATGATTGATAGGGGTAGTCCTTCAAGGTTATGCATGTTCTGAGAAATTACTAAAAATATATTTATTATTATCTAAACTAATATGATTTTTTGTTGAGTTTATTGAAGAAGTGGGTTCTATCTTTTTTATTATTTATAAAGGATCAAAGAAGAGGATTTTACATTTATTGCTGAACCAACCTGAATCCACTAGATAACATTATCATCTATTTGTGTGATGTTTTCATAATAACTTTTATGATCTAATATAAAAAACTTGTAATTATTCGGATGATATAAAATATATGTGTAGGATGAAAAAACACTACCCACTATAATTTGGTATTATGATTATAGTGGAAAATTTATAGATTAGGATAACAATTGGTTACAGTAAGCAGTATGCTCTCACACTGAGGATGAACCTTATAAAATTTATTATGGTCATTATCTTATTTAATTTCCACTTATCTCGTGAATGGATGAACATTTACATTGAGTGTATTATATAATAATCAATCGTAGGTGTTTATTTCAAGGAAAAGAAATTTTACAAGTTTGTTATAAACCACCAATAATTCATCCCACCTTATCAGGGGTACAGTCTTTTCTGGTTCACTTTCAAGAGGAATTAGAACCATGGTTCCCTATATTATAACCTCTAGAAATAGAATTTTGATAATCTAAACTAAGTGAATAGTAGAGGTGTGCCTACCTTCTATGGTAATAATTTTCATGGATTCAAACATATGATGATTTCATATATTTTATCCCATGGTCTTGAAGTGTTGGATTTAGCTACAATGAGATTTCCACCTATTAAAAGGGGTAAAAGATATAATTTTCTAGTAAAATCAACCTTAATATTGATGGAAAATCAAGGAATAACATTCTCATGTATTTATCTAATTTTTTTATAAAATTCATGAGAATATAACTACCAAAGAATTTTGGGATAAACATGAAAGAAGCTATGAAGGTCATTTAAAAGTGAAATAATCAAAGAAATAAATTTATAGATGTGGTTTTTAGTATATTAAAATGGGTGAATCATAAACCAATGATTATTACTTCACCATAGTAAAAAATATTATCAGAAATATTAGAGGCTATAGACAAAATCCTTAAGACTCCCCTATTATGAAGAAACTCTTGATAAATTTCCTTAATTGTTTTGATCCAATGAATATCAAAATTATATTATATATAGTTTCCTACCTTATATAAGATATACAAAATTCCTAATGTATATGAATTGAGGATGAAGCATACCTTTAAAAAGAAGAGATAAATTTTGAATCCATAAGGAAGCTAAAGATAAAAGAATATGAAACTAAATAATTTAGTCAATATGATGATGATGATAATGATGATGATGATGATATAGATAAGGAAAATAAAATAATCATGTCTCTATTCCATAAAATTTTTATAAAACTTATGGGTAAATATAAGGGTAAACTCCTCTTGAAGTGTTTCAAATATAGAGGCCTTAGATACTTGGTCATCAACTATCCAAAGAAATAAAACTATGAGTTTTATGTTTATGATCAAGATGAAAAACCTTAGAAAAATAAATGGGTAAATAGTTGAAAATAGTTAACAAATATGATTATTGTGATAATAAACTCACCATAAGTAAAATAATAATTGTGATAAGTAAAAAGGAAGAAGAATAAACTTCCTCTTGTAGCCAATAATAAGATGAATCACTTGAAAAAATCACTAACTTCATGGTACATTTAGAGAGGCATTAATGTTCCTCAAATATTTATGATGAATAATTTTAATAAACATATATGAATGATATGATCATATATGAATTTTAATAACGAATTTATAAAAATAAATGTCTTAATAAGGATATTAAAATTTTAAAGTATGTTGATGGGAAGAAAGTTCAAAAAAATGAATAATATCTCAAAAGAGATACTAAGATCATTGGAGAAATAAAAAATTCATGTTTAAGGTTGTTGATCATGAAAATATCAAGAAATTTCAGGAATAAAATCTTATGTTTAAAAAATAATAAATAAGTAAGTTGGAATAAAAACTTCTTACAACTGAAGAGGAGTCAAAAAGGGTAGAAGAGGACTTTAGAAAATATATTAAAATCAACGTTATATCATCCATAGAAACTAATATATCTATCACATAAAATAAAGTTAAATCTATACCTATATTTTCGCAAAAAGTTGAATCTGTTTTAAATAACTGTACAGGTAATAAATCAAAATTTGGAAAAATTTGGTTGAGAAAATATGATGAGAAACACTCTTTCACATATAAAAATATATAAAAAACAAAAATAATCCACCTTGAAGAACAATCTAGATCATTTTAAATTAGTATATAAAGTGTAATAATTAGGAATTAATTTTTCTAAATAGACCTATAGCTATAGTAAAATATTCAAATTCAATGGAAAATATTGGTGTTGTGTAATATTCAACCACAAATCTGACACATTACGGTACAATATGTATATATATAAAATAATAAATAAATTAAGTGAGAGAATATGTGATGGTAATAAGACTAAATATATGAAGAATAATGTGGGGTATAAATGTAACTCAAGTCTGTCTACCCTTTACAGGTTTGAAATTTGCATACCCTATGTTTATATGGGTTGTGAAAATTCATAATGAATTTGATTTTTTCATTTGTTGAGATGTTAATTTTGACAATATAGATTCATATTGGAATTATAGTTGTTATAACATCACAAATAGATGTTTTGAGACGTAGTTAGAGACCTAGTTAGTGGTATGGGTGCTTGAGTCAGTATCTGAGAAGGAACAGGTGGAATGGGATATGAATTTCTAGCAGAAGCTACCATTCACGCTAGGAACCATGAGGTTCATGTCTTTAATGGAGTTTATATGAGTTTTTTATCCCCCTATCTAAGTATTATAAAGTTTAATATTCCTATTAACATCCTGAATGGGTGTTGGGTGTGTTGTCTAGGGTGATTTAGGCTTTAAAATGAGATTCAAAGCACAAAACATTTGGGGGGGGCTTTTAGTTTGTGAAATGTTGTCCAACCCATTAAATTTGTCTTCACTTAAATTTTATTTTTGTTTTACTATTTTCCATTATTACCTTTTAATCCCATACTCTTATTTCTTCCTCTCCCTTGTGTGCACTCCCACTTAGCTGATCTCCCTATTCCCTCTATACTTTCCCTTGTTTTAGAATAATTTATTGGGATATTTCAATGGAATATTGAGAATAATCCTCCTATTATTCCTTCATTTTTGATTTCCCTTTCTTTCCTCTTTATTTCACATATCAGGTTTAGGGTTTTGGTTATGATTCTACCTTATCACGGTGGAATCAGCAAATTTTTATGAGTATTTTGTATAGATTTTCTAGAGGAAGTACCAACATGAAGTCTGCATGTTATGCACACCATTTTGATGGTGGTACGTTACTGTATGAATTTTTTAAAGGGTTTTATCTAAAAGTAAATAATTTTCTATAATGAATCATTATCACGTGGTACTTATTTTTTCGAGGATGGTGTCGGGACTATTTTTCTGACCTTCGACATGCATTTGATTATTGTTTTGGTGTAACCAGAGCACCCCGTAAGTATTTAATTTTTATTACTATTTGGATTATTTATAGAGGTAACTAATATTGATAAAATTAATTTATGGTATATCATGTTCAAGGTTTGGGTTTGTGTCAAGAGTGGAGTGAACCCCATGGATTTAGGTTTTGGAAAGCAGCTACAGTTCTGTGAGTTATTAAGAAATTATGCCTAATTGAATTAAATTGAAAATTTAATTAAAAATTCTTGAATAAATTTTAAATGATTATAATTAATTTAAATTGTAGTTATGGATTGATAAAATCTATAAGGATATTTATGTGAGCTTATAAGGATCTCAAAAATTAGCATCAGGTGTGAATTAAAAAGTGAATAAATCTATAATTGAGTTAGGTGGTCCCTTATACATGTCCCTATAGTATTATTAATTTTTATTTATGGAATGTGATATGTGTAGTCTCTCAATAGAGGGTGATCAACCTATTTAAAACTAAATGAATTGTATATTTAAATTTAAATGCCTATGTATGAAATAAACAAGGTGCCAAGGGCCCCGATGGACCCTTGTTCACTAACTAGGTCCCCTAGGTTGTTAATGATTTGGGACTTAATTATAAATGTTTTTATTGGGAAACTTTCACCCTGAGTGGTTATTTCTAAATAATTTAGTTGGTTTATAACTAGTGATAGGTTACATTAATTACCTCTAGGCATAGGTGAGTGATGAATCAAGATGTACATCCTTGATAGACCTTAGTGAGGACCTTAAAATTCCTTCGATCCTTTGGGATAGTTGGGATGGACATGAGGAAAGCATTCCTCCCCCACTGAGAGGTGATTACCTAGGTGGGTAGACCATATAGGGATTGATTTTTAGGTTGGGTGTGTATACCATCCCAGTATTGCTTGGAGTACGAGATGGGCATTGTACCATCATTTGAGATAGTGATGTCGGTGAGGCTTTCCTTATGAGGCCAGTAAGGTCATGATGTGATCATGACTATGCTGAGGGATGTTATACACTAGAAGTTATGAGTATTGACCCGAGAAATGAGAGAATGGTAGAGGAGTCCATATGGTGTGTCCTAGATTTTATGAGACCTAGGGGGCCTAATGGGTTCCATAGTGAGATGTTGGACCTAGAGATTATATGTGTGGGTAATGGGTAGTTATGATCATAGGTTTCACCTTAGAACCCATATTGATGATGATATCTAGAGGAGGTTTTGGTGACTATAACATGAGATGTTGCAGGTGCGATTCCCTACACATCAATATGTTTTGAGATACAGCTTAGCATGCCTTAAATAAGATCCTTAGATCTATATGTAGGGATAAACAATCCTCAAAGATGTTAAAATTTGGGATTCCTTGAATGTACTCCTTGGATTTGGATAATGTAGTTCCCAGAAGGGGGAACAACACCCCTAGACTAAAACAGTTTGACGTTCGATAGGGATAGTCATACCCGTAGACTCATATGATGTGTTTCTTAGTAAGTAAACCCACTATATCTAGACGATTTATTCCTAATAGAGAGAGGAACACCCCTATATTTGGATATAGTTTTCCTAGAAGGGTACACCTTATCTCTAGGTGACTATTTGGGGTGCCTTGGATATACTCCTTGGATCCTTTTGGTGGGATGAACAGTCCCCCAAGATTTCTTTATTGGGAGAGGCACATCCCTAGCTTCGAACAAAGTTTTCCTACAATGTTATGCCCCAACTCTAGGTGATAGATTCCCAATAGGGAAAACCCTTTTATATATATATATAGTTTTCCTAGTATGGTATTCCTCTCCCCTAAGTAATGAATTTCCCTAATCAATAGGGGAATTCCCCTAGATCTGGATGCAGCTTTCCTAACTGGGTACACCCTAAATCTAGATGAAGGATTCTTTATAAGGAAACCCCTAGATCTATATATAGTTTTTCTAGTAACATTTAGCCTGGATCTAGTTGGGGGACTAGTTAGTACGATTCTATTGAATTCTCAGAGGCACTGTGACATAGGTCAAAGAAGGTCTGGGTTAATCTTTAGTTTCATATTAGAACCTAAGGATAAACTATGGTTTTTTATTTATTTACAATTTCATGCCATTTATTTATCCTACTAATGATATCATATATGTACACTGCATTTACTAGTTATATACGGGGCCAATTTGGTTGTTCCATACTGAGTTTTACTCACACTCTTCTTGGGAGGACATGGCACTAGGGTTCACTAATCATACGTTCATGTTGGGAAGAAGCCCAAAGTTTCTTGATTGAACATGATAGATCAGATGAGATTAGATATTGGGATGAGGTAAGGCGCATGGATAGTATTATAGGCTCTATATATTTTAATTCTTTTATTTAATTTTTATTTTGGATTGTACCAAGGGGATGATTCATTGTAGACTAATATGAATGTGAATCTGTATGACCGTATACATTTTCTTGTTTACATGCATATAACATGATTTTGTTTATTACTTCCACATACTCTAATTATAATTTTTGTGGAATTTTTTTTCTTTATAAATTTGTTTATTATGTACTCTGATATGGGGGTAAATTCTTTCAATGGTAACACCCTAGACCCCCACTACTAGTCGACAACATCTAGAATATGGGAAGGCATGCCTGAGGTCCTAGTGGTAACTCATTGGTTTAGGGAACCATTAAGTGGTCACAGACTTGTGGAGGATGTTACAAAGTTGTATTAATGATTTTATGTGACTAATATCATAGAGTGTATTAAAATTTTATTTCTTTCTATTTTGGGATATGGTAGAAAAATGACACACGAATGTGTCAGAGCATGTGATGGATATAGAAATGGTGAATCATGAACACCCTTCTCGATAAGACTTATAGGTTACCAAGGATTGGTATTGATGTTCTTGGTTTTTTATGTTATAGTTTTTTTTATTTCACTAGGCGTGACACACTTGTTTTTTGGGGATTTTATGATTTTTTTGTGGCTTTTTGGATCTTGACCCATTTGTAATAGGTTGGTGTTCATGAAATTGTTTTGATATATATGGTTCAAATAACATATATGTTCTTTATGATTTTGACCATTGATGATATTATTAATCAATTTAATGTGTCAACACCAACATATACTATTTTTTTCTATATAACTTGGTGATGGAATTCTACTTCTCTAAACCACATATATCGTTTCTTCTGATAACAATACATGTGGAACAATTATGCGATTCTCGATGATGATAACTATGTAGTCCCTCGATATGGGATGCATAGTGACCCTAGTAAGTCAGTATAGGTATATGATTCCATAGTGAAAGACTCTTTAGGAGTGGATATTATTCTAGTTCTAAACAAAAGGAAAAAATTTAGTTATTTAAATTGTCAACAACAACATATATGGTGTTTCTCCATATAGGTTCTTGGTTTCATTATACTTAACTGAATCGTGTAATTATGGGATACTTGACCAGGTTCATGGTAGAGAGATGCCATTATATATGTATATACTAGAATATTATAATGTGATCCTCAATGGGTTGACTCCATTATATGGAGGCTCTATGTGGATTAGCTTGAGATTATTATTATTATCAAGGGGTAATCACATTTGTTGATTCCCTATTAGAATTGATGTCTGTGGGTAGGAAAAAGAGTCAGCATGTGATTCCAAATATGGATATGTGTAGATGAGAACCTAGGTTGGGTATTTTGGTATGTAAGTTATCATGAGATGTTTGAGTTGGGAACAAAGTGGTGTTTCCCAAGAGTTGTGAGTTATATGAGTTATGACTTATGGGTTAAGTGTAAGATTATTGTTCCTTGATATTTGGCTCAGGATATAGGTGAGTTGGGTATTATGGTTGAGATGATATTTGTGTAGGTAACTCTAGAAAGAGTTTATCTTGGACTTGTTAATTCCATATAGATAGGAAACTTGGATAGATGATTTAGGCTATGACATATGTACATGAGAGGTGAGACTGGGTATACATGAGAGGTAACACTGGGTATATGGTATAGGTAGCGGTATGCCTTGGGTAGCGTGATAAATATCACTTGGGGTAATTTTTGTATCGAAGATGAAATTAAAGCTTAGGATCAAAAGGATTCCTAAATCGGTATATTTTGGATGCACATTTAGTGGCGTAGAGAGAGAATGGGTAGATTATTATGGTTTTTAGGGATGGAACCATTTATTTAGTGATCATGCACTTTACTTTGATACGTGAGTGATGTTTAATTGTTAGAAAAGATCATATGGTTGATTCCATTTTGTTTAGATCAACATGTGGTAGGGAATGGTTAGTGTTGTTGGTAGGTGAACCTATATTGGGTATAATAAAATTCATGTACTATGATTCGGTTTGTGGATAGGGTGGTATGGAAGTGTACACCCATTATTTATAGATGGGGTAGATGTAGTATGCATTGGGTACATGCGGTTCCATTGAATTATAGATTATTGAACGGTTTTGTATGAGTTCAGGGTTGATGGTCTTGAATAAATTCAAGGACTAGTTTTATATGGTTTTGATGAATAAGGGAAATTTCCTTCTGTGGTGGAGGTAACATCGAGAATGTATTTTGCGTATTGGTATAGTTAATCTAGGTGCCAATCGAATATGGGTGTTTCCTAGGATGAGATGAGTGTGGCTTAGGAGGAGAGACATATGTTCAATAATGGAACCTATCTAAATTTCACTCAAGGAGTGATATAAGTAAATCCATATGGGGGGGAGTCCATCATATTCTATTGGGAAGTGTGACCCCCAATTTTGAATGAAATTTTGGTGGATTGTCCTGGATGATGTTCTCGTGAGAAAAGAATAGATAGAATTCGATATTTCATGATAGGTTCTTGGGTATGAGTGGGATGGTCATTCCCAATCATAACATGCAGTAATAGATGGAGTGTGCTTCATAGTGGTACATACCTTAAGTTAGAAGGGTTTTTGTTGTGAAAATACTGATCATTGGATAATCATGGTGGATTTTAGATGTAAGTGGGTAGCTAAATCATAATATATTTGGTTCTATAAAGAATATATGATTTGGATTCATATACGGTATTGGATGGAGTCCACGCATTAGCACTAAAATCAAAATACAATTTTAAATGCTTCTAGAATGATTCTGATCGGTGATGCACCGGTTCTTAGGTGAGAGCATGGAAACTGATTTGGATGGTTGGGGATTCAATCGTGATATTTCACCGAGTGTTAGGTTTAGAATTTAGTGTGGAATGTTTGTATGATATTGGGATTATTTTAGGAGTAAATGGATTATGGTTGGGATTTGGGTTTGTATGTCGTTGAATAAATCTAAGTGTTTCATGAATTGATCATCCATAGGAGGCCTGACTTGGGTTTTCTCGTGTAATTAGATATGGTGGGTTAGAAACCACATAATACATATCGTATCAGGGATTACATATGTTTTTTGAGAGTTTTCTGTGGCTTTTGAGGAAATTTTAGCATATTTGGTCTCTATTCTTGGTAGATGGAGATCTGTTTGATGAGGTTCAAAATCAAATACGAGGAGTGTTATTGGGGTTTGATAATTTTCTTCATATGTTTGAGTGTGTTGATATGGAAACTACACAAATATTTTTTATAAACTATTGTAATTTTTCAGTATGAAATTGAGATGGTAAAGAGCATAGTCACTCAGAATCAGTCCATATGAGCTGAGACTTGTGGTGGGGAGCACTATGATCTCATAGATGAATCAGTTTATAACACCTTGGTGTCTTCATATTAATTATTGTGGGTAATAAACTTCTCTTTGGTTCTATAATGATGATGGTTGGTGGAATGGTTTTTAACGAGTAATGCCCCCCCAGTGTTTAGAATTTCACAATAGAAAATCATTCAATGTTCTAGGGTAGAACTCAATGAATTGGGTGTGATTTGGAAACCAATTTGGGTTAGTATTAATGATTATAATATTTAAGAGACTTTTCAAAGTTGAGAAGTTATATGGTGGGAAGATTACAATACCTCATGTCTATAAGGGTTGTGAAAATTTAGAAGGAATTAGAATTTTAATTTGGTGAGTGGGTAATTTTGATAACTAAGATTCAGATTCGGAATTATGATGAATGGAATATCTCAAATTGATATTTTTTATATGGTTTGATTCCCATTTGTTGGTATGAGTTCTTTCGTGAAAATTGGGGAAGGGATTGGTGGCACAAGATCCCTCTCTGTGATTATTTCACAGCATGAACTTCTTAT
This sequence comes from Viscum album, assembly GCA_963277665.1. NCBI lineage: Eukaryota > Viridiplantae > Streptophyta > Magnoliopsida > Santalales > Viscaceae > Viscum > Viscum album. Next base: position 2,067,040,346 of record OY728126.1, on the reverse strand, counting down.
CCTTATTGTGAATGGGTGTTGGGTGTTCTTCCTTGGGTGATTCATCCTTTAAAATGTGATTCTAGCTGTGAAACATTCTGAGGAATAACTTTATGTCTCAAAAATGAGGTTTAGGACATGATATGTGAATGCACTAAAAAGATTTATTTTTTTATTTTTAATATTTTCCCTCTCTTACCTTTTAGTACCCTCCTTAAATTTCTTTCTATCACTCACATAAACACCCATCCATCTATCCTCCCTCTTCCTTCTCTATTTACCCCAATTTTGGGATGATTTATTGGGTCATTTTCATCGCGAATTGAGGTGATTCCTCTTATTCTCCCTTTTTTCTTGATTTCCCACTCTTCCCTCTTGATTTTACTTCTTTTATTTAGGGTTTTAGTTCAAATTCCACCAAAGCATGATGGAATCATCCAATTGTTATGAATCTTTCATATATCTTGGAAATAGGGTGTCTCAAAATAATATTTTCATGCCACCACGTGAAAGTTTTTATGAAGGTAAATCACCATGTGAAATTTTCTAGGTTTTTTAGCTAAAATTAAATTAACTTGGACAATAAATCATTGTTGCATGCTAAGGATTTTTTTAGGATGGCGTCGGGAGTGTGTTTTGGACCTTTTTTGTGTGTTTGGTTGTGGTTTTGGTAAAACAATATATCTATATTGTTTTTTCAAAATTATTCCTATTTGTATTATTTATAACATTAATTAGTATTTATAAAATAAAATAATGGGATGTTGTGTCCTACATTTCGATGCATGTCGAGAGTAGACTACACCCCATGGCTTGAGGTTTTAGTGAGTAGCTATGGCTTGGTGAATTATAATGAAATTATTCCTAATTTAATTAAAATTGTAATTTAATTATAAATTGTTTAATTAATTATAAATGATTATAATTATCTAAAATAGGATTTCTAGCTTCAGATAGGTGCATGGGATATTGTTGTGAGCATGTATGGATCTTGGAAATGATGTCCAAGCGTGAAATAGAAAAGATAATAAATCCATTATTGTGGTAGGTTTTCCCTTGTACATATACTAATTGTATTATGAATTTTTATATTTGTAATTTTATTTTTGTGGTCTCTCCAAATAGGGAGATCAAACTATTTAAAATTAACTGAATTGTGTATTTAAAGTTAAATTCATTTGTATGAATTGAACAAAGTATCAAGGACCATGATTGACCCTTGTTCACTTGCTAGGTTTCCTCGGCTACTGATGGTTAGGCCCTTAATTATAAATTCATGGATTGTGACACTAATACCCTGAGGTGTTATATTTAAATAAACTATATATATTAGACCAAATGATAGGTTCCCTTAATGACCTTCGTATAGTGGTGAGTGATAACTCGGGATACATGGCCCTATTAGTCCATAGTGAGGACCTTGAGATGCATTAAAATGTATGGGGAGATTGAGATGGATATGGGGTGATTGTTTCTCTCCTACTGAAAGGTGATTACCTGGGTGGGTAGAATCTAAAGAGATTTATGGATAAGTTGGGTGTGTAAACTAACCTAGTATGGTTTGGAGTAAAAAGTTGGCATTGTTCCATCCGTTGATATTGATATTGGTGAGTCTTGTCCTATGAGTCTAGTGAGGTTATGATGTGATCATGACTGTGTTGAGGGACTCCATGCCCTTCAAGAGATGGGTGTCAAACCAGGAAATGATAACTTGATAGAGGATCTCATATAAGTTGTTATGGATATGATGAGACTTAGGAGAATGCGGTGGGTGCCTTGGTGAGATGTTGTCCCTAGATATGGTATGTATAGGTAATTGTAAAAGATTATCACGGGTCTTACCTTATAACCAAGATTGTTGATGTGATACCAAGGAGGTTGTAGTAACTATGATAAAAAATATTTCAGGTGGGGTTTACTACCAATCGATTTAGTTTTGCGATATAGTTTGGGATTCCTAGGATACACTCCATAGATTTGTATAATGGGTTACTAATTCCACCGAAATTTTTCTATTTGTGGTGCCTTGGAAATATTCCTTGGATACTGATGATTCAATGTCTATTAGGGAGAACCTATAACAACCCTGCTCTTAATTTCATTTTTAAACATGATTTTTTACATAAAAATGCACTTAATAAAACTCTGAAGATCGATAAGTGTAGTTTCTTCATGAAATTAGGTACATTACATAACAACTTAAAACACGAAAAGAATCTTATTCATTGAAAACTTCTTTAACATGACCAAAATGTTCCTTCATACTTAACACTTCATGGGATAACCTAATAAAATATAAATAAAGGGGTGAGATATAAAGCCCCATAAGGGAACAAACAAGGAATAACATGAGGAATTAAATACATGTTAGAAAATATGCATATCAATGGATCATAAAAATAATATTAATAATAATTCATGATATAGCATGATAATAATTCCAAGGAAATTGTGGCAACAACATAAAATAATGCATCATAAAATAGATCAAGGCTAAGTCTTCTACGACCCCATGGTGGAAAAAAACCCATAATGGAATCAAGTAAACCCCTATCCCAAAATGACGTATCATGATACTAAACATTACCATGTTCATTGGAGCTCTATTCAGGTACACACTTCATAATCATTTCCTTCTCATGATTTTGTGTGCCACATAGATCATATAAAATGGATTCATCTGACATCATAATTTATTCCATGATAAAGGAATGTGGAATACATACATGTAAATCCCTAATAAATAAGTATATGTGCATAAAGTTTAATACCCTTGATAGAGAAATGGATATTGTAACATCCCAGTTCCAAAAGCCACATTGAGGTGCCCCATACCCGGTTGATCACATGGCCTCAATCACATTTCCTCAAATGCCATAGGCTACCGACTAGCAGTGAGGGCCTTGGATATGATAGTGGGGAAACAATGCCTTCATTGGAAAAGTAACACAATGGAAGAGAAACAAATACACAATAGTAGAATTAGTAAATATACCAACAACAGTAACAGCAGAAGACTACAATAACAAACAACTGAATCACATATATAAATGATGCATGAAACATATGTCTAAGAAAGTATCCGAATAATCACAATGCCGGAATACAGATAGTAATAAAACAAAGTACAAAAGAAACAAAAAAACAGCTCTTCAGCATCACAAGCCTATTCTTGGTCTCATGCTCTCTAGCTCTAAGGAAGTCAAGTACCTGAAGTATAAGGGTGCTTTACCTTATATATACCTTTAGTAATAACTCAAAAGCATGGCCAAAATAGGGTGTGAGACTAAATCTCAATAGGCAACCACCCAAAGATCTGTGCCTAATAGTCAGTGAATATAAGTTAGGTAAAAGTACAGAAGCAGTAAATAAGAAAGTACTCAGCAGAAAACAATTCCACATATCAAAATCAACTAATCAAGTACAGTAATCCTCTAGGATGTTCACATAGTCTATCCCCTCTAGTTCAATTATAATAATATATAAGGACTCTCTGAGGAAGCGCTCGTAGTCAATTTCCCTTATAGTCAAATATAATTCAATACTCTCAACGGAATCTTACACGGCCAATTCCCCTTATAGTCTAAAGTAATTCAAGACTCTCTAAGGAAGCTCACACGGTCAATTCCCCTTATATTCTAAGGTAATTCAAGGACTCTTTGAGGAATCCCACATGGTCAATTCTCTTTTAGCCCCAAGTTCAAGGACTCTATGAGGAAGCTCACTCAGTCAATTCCCCTTATAGCCCCAATTGGTTCAAAGACTCTCTGAGGAAGCTCACTCGGTAAAATCCCCTTATACTCTACTACACCAGGTTCTCACAACCCTGTGTAGGTGAACAAGAATATCAAGGAAAAACGGACAACTTAAACCTCAAGAACTGCTTGGCTAATCAGTCTATAGCATATCAAGCATGTCAGAAAACAAACACTCCACCCTACAACACTAGGAATGGAAAATAGGCCAGGTGGCCAAACAGGCTAAGCAGACCAATGGTCGTAAACATAACAGGAATGGGAAACACATCTAAATTCTAGCAATCAACCCTATTCATATCCTATTAACCACTACACAGGCATACAAGCATGGAAGGTAATCATCAAGGGAAAAATGGTAAACACGCAATACCCCATTCAAGGGTATTGGACAAAACTACACATAATACTCAAATACTTTCAACAGAAAGGCACAAACCACCTATCTCAGCATTGAGAGATCTCTATACATGAACCTCGAGGATTAAATCACCTTAAAATTCCAAATATCTTCAAAAATGTCTAAAACGTTCAATAGAGGATATCTTGAGAAAGAGGAGCAGTCCTGAAACAAATCTCAATAAAAAGAGAGAGCTTAACGAGGTGATCCCAACGAAATCTACGATGGTAGAATCAGAGTTCAGATGCTCGTTTGGGGGCTCAAAGGAAGATCATGGCTATACGGGAGAAATCGGTCGAACGAGACCTAGAATGAGATGTTCTTGGCTATTATATGTGACCCTAGTGTGTTTAATGAAAAAAAAAGTACATGAAATGTACTCTCCATTTCCATACTCCACTTTAAGAAGCCTCCAGGTTACCCCCACATGGTCGTATACATGGCCGCAACACAACCATAACATGGCTACCTATGGTAACTGAGTGCACGACATGTACTAATAAAGTACATAGTATGTACTCATAAAGTGCACGACGTGTACTTTGAAATTCTCTAGATTTTTCTATTTTTCTAAAAAACAACCAAAAAAGGAAAAACATACCTAAAAAGAAGATCTGAGTTCTTATCAACTTCCCCCCTTAATGAAATTTGTCCCCAAATTTCCCTAGTGTGGCGTAGAAGAAGAAACCCTGAATAGCTCCGACCATTGTGCTCGTACATTGGTCTCCCTCTCCCAAGTCTCGTCCTGTACCCACCCATGCTGCCATTGCACTATTACCAGAGGAACAAACTGGCCATGGAGGACCTTTGTACTGTGATCAAAAATCCAGATAGGATTCTCCTTGAATGACCCATCCACTTCAAGCTCAACCTCCTCTGGTTGAAAGACATTAGACAACTCTCAAAAGTAACGTCAGAGCTGAGAAATGTGAAAAACGTCATGCATAGCCCAGTACCTCTAAGGTAACTGTAACTGATAGGAAACCAGTCCAACTCTCTCCAATACCTCGAATGGCCCGATGTACCACGGAAAAATCTTACCCTATCTCATAATCCTCATATGTCCCAACCATAGTGTAACACATAGGAAAACTGGATCCCTGACCTCGAACTCCAGAGGTCATCTCCGCTGATCAGAATAATACTTCTGTCAATATTGTGCAGTAGACATCCTCTTCTGAATCAACTCTATCTACTCTGTTGTCTCCTGAACCAGATGAGGTCCCAGCAAGGTTGCCTCTCCTACCTCCATCCAACATAAGGGTGATCGGCATGGCCTACCGTACAAAGTCTCATAAGGTGTCATCTAAATAGTTTCTTGAAAACTATTGTTGTAGGAAAACTCTAAAAGAGGTATGTGCTTCTCACACGAACATCCAAAACCAAGTATGCATGCTCGGAGCATATCCTCAAGCACATGAATCGTACGCACGGACTGGACATCTGTCTGGGGGTGGTAAGTTGTACTCAAAAGTACTTGTGTACCCAAAGCCTTCTGAAGCCCCTGACTGACCCGAGAAGTGGAACATGCATCCCTATCTGAAACAATGGAGTGTGAAACTCCATGAAGGTGTACAATATCACAGATCTACAACCATCCCATCTCATCAACACTGATGGTCTCCTCGATCGGCACGAAGTGGGAGACCTTCGTAAGTCTATCCATGACAACCCAAACTGCATCATTCCCTTGAGGTGACCTCGTCAACCCTATCACAAAATCCCTCACAACATCATTCCACTTCCACTCGGGAATGGGTAACTATAGAAAAAGTCATGCTAGTCACTGATGCTTCACCTTCACCTACAGACAGGTGGAACACTTCATGAAAAAACTAGAAACATCCCTCTTCATTTCTGGCCACCAATACTGATGGTGTAGATCACAATACATCTTGGTGACACCAGGATGAACTACCCAAACTGAGGAATGAAATTCCCACATCAGCTCCTCATGTATGTCTTCTATCACTAATACATGCCTCGTGAAATGCAAGATCTCATCCTCACCTATGGTCCATCCAAGAATTGGTTCCTCTCCTGACATGCTCTCATGTAGGACTCGGCCTTCTAAATCTGATATCTGCCTCATCCACACTCGATCAAGAAGAGTAGAGGTAACAGCTACATAAGAAAGAAATGTCTTCCCTTGTCTGTTGTGAACCTCAAATTGCATCTCAGAAAACAGGTCCATAAGCTGCCACTAATTGTTGGCCTTCTGAACTGCCTATATTTGGGACCTCTTGCTTAGCACATCAGCCACTGTGTTGCCCTTCCTCGATGTATAGGCAAGTTCAAAGTCAAAATACTGAAGGTACTCAACCCACCTTCACTGTCTCCAATTCAAGTCATACTGAGTGAATATGTACTTGAGACTTTTGTGGTCAGTGAAAACCAAAAAATTCCCTCCTAACAGAAAATTTCTCCAACATCGTAAAGCATGAAAAACTTCTGCCAACTCTAGATCGTGTATCGGGTAATTATTATCATGTGGCCTCAACTGCCGAGATCCGTACGCAATGACTCCATCTCCCTACATAAGAACAGATCCTAGCCCGATACCTGATGCATCATAGAAAACAATATAGCTCTTGCATGGCTCTGGAAAGACTAGTATTAGTGCTGAAGTTAACCTCCATTTCAGCTCCTAAAAGGATGAATTGCATGAATTTGACCACAAGAACTTCGCACCCTTCTTAGTTTGACCCGTCAGTAGTGATGATAAGTGTGAAAATTCATGTATGAAGTGCTTGTAGTATCTAGTCATCCATAGAAAACTATGTAACTCAAAGACTTCATTCGCCTTCTCCCAAGAAACTACAGCTCTCACTTTCTTTGGGTCTACAGATACTCCTATCTCTGAGATAACATGACCCAAGAAGTGAATCTAATCCATCCATAAGTGTAATTTTGAAAGCTTAGCATACAACTGATGCTCTCTCAGTGTACTCAGAATGATCTAAAGATGTGTGTCATGGTGATATTGAGTATGAGATTACACCAAGATATCATCCACGAAGACCACTACGAAATAGTCCAAGTATGGATGGAACACTTGGTTCATCAGTTCAATGAAAATTGTAAGTGTGTTCGTGAGACTGAATGTCATAACCCTATACTTGTATAGACCATACCTGCTCCGGAAGGCTACGAGAGGTATATCAGATGGTTTAAAGTGCAACTGATGATAACCGGACCTCAAGTCAATCTTCGAGAACACCTGGGATCCTTGAAGTTGATCAAAGATATCATAAATCTTGTGAATGGTATATTGGTTCTTGACTGTCAATTGGTTCAGTTTCGGATAATCCACACAAATCCTGAGGGTACCGTCTGCCTTCTTCACAAATAGGACTGGCAAACCCCAAGGAGAAGTATTAGGTCAGATGAAACCCTTGGCATATAACTTCTCCAACTGCTTCTTGAGCTCCTGAAACTTTGGTGTATCCATCCTATAAGGAGGAATGGACATCGATGATGCTACTGGAACTAGCTTAATAGAAAATTCTACATCACACTTTGGAGGAAAACTTGAAAATTTTCTAGAAAGACATCCCTGAAATGCTCCACCACTAGAGGAAAGTCCATCTGTGAAGTCCCCTGGTCATTCAGATATAGTCTGGAAATCTGGGTTGTAACTCCTCTTAACCGATGATGCTCGGGTCTCGCTCTACTTGCCTAGACATCCCACTCTCCCTTGTGAAGAAATGATATTCCCTATGGTGACGTGAAACTCACCCTACGGAGATAACAGTCGATGAATGCATGGAAGGAAAAAAACCAGTCCATCACGAGAATGACATCATAGCCTATCATCTCTAGGACATAAAGGTCCCCGAAGAAGTTACTCCCATCTACCTCTAGAGGGCACTCCTTGAAATAAATTACACTCGCTGTTCAAGTCCCCAAAAGAGTGGCTAGCGTCAAGATATCATCAAAAGAAAAGATGCAGAGCCTAAGGATCTCCACAATATAAATAGACATAAAGCTATGAGAATCCCCTGTATCAAAAAGGGTATAAGCTAAAATTGAGGCTACTAAGATTGTACCTCAAACTATAGAGGGTCTGGGATTTTTCTCCTCCTCGGTCTACTCCACTGCAAAATTATGACCTGTGTCGCAGCCCTGTGACCCTGCCTGACAACTCTGAGCTGATCCACCCTGTTTTCACTGAAATACTGGTGACTGACCACCACGGCCACGAACTCTACCTCAGCCTGAATGGCCGAAAGAACTCCAGTTCCCTGACTGATGAGAAAACGATGGGGCTACTCCTGAAAAAAGAGTTATAGAAGAACCCCTGTCACCAGATACTAGTGAAAAGAGCTGACAAAAGTCTTGAATATGACCCATCTTGCCGCAAGATCAGTAATCCACTGGGTATCTCGGGCAATGTGGCCTCGTATTCCCGCTCTTCCTGCACTGGTACCACACCACCTGGAAACCATAAGATGCATCCCTCCTACTCTGACCTCCTTGACCACAATCTCTACGGCGCTTTCTTATATCAGTATGAGGAATACTAACTCTGGATGATGAACTACCCTGGCCCACTACTCCAGAATCCCACATATTATGCTCTATGATTAGTTCTTGGTGACTATAGAGGATATCAAATTCAACTTGAAGATGTTCACCTATGATCAGATGTTGTGTCTGAGACCATCCTCAAACTTCCTTGCAGGGAACAACTCATCACCTCCTAGAATAGGCATGAAACAATGCAGCTCTGTAAAGAAAGAGGAATACTCCATAACAGAAAGGGTACCCTGCTCTAGACTCATGAACTCTCGGGTTAGATCAGACCTCAAGGTCTCTAGATATAAGTAATCATAGAAGATGTTCCGAAAGTCATCCCAAGACATATTCTGATTGCATACCACCTGTGAGATCACATCCCACCACCTCTTGGTGGAGTCTCAAAGCATGTAGGCAACAAGATTCACCCACTTCTCTGGAGGTATCTCTAGATGCTCAAAAATCGTCAGCGTGACTTCTATCCATGACTCTGCAGCCTGGGTTCCTCCATCCCCTGAGAAGGTAGAAGGGTGTTTCTGCTGAAAGACCCATGTCAATTCTACCATTGACGAGGAAGGAGGCGGCACTCCCTAAAAGGTCTGCATCATCCTAAAAAATCCCTCTCTAAACTGTGCATTAGCACCTACGTCTGGTATAATTGTAGAGACCCGAAGCTTGATGTACATTGACATTACATTACATTTGCGGAATACTTAGTACATAACAAAAACACACACACAAGGATCCTTATAGTTTAGTGTCTTTAGAAACTCAGAATATAATCTTCTAATCCTGGTGAAAGATTTTCAACATCTCCCATAAAGATCTTCCTTTTTTTATACCTAAAACCTTTCTTTATATCCTGGGGAAAAGTAAACATAAAAGGGTGAGCTCAAATGCTCAGTAAGGGTAAACAAAAGAAATATCAATCACATCATATACATAAGCACATAACTTTTGGAAATCTTAACCTGTAAAAGAGATCATAATTTTATAACCTGGGATAACTCATGGCAGTGAAATGTAATCACAATAATCATAACTTAAAACATTAAACTTTGTGGCATACACACATAATCATAGAGAATCATTTCTTATTAGTCAAGACTCATTTCCAAGACTATCTTAGTGGACAAAGTCCCTTTCTGAACTGAGTCACCCTCATTTCAGTCCTGTTTCACTGAACCGGTATAACCTACCATTCCAGCCATGTCTATCTCATGAGATATAAAATCTTTACCCAATGCATTGGAGGGGGATATAGGTCCCACCCATCTCATAATGATACCATTCTTATGTGTGCCACAAAATCATAAACCACACATCATTGCATAACCCATGTAATAAAAATGGGAATCTTAAACATCATGACATCATAAAACAATTCATATACGATAAAGGAATTCATAAAAATAATTCCATCACAACATAATCAAATCAATGTAATAATAGGGATAAAAACAGAACCCTTTATTATCTTAGATGGAAAATAATTTTGATAAAACAATTGAACTTCATTTTTGAGGAAAATATCCTTTCTACTTCAAAAACACTTTTCCTTTCATAACATGTCATACAATTCTAAAATAAAAGAAGTTGATTAAAAATAAACTTGAAAACTTTTAAAGGAAGCTTCTTGGAAATAATGTTTTAAAAATCCATTCATGTCGTATAAGTTAAAAAAACATTCTTCTCGTACTTTTGTCGGAAAAGTCAAAAAAATACCTTGTACGAAAAATGACAAAAGATTCCTTTCATATCCTTTAATAAAAACTCACCGAAGGGTAAAAATGGATTTATAAAATTGTAGGGGGATGGAAATAATATTACATATTGATGAAACATGGATGTGGATGATAAAATACACCCCAGTAAATTTCAAAGTATAAACAATCTCGGATAAAAATTGAGATTGCGAGATTTTCCCTTACCTTAGGTCCGATTTTCTTCGTAGGTGTCCGAACCTCCTGTATAATGATTTAAATAATGTCATTGACTTATTTCAGAATCATAATAATTGTTATTATATCATATATGGTTCACTTATTACTTTATATTACCCTTTCTTTTGTAAATTCTATGTTAAAGAGCATTTTGGGTAAAATTGTTTCATTTGTCGTTCGTGTTTTGACTTGTAATTATTCATATGATTGCTTAGATCATAATTACTTAATTCCAGAATATAAAACATGATTTATATATAATATATATTCAGAATATAAATATAAATAATAAATTAGTAAATGGAAAGAAATACACCGTTCATGGAGACGGTAGGCCGTACGTACGCATGAACGCTGTTTTCGTTTCCTTATTGAGTTGAATGGAATTAAGTAGATGACATACATATATACATAAATCCAGTAGCTTTATAATGTCATATATTTCATTATTATTTCTTATATATACTTTATAATCATTCTTAAATGGTTAACATGGATAATGAATCTCATCGCGTCGTGGAGACGGTAGTCCGTACGTATGCACGAGCGATGATATCGTTTCCATAATTATTGTATTGAATTGGAGTGGATGATACAATATATCAGAATCAATATGATGTTCTAATAACTATGTATAGTTATTCTTTACACCATTATACCCATCCATGTAAGGTGGTGGTGGAAAATAGATTACACCACGTCGTGGAGACGGTATTCCGTACGTACGCACGTGCGGTGATTTCTTTTTCCGTAGGATGGATAGATGGTGAAATAGGGTTGTTTCATAATTATAATAACATATAAATATATGAGTGATAATTATGTTATTACTTCATAATGAAACAACCTAAGAAGAATAAGTGGAATAAGAAATAAAGATGAAAGAATCGGTAACGGACATTACCTCTTCTTTGAAGTGCTTCTTTGAGACCTCCTTTTAAGGCACTAAAATGGGTCTTTGAAGAAGACCAAAACCTCTAGGATGTTTCTAGGGAAGTTTAGAGGAGAATTTGTCAGGGGTTGGCCGAGTTTGAAGGCTCAAAGTTGTGTGAGGAAGAGAGAGAGTGGGTGCCCTTTTATAAGGGAGGAGAGGGGCACCTTTGGAATAACTAAAAATATTATTTTATTATAAAGTCAAGTTCGGTTTTAAATAGCTCAAAATTGATTTATTTCGTGGCTAAGGTGGGGATGGGTCGAAATCCTCTAATCCAATAGAATTTAGAAAAGTTTAGGTTCCTATTTTAACCTTATCATTTAGATTTAACATTAAGTTAAATAATTTTACTTTTACCGTGTCTTCTTGTGTTCTTACACTATAAGGTTAATAAACTTACTATAAGAAGCCAAACGAACCCCAAGTTGTTTATTATTAATATATATAACCTTATCTAAGTCATTTGGCCGAACCTTAGATTTTTAGGAATAAAATAACAATTAATAATATAATATTTATTTTAAATAATATTTTATGTCAATTTTGACACTATTTAGTAATTGATTTTTGTGAAACTCATAACAGAATTATAAGTTCGAAAAAAATTAATTAAATCAATAATAACATGTCATATTAACCTAGAAAATTATTTTAATTCATAAAAAGTCTCAAATTATATTTATTTGGGTATTTATAACATCAATTATGTCAATATTTCATTAATAAGATAATTACTGCATCATCGTTGTGTCATAAATAAATTAAATTATTTAATGTCTAAAAATTACAAATAAAATACCATTATATAGGAAATATTTTTAGCTTTCTAATGAATATTTATAGTCGAATTTATCTTATTTATAACCCCATATTAAAAATGTTTTAGTAAATAAACTATGATTTTAACTCTTTTAACCATTCTTTAAATAAATTAATAATAAATGTCCTAATCTAATCCAAATGGGCCTAAATGGTCATATTTTATTCCTAAGTTTGTTTTTGGTCGAATTACACTTATCCAATAGAATTAGGACATGTGTTAGGGTAATAATAATATCATCTTTACCCTTAATTACCCTATTTACTTTTAACCGTGGTAAAAAAAAGTCAAAAGTTACTATTCACCAAAAATTATTTTCATCTCATTGAACCACATTTTAGTCCTTGATATTAACCGTGTGTCTTAGATTTTCGAAATTCCACTCACAGAAGCGGGAAAATTAAGTTTTATGAAAAATTTAGTTTTTTTAACTACCCCTTAGTGGTTTCACTATTCATCAAAAAATGAAAGTTTCCAGAAAAATACCAAAAATTAGGCCTAAGATATATTTGATATTATGAATTCAAAATGATGTCTATTTTATCAAATTAAAAACATATCAGTTACATTAATTAATTTAAAAATTAATACCCGTCGTCAAAACAAATAGCGTGTTTTTAAGAGATAATAACTATCAAAAGATTGACACTTGTTTATGTCTGGTTTAAATGTGAAATTACATCCAATGACCAAAATTGTATTAAATTGTAAAAATATATTCTAAATATACTTTAAAACCACTCAAATTAATAATTTATCACTATTAATTATTTCTATTTAAAAAGTTGTTTTTAATTAAAATTTAGTAATTTTCACTATTCATCAGAATATGAAAGTTTTCCGAAAAGTACCAAAATTTTACCCTAAGCTAATTTTAATATTCCGAATCCAAAAATGAAGTCCATTTTGAAAAATAAAATTTCAAAAATTTCAAAAAGTGGTTATTACTATTCATAACAGCTAGTTTTAATAATATTTTAATAGCATATCGTTGTTTAGTGAAACTCGGTATTGCGTACTACACACGCTATCAAGGAAGGTCATGATTGCGTGTAATGAAAGGCAAGTCAAGGATGCGTGTTGTGCAAGCTCCTTTTGGTGTAGCGTACAACACAACACATTAATGAAATTAAAAAGAATATTTTTCATAAAATCTCGGGGTGTTACATTCTACCCCCCTTAAAATGAATTTCGCCCTCAAAATTCGTCGGGGTTATAAATGGTTTACTACTCGAAAGTTTCTTTAATAGAAACCCATATCGTAAAAAGGAATACCAAAACCAATCTTTAAAAACAAAAGTATGAAATGTAACGGTTACCCAAATAAACTAATCACTAGGTTTCCACATAGGTGAAAATATGGATATGGAAGAGAAATCTAACCATCATGTTCTGATGGAGAGTGGTAGAGAACATGGCTATGAAAAAGCCAACAATCACAAAGCTATTGATTTGTGATGATCTAAGGTACCATCTGATTCATCGGATATAAGGGAACTAGGACAACATTTTTGGTTTTCAAGATCATTTCCCTAAAGTTGATGAATTAAAAGAAATACTTGCATGATTTTGGTACAATCTCACTGTTGTTCGTGAATTAAACAATTTCCACTTCATCCCTTAAAGAAATGAAGTTGAATTTATTATTCATGATTTGTTAGCAGATCATGTGATAGAATGATGGGTCATTCCATCTGTCTCAAACAAAAGGTTAGAAAAAGTTATTAAATATACATAAGTCATTCTATAGTGAGATTAATCATACATGGTTCCTAAAATGGACTTATACTTCATATATCATATTGCTTAATATAATAAAACTAGTTTCTACTAAACAGGGACTTCCTGTAGGCCAGTGGTAGGCGATAAAGGCCAGTTGCCCTTCGGTTGTGGGTTCGATTCCCACAGCCTTGACCGACGCGATGGGCTGTCGCTCGTCCTGCAGATGGTCCTTTTTCTAAAGCAATATTACTATAACATCCCATCAATAATATCGAAAAAAACTTCTATCCTTAAACAATACTAACTTATGTCCAACATAATTCATTCTAATCTTTAGGCTTATCTAAAATACTTCGGTCCAAGCTCATAGTATAAAGAAAATGATTACTTGAAATGTCACAGAACAATCACGTGAATGCCATCATTTATCCCCCATATATCAAAAGATATATCTTGTTGGTCAAATTACAAACATGTGAATACCTTAATCATGTATTCTCTTGAAGAATGAATACCCATTGAACCTTAGTGAAAACATGAATGCAGTTAAAAGTTAACTCTTTCCACATATCAAAATCCTCAAAATTATATATACTCTAACCATGATATCACTTAGTCCTTATATCAATCATGAGCTCATGAATACTGTCAAATATTTCATTTTCTCGTTTTCACATATCATCTTTTTTTCCAAAAATATCTCAATCACTTTCCATGGTTACGGGTACCATAAAATTATTGAAAACCACAACAGACCAATACATAAATATTCCAATACACCATAAAATTACCTCAACAACATTATTTTTGAATACCAATACATAAACACTTCAATCCATCCTCTTCAATTATTGTCCTGGAATAAGTCCTTCCTTGATTTAGAAGTAACTTTTTAGGTCAGGGCATTGAGTTGGGTAATGCCCATGTTCTCCACAAATAATACATTGAACTCTATAACAGTCTGTTACTCTATGACCATTTTCTCCACATAGATAACATCGTTCCCTCCATTTGAGGTATTCCTCAATGTTCTTCTTCCCTTCTTTAGAAATCTCAATCTTCCTTTCTTTATGCTCCTCAACATGCGAACATGCATAATAGTCTATCTTCCTCCTCTTTGATGAATTAGGTATACCACTAAATTGAACCTTGTTAATCATATATCGCGATGACTGATTCGGCATAATCACAATATCTTTCTATCTAGGCATTACATAATTTTTTTGCTCATAGTCACCAATTTGTCCATTGTATTCAATGTTAACCGAATTCCTTCTGGTTCCCTCCATTAACTAAAACACAAAAAGAATTCTCTGAGAGGAAAAAATCATGCCAGAGAAAACAGCATAGTAAAGGGGGAGTACCCTTAATATCTAACATCTTAGGTTTAATTCTAAGATCGTTACCGTAATTCTAGGACTATAACCTATACGTATACTTATCCTTAGGTACATACCTAGACATACCTTAGAAATATCTCTAGGGATCTCACTAAAGTTCTCGCATCCTAGTTTCCAAAGGTTGACTAAACCTTTCCTCTGATACCAAATGTAGAGACCCGAAGCTTGACGTACATTTACATTACATTACATTTTAGGAATACCTAGTACATAACAAAAACACACACACAAGGATCGTAATAGTTTAGTGTCTTTGGAAACTCGGAATATAATCTTCTAATCCTGGTGAAAGATCTTCAACATCTCCCATAAAGATCTTCCTTTTTTTATACCTAAAACCCTTCTTTATATCCTGGGGAAAGTAAACATAAAAGGGTGAGCTCAAATGCTCAGTAAGGGTAAACAAAAGAAATATCAATCACATCATATACATAAGCACATAACTTTTGGAAATCTTAACCTGTAAAAGAGATCATAATTTCATAACCTGGGATAACTCATGGCAGTGAAATGTAATCACAATAATCATAAATTAAAACATTAAACTTTGTGGCATACACACATAATCATAGAGAATCATTTCTTATTAGTCAAGACTCATTTCCAAGAATATCTTAGTGGACAAAGTCCCTCTCTGAACCGAGTCACCCTCGTTTCAGTCCTGTTTCACTGAACCAGTGTAACCTACCATTCCATCCATGTCTATATCATGAGAAATAAAATCTTTACCCAATTCATTGGAGGGGGATATAGGTCCCACCCATCTCATAATGATACCATTCTTATGTGTGCCACAAAATCATAAACCATACATCATTGCATAACCCATGTAATAAAAATGGGAATCTTAAACATCATGACTTCATAAAACAATTCATATACGATAAAGGAATTCCTAAAAATAATTCCATCACAACATAATAAAATCAATGTAATAATAGGGATAAGAACAGAACCCTTTATTATCTTAGATGGAAAATAATTTTGATAAAACACTTGAACTTCATTTTTGAGGAAAATATCCTTTCTACTTCAAAAACACTTTTCCTTTCATAACATGTCATACAATTCTAAACTAAAAGAAGTTGATTAAAAATAAACTTGAAAAATTTTAAAGGAATCTTCTTGGAAATAATGTTTTAAAAATACATTCATGCCGTATAAGTTAAAAAAAACATTCTTCTCGTACTTTTGTCGGAAAAGTCAAAAAAAATACCTTGTACGAAAAACGACAAAAGATTCCTTTCATATCCTTTACTAAAAACTCACCGAAGGGTAACAATGGATTTAAACAATTGTAGGTGGATGGAAATAATATTACATATTGATGAAACATGGATGTGGATGATAAAATACACCCCAGTAAATTTCAAAGTATAAACAATCTCGGATAAAAATTGAGATTACGAGATTTTCCCTTACCTTAGGTCCGATTTTCTTCGTAGGTGTCCGAACCTCCTGTATAATGATTTAAATAATGTCATTTACTTATTTCAGAATCATACTCATTGTTATGATATCATATATGGTTCACTTATGACTTTATATTACCCTTTCTTTTGTAAATTCTATGTTAAAGAGAATTTTGGGTAAAATTGTTTCATTTGTCGTATGTGTTTTGACTTGTAATTATTCATATGATTTCTTAGATCATAATTACTTAATTCCAGAATATAAAACATTATTTATATAAAATATATATTCAGAATATACATATATATAATAAATTAGTAAATGGAAAGAAATACACCGTTCATGGAGACGGTAGGTCGTACGTACGCATGAACGCTGTTTTCATTTCCTTATTGAGTTGAATGAAATTAAGTAGATTACATACATATATACATAAATCCAGTAGCTTTATAATGTCATATATTTCATTATTATTTCTTATATATACTTTATAATCATTCTTAAATGGTTATCATGGAGAATGAATCCCATCGCGTCGTGGAGACGGTAGTCCGTACGTACGCACGAGCGATGATATCATTTCCATAATTATTGTATTGAATTGGAGTGGATGATACAATATATCAGAATAAATATGATGTTATAATAACTATTTATAGTTATTATTTACACCATTATACCCATCCATGTAAGGCGGTGGTGGAAAATAGATTACACCACGGCATGGAGACGGTATTCCGTACGTACGCACGCGCGGTGATTTCTTTTTCCGTAGGATGTATAGATGGTGAAATAAGGTTGTTTCATACTTATAATAACATATCAGTATATGAGTGATACTGATTTTATTACTTCATAATGAAACAACCTAAGAAGAATAAGTGGAAGAAGAAATAAAGATGAAAGAATCGGTAATGGACATTACCTCTTCTTTGAAGTGCTTCTTTGAGACCTCCTTTTAGGGCACTAAAATGGGTCTTTTAAGAATACCATAACCTCTAGTATGTTTCTAGGAAAGTTTAGAGGAGAATTTTTCAGGGTTTGGCCGAGTTTGAAGGCTCAAAGTTGTGTGAGGAAGAGAGGGAGGGGGTGCCCTTTTATAAGGGAGGAGAGGGGCACCTTTGGAATAACTAAAACTATTATTTTATTATAAAGTCATGTTCGGTTTTAAATAGCTCAAAATTGATTTATTTCGAGGATAAGGTGGGGATGGGTCGAAATCCTCTCATCAAAAAGAATTTAGACAAGTTTAGGTTCCTATTTTAACCTTATCATTTAGATTTAACATTAAGTTAAATAATTTTACTTTTACTCTGTCTTCTTGTGTTCTTACACTATAAGGTTAATAAACTTACTATAAGAAGCCAAAAGAACCCCAAGTTGTTTATTATTAATATATATAACCTTATCTAAGTCATTTTGCCGAACCTTAGATTTTTAGGAATAAAATAACAATTAATAATATAATATTTGTTTTAAAAACTATTTTATGTCAATTTTGACACTATTTAGAAATTGATTTTTGTGAAAATCATAACAGAATGATAAGTTCGAAAAAAATTAATTAAATCAACACTAACATATCATTTTAACCTATAAAATTAGTTTAATTAATAAAAAGTCTCAAATTATATTTATTTGGGTATTTATAACATCAATTATGTCAATATTTCATTAATAAGATAATTACTACATCATCGTTGTGTCATAAATAAATTAAATTATTTAATGTCTAAAAATTACAAATAAAATACCATTATATAGGAAATCGTTTTATCTTTCTAATTAATATTTATAGTCGAATTTATCTTATGTATAACCCCATATTAAAATTTTTTAGTAAATAAACTTTGATTTTAACTCTTTTAACCCTTCTTTAAATATATTAATAATAAATGTCCTAATCTAATCAAAGTGGGCCTAAATGGTCATATTTTATTCCTAAGTTTGTTTTTGGTCGAATTAAACTTATCCAATAGAATTAGGACATGTGTTAGGGTAATAATAATATCATCTTTACCCTTAATTACCCTATTTACTTTTAACCGTGGTAAAAAAAAGTCAAAAGTTATTATTCACCAAAAATTATTTTCATCTCATTGAACCACATTTTAGTTCTTGATATGAACCGTGTCTCTCGGATTTTCGATTTCCACTCAGAGAAGCGGTAAAATTAAGTTTTATGAAAAATTTAGTTTTTTTAACTACCACTTAGTGGTTTCACTATTCATCAAAAAATGAAAGTTTCCAGAAAAATACCAAAAATTAAGCCTAAGCTATATTTGATATTATGAATTCAAAAATTATGTCTATTTTATCAAATTCAAAACATATCAGTTACATTAATTAATTTAAAAATTAATTCCCGTCATCAAAACAAATAGCGTGTTTTTAAGAGATAATAACTATCAAAAGATTGACACTTGTTTATGTCTGGTTTAAATGTGAAATTACATCCAATGACCAAAATTGTATTAAATTGTAAAAATATATTCTAAATATACTTTAAAACCACTCAAATTAATAATTTATCACTATTAATTATTTCTATTAAAAAAGTTGTTTTTAATTAAAATTTAGTAATTTTCACTATTCATCAGAATATGAAAGTTATTCGAAAAGTACCAAAATTTTACCCTAAGCTAATTTTAATATTCTGAATCCAAAAATGATGTCCATTTTGAAAAATAAAATTTAAAAAATTTCAAAAAGTGTTATTACTATTCATAACGGCTAGTTTTAATAATATTTTAATAGCATATCGCTGTTTAGTGAAACTCGGTATTGCGTACTACACACGCTATCAAGGAAGGTCGTGATTGCGTGTAATGAAAGGAAAGTCAAGGATGCATGTTGTGCAAGCTACTTTTGGTGTAGCGTACAACACAAGACATTAATGAAATTAAAAATAATATTTTTCATAAAATCTCGGGGTGTTACAATAATGGATGGTTCTAATACTGGCACAACTGGAGGATCTACAAGTAGTCTCTGATTAGCCTTGTTCGGTGTCTGATCACTTCCTGGAAACTGGCGTACAACTGGAGGATGTATTAGTGGTATGAATCTACAAGGTCATGCCCCCACCTTAAAACAAGATTGTCAAGGACTGGAATTAGAAGTGTAAGAATAGAACAAGAGAAATAAATCACTCAAGTTTTGCAAAACATGACTACACAACGTTTACAATTTCAACACGGCATGTTCCCTTAAGCGATTCACATGGGTGTGTACTTCTGCTAAAACTGGTTGTGTAACACCCTAAACACATAGCATGTTGTCCTAACACAAGAGGTGTACTTGAATCCTCTTTCCCTACCTGAGTCCTTCTACAAGGTTAAGCCACACGGCTCTCCTAAGACAAGACTACACGACGTGTCCAATATTGACACGGCGTGTACGAGGAAAAATTCACCTTGCCCATGTTGTTAGTGACACGGCCTGACACACAGATCACACTACCCGGTGTGTTCAAGGAAAACACAATGTTTATGTGAAAGGTTAACACCGACCCATGTTTTTGATTACACGGCCAGCTACCTAGGTCAGACTACACGACATACTCAATCATGACCCAGAGTGTATAACTTAAGGTCAATCCATTCATGTTGTTAGTTACAAAGGAAGAAACATGGTCAACACTACACGGTGTGTGCAACTGGTACATGACTTGTTCCCACCAGAATTTCCTTATCCCATGTCTCTGCTCACACGGCCTATGACATAGTTAGGGACTACACGGTGTGTACTTATAGTACACGATGTGTACTTAAGAAACGAAGTTTCTTCCCGAACAGAAGAACACATGGCATGTAGACAAAACTAAACGGCGTGTATTCTTGGTTTTTCCAAACAGTATGCCTCAGAAACTACTCTGGAACACAAAAAACACTAAAACAGTCCCTTAAGTGCCAAATTTTGATCCGTGAGGCCCATACTCAACACAAATCAAAGCTTGGAATCATATACATGTTATAAACCAGGTAAAAAAGTCAATGATCCACCAAATTTCAGTCCATGAGGCCCATAACACCTCAAGAACCAAAGTTTGGCGTCCATTCAAACAAAACCTCACACAAACAATACCATATCAAATAGTAGGTATTTTATCAAGAAAACTATCACAACAACATGTATATTCTTCAAAACCTCTATCACAACAACATGAAATCGCTAATGCATCCTAAATGGAATGGAAATAATGAATGACATGTGATTTCTAGCAAGTGTCTATATGATGCCTGAGATGGAATACCCTCATCTCATTGAGTTGTGACAGAAATAGAACCTCAATAATATCAATGGTAATAGCACAAAACATGTGAATCACCAAACAGTGAAAATAAAATCAACTGTAAATTTGCAACATCAGAAAAATTGCAATAAACAGGGTAGGTTGGATTTTCCCTATACATGATTTAGCTACTCCCGGGCACAACTTATTACCAAGTACCTATTCCTTCCTATCCCATTATAAAGTCTCAAAACAGTAAGTCAAGAGAAAAGAATTCCTATGATACCAATTTGTAACATCCCAGTTCCGGAATCCACCCAGAGGCACCCCGTACCCAGTTGGTCACATGGCCTCAAGCACATTTCCCCAAATTCTAGAGGCTACCGACTAGCTACGAGGGCCTTGGGTGTAATAGTAGTGAAACTATGCCCTCATTTGCAGAGTAACACACTAGAAGAGAAACAAATACACAATAGCGGAAGCAGTAAAAATACTAACAATAGTAACAATGGAAGACTGGAATAACAAGCAACTAAAGGACATATATAAATGATGCATGATACATATGTCTAGGAAATCAGCAAAATAATCATAATGATGGAATACAAACAGTACTAAACCAAAGTACAAAATAAACAGATAAACAACTCCTCAGCGTCGCAAGCCTAAGCTTGGTCTCATGCTCTCTAGATCCACGGCAAGTCAAGTACCTAAAGTAGAAGGGCGCTTTCCCTTATCTATACCTATAGCAATAAAATCTTTTTGTGCCCAAAAGAATGGCCCAAACAGGGTGTGAGACTAAATCCCAGCAGGCCACCACCCAAAGAACGGTTCCTAACAGTTAGTGAATATATGGCAGGTAAAAGTACAGAAGCAGTAAACAAGAAAGTACTTAGCAGAAAACAATTCCACATATCAAAAGAAACTAATCAATCATGGTAACCCTCTAAAAAGTGTACATAGCCTATCCCCTCTGGTTCAGTTATAATAATATATATGGACACTTTGAGGAAGCACTCACTGTAAATTCTCCTTATAGTAAAATGTAATTCAAGACTCTCTAAGCAAGCTCACACGATCATTTCCCCTTATAGTCTAAGGTAATTCAAGACTCTCTGAGGAAGATCACAAGGTCAATTCACCTTATAGTCTATGGTAATTCAAGGGCTATCTGAGGAAGCTCACACATTCAATTCCCCTTATATCCCCAAGTTCAAGGACTCTCTGAGGAAGATCACTCGGTCAATTACCCTTATAGCCCCATGTGGTTCAAAGACTCTCTGAGAAATCTCACTCGGTCAATTACCCTTATAGTCTAAAGTGCTAAAGGCCTCTCTAAGGAATCTCACTTGGTCAATTCCCCTTATAGTCTACTACACCAGGTTCTCACAGCCCAGTGTAGGTAAACAAGCATAGAAAGGAAAAACGACCAATGTAAACCTCGAGAACTACTTGGCTAATCAGTCTACAACATATCAAGCATGTTAGAAAACAAACACTCCACCCAACAACACTAGGCATGGAAAACTGGCTAGGTAGGCAAACAGGTTAAGCAAACCAATGGTCATAAACAGAACATGCATGGGCAACAAACCCAAATCCTAGAAATCAACCCTATTCATATCCAATTAACCTCTACACAGGCATACAAGCATAGTAGGTAATCAACAAGGGTAAAATGGTAAACACGCAATACCCCGTTCAAGGGTATTAGACAAAGTTGCACATAATACTCAAATACTTTCAATGGAAAGGCACAAACTACCTTCCTCAGCGTTGGGAGATCGCTATACATGAACCTCAAGGCTTGAATCACCTTAGGATGCCGAAGATCTACAAAAATGCCTAAAACATCCAACAAAGGATAACTTGAGAAAGAGGAGGAATCATGAAACGAATCTCAAGCAGAAGAGAGAGCTTACCGAGGTTTTCCTAATGCAATCGACTGTGGACGAATTGGAGTTTTAATGCTCGGTCAGGGGCTTGGAGGAAGATCGCGGTCGTACAAGAGCTCTTGGCCGAATGAGACCTAAAATGAGACGTTCTTGGCGATTAAACGTGACCCCTGTGCGTTTAATGAAAAAAAGTACACAGAATGTACATTTGAAGTACATGACGTGTACTCACCATTTTTGTACTCTATGTTAAGCAGCCTCCAGGTCACCACCACATGGTCGTGTGTATGGCCGCTACATGAACAACACACGACTACCTGCAGTAACCAATTACATGGTGTGTACTCCAAAAGTACACGATGTGTACTTTGAAAATTTATTGAATTTACTCTTTTTCTCAAAAATGACTAGAAAAGGAAAAAAATACCTGAAAAGAAGATCTGGGTTCTTACAAATATGGTATTCACTGCACAATTATTTTGGAATGGAAATTCATGGGGTAATTTCGGCCGCATAACGAGATCATATAAAAATTCATATAAAATGGGTTGATGAGAGTGAAAGGGGATATCATAATTTAAACCTAAAATGGAAAGTAAGGGAGATATTTATGATCATATCACAACATAAGAAAAATGGAAATTATAATACATAACATAAAAGGAATGATTGATAAAAGAATATGGTCAAAGATTCCTTACAAAATTTTGGCATAGTAACGAGTGTATATAAGGGTTGATAAGAGGGATAAATGGGACATAAAGGGGATAAAATAATTTAAAAATAAAAAGGATAGTGATTTGGATAGGTAATAATGTTTCCCAACTTAATAAAATGGATATAAAATGGGCATATCATTAATGAATCATTTAATAAAAAGAGGAGAGAGAAAATACCTTACTTGAATGTGTAACTCCAAAGGCTTAGGATAGGATTACTGGGAATGTGGGGTGCATTGGGGGACTCTAGGGAGTAGATTTATGAGTTTGGTCAGGCTCTAAGGAGTTTTAGTGAAGATAAATGGGAGCTCGGGTGGATTTATATATGAAAGGATGGGGATTTTTTTATTAGTATTGTTTTAGAAACTACATAATAAAATATTCAAAACCAAAAACCATACTATATATTTTTCCCATGATTTTTGGAAAAGGGTATTGCTTTAAATTATTTTATATGTCAAAGCTCTGAAGATAAGAAAATATTTCCCTTTATTATTTTGAGGTGAGTCACACTTTCAAAGAAATGATTAAAAATATTAATATATTTTGTAAGTCTTACAGGATTCACTAAGGCTTTATAAAATATATAAAATAAACCTAAAATATCATTATTTTAAATTAAAAAACATATATTTGGCCGATTATACCGTTTATAGTATTTATTACTACACTATTTATCCATTATGTTGTCATAAAACACAGCGTATATTTATATCGTATTTAATTTTTACCCAAAAATTATATTGTCTTAGAAAATTATGAAAAATTAACCATTGGTTAATTTTGACATCTTGATTCCAAAAATAGAATTTATTTTATCTAAATAATTTTATAAATATGTGAATTTTCACTCTTAGAATAAAAATTGACATTTATTGAAAATGATGGTATTTTGACAATAACAGTTTTGAAACCCTAATAAAAATTACATTTGAATTCATAAAAAATATATGATAATTTATATTTATAAATAATAATTTAATAATAATAATATTTTATTAAAATATTATGTATTTAAAAATACATTAATTCACTAAAATATATTTCTTAGTTGAATTTGAATATTAACCAAAAATACTGTTTGAGCTTTAAAAATTATTTACCAAGTAACAATAATAGGATGAAAATATATTCACTATTCTATAAAAAAATAATGTACATATTATTGATTCTAGTTTCTTGATATATATCCATTTTCTACACTATAAAACACCTTAAGAGTAAGGTTCACGATGGTGGGGCTTTTGTGGGGCTGTTCGGTGAACATGGTTTGGGTCGTCATCTAGATGAGCTTGAAATTCTCTCATAAATGGTTTTTCTCATACATAAGTTATTGGATCTCATATTGGGATTGATCTTGAGAAAATCCCATAAATTCTATCTCCCTTAGAATCTTTGATAAATGGGTTTCATAGGGTATAATCCTACTAGTTGAGGTCATCACTTCCTTTGTCTACACCAAAATGATTTACTAAAATCCTATATTTATACTAGTCATGTCATCATTGTTCAATGGCTATATTATCAATAGTAAAAATACTTAACAATCATTTAAATTCAATTGGGTATAATAAAACAAAATAAGTTCATGTGTTTTCTATATTAATTAAATCAAAAAGGTGAATTTTATTCATAAATTTTTGGGTCGTTACAATCTTCCCCCCTTTATAAATTTCACCCTTGACCATTATTTTTCCTACAATAAAATAGATGAGGGTTATTATAATCCATAACTTTATCTAGTTCCCACATTGATTCTTTAAACATTTGGTTTCTCCAGAACACTTTTATGAGGGGAATTATATTATTTCATTGAACTTTTTCTCTACGTTCTAAGACCATCACTGGCTACTCTTCATCGGAAATGCCATTATCTAATGGTAACACTTCTGGACAGAGTGCATGTTATGGGTATAGTATGTACTTTATTAAGTGGGATACATGGAATACATAATGTACTTGATACTGGTTCGGTGGGATTGCTAGTTGATAGGCCATTTCTCCAATACGATCAAAATTTCAAAATGGATGATGTACCATGGACTAAACATCCCCTTCATCCCAAATATCATCACTCTCTTCCATAGAGATATGAGGAGGAATAATATGTCTCCAAAATAAAACTCTAGTTCTCATTGATGATTGTCATCAGAGCTCTTTCTTCAACTCTGAGTAGCTTTGATGTGTTGTTGGATGGTCTTTACCTTCTCCACCATTTCTTTGACCATTTCAGAACCTAGATGTTTTCATTCCCCAACGTCATCCCAACATGCTGGTGTGCTGAACCTCTTCCCAAAAAGGGATTCATAGGGATCCATTTGGATGCTCGAGGGGAAATTGTTTTTGTAAGAGAACTCCACCAAAGAAAGATGTAAGTGTCCTATGCCTTTGATGTCCATTGAGAAATCTCTCAACATTTATTCAAGTGTTTGGATAGTCTGTTCAAATTGGCTAACAGTTTGAGGGTGGTAATCTGTATTGAATTTCAGCTCAGATTTTAGAGTATTCTTTAGAATTTTCCAAAACATAGAGGTGAAACTTAGATCTCATTCAGACACAATCGATAGTGGTACTCCATGTAGCATTACCACTTCTCTGATGTATATAAATGCTAGTTTATCTAGTGATAAATCCTCTCAAATTGAAATAAAGTGTGCAACCTTTGTATAAAAATCTATAACAACCCATATATCATTGTTTCCCAAATATATCTTTGTAAGTCTAGTGAGAGAGTACATGGTGATTTTTCCCATTTCGATGTTGGTATGGGTAATGGTTACATAGTCCCCTTAGACTTCTTCCTTTTTCCTTCACTTACTGACATACTAGGCACTTTAATGTATATTCTTTCATCTCCTTATTCATTTTATCCCACCAATAGTTCTCTCAGAGATCTCAATACATCTTTTTTTATCCTAGGTGAATGAAGAAAGTTGAACTATGTGAATCATCCAAAAGTTATTTCTTTAACATATAATTTTATGGAACACATTGTCTTGACCCAATTCTCACAATTCCTTCTTCGTTAACATTGAACTATATGGATATACTTTTTCTGATAGTTGCTACTTTCTTTTGAATTACCACATAATCGTTTTGAGAAACATTTAACCTTTCTAGAAGAGAATTTTGAGTAATCATTTATTAAAGGATTGATGATGTTTCCTTATTTATGATTCCCATGTTTATTTCTTCAAATCTAAGAAGATAAGATCCTTATAAATTCTTATTAGTGATATAATTGATGGTCCATTTATACATAGAGTATCTTACACCTCGTTCACTTTCCCAAGAAAGTGGTGCATTGAGCATTCGTAATCCTTTATGATATCTATCCATATTTATTAGTGCATATTTATACCTTTCTATGTGAATATATATTTGAGACTTGTGTGATCTGTATATATTTCACACTTCTTCCTAAAGAGATAATGTTGCTAGATTTTCAATGAAAATATCACAACTTCCAAATCCAGATCATGTGTGTAATATTTTTTCTCTTTAATTTTCAGCTACCTTGAGGCATAGGCAATGAATTTTTCATTTTTCATCAATACACATCCCAATTCCTTCTTTGAATAATTTCTAAAAATTATGAAAAGCTCCCTACTTGTGGGTAGTGTGAGCACAGGGGAATTGATAATCCTTCTTTTCAAATCCCTAAATATTTCTTCACATTCATCATTCTAAGAAAATTTGACTCCCTTCCAAGTTATCCTGGTAGGAGGGTTTGACAATCATGAGAAATTTCTGACAAATCCATGATAATATCTAGCTAAACCAAGGAATATAGGGATATATATCACAAATATTAGCCTCATCCATCCCTAAATTTCTTTTTTCTTTATAGGGTTCATAGATATCCCATTTATTGTTAATATATTCCCCAATAATTAGACTTATTTCAGCCATAACTCACACATTTTGTACTTTTAATAGAACTTATCTTTTAGAAAGGTCTTTAGCACAGTTCTAAAATTCTCCTCATGCTCCTCCTTGGTTTTGGAGTATATTAGAATATTTTCTATAAAGACTACCGCTACTTTTTCAAGGTATTCTCTAAATACACTATTCATCAAGTCCATGAAGATTTATGCAGAATTATTGAGTCTGAATTCAATCACTATGAACTCATAATTATCATACCTTGTATGAAAGAAAATTCATGGGTATATCCTACTTCTTCACCCTTTCATGGTAAGATCCTAACCACAGATCCACCTTGGATAAGTATTTTTCTCCACATAGTTGATTGAACAAGTCATTGTATCGTGATTTTTTGAGCTCACAATAATCAATACAAAAGCGCATTTACCCATCTTTCTTCTTGATGAATAGGATTGGTTCACCCAATGGTGAAGCACTTGGGTGTGCAAACCCTTTATCCAGATTCTCCTCTTGTAGTTGTTTCATTCTCTCATCATGTTCCCCAACATCCATTCTGTACAGATTCTTGGATATTGGCTAGTTCTTAGGTATAAGTTTGATAAAAAAATTCAACCTCCCTGCTCAGGGGAAGACCAGGATACTCATTGGGAAACACATAAAAAAATTCCCTCGTAATAGGAATGTCTAAGATGATGGTTCTTTCCATATAATATATCATTTAATCTAGATAAACTTTATTGTAGGGAAATAATATCCATGATGGAGATGAGGGTGCCAAAGAAGATTCCACCCCCTTGAACTTTTATAGAATCAGGGTCTATTTTCCATATGGAGAGTGATTTCTATCTCATAGAAATTTATGTTGGATCTATATAGGGAAATACAATACATGCCCATAGTTGAATCAAATCCCCCCAAGGAAATTATTGAAACATTTTCTTGGAAGTTCAATTAAGAAATTGTGACAGGGGGAGGAGTTATATATATGGGATACAATAATTACCCCATTTTCCATTTTTACCGACATATCTACTTTAATGATTTGTGGTGGTGTTTGAATAGTTATACAAAAGATTCATGATATAAAGGAATGTGTAGTACTATGAACAATAACCCCACCTTTCACTTTTTTTATTATGGTTCTAATTTATCTAATATAGACTTTGGGATGAGTAATTTAAAACTATTGAACACATAAATATTAATCCAAATACATTAAAGGGATAACTTATAAATTACATTTATTTATTAATTTATGAGTTTCTAGGCTTTAGTTTATGTTATCCATGATCTAATTCTTAAAACATATTCTTATGGAATTTTTTTGCTCCCTTAATAATGATTTTTAATGAGCTTATGAATTTTTTGGTTGGAGTAGGACACTCAAGAGGGGGGGGTGAATTAAGTCCCTATAAATTTTTTTGATTTAAATCCTTATTTAAAAAATCCCCTAATTAAAGTTCAAACAGCCCAGTTAACCAAATTAAAATATTTATAAGAGTTTTGATTATTCAATTAATTTCTTGAAATATTCATTAATTCTCAATTATATAAATTGGAAGGATTGATATAAATTTTGAGTCTAATTTACTAAATTAAAATAATTTTGAGACTAAAGTAAAATTTAATTTTTTGTAATATGTGTAAAAGTATAGAAAATTAAATTTGAAAAACACAGTGGATAAAAAAAGAGTTTTAGTCTCAATAAATGGCCTAATCCTCTCCACATGCAGATCGCCTTCCACTAAGAAGTTTATATTAAAAAACTTGATCCACACCATGGATCAGGGTTCAAAACAGCATAAAAATTTGGCAAGGTCAAACATGACCTCTACCATAGTTATACATTGGAAACTAACCAGTTTACATAGGGACCTCTTCCATAGTTGTACGTCGGTGTAAAATGGTTTAGAAAGATGATTGAGTGGGGATATATTGTATCCCCCAACTTATCATAGGAGATAGTGGGTGATTATACTACAAATGCACACACTGCTCAAAAATTAGTAAAATTATACACAATAAAGAAGAAATAATGAGAGTGGTTTTAGAATGCTTTGAGGGATGTTCTTGATTCTTATGGACTCCTTGAATAAAGAAGATGTGGAATTGGAGTCCTTTTCTAGAAACAGACACCAAAACAGAGTGTTGTGGAAGCTCTATGTTTTGGTTTCCAGGAAGAGATGAGATGATCTTTGATGCTTATCTTCACTAGGGTTTGTTTCTTAATGAATGTTGAGGCTTTGGTTCTTATAAAATCCTACTTATTTAGAGTTATCAGGAATGAGTGTTCTTTATGTTTTCTTTTTTACTTTCAATTCATAGGTTCACTTGATATATCACCTATTCTTTTTTCTTGAGTGGTTTCTTTTTATATTCTTTAGAGGTCGGCAATAGGCATGATCCTTAACATGAGGGATTCCTCGTACCACATATTATTCTCTGAAAATGTATGCAAAATACAAAAAATGTCATTAATATAATAACCAGAATTGAGTTTCATAAATATGACCGTTATAATTAATTTTGAATTTAAGAGTAGAAAAAATTTTAAAAGTACTGAATGGTAGGTCATTTTATCAGTGAAACTTTCTGTCGGTGACTCTTTTTGTTGGGTACTCCTTCTATCAGTGACTCTTGTTGGGGACTCCTTATATTGATTACTCCTTCTATCAGTGACTCCTTCTGTTATTTATTCCTTCTGTCAGTGACTCATTGTATCTTTGACCACTTTCAGTGGTGACTCAATGCAACAGTATATCAGTGCATCATTGTCACATACTATCGGTGACTTGTTCTCTTAGTGACTCAGACTATCAGTGACTTAGTCTAGTATCTTTTGGTGAGTCATTCGTTCTGTTGATGACTCATTTATTCTATCAGTGATTCATTCTGTCGGTGGCACATTTTTTTTTATCGGTGATTCGTTCTGTTGGTGACTCATTTTCTCTCTCGGATAGTTGTTCTATCAGTGAGTCGTTTGTTCTATTGGTGACTCAACTATGTTGTCGATGACTCATAAGTTCTATTAGTTACTCAGTCTTATATCTATCAGTGAGTCATTCTGTAACGTAACTGTCAGTGACTCATACTTAACCATTTTTTTGTTCACCTGACTCATAGTATAAATATAAAAAGAATATGCTAAACTTATAACTAAACATAAATAAACATAATTAATCATTTTTGAACTTAACAAACCATTATTTTTCATTAATTAACATGATTGGACATGATTTTTTATTATTAAAACTGGAGAGGGCCAACAATCTCCCCCTTTCTGATTGTAACGACCCGAAATTTTGAATA
Source organism: Viscum album (assembly GCA_963277665.1). Classification (NCBI taxonomy): domain Eukaryota; kingdom Viridiplantae; phylum Streptophyta; class Magnoliopsida; order Santalales; family Viscaceae; genus Viscum; species Viscum album. The sequence goes on along the minus strand of OY728126.1, from coordinate 2,067,009,417 downwards.
AATATTGTTTCCTAATTTTATGTGTTATTTTATTTTATTTTTATACTCAACAAAAATGTTTCATTTGATAACATGAGTATAATTAAAATGAGACTGTTGGGTTTTGACTGCTATTTGACCATTGGTCAATATGACCGCTGGAAACTAAACGTTTTGATTATTGTCTCTAAATACAAGCAATCTTGGTTAATTAATATAGAAAGAAGATTCGATGGCCTCACCCAGTAGTCTTGGACCGATCGAAGCCCATCTAACAGAACTTGGGAAGGAGGTAGCACCACTGGGCTTTGCTCTGGACCAAACCCAAGCTGAACTTCATCGTGTGAAGCTAGAACGAGATCGCCTTCACGAGAAGTTCAAACTGATAGAAATTAATACTCGTGCGATGTTGGTCGAGCCTCCCTCAGATTCTCTCACCTTAGCACACCTTACACTTAGGTCTTATGCTGGTGTGATAAGGGGCAATGTAAGGAGACAATAACTGCCTTGTGTAATCCTTTGTTTTAAATAAAAATTGGGATTTCTTCTTATGATGAAGTTTATGAATTTTCAAATGTCCGGATAAATATAGTATGCATATTTTTGATGAATTTTAGAGAAAGGATATTTTAAAAATGTATATGTAAACCTTAAATAAATAAAAATGTGTAATGATTTTCAAAAAATGGTCTTCTACAATTATGTTCAGTACGAAATTTCGAGTCTAATAAGATCAACTTGATTTTTGATGAATAGTAAATTATGAATAGTGATTTTACGCTTAGGATTAGTAATTTGACCAAATGGATTAGTAATTTCACTCAAATAAAGTTTTAATATAATTTAGACACCTAGATTAAGTAATGAGATTCAATAAAATGGGTAAATAACAGTTTCATAAATTGTTATTCAAGTATTGGTTTTTTCGGGTGAATAATGTTTTTTAATTAAAAATTAAATGAAAATTATTTAGAAAATTATTTTTATAAAATGGATTACATTTTTGAACTCAGAGCATCGATATTATGTTAAGGTAATTTTTGGGGATTTTTCTAAAAAAAATGAATTTTCGGTGAATAGTGTGTTTATTTAAAAAATGAATTAAAAATATTTAGAAAAAACAGTTCATTTTTGAAATCATAGCATTGATGTTTGGTTAATGTGAAATTTTGGGATTTTTCTGAGAAAGTTGAATTTTCAGTGAATAGTAAAAATACAGTTTTAGGGTTTCGGTTTGTTTAATGACATCATAACTGTGTCATGATGATGTTGTGAGATATTTTAAGGGATGGTCGACTAAAGAGGATGAATTATTGTGTGGGGGTCCCCATGTGACCTAACTCTATGGGAAGTACCATGGGAGGGCCCATGCTTTTGAGAAAACCACTTTTGAGGTGTCCCTTGGCCATTAATGCCTTGTCCCCTCACTTTCCCTATAAATACCTAGCCCTCCTCCCATCTTTTCGACTCCAAAATCATCATCAACGAAGTTCTGGTCTCCTTACCTTCTAAGGAGTCCTCCCAAGGTGCCCCCAAGCCCTCAAGGTCCCAACCTTTGAGTTTAAAGAGTTACATTTTAGGGTAAGGGATCTGACCTCTCTCTTTCTTTTCAAGTAATCTCTTTTATGTCATTTCTTTTATGCTCCATGCTCTTATGTTGAAGGATGTTATTTTATATTAATCCTACTGCCCTTTTCATTTTCATATGATTAAAGACCCCCTATTTCTCTAATCATTTCATTTTAAGAAAGTTTAAGTGGCGCCGTTAGGCTGCTGAATTTTTAAGGGATTCTTTCACCCTTCTCATTTTTCAAAGTTCTACTTTCATGTCAAGTATTTCAAGTTACTTTTTGTTATGTTGGGGTATGATATCTATATTTATCATACTGATCTTTTATGATTATATTATGAGAGACCCCATTTGATCTCTTCAATTCAGTATTTTGAAGTTTTAAGTGGCGCCGTTAGGCTGCCGAATTTTTAAGGGATTCTTTCACCCTTCTCGTTTTCAAGATCTATTTTCATGTCAAGTCTTTCATGTTCCTTTTTATTATGTTGGGGTATGATATCTATATCTATCATACTGATATTTTATGTTCATATGATGAGAGACCCTATTTTATCTTGTCAATTCATTTTTTTTGTTGAAGTTTATGTGACGTCGTTAGGTTGCCGAATTTTCATAAGAGAAATCTTATTTTTTTTTGTCTTCCTTTCATGTTCTTCATTTCATATGGTATATTTTCAAATTTCATTAACATGTTCTTAAATCCCTTATATTCTGTCCCTATACTGTTTTATGGGTCATTTATGAATGTTTGACCCATGTCCCCTCTCTTTTCAATGTTTTCTAAAACCCTGTAACATAGCTGTTATGCTGCAGAATTTTCGTCTCAAAATGCCTCTCTCTTTTCTCAAAATTATTTTATGTTATAAAGTGAATACTCAAAGCTCTTATTTATACAGGGGTATTCACATATATACCAAAATGTTCTATTTTAAATTCTGGTATTTACATACATGAAACCCGCTTTCCCTTTTCCGTGGGTTTAAAGTGACGTAAAGATCATGTCTTTAAAGCAGTTTTGAAAACCTTATGATTATGAAATGAAACCCATTTATTTTATACTATATGTGTTATTTATAAAAATTTTGATGATGATATATGTGTCTCACATGATAATAAAGGCAAATTTAAGGGTGTTCCTTGATAGCGCTCCAATTCATTGGGTAATGATGTAACCACTAGAGATTACAATTTTCACGATACCTTGGTGAATAACCTTGGTAATTTTCAAATGACACCTTGGGGATTGACCTTGGTGATATGTTCATGATTTTCTATGTTAAATGATGTAGCCACATCTTAAAGTTATGAAAAAATTTATTTTTATTATGATATATCTCATGATTTATTTCTCATGCCTTAAAGTTCTTTTCATGACCTTATTGAAGTATCTCAAGTTCACATGTAAAATGTTTCTCTTGTTTCCCTTACTGGGCCTTCTGCTCACCCTTTCTTTTGATGTATGTCCCCAGGTTATGAGATGCAGTAATGAACCTAATATGAACATGAGGAGAAGACTTTCAAGTGTTTAAGAAAAATGTTTTATGTTTTCATGTTTTATGTTCCTGGTTTCCAAGAAACTAAACCTTAAAGATCCTCAGTTTTGTGTAATGAAATGAATGTTTATGTTATAAAAAGGCGGGATGATATAGTTGGTATCAAAGGATGGTTTAGTTATTTGTGGAAATTAGGATATGAAAACTTTAGGAAGAACCCTATAGAAAAGTTTAAATATAGGAAATCTTCCAGATATTTTGGTGAGTATTGAGTAAGGGGTTGCCAAGCAAATACATCCATGTCTGGATATGAGCAGGTAGAGGTGTCTCTGGCACATATGTACATAGGGGTAAAACCCGAAAACACCGCTTTGAGCTAGACTCGAACGAGAACTGGTACACGACAACGGGCCTTGCTGCACTCTTGGTTACGACACTCCCGGGGGATATGCTTTGGTAAATTCATAAGCTTAGTATGAACCATTATTAAAGGAACAAAGATAAAATAAAATAAATATTCACATAAGAATATACGATCATGGATAACCTAGATTGGAACCTAGGGGATCACAAGTTAGGATATAATTTTATTCTACAAGTTTATCCTTTTATGCTTAAAGTTTCCGTTTCATGATTATTGGCGAAGTATTTAAGCCCCTAATTATACTTTATCTTCTTAGTTGATGGTGGGAAATGGAAGATCATGTCCCAAAAACCAATGTGATAGGAAATGCGATGATTGCCGTATTAATATGACATATATGATTAGGGGATTCAAAGATGATTATTATTTTGGAAGACGTTCACTATTTTGGGGACCCTATATGATCGAGGTAAATAGATTACTACGGTATTTTTATTGAGGAGTAAGGTTGACATATATTTTGAAGAATCGATGAATTTAAGGCGTACTTATAGTAATTTAGGTTACTTATGGAAATTATTAACCTATCTTGGGTTAAATATGTTTAGGTTAGTTACTTTTGTTATAAGATGTTAGGAGTGGTTAATGTTGTTTGGAGATGAATGATAAAGTTTACCTTGGAAGACTATGTTATCAAATCCTTCTTGTATTTGGGTTTCAATCTTAGTTTGGTTTATTTTGAGGATTTTTAAGGACAGTTATTTACGGAATGGTCTATGATGAACTCTGGGTAGTACCATGGAACTTTAAAGATTTAAAAGTATTTTCCATTCCTATGGGATTATTTCTTTTTGAAGAGTTGTTTTACCTTACCCTTTCTATTTTTGGGATAATGTTTAAAGATAGATGAAATAGATGGTTAATCTTTTGTGGATTATGTGATTCTCTAGAAGATGATTCTTGTGTTTTGATGAGACCAAGTGTTTTTGAATGCTCATCATTTGGAGAAAATATTATTTTTGGGTAGAAACTTATTAAAGGATAAAACTCTACAAAAAGGTAGGTATATTTTCTTATGTTTTTGTTCTATGTAGTAAATGAATTCCTCAAAATTATGAAAATAAACGTAAAACAAAAATGTTGTTTGTTTACATTTGCTACTAGGTAATCAAAGAACGTTTACACACATCATAAGTTTGGGATTTTCTTATGGTTACCTTTCTCCTAATCATGTTCTCTATCACTCTCCCTCAGAAATTGACCCTTTGTTTTCTCCTCCGTGTCCATGTTTTCCTACATGGAATCCTTGGGTGGGTTAACTTGGGTGACCTTTGTAATTCCCTTTCTTTCTTTTAAAGTAATTGTTTTACTGACTCCTTTTCCGATGTGGTACTTTCAATGAAATTTCAAAACCCAATTTTAAAAATTGCGAGGACGCAATTTCTTAAGGGGGGAAGATGGTAACGACCCGAAATTTTAAATAAATCTTGTTTCCTGATTTTATGTGTTATTTTATTTTATTTTTATACTCAACAAAAATGTTTCATTTGATAACATGAGTATAATTAAAATGAGACTATTGGGTTTGACTGCTATTTGACCATTGGTCAATATGACCGCTGGAAACTAAACGTTTTGATTATTGTCTCTAAATACAAGAAATCTTGGTTAATTAATATAGAAAGAAGATTCGATGGCCTCACCCAGTAGTCTTGGACCGATCGAAGCCCATCTAACAGAACTTGGGAAGGAGGTAGCACCACTGGGCTTTGCTCTGGACCAAACCCAAGCTGAACTTCATCGTGTGAAGCTAGAACGGGATCGCCTTCACGAGAAGTTCAAACTAATAGAAATTACTACTCGTTCGATGTTGGCCGAGCCTCCCTCAGATTCTCTCACCTTAGCACACCTTACACTTAGGTCCTATGCTGGTGTGATAAGGGGCTATGTAAGGAGACCATAACTGCCTTGTCTAATCCTTTATTTTAAATAAAAATTGGGATTTCTTCTTATGATGAAGTTTATGAATTTTCAAATGTCCGGATAAATATAGTATGCATATTTTTGATGAATTTTAGAGAAAGGATATTTTAAAAATGTATATGTAAACCTTAAATAAATAAAAATGTGTAATGATTTTCAAAAAATGGTCTTCTACAATTATGTTCAGTACGAAATTTCGAGTCTAATAAGATCAACTTGATTTTTGATGAATAGTAAATTATGGATAGTGATTTTACGCTTAGGATTAGTAATGTGACCAAATGGATTAGTAATTTCACTCAAAGAAAGTTTTAATATAATTTAGACACCTAGATTAAGTAATGAGATTCAATAAAATGGGTAAATAACAGTTTCATAAATTGGTATTCAAGTATTGGTTTTTTCGGGTGAATAGTGTTTTTTAATTAAAAATTAAATTAAAAATATTTAGAAAATTATTTTTATAAAATGGATTACATTTTTAAACTCAGAGCATCGATATTATGTTAAGGTAATTTTTGGGTATTTTTCTAAAAAAATGAATTTTCGGTGAATAGTGTGTTTATTTAAAAACTGAATTAAAAATATTTAGAAAAAAGAGTTCATTTTTGAAATCATAGCATTGATATTTGGTTAATGTGAAATTTTGGGATTTTTCTGAGAAAGTTGAATTTTCAGTGAATAGTAAAAATACAGTTTTAGGGTTTCGGTTTGTTTAATGACATCATAATTGTGTCATGATGATGTCATGAGATATTTTAATGGATGGTCGACTAAAGAGGATGAATTATTGTGTAGGGGTCCCCATGTGGCCTAACTCAATGGGAAGTACCATGGGAGGGCCCATGCTTTTGAGAAAACCACTTTTGAGGTGTCCCTTGGCCATTAATGTTTTGTCCCCTCACTTTCCCTATAAATACCAAGCCCTCCTCTCATATTTTCGACTCTAAAACCATCCTCAACGAAGTTCTGGTCTCCTTTCCTCCCAAGGAGTCCTCCCAAGGTGCCCCAAGCCCTCAAAGTCCCAACCTTTGAGTTTAAAGAGTTACATTCTAAGGTAAGGGATCCGACCTCTCTCTTTCTTTTCAAGTAATCTCTTTTATGCCATTTCTTTTATGATCCATGCTCTTATGTTGAATTATGTTCTTTTATATTAATCTTACTGCCCTTTTCATTTTTATATGATGAGAGACCCCCTCTTGCTCTCATCATTTCATTTTAAGAAAGTTTAATTGGCGTCGTTAGGCTGCCGAATTTTTAAGGGATTCTTTCACCCTTTTCATTTTTCAAAGTTCTACTTTCATGTCAAGTCTTTCAAGTTCCTTTTTGTTATGTTGCGGTATGATCTCTATATTTATCATACTGATCTTTTATGATCATATTATGAGAGACCCCATTTTATCTTTTCAATTCAGTATTTTGAAGTTTTAAGTGGCGCCGTTAGGCTGCCGAATTTTTAAGGGATTCTTTCACCCTTCTCGTTTTCAAGATCTATTTTCATGTCAAGTCTTTCATGTTCCTTTTTATTATGTTGGGGTATGATCTCTATATCTATAATACTGATATTTAATGTTCATATGATGAGAGACCCTATTTTATCTTGTCAATTCATTTTTTTTTGTTGAAGTTTATGTGACGCCGTTAGGCTGCCGAATTTTCATAAGAGAAATATTTTTTTTGTCTTCCTTTCATGTTCTTAATTTCATATCATATATTTTCAAATTTCATTACCATGTTCTTAAATCCCTTATATTATGTCCCTATACTGTTTTATGGGTCATTTATGAATGTTTGACCCATGTCCCCTCTCTTTTCAATGTTTTCTAAAACCCTGTAACATAGCCGTTATGCTGCAGAATTTTCGTCTCAAAATGCCTCTCTCTTTTCTCAAAATTATTTTATGTTATAAAGTGAATACTCAAAGATCTTATTTATACAGTGGTATTAACATATATACCAAAATTTTCTATTTTAAATTCTGGTATTTATATACATGAAACCCGCTTTCCCTTTTCAGTGGGTTTAAAGTGACGTAAAGATCATGTCTTTAAAGCAGTTTTGAAAACGTTATGATTATGAAATGAAACCCATTTATTTTATGCTATATGGGTTATTTGTGAAATTTTTGATGATGATATATGTGTATCACATGATAATAAAGGAGAATTTAAGGGTGCGCCCTAATATCACTCCAATGCATTGGGTAATGATGTAACCATTAGAGATTATAATTTTCACGATACCTTGGTGAATAACCTTGGTAATTTTCAAATGACACCTTGGGGATGGACATTGGTGATATGTTCATGATTTTCTATGTTAAATGATGTATCCACATCTTAAATTTATGAAAAATGTTATTTTTATTATGATATATCTCATGATTTATTTCTCATGCCTTAATGTTTTTTTCATGACCTTATTGAAGTATCTCAAGTTCACATGTAAAATGTTTCTCTTGTTTCCCTTACTGGGCCTTCTACTCACCCTTTGTTTTGATGTATGTCCCCAGGTTATGAGATGTAGTAATGAACCTAGGATGAACATGAGGAGAATCCTTTCAAGTGTTTAAGAAGAATTTTTTATGTTTTCATGTTTTTTGTTCCTGGTTTCCAAGACACTAAACCTTAAAGATCCTCAGTTTTGTGTAATGAAATGAAAGTTTATGTTATAAAAAGGCGGGATGCTATACTGATGACCAAAAATAATGACATTATAAAGTAAAATCAGTTGATTCATAATGATTAAAGTAGTTATTATTCTTACTATATCTGTCACGACCTGTCCTCGAGGCCCGTGCCGTGACTACCCCAAGCCCGCCTTCCATAGGCCAACGGCTGACGACTAGCACCAAGGCGTAAATCCCAGTAAAAAGGGAAGGCATTGCCTTTGTAATTTAAACCAAAAACACCACAGAGCAAGCAGACAGAAGTAAACACTGAGTACAACAGTAAGTGCAGAAGGGCATGTGGGCCAGTATACAAACCCAAACTAAAAGTAAAGTACAACTGGAAAGGGAAAACAGTAACTGAAAAGTAAAGCCGCAACGCCGAGTTGTCCATTGGAAATCCCACCTGAAGGGTGGGTACAGATAGCCTCCACTACTCCTCGGGTCCAGCCGACTGCTCCGAGTACGTCCCGCCCAGTGGTCCACCTCCAGGTATCGTCCTGCTCCGCAATCCTCAACCACGATCAGCGATGTCCGTCGTCTACAACAAAAACAACGTATTGCGGGCATAGCCCGTGCAGGGGTGAGTATAAGCTACTCAGTAGGGACCCCGAGACCCCCGAAGGTCTCCCAGAATCCACAAAGGATAATCCAAAAAGAAAAGATACAATCACGAAATAACATCCGACACTGCTTAGGTATATGACCATACATATACCTAAGTCATCAATTCTCGTTCGACTCCAACATCCGAACCCAAGTACCACCCTATCCACACAGGAAAGCAAAACGTAAATCCACACAGGATAGCACAACACAATCCACATAGGAAAGCAAAACAGGATTCTGCTCACACAACAATACTTCTTTGTATGACGATAGAGATGATCAGATATTTCCACTGATTCATCTAAGCCATCGGACCCACAAAGGATCGATAGGTACTAACCCCCACAATGACCCACAAAGGATCTGACCCACACAGGATAGATAGGTAACTAACCCCCGCAATGACCCACAATGGATCTAACCCGCATAGGATTGATAGGTAACTATCCCCCGCAATGACCCACAAAGGATCTGACCCACATAGGATCGATAGGTAACTAACCCCCGCAAAGACCCACACAGGATCGGACCCACACAGGATCTGTAGGCGCTGGCCCACACAGGACCGCTGAGCGCTGACCCAAACAGGATCGGACCCACACAGGATCGGTAGCACTGATCCACAAAGGATTGGTAGCACTGATCCACAAAGGATCGCTGAGTGTTGTAGTCGTCGTCAAATCCACTGAGGATCTCTGCACAGTCGTCGTCAAATCCACTGAGGATCTCTGCACAGTCGTCGTCGTCGTCGCAGTCGCAGCCAGCTCTAGGGTTCCCGCACACAGCAAGCTCGTTCGGGAGGGTCCGCTCCACGATCCGAGAGGCTAATACATCAACTGACACATAGTCTAGAGTTGATATATCCAAAAGTTCCGTATCGTCAACAGGAACTCAACGTCACAGACAGTGCGTCAATCGGACGCCCGGTCTGAGAGTTATTGGCCTTTTCATCCCAGGGGCCCGGTTGGTTTTTAAGGAAAAACCAACCTGACCGTACTCCACCAGCGTCCAAACAACAGGCGGAGTAAGACAAAAGATCTATCTCACTAAGAGGAATACATCAAAGTCGACGGTACGTCAATCGGACGTCCGAAGCTCAAGATACGAGCGTTTCGGCTTCGAGGGCCCGGTTGGTTTTGTGTACGAACCAACCCGGCCGAACCGAAAGTATTCCATAACCCTGAGTGCGATATGTCAAAACGACCGTCTCGGTCCAAGGATCGCATCTCCACTGACGGTACGTCGATCGAAGGCCCGTAACTCAAGATACGGGAAAAAGACCGAAAAGGTCCGAAAACGGGGGGTCTGGGCCCAGACCGACCCGGCCCAACCCCCCCTGGGTCAGCCCGAACTGGGTCGACACAAACCGGGTCCGGGTTCGACCTGGATGGGCGCGACCCGGCTGGCCGGTTGGCCAGCGGGTCGGCTCGGCTGTTACGGTCGTGCCGCGAGCGGGGGGCGCGCTGCCCCCGCGTGAGGAAGCTGCGGACCCGCGTGGGGCCGCCCTTGCCAGCGGACGTGGCAGCCAGCCACGTCCCATGATCCTTCGCTGGTCCCGCACGGTCGCGGGATGTCCGGCCCGCCGCTGCGGCTTCAGCCGCGGCGGGTCTCCACGGCGGCGTGCCGGGTACCGCCGCCGTGCTGGCGTGGCGCGCTGGTGGGACGCTCCACGGACCACCGGACGAGTTCTGGTGGTCATAAAAACGCGCCGTCTTCGCCAATGGCCCTCCCGGGGCCCGTCCTTCCTAGCGAGGACCTCACCTCGCATGTGCGGCTTGTTTTGTCATCGACCGTCGTTCCACACACCAAGAACGAAAAGGGTGGTGGGTTCAGACTTGTTCGTTGGTCCGCACCCTCCGTGTTAGCGGTTTTAAAAGTCTCAAAACAAATATTTAATCAACGTCGCGGGTATAAATCACAAATATTTAAATAAAACAAACCCCTACCTCATCGTTGTCGTCGAACGAGAGTTCTTCGCGAAATTGATCGTCACGGAAGAAGAGGATCGTCGCGTCACGGAAGGGGCGTCGCGTCGTCGCGGTACACGGCGTCGCGTCGATGATCTCTGAGGGTTAAAGAAAACACACAGATTTAATTTCATGAATTAAATCCTTGTTGAGGATAAAGTCCACAAAGGAAAATTAAAAGATCTGTAATCCCCTACCTCAATCGGTGTTGATCGAAGATTGTCGCGGGGAAGGATTGTCGCAGAAGAACGTCGCGAGAGAAGAATCGCCGGCGTCGCAGTACACTGCGTCACGTCGTCGATCTCCGAGGGTTCGGTGTTCTTCTTCGCCTTTCATCGAAGGCCGGTGTTCTTCGCGTTCTTCGCATTCTTCGTGAACGAGGATGAAGAACTTAGAGTTTCTCCAAATCCTCTCAACAAGCCACCCACAAGCAAAACATGTGTTGGCCTTATTTTATTACATGCCAACAATTTGAAAAACAAGTTAAGAAACGAACCATTAATTCGGTGAATTAATGGTAACGTCTTAACTATCCAATTAATATGAGCATTAAGAGTTTTAGAAAACGCACCAGTTGACTTTCATTAAAGAGGAGTTTTCGCGGGTGCGTTACTTAGGGGGAAATAAATGGTGGGGCTCATGCGGGCCCAACCTCACAAATATCCTACCAAGAGGGTAGGATATTTTGGGTTCCACCCTATCCGCTTCAACTTAGCTTAAGTGGCTTTAAGTGAAATAAAATAAAGTTGTCGCACCACTTTATTTTATTTCTTAACTTAACCCCAATAACTAAAAACCACACCCGAGCAAACGCAACTCCGGAAAAGGCGTTTATAAGAAAATATCGGTGATGTGATTCCATCGGTGCCCTCAGAATTCGATTATGAGCACCGGTTCAAAATTTAGAAAAACCCACTCGTTCGTTCACTGAACGTACCCGAGCCAAACTTCGGGAAAATGATTTCGGGTACACCGGGCCTCGAAATCAGGTGCCGTCAGAAACTACATTCTTGTAAAATTCCAAAGAAAACTAAGAAGAAGAAAAATTTCCTTGAAATTTACGGGTCTTTACATCACTCCCACCTCAGGGATTTACGTCCCCATAAAGATACATCATAAACTAGGGAAAAAAGTGGGTACTAAGCACACATCCAAGCCTCCCGCTCCCAAGTGCTCTCCTGGAGGTTCTCGTGCTGCCATCTGATGTGCACTAGAGGAATAGACCGTCCACGTAGCACCCGCTCCGGTCAATCCTCGATCTCCACCAGGACCTCCGCAATAGTCGCCCCATCATCAATGTCTAGCTCCCCATGGTCAATGATATGCGTCGGGTCATGCACGTATCTCCTCAGCTGAGATACGTGGAAGACGTCATGCACCCGGTGCAACTTAGGTGGTAGAGCCAGGCGATAGGCCACCTCGCCAATCCTGATGAGGACCTGGAATGGTTCGATGAAGCATGGAGACAACTTTCCGCCTTGTCCGAATCTCCGTAAACCACGTCGAGGTGAGACACATAAGAAGCCGTGGTCGCCATCCTCGAACTCTAGTGGCCTCCGCCTCCTATCAGCATAAGACTTCTGTCGGCTCTAAGCTGTCCTCATCCGCTCCTGGATGACTTGGACCTTCTCTGTCGTGGCCCGGACCATCTCTAGTCCCACAAGTGCTGACTCCCCAGGGTCTGTCCAGCACAAAGGAGATCTACAAGGTCGGTCGTACAACGCCTCGTACGGTGTCATCCCGATGGTGGAGTGGTAGCTGTTGTTGTACGCAAACTCCACCAAGGGTAGGTGGTCCTCCCAGCTACGACCAAAGTCGAGGACACATGCGCAGAGCATGTCCTTGAAAGTCTGAATGGTCCTCTCCATCTGACCATCTGTCTGAGGGTGAAAGGCGGTGCCCAGACGTAGCTGCGTCCCGAACACCTCTTGAAACCCCTTCCAAAGCCGGGAAGTAAAGAGAGCATCTCGATCGGAGACGATAGATGATGGCACACCGTGAAGCCGTACAATCTCCTGAACGTAGAGACGTCCCAAGCTCTCCACTGAGCCCTGCTCTCTGATGGGTAAGAAGTGAGCCGACTTGGTGAGTCGGTCGACAATCACCAAAATGGAGTCGTGAACTCTGGAAGTGCGTGGAAGTCCAGTCCCGAAGTCCATAGATATCTCGTCCCACTTCCACTCCGGGACCTCCAAGGGTTGTACCAAGCCTGCTGGTACCTAATGCTCTACCTTCACCTGCTGGCAGGTGAGGCATCGAGAAACGAACTCTGCCACAGCCTTCTTCATGCCTGGACACCAGTGCTATCGTTTGAGGTCCTGGTACATCTTCGCCACTCCAGGATGTACCGCCAAAGGAGAAGTGTGAAATTCTCTCAGCACCTCCTCCCATAAAGAAACTGGTACTAAGGTACACCCTCTGAAAAGGACGTCGTGATCTACTCCAAAGGAGAAACCATCAGGTGCCTGTCCTGAGGATATCTGCGCACACCGCGTCTCATAGTCAGTATCCCCACGCTGTGCCTCTCTGACCCGCTGAAGTAGAGGAGGGGTGATTGTGAGATACTGAAGGAAGGCTAATCCATCTCTATCCATGAAGGATATCTGCAAAGCGGCTAGCTGCTCTGTCGCCTCCTCAAGTAGCTGAATGCCTGTCCTCCTGCTGAGAGCATCGGCTACCACATTCCCCTTCCCAGGAGTATAGACTATCTCAATGTCATAGTCTTGGAGGAACTAGATCCATTTCCACTATCTCAGGTTCAGGTCCTTCTGATAGAAGATGTACCTGAGACTCTGATGGTCAGAAAAGACTGTAAAGCGCTCTCCCATCAGGTAGTGTCGCCATGTCTTCAGAGCGAAGACCACTGCTGCTAACTCTAGGTCATGGGTAGCGTAGTTCTGCTCATGCGGCCTCAACTGACGTGATCCATAGGTGATCACCGCCCTCACCTGCATCAGGACACATCCGAGTCCAGTCCCTAATGCATCGCAGTAGACTACGTACCCTACTCCCTCCTCAGGCAACCTCAAGATAGGTGTGCTGGTCAATCTCTGTCTCAGCTCCTGGAAGCTCTGCTGACATCTGTCTGCCCACAAAAAGGGTTTCCCCTTCTTCGTCAAAGCTGAGAGTGGTGCCTTAACTCTGGAGAAGTCTGGCACAAATCTCCAATAGTATCCAGCTAGTCCCAAGAAACTCCGCACCTCCGTCATGCTCTTGGGTGGCTCCCAAGCTAGCACTGCCTCGATCATCGCAGGATCCACCGCAACTCTCGCCTTAGAGATGACATGTCCCAAGAAGTGGACCTCACATATCCAAAACTGAAACTTAGAGATATTTCCATAAAGCTGGTGCTCTCGGAGTGTGTCTGGTACAACACGAAGTGGTAGGCGTGCTCCCCCTCAGTCGTCGAGTAAATAAAAATTTCATCGATGAAGACCACGACAAATCGATCGAGGTATGGCTAAAAGATCCTGTTCATGAGGCCCATGAACACTGCTGGAGCATTGGTTACGCCAAATGGCATAACCAAGAACTCATAGTGTCTATACCGACATCTGAAGGTCGTCTTCTACACGTCCTCCTCCCGAACTCTGAGCTGATGATAGCCTGGCCTGAGGTCTATCTTCGAGAACCACCGTGCTCCCTTGAGCTGATCGAAGAGGTCATCAATCCTCGGTAGCAGATACTTGTTCCTCATTGTCACCTGGTTCAGGCGACGATAGTCAACACAAATTCGCAAGCTCCCGTCCGCCTTCTTGGCGAACAATATCGGGGAAGCCCAGGGTGAAACACTGGGTCGGATGAATACCTTGCCCTGCAAGTCCTCTAACTGTACCTGTAGCTCTCGAAGCTCGGAGGGGGCCATCCAATATGCTGGAGTGGATATCGAGGTTGTCCCGGGGTACAGATAAATATAAAAGTTTACCTCTCTACGAGGAGTTAGTCCTGGAACGTAGTCGGGAAAGACGTCCGCATACTGATCCACCACTGCAGGAAAACTAGGACTCTGCACGTCAACTGATCCTAGGATGAGGCTAGTCAACTGATGAGTGATGGGCTATCCTCTCCTCTGCGAAAGTCCATCCTGTGCTGCGAAGGCTCCCTTCTCGCCGGTGAAGGTGAACCTGCTCCCGTCGGTGCGTACACATCGCACCTTGCGCCTAAAACAATCGATCTGATAATTCACTGTAGATAACCAATCCATGCCCAAGATGACGTCTTAAGGCCTCGACGCCGCTACAAGAAGATCACAGCCGAAGCTCTCGCCTCCTAGAGTAATCTCACACTTCCGGAACCAGTGCGTAATCGTCGAGTCTTCTCTCGTTGGACTCTCTAGCTGTAAAGATTGAGCCAACAGCTCTGTCGTAATATCCGAGCTCCGAACAAGGGCAGTGGCTATGAAAGAGTGACTCACTCCTATGTCTGTAAGAACTGCAGAAAGGGTGGAATAGACACAGATAATACCTCGAATCATCTCGGGCGCGCCGTGGTCATAGGAATCCACTGCCTGGAGCTGTGCCTGTCTCTGCCCGCCAGTTCCCTGTGGCCGGGGAGGACCTCCTGGTGGTGGTGGTGGTAGAGCCTCAAAGCGTCGCCCACCACTTGCTGGTCGGCCAGCTCCTCTGCCTCGTCTGCCTGCTCCCTGCGGACCGCCATGGTCGACCCTCTGCCTCTGCCTGGGTGGCCCCTCAACCGTCTGCTACTCCTCTGCACGGTGGGTCGGGCAGTCACGAGCCATGTGGCCCTACCCATCGCATGTGTAGCACTACCTGCCTTTCGAAATACTGGCTCCACGTTGTGTGCCCCGCACTGCTGAGCCAGTGTCCTGAGGTCGTCTGCGTGACGGTCTGGTCTGCCTAGAACCATGAGTCATCCGTCGTCTGCCTGCCGTAGAAGACTCTGCTACATGCCGCCCCATGGTGGGTCTCGCTGCTGGTGTAGACTCAGCAAAAAAGCTCTCGATCAAAAGGGCTCGCTCCAGTACTCCTTCCTGGGTCGTAATGATGAGGGAGATCAGCGATGCCCTGATCTCATGTCCCAAACCCTGCTCAAAGGTCCGGGCCCAGAAGAATGGGTCCCGTACCATGTCTGTCGAGTAGCGCGAGAGATCGGTAAATCTCGCCGAGTACTGCGCGACCGTCAAGCTGCCCTACTGCAGCTCTAGAAGCTCCTGGATGTGTACCGCACGTAGGGTGGCTGGGACGAACTCCGAGCGGAAGAGTATTTCAAAGTCCGTCCAGAGGATAGATGCCTCGTCATGCACCTGGAGCATCAAACTCCACCATCTGTCTGTTGTCACGTGCAGTAGGCTCGCTGCGAGGATCACCATGAGGTCTGCTGGTGTCCTCACTAACCTAAAAACCCATACCACTTCCTCCATCCAGTCCTTGGCTACCTGGGGGTCCGTCTCCCCGCGGAACCTGGGTGGTCGCTGGCACTGGAACTCATGCAGTACACTAAGGCGATGTGCATCGTCAGCGGCTGGGGCTGGAAGCATCTGTGGCTCGGCGGGTAGAGGTACCCCCGGTGCCTCAGCTGTCAAAGGGCCATGTACCAAGGCCTCATCGCTCGGTGGGCTGTCGTCACGCTCAACTCTCGGAACCCTAGCTGGCTACCATCGTGTGGCCATCCTGAAAAGGAAACAGGTGCGCCACGGTCAGAACAGTATACCTGGTGAGCTGACACAAAGTAATCACAAATAAAACTTGAAACACACAAGCAATCAATGTTTTCGTGCATTAAGTCGGAAATCAGAATTCAGGGTCCTGGTGTACGGATACGTCGGCCTCCGCACCAACACTGGACTCCCTGGACTGATAACCACACCCAATACGCTAAACAATATTGCTTCACATAGAAAAAGATCAGAGTCCCGAGTTCTGCAGTAGAACCGAACTCCTCTGATACTAATTTGTCACGACCCGTCCTCGGGGCCCGTGTCGTGACTACCCCATGCCCACCTTCCATATGCCAGGGGCTGGGGACTAGCACCAAGGCGTAAATCCTAGTAAAAATGGAAGGCATTGCCTTTTTAAAGTAAACCACAAACACCACATAGCAAGAAGACAGAAGTAAACACTGAGTACAATAGTAAGTGCGGAAGAGCAGGTGGGCCAGTATACAAACCCAAACTGAAAGTAAAGTACAACTGTAAAGGGAAAACATCAACTGAAAAGTAAAGGCGCAACGTCAAGCTATCCACTGGAAATCCCACCTGAAGGGTGGGTACAGATAGCCTCCACTACTCCTCGGGTCCAGACGACTGCTCCGAGTACGTCCCGCCCAGTGGTCCACCTCCAGGTACCGTCTTGCTCCGCAAGCCTCAACCACGATCAGCGTTGTCCGTCGTCTACAACCAACATAACGTAGTGCGGGCATAGCCCCTACAGGGGTGAGTATAAGCTACTTAGTAGGGACCCCGAGACCCCTGAAGGTCTCCCAGAATCCACAAAGGATAATCCACAAAGGAAAGATACAATCACGAATTAACATCCGACACTGCTTAGGTATATGCCCATACATATACCTAAGTCATCAATTCTTGTTCGGCTCCCACATCCGAACCCAAGTACCACCCAGTCCACAAAGGAAAGAAAAACGTAAATCCAAACAGGGTAGCACAACACAATCCACATAGGAAAGCAAAACAGGATTCAGCTCACACAGGAATACTTCTTTGTATGACGATAGAGATGATCAGATATTGCCACTGATTCATCTAAGCCGTTGGACCCACAAAGGATCGATAGGTACTAACCCCCGCAATGACCCACAAAGGATCTGACCCACACAGGATCGATAGGAAACTAACCCCCGCAATGACCCACAAAGGATCTTACCCACATAGGATCGATAGGTAACTAACCCCCGCAATGAACCACAAAGTATCTGAACCACACAGGATCGATAGGTAACTAACCCCTGCAAAGACCCACATAGGATCGGACCCACACAGTATCTGTAGGCGCTGGCCCACACAGGACTACTGAGCGCTGACCCACACAGGATCGGACCCACATAAGATCGGTAGCACTAATCCACAAATGATCGTTGAGTGATATAGTCGGCGTCGAATCCACTGAGGATCTATGCACAGTCGTCGTCGAATCCACTGAGGATCTCTGCACATTCGTCATCGTCGTCGCAGTCGCAGCCAGCTCTAGGGTTCCCGCACACAGCAAGTTTGTTCGAGAGGGTCCGCTCCACGAGCTGGGAGGCTGATACATCAACTGACACATAGTCCAGAGTTGATGTATCCAAAAGTTCTGTATTGTCAACAGGAACTCAACGTCGCAGACAGCGCGTCAATCGGACGCCCGCTCTGAGAGTTATTGGCTTTTTCGTCCCAAGGGGCCGGTTGGTTTTTAAGGAAAAACCAACCCGACCGTACTCCACCTGTGTCCAAACCTCGGGCGGGGTAATCCAAAAGATCTGTCTCACTAATAGGAATCCATCAAAGTCGATGGTACGTCAATCGGAAATTCGGAGCTCAAGATACGAGCGTTTCCGCTTCGAGGGCCCGGTTGGTTTCGTGTACGAACCAACCCGGCTGAACCCAAAGTTTTCCAAAACCTTGATTTTGATATGTCAAAACGACCGTCTCGGTCCAAGGATTGTATCGCCGCTGACGGTACGTCGATCGGAGGCCCTTAGCTCAAGAAACGGGCAAAAGACCGAAAAGGTCTGAAAACAGGGGGTCTGGGCCCGGACCAACCCGGCCCAACCCCCCCAGGGTCAGCCCGAACCGTGTCGACCCGACCTGGGTCCAGGTCCGACCCAGCTAGGCGAGACCCGGCCCGGCCGGCGCGGCCCGGCTGGCCGGTTGGCCAGCGGGTCGGCTCGGCTATTACGACCGAGCCACGGGCGGGGGGCGCGCTGCCCCCACGTGAGGAAGCCGCGGCCCCGCGTGGGGCCGCCCTTGCCAGCGTACGCGGCATCCGACCGTGTCCCGTGCTCCTCCGCTGGTCCCGTGTAGTCGCGGGATGGCCAGCCCGCCGCCGCGGCTTCATCCGCGGCGGGTCTCACTACAGGAAATATAGGCATTTGCGACGGGTCATTTGCGACGGGATCCCGTCGCAAATAGCCTTTTGCGACGGGGCTCCGTCGCAAATCGCCCGTTGCGGAAAACGCCGTCGCAACAAAATTTTTTTGCGACGGGCCCATCGCAAAAACACTTATTTGCGACGGGAAAAGGGCCCGTCGCAAATAGTTTTGTGGTTTTTTTTAAAAAAACTTTTGCGACGGGCCCGTCGCAAATAAGTTTTTGCGACGGGCCTTTTCCCGTCGCAAATAGTTGCCTCGAATCAACTATTTGCGACGGGAATATATTCCCGTCGCAAATAATAATAAAAAAAATAAAAAAAATTTAAAAAAAATTAAAAAAATTAAAAATATATTTATTAATATATAAATTAATAAACGTATTTATATTGATATAAATATAATATTTATTTTATAAATACGTTTTAGAAAGGATCTATGGAAATATAACATTAATTTATAAGATGTTTAGTAAAAGAGGGTTATAAAATAAATTAAAAAATATTTTTAATTAATAATTACCTAATTTTTATCAATTAATAGTCATTTAATAACTCTTTGAATATAAAAAAAATAAAAAAATTAATGAAAGATGGAAAATAAGAAGAAAATGAAACCCAAACTTCAAATGGCCATAACTTTTGATCCGGGACTCCGTTTGAGCTCTACAGCATATCAAATCGAAGCTTGCGAAGAGCTCTACAGCCCTATGGACCGGTAAAACCCGTCCAAGGTTTTTTCGAGGCCCAAAAAGGCCCCGAAGGCCTCCAAAACTGAGTTTTTAGTCGGGGCACCCCGGTTTTTCACCGTTCAAACAGCTATAACTTCTGATCCCGATGTCCGATAAACCTCTACCATATATCATGTCGAAGATATTTTAATGTTCTTCAATTTGACTGATTGTGGAGCTGAAACGGACTCATGGATTAGAAGTTATGGTCCTTTTAACATTCAAACGACTATAACTTCCGATCCGGATGTCCGTTTGGACTGTACTGCATATCATATCGAAGATCGTTTCATGTTCTTCGATTTGACTGGTTGTGGAGTTGAAACGGACTTACGGATTAGAAGTTATAGTCGTTTTAACATTCTCAGAGGATTTTCACCCCCTCATTTCTATGTATTCATTCATAACTATACATATATATATATATGTGTGTGTGTGTGTATGTGTATGTGTGTGTGTCTGTATTGTATATATGTATTTATTTATTTATTTATTTATAAATACACATAAAAACACATATTTTATAAATTTATTTAAAACTAAGCTTATAAATATATATTAATTAATATACAAATAAATATACGAATAAAAACTTATAACTACATATATATATATATATAAATAGAATAAATATATATTAATATACGAATAAATATATATATTAATATATGAATAAATATATATATATATATATATATTTATTCATATAACCAAATATATTTATATTAATATAAATCTATATTAATATACGAATAAATATAACTATAAATATATATAACTATATATATATATATAACTATAATTATTCCTAATTATTACTAATTATTATTAATTATTCCTAATCATTATTAATTATTTCTAATTATTATTAATTACACCTAATTACCATTAACTATGAATACTAATAACTTAAATTTATTAAATAACAAAACAATATAAACATAATTAAATTACAACTAATTAAAACTAATTAAAACTAATTAAAACTAATTAAAAATAATTAAAACTAATAAAAAAATTAAAATAAATATTAAATTAAAAATAACATAAGTACCTTTAAAATGGATTTGAAGTTGATCTCCGATAATTGTTGAAGACTTCAATATCAACTCTGCAAAAAAAATTAAACTTAATAAACTGTAAACAGTTTTGAGAGAAGTTGAGAATGAATGAAAAAAAAACGGATGGGGGTATTTATAGGTTAGCTTATTTGCGACGGGACTATTTGCGACGGGTATACCCGTCGCAAATAATATTATTTGCGACGGGTCCCGTCGCAAATACTTTAACCCGCATTTATCACGGTCAACGGTTAAATAGTTATTTGCGACGGGTCCCGTCGCAAATAACAACTTGCCGACACACTATTTGCGACGGGGGTATATTCCCGTCGCAAATTGTTTTTACCACCGCCGGCTATTTGCGACGGGTGGTAACCACCCGTCGCAAATACCTTTCCCGCGGTTTGGCGCGCTATGCGCGCCAAGCCTTTTGCGACGGGTGAGATTTTACCGTCGCAAATAACTAGTTATTTGCGACGGGAAAATGCCCCCGTCGCAAATAAGTTTCTAATGGGACTATTTGCGACGGGAATAAATCCCGTCGCAAATAACCCGTCGCAAAAAGCCATTTTTCCTGTAGTGTCTCCACGGCGGCGCGCCGGGCGCCGCCGCCTTCCGCCGCAGGCGCCGGCGTGGTGCGCCGGCGGGACGCTCCGCGGACCACTAGACGAGTTCCTGTGGTCGGAAAAATCCGCCGTCTTCGCCAATGGCCCTCCTGGGGCCCGTCCTTCACTGCGAGGACCTCACCTCGCCCGTGCGGCTTGTTTTTTCGTCGACCGCTGTTCCACACACCAAGAACGAAAAGGGCGGTGGGTTCGGACTTGTTCATTGGGCTGCACCCACCGCGTTAGTGGTTTTAAAAGTCTCACAACAAATATTTAATCAACGCTGCGGGTATAAATCACAAAGATTTAAATAAAACCAACCCCTAACTCGTCGTTTTCGTCGAATGAGAGTTATTCGCGGAATTGATCATCGCGGAAGAAGAGGATCGTCGCGTCGCGGAAGGGGCGTCGCGTCGTCGTGGTACACGGCATCACATCGACGATCTCCAAGGGTTAAAGAAAACACACAGATTTAATTTCACAAATTAAATCCATGTTGAGGATAAAATCCACAAAGGAAAATTAAAAGATCCGTAGTCCCCTACCTCAATCAGTGTTGATCGAAGATTGTCACGGGGAAGGATTGTCGCAGAAGAACATCGCGAGAGAAGAATCGTCGGCGTCACGGTACACGGCGTCACGTCGTCGATCTCCGAGGGTTTGGCATTCTTCGTCACCTTTCGTCGAAGGCCGGTGTTCTTCGTGTTCTTCACGTTCTTCGCGAAGGAGGATGAAGAACTTAGAGTTTCTCCAAATCCTCTCAACAAGCCACCCACAAGCAAAACGTGTGTTGGTCTTATTTTATTACATGCCAACAATTTGAAAAACAAGTTAAGAAACGAACCATTAATTCGATGAATTAATGGTAACTTCTTAACTGTCCAATTAATAGGAGCATTAAGATTTTTAGAAAACGCACCAGTTGACTTTCATTAAAGAGGAGTTTTCGCGGGTGCGTTACTTAGGGGGAAAGAAACGGAGGGGCTAGTGCGGGCCCCACCTCACAAATATCCTACCAAGAGGGTAGGATATTTTGGGTTCCACCCTATCCGCTTCAACTTAGCTTAAGTGGCTTTAAGTGAAATAAAATAAAGTTATCGCACCACTTTATTTTATTTCTTAACTTAACCCCAAAAACTAAAAACCAGACCCGAGCAAGAGCAACTCTAGAAAAGGCGTTTCTAAGCAAATACCGGTGCTACGATTCCATCGGTGCCCTCAGAATTCGATTCCGAGCACTGGTGCAAAAGTTAGAAAAACCCACTTGTTCATTCACTGAACGTACCTGATCCAAACTTCGGGAAAATGATTCCGGGCACACTGGGCCTCAGAATCAGGTGCCGTCAGAAACTGCATTCCTATAAAATTCCAAAGAAAATTAAGAAGAAAAAAAAATTCTTTGAAATTTACGGGTCTTTAAAATATCCAAAGTTAAACTAACGAATAATTATATAATTCTACTTCTTTTCTCCCCCTTTTGGGATTATAAAATAGATTAAATGTAGTAGGTAATAAAGATCAAGAAAGAAAATAAATAATCAGAGCATGAAAAGATTCTAGATTTCCTTAGTAATGAAAATTACATTAGATATTAAAGTTCAAAAGTTAAATAAATAAGTACAAAAAATCATCCCTATCAAACAAGTGATTCATAAGATGTATTCTTCAAAGAGTTTCACATCATTATCTTTCCATTATCTTAAGTTGCAATGGTAGGATCAGTAGATGTAGAGGTAGTGGCTGAAGGTTCAGAATGAATTCTGAGAGAGGGTAAAGAAACTCCAGTAAGTGCTGAAAGGGCCAAGATGGGAATAGTGGAGGAAGGATGTCCAATAAGTTCCCAAAAATGACAGGAATATTTTATCTAAAATCTTGAGAAGGAGAGAGTGTCAAAGAAGGAATGCTGGAAAAAGTAGAGCTAGCAGGTTTTATAGGCGCTCTGATAGGAGTGGAAGGAGGGGAAAAATCATAGTACTCTAGACATGTAGATAAGGTTTGATAAGGTTGATTAAATCCAAGATTATCTCTCCACCATAATGCATAGCCTTTATGAAATCTTCCTTATTTTCCATGAACTGTGTAATTATAGGAGTTAACTCCTTAATCGGATTTACATGATCTCTAAAGGCCTGGGTCATAGGAGGACTTCTTTGTTTCTCAAGTAAAATCTTGAATTGGTTGTCTAACTAATGATTTTTTATATCCTCCTGAAGTAAAAAATCCAATTTCTTGGTGATTTATTCTAGAGAAGTTTTATCCTTATTGGAATAAAATCTGACCGTTTCATAGATATGATTATTGTTCTTCCTGATTTTTTAAAGACTTTTCTGATCATTTCCACCCATCATGGTACTCTACTCTGCTCTAATGACAGTCCTAACCATCTCTATGTCTGGTGGGTGAGATACAGGAGATGTTATGCTAGGTTCCCCTTTCACAATGTCTCCCACATATTGCCTTTACTTTCCTAGGATTTAACTATCCAAATGATCTATTATAGACTAAAGTTATTCCCTTACCATAGTTCGAATCACCTCACTATCTGAAGACGGAACATGAAGAACATAGCAAGGTAGAGCCATAGATGTTGAGGCAATATTCATTACATCCATGACTACTGACTTCATAAGGTCCAAATAAAGAGCAAGAGTAGTATACTAAATAGTGTATTTGAGAAATATGGCTTGACTTTTCAGAGATTGTTCTATAGTGGCTTTGTATTCACTGATTAGTTGGATAACAACAGTTGCAAGCTTGACCATTTCATCAGACACCTCCTGACTAGCTATCTCAACAGCTTCCAAAAATGATACTAATATAGGTTCTATATTGGAATGAATTATTTCTAAAATAAATTATACATAACTATTAATAAGTGGTGTTATAGGTGAAGGATGATCTTGAGGTACTGATCTCTTAATATCTAACATTTCTTCCATAAATCTTTTAAAATTTGATTTGGTGATGTAGTCACCTTGCACTGAAATCACTAAGGGTGAAGAAGTAGGAGTAAATTCAACTGCTGGAGGTTCCTCAACCATTGATCCTAT
Organism: Viscum album; assembly: GCA_963277665.1. Classification (NCBI taxonomy): domain Eukaryota; kingdom Viridiplantae; phylum Streptophyta; class Magnoliopsida; order Santalales; family Viscaceae; genus Viscum; species Viscum album. Next base: position 2,066,985,298 of record OY728126.1, on the reverse strand, counting down.
TAAAAATCAATCATATCCTCATCATTTAAATTTGGATAATCTTTACTGAGAGAAATATAACCAGGGAATTTTTCCCACTAATGTAACATAGAAGCATTCAGAGGAGTGAGTGTATCAACCCTAACTTTCCTAGCATGAGGCTCATCCTCAATTTCATCTCACTTAATATTTTGATACTTCTCAACTTGAGGTCTCATTCTAACCTACACCGAATAAGGTACTAGGCATACATGTGCTATGTATTCATTACCAACTTCATATACTTCTTCGTCCTTAACACCTACTTCTATAGGACCAAGTGGTTCTACAATTTGTTCCTAATTCTCGGGACTATCCAGTTCTATATTGACACCTTGATCATCACCAGGATGATCAGAATCACTATAACTTTCACCACTTTTATCACTTTTATGATCAAGTTCATCTCCTTCACCTGCACTATTACCTTCTTTACTTTTATCACCAGAATATTCATCCCCTTCTTCCTCGCTGTCAGAGCTACTACCACTACCACTTTCTTCTTCTTATCCTTCTGCTTCATTTTTTTCTCCAGATTCCTCTTCAGAATCATTTTATCTACTTCCATATTCCAAACTACCTAGCTCCTCAGTCTCATAATCATCATTATCAACCAAAATAGGTTCCTTGGATGGTAGAGCTAAAGGTGTACTATGAGCTCCAAAAGACATCCCCTTAGTCTTTGAACAATATCTATGTCACTCTTATCATCTATAAGAGACCCTTCTGACCTAGAAGATTCATATTCCTCTTCACTAGAATAGACAACCTCATCATCTAGTCCTAGAACAAGATCAGTCACATCTCTCAACCTTGTAGGATTCTCAAGATGATTGAAATTTGCATACAACTTATCATTATCTTCAACCCAATCCCTCTTCAAGGGATTCCAATTTATCTTGATTCTCATAAAAATATCCTTACTTAGGGAGATAACATAATAAGAAGATATGGTTTTGTTATCTTTACTTTCTCATCATTTGGCTTTTATCATAGAAGATATCATTCTTGAATAGAGCAAATAATTAGCCTTATAATATTTCTTTATCATTTAATTGATATGGATTATTATATATCTGAACAGACTCACCTTATGCCCTTTCTTTAGAAAATACAAGATATAAACATCCTGATATTTTAGTGATGAAAATTCACATTTCCTGGGACATAACTAGTGTTGGATAAACTAAAATAAAAGTCTACTTTATCTATACATCTCTGAAGATATAGGCCTTCTATTCTCTTTATTTCCAATCAAATCCCTGATAGCTATGTCAAAGAAAAACAGTTCATTGTTGGGTGGACTACTTCCCTAGAAGTCATAAAAGATTACTTTGTTTGGTACATTGGGTAATTCTACCCAATTCCTTAAATAGGAATATAATATCCTTAAATTCACTACTGATTTGATCCAATGCATCTCATTGCCTTCCAAGATAAACGCAGCATGAATATAAAACTCATGAACAAGCATAGGGTAATATGACCTTTCATTATTTGAAAACCAATCTAGCCACCCTTGAGTTTGAAACACTTTTAACCAAAGAGATAATAACCATCTGGAAAACACTTCCTTCTCTAGTGTTACCACACGGTTCATAAGACCTGGATTAACACACTTAGATATGCTTTATTCTCCTTTTTTTTCTCTTAGCTGGTTGATATTAATCTTCAAATCCTTAAAAGAAGAGGTTAACTCTAACAATTATGAAGGTTTGGATGAAGGTAAGAAGGTGAATGGTTTGAAGGTAAAAGAGAGTAAGGCTAAGAGTGCAAGATTCAAAGTCTGGGAGTAAGAAACAGGATGGATAGAATCAATTTTATCATTTAGGGATTTATAAGTCATAAATTGAGTAAAATGGGTTAAAATAAAATGATATAAACAAAACTACATCATTTTGGTAAAATAAAATAGATACAGATAGTGGGTTCCATCAGTGAGTGGACAATGGCGAGACATTAGTGTCTGTGTCGGTAAGACATTGTCAGTGTGACCCTATGACATGACATTGTCAGAATGACACTGTTGGTGTTGGCATGACATTTTCGGTCTCAATGAGACATCACCAGTGTCCTATCAGTGAGACATCAGTGTCAGTGTTAGTGAGACATCACCAGTGTCCTATCTGCATGACATCCTTACTTAATTTTGTCACAGAGACATTAACAGTAGGTCCTTACAAATTAATCATCCGTAATTCATGTTTGATGTAACTTATCCTCTCATAGTTCAATGTATTAGTGAATATATCAGCAAGATAATGTTTTGTGCCAATAAATTCTAGGGTTGTATCTCCTTTTTTATAATGATTTCTCAAAAAGTGATGTCTTACATCAATATTTTTTGTTCTAGAATGAGAAATAGGATTCTTTGTTATATTAAAATCACTTGTATTATCACAATTTATAGTGATATTTCTAAACTAATATCCATATTATAGTAAGGTTTGTTTCATCTACAAAATTTGAGCACAACAACTACCAACAGCTACGTATTCAACTTTGGATGTAGAAAAGGCTACATAATTTTTTTACTACACCATGATACTAGAGACTTGCCAAAAAAGTGACATTTTCTAGAGGTACTCTTTCTATATAACATACAACAACCAAAAATCAGCATCTGAATAACTAACTAAATCAAAAGGATTCCCTCTAAAATAGAAAAATCCTATGTTGGCAATATATTTCAGGTATTTGAATGTTCTTTTAACAGCATTTAAATGAGATTATTTGGGTTTTACATGAAAATTTTAACACACACACACACTGAACATGATATACAACCTACTAGTAGTTGAGTAGAGTATACTACCAATCATGCCTCTATAAGTGGTTTGATCAATAGATTTACCATTTTCATCAAGATCCATATTATATCCGTTACTCATTGGAGTATCAATACTTTTTTTTACCATCAAAGCCAAACCTTTTTAAATAGTATTTAGTATATTTACTTTGATTTAAAATAATACCTTCTTTATTTTGAAATATTTGAAATCTAATAATGAATTTGAGTTCTCGCATTAAACTCATTTCAAATTCACTTTGCATCATTTTTGAAAAATCAATACCTAAAGAATTATTTGAAGATCCAAAAATAAAATCATCAATATAGATTTGTACTAATAAAACATAATTATTAATTCTTTTTATAAAAATATTAGGATCATATATACAATTTGGAAAACCTTTAGAAATAAGAAAATTGTTGATCCTATCATACCAAGCTCTTTGAGCCTGTTTTAGACCATACAAAGCATTTGTTAACTTAAAAACATGATTTGTAAAAAAATGGTTTGTAAAACTAGTGGGTTGTTCAACAAAAACAAATTCCTCAAATATATACCCATATAATAATTCACGTTTGAAATCCATTTGATATAGTTTGAAATTTAGATGAGTTGCATATGATAGTAGGATTCTAATAGATTCAAGTATATTAAATGATGAAAATTTTTCTTTATAATCAATACCTTTTTCTTGACTATATCCTTTTGCAACCAATCTAGACTTATTTATCACAATGGTTCCTACTTCATCCACATTATTTCTAAAATCCCATTTAGTGTCTATGGTCAAGGTTTATTTAGGTTTATCCACTAGTTTCCAAAAATTATTTCTTTCAAACTGATTTAACTTTTATTACATATCCATTACCCAAAATTTATCATTTATTGCTTCATTAATGTTTTTAGGTTCAAGTTGTGATAAGAAGGCTTTATTTTCAGCCTGGTTCCCAAGAGAATCTCTATTCTGTGTCCCTTTTTCTATGTCTCTAACTATAGCATCTGAGGGGTGGTTCTTAATCATTCTAAAAGATCTAGAAAAGGAATTAAAATGACACTAAACAAAGTTAGTTTTGGTCAATCCTAGGTTTTATGTTAGAACCTACAGATTGATAATGGTTATTTATTTATTAACACTTTCATTACATTTATTTATTTTTCGAAGAATATCACATGTGTATAGTATATTTAATAGTAATGTATAGGACCACATTGGTGGTACCCTACTGAGTTGTGCTCATACCTTGATCAGGTGACCATGGCACTTGGGTACTCGAGAAAACTTCACTGTTCACAATGTTATGTTGGGAAGGGGCCTGGAGTAGCTGGATCAAGCAAGATATCTTATTTGGTATTAAAGATCGGGATGGGGTGAGGCTCAAGGATGTACCGGATCCTTATTTTTTTGTTTCTTTTATTTATTAAATATTTGGTATTATCCTAGGGATTTTTATGTTGTATATTTATATTATCTCGAGTCTGTAGGACTATATGCTTCTACATATTCATTTTCATATAACAATATTGTGTTTATTGTTTCCGTAAACTAAAATTATTATTATTGTAGTTGTTTTTTTCTTGTTTTTTTTCTCTTTTATTATGCACTTTGATATGGGGGTATAGTCTTTCCACAGTAACACCCTATACCCCCACTACTAGCTATAAGAATTTTGTATATAAGAAGGCATGCATGTTGTCCGAGTGGTTACTTCTCTTGTCCAAGAACCATTCAATGTTTGTGTACTAGGGGAGGAAATTACAACAAGTTTTAAATAATTTTTTATTATATGTGATAAACTAGGAAATTGTGTTGAGGAGTGTAAAAAAATCTCTTCATAGTTATCCTTTAGATAAAATGGGAAAGAAGTTCAAAATAAGAATCATGATGAAATTTTATTCATAGTGGAAGTGGAATTTAAGTAAAGAAAGATACGAAGAACATGAATATATGATAGTATTTATTCTTAACACATGATTGGAGACACTAAAATATTGAAAAATATGTAGTATCATGAAAGAGGAGTAGTTACATTTGGAAATGATATCTCCATGAAAATAAAATGTATTAGAAAAGAGATAAAATCCCAAAAATCTGTTATTTGTGGAAGGTATGAAACAAAATTTTCTTAGTGTTATCCAATTATGTTATGAAGGAAATTAATTTTTTTCAAAATAAATAATGAATCCTCAAAAGTTCCAAATATGGATGATTTTTTATAAGATTTGGATGAACAAGTGGGAACTTATTTTAAATTTGTGATCTATCCAACTCCTGTTACTTGAGTTCCAAGGATTAAAAAAACTTTGGAAAAAGAAACTTAGACACCTTGAAAAATAAAACATAAACAAAATATCAAAACATGAAGTTGTGAAAGTCCTTCCTCAACTCAAAATATATAAAGAATCTATTTGTCACAACTATCGAAAGAGGATTATGTTTTGTGGGTCACGGAAAAGAGTGGAAATTATATCCACTAAAACCTTAGATCTCATTACTTAAAATTTATGTGGTCTTATAAGACATAATATAACCAAGGGTGATCATTATTTCATCACATTCATTTATTATTAAACTCACATAAAACTTATATCTTTTATGAAGAATGTGTTTGAGTTAATTGAAAATTTTAAAATATTCAGAAGGGAATTAGGAAAGGGTTTTGGTGTCTACATAAAAAAAGTGATACCAAACAATGAAAAGGAATACACTTTTAATGCCTTTGATATTTATCCAGAAAATAATGGGATAAAGAAAAAATATTTAACACCATACACCCATCAATAAAATGGTGTATTTTATAGGAAAAATTGGGGAATTATTGATTTTGTAAGGACTATGATAGAAAATCATAAACAATACAGGTACATATAGAGAGAAGATATTTTAACAATAATACATATTTAAAATAGATGTTTATTGAAACATCACTGTCATATGATTCTATATGATGTATGGTACAAGATAAGTATGATTTTATGGTGACTTAAAATCTTTGTAAACCCTTTCTACATGAAGATAAAAGATAGAAATATGGGAATGTTTGAAGAAAAAGCATATGAATGGATATTCATAGGATATATTTATAATGGTAGTGTATAAAAATATAGATTATAAAATCAAAAAAAAATTGAATGTTAAGATATAAAAATTATTAAAAATCGCCATAAATTGGATGTATTTTTTTATCCTAAATTTGAAGCTGTTAGAGATGGAAACATGCATATTTATAAAAAATTGGTTATTTAGTAAGTTGAAAATGAACAATTTGTTGTTGATTATGATTTTATCATAGGCTAAAAAATAGAGGAAATGGAATAAAATATTTAATAATAATGTTGATTTAGATAATATTATTTTCCAACAAGATTAACTTATCCAAACTAGAAGGATGTTAATACTTGAGAACCAAACTAAACATATCTCTCAAGTTAAACCTAATATTTTTTCTGAAGTAGTTGAGCATGGAAAATAGATTTTTTCTATGAATGAGGAACTTTATTAGATAAATAATAACTCTGATTGGGATATGGTTTCAAGACATGGAAACAAATACATAATTGAAACCAAAGGGGTTTTCAGAAATACAGTAAATGATAAAGGTGATGTCATGGGGAATATGGAAAATATGACTTGAATGGGTATTCTCATATAGAAGGAGTTCAATTTTATGAAACTTTTTCACATTTTCAAAGACTTGAAACTATTATTATGTAAATGGAGGACCTCAAAAAATAAAAAAAATCAAATGGATATGAAATATTCTTTCTAAAATGGAGATCTAGAATAAGAGGATTTTATCAAACAACCTTAGGGTTTTATTCTCGATAAATATGGAATCATGGTATGCAAGTTTAGGAATGATTTATATATCTTATGTAATACCCTTAGATCCTAGTATAATAAAATGAATGGAGGTCTAAGAAGAATGATTCTTTTCAAAAGGAAAAGTTGATAGTGATCTCTATGTGAAATAGATTTCCATAGGTACTATTACAGTTATAGTATATGTTGGGACCAAGTTGAACGGATAAGGAAGTAAGAAAAGTTTTCTATTATAAAGTGTTGTCTTTTTTTGAAAAAGAAGCTAAATCAATTCACTTTGTAAAAGACTTGGAAAACCATAAGATTCTTTTATTATTTGTATTTCACAAATATCATAAGTTTGAAGAACTTTTGATGCAAGCCTTATGAAGGAAAGGGAGTGACAAAGAAGTGTTTTTGGCAAAGTCATATCACAAATATCATCAGATCAAAAATATGGCAAAGGAAAGAAGTAGGCGCGCAAGTATGAATTAGGCATGCAAGTATGTAGAGGCGCACAAGTCATATTTCAAAAGAGAATTATTTCAGAAATTTGACAAAGGAAATAAAGTGGTGTGCAAGTCAAGAATGGCATGCAAGTATTTGGCGTGCAAGTGTGTCGCGCAAGTGGTGGCGCACAAGTGGTGGCGCGCAAGTGGTGGCGCGCAAGTCTAGGTCGCGCAAGTCACAAAAATTCCTATAAATAGACAACTCGCCTCCTCATTTTTTAAGGATCAAGACTTAGAGAAATATTTTGAGCTCTGAGCGCGCAAGTCGAAGAAGTCTGCCGTGCAAGTGTTGCCATGCAAGTATGTCGTGTAAGTGTTTCCCCGCAAGTCTACCACGCAAGTGTTGACATGCAAGTCTACCGTGCAAGTCTATCGTGTAAGTCTTTTCATGCAAGTATAGGGTGTGAAAGTGTTTTGGTGTCCATAAAGGAGCCGCGCAAGTGGAAGGAGGCACGCAAGTGGGAAGGAGGCACGCAAGTGGAAGGAGGCGCGCAAGCTGTTTTCTCTAGGAGGTTTCTACCAGCTTCTGGGTAGGAAAGTGAAGAGTTGTTTTGAAAGATTTGATCTAGGAAAGGTCATAAAGAAGTATAGAATTATTTCATTACCCTATTTGTGCTAAGAGGGAGCACATGCACTATTGTATTGTTTTCAAAGTGTTACACGAGTGTAAGGGTATATCCTACTCGTTGTATTCCACATCAAAGGATTGTTTTCTAGTGGATTGTGTGGTACTGGATTATTTCCGTACCATACCAAGGACGTAGCTACTCTTATTGAGTAGTGAACCTTGTAAATCTTGTGTTCCTGTGTTTGTGTGTGTTCAGCAGGGAATAAACTCTTTAATAGGAGGCGAAAGTTGTTTCATAAAGAAGGAAACTTTAAAAGAAAAAGTTATCACTGATTCACCCCCTCCCCCTCTCAGGGATACATGGATCCTGATTGGGAACTTCTATTGGTATCAGAGCGAAGGTTGCCTTCATTTATTCTTTGCTGAAGTGGTGGAAGAGAAGATGTGATGGAAAATCTTAACTGCGTGAACAGTAAGGGGATTCCAATTTTTGATGGGAAGAATTATCACATCTGGAAGGACAGAATGATGCCTTATCTTATGTCTCTTGGATATGAAGTTCTTGAAACTACAATAGATGGATTTCTTGCTATTGATGACAAGGTTCCTCTTACCCCTATCGATAAGAATAATCTTGAGAATGATGGAAGAGAAAAAAATGTGTTACTCTAATCTCTGTCCGAGAGTGAATTTTTAAGAGTGAAAGGTGTTTCTAAAGCTAAAGGAATCTGGGACAAACTGAAGAACATCTATGAAGGAAATACAAAATTGAAGAAGGCTAAACTACAAATCTGGAGACAAAAGTATGAAGACTTGAAAATGGGAGAAGCTGAATCTGTTGGGGACTTCTTTACCAAGGTAAATGACATTGTAAGCACTATCATATGTCTTGGTGAAAAGTTGGAGGATTCTATAGTCATTGAAAAGATATTAAGATTTTTTCCTGACAAATTTGATGCTAATGTTTCTTCATTGGAAGACATAGACCCTGAAGAATTTTCTCTGGATGATTTGCATAGCACTCTTATCACTTATGAAATGAGAAGGGAGAAGACTATGAAGAATAAAACAAAAGTTGATAGAGAAATGTCTTTTAAAGCTGCCAAGAGAGAAATATCTAAGAAAGATCATGAGGAAGATAATGTTGTTGGATCTGACTCTGAAAATGAGGTATGTGAAAACTTTGACAAAATTTTATCCTTGTTTTCTAAAAATGTGAGAAGAGGTACAGGAAAATATAAAGGGAAACTTCCATTGAAATGTTTTAAATGTGGAGCTTTTGGTCACTTTGCAGCTAATTGTCCTAAAAATAAGAAAATTGAAGACAGTGATGAAGAAGAAAGAAGACCAAGAAGGTCTTGGAAGACACAAGGTGGAAAAGATAGTTCTTCTGGAAGAGGTAAGGACAAAAAGTTCTTCAAATCAAAAAGAAGAAGATTGTTTTTGAAAAGTGGAGAAGAATATTATAGTGAGACTGGATCTGAAAATTCAGTTACTGAAAAATCTAGAGAAAAGACCTTTGTTGCAACTGTGAAAAATGATGATTATGAGAGCAGTAGTTATGAAGAAGAAGAAACTCAACTTGAATCCTATCTGAAAGAAGAGTTGAAGGAATTTTTGAGAAAGATCAAAAGGCTAGAGAAGGAAAACAAGAAGTTGACAAATGAAAATTCTACAATAAAAAATCAAGAATGTTTTACTGATGAGAAAATCAATATGAAAAAAGAGATTGATGATTTGAAGAATTCTCTTGAGAATGCAAAGAATTGCAATGATCATCTTGATGTAAAGCTGAAGGCAAAAGAAGAAGAGTCGGAAGCTATCCAACAAAAACTTTATAAAGGTAAAGAAATAAGTATCAGTTTCAAAAACTCTATCTCTGAAGTTAGTGATTATTCCTTGAATGAGGAACCTAAGAAGGATCAAAAAGGGTTTCCTTTAAAGGTTGAAAAGAAAAGTAAAAGTGGTTCTGAAAAGAAGAATATTGCGAAAGTTATGTATGTTGAAAAGACCAACAAAATTGGGAATTCAGATGTTTCAAATAACCCTGAGTTCAAAAATGATTCAAAACATTCTGAATCCGGAAAAGTTTCCAAAACTTCTGTTTTTGATAGAACTGAAATGGAAATAAATACTTTGATTTATAACAGAAAGGCTGGTGGCTCAGAAAATAAAGACAGGAAGGTGGAAGAGAAATGTGTTCTCAATTCTAGTCAGTATAGAAGTTTCAGAGGTAAATACTCTTTCTATGGATACTACTGGTATTATGGTGGATTCGGTCATACTGCAAATATGTGTTGGTTCAACCAACAACATTACTATTATTCCACAGGTTATGAAAGGAAGGGTTTGAGGGGGAGTCAATCTCCTCAAAGAAAGAAGTCAGAAAAGGTGGTTGTAAAGAAACCTAATAATGTTGGAGTAAAGATTATAAATAGGTTCCATCCCCTGGAAACTATTTGTGAAAGATGTGAAAAACCTGGACATCTTGCAAAAGGATGCCTTGTTTTTTTACCATCACAACAAAATCTCATTAACAATTCTCTGAAGCCGGAGGTGAAGAAAGAAAAGGAAGAAGTAAAATCTCTTATTGTTGAAACCTATTTGAAAGCTATAAAAGGAGAACGTCCATGGATTCTTGATAGTGGATGTTCATCTCATATGATAGGAGACTTAAAGCTACTGAAGAATGTGAAAGACTTCAAAGAAGGAACAGTGACATTTGGAAATGATGAATCTCTAAGGATCAAAGGTGTTGGATCATCCATCATTGGAAAAGAAAATATGAAATCCAAGAAAACATTATATGTTGATGGACTGAAACATAACCTGCTTAGTGTGTCACAACTCTGTGATGAAGGAAACAAAGTTATCTTCAGAAAAGATGGATTTATTGTTAAAAGTTAAAATGGTGGAAATATATTTACGAGAGGCCAATGCACAAAAGGGAATTTGTTTCAAGTTGGTGAAGTGCAGAGATCTTGCTACATGGGTGTAGTGGATGAAAATTAGTTATGTCATAAAAGGCTGGGACATATGTGTCAGAGAAATATGTGCAAGTTTTCAAAGAGAGACAGTGTCCGAGATATGCCTTATTTATCAAGAAAAAGAGATTGGTGTTGTTCCATTTTTGAGAAAGGGAAGATTAAAAACTCAATTTATAAGAGAGTTGAAATTCACTCAAAAAGGACATTGGAACTCATACACTCTGATATCTGTGGACCAATGAGCAAGAAATCTACAAATGGAGATAAGTAATTCATTACTTTCATTGATGACTTTACTCGCATTACATGTGTCATGTACATGAGACATAAGTCAGATGCTCTGAAAATGTTTAAGAGTTTCAGGAGGAAAGCAGAGAAGGAATGTGAGTAATCAGTGAAAACGTTTAGAACTAATAATGGTGGAGAGTATAAGAATGAGGAGTTTTCAAGATACCTTGACAAACATGGAATTCAGCATGAGTTCAGTTCACCATACACACCTCAAAAAAATGGGGTTGCTAAAAGAAAGAATCGAAGTCTGGTGGAAATGGGGAGAACTGTGTTACTTGAACATAGTCTTTCTCATTATTATTGGAGCCAAGACATGATCACTGCAGTGCATATTCAGATCCAATGTTTCTATAGTCCAAACTCAGATATGACTCCATATGAAATTTTCTATGAAAAATCTCCAAGTCTGAAACACTTGAGAGTCTTTGGGAGTCCATGCATTATAAAGAAGAAAGGTGGAAACCTGGGAAAGTTTGAGCAAAGAGGAGATGATGGAATTTTTCTTGGCTATGCTCCAGAAGGAAGAGGTTATAGATGCCTCAATAAAGAAACAGGAAGAATTGTTGATTCTTCAGATGTAAAAGTTGTTGAAAATGTTGAGAAAGAAAAGTAGTCATATGTTGATGTGGAAGTTGAGTAGGATAGAGAAGTTTTTGTTAATAATTCTGATAATGTTGCAGAATGCCTTAATCCTACTCAAGAAGAGGAATCTGACTCAGAGATCTCGAGTGATGATGAAGAAGTTCAAACAACTCATTCTATATTGAGGAAGCAAGTGGAGGCTCAAAACATTTTTGGAGATAAAGACCAGAGTGTTCAAACAAGAAGAAAAACAAATGCTATATCACATACTTCTCTTTATTCGAAAATTGAACCGAATAATGTAAATGAAGCATTTGAGCATTCATAATGGGTTCATGCTTTGAACGAAGAGCTTTATTAGATAGAGAAGAACAATACTTGGGAACTTGTACCCAAGCCAGACAACAAGAACATTATTGGCACAAAGTGGGTTTTCTGGAGCAAGATGAATGAAGAAGGTGAAGTAATAAGAAACAAAGAAATATTGGTTTGAAAAGGGTATTCCCAAATTGAAGGCATTGATTTTGATGAAACCTTTTCTCCGTTAGCATTATTAGAAACAATCAAAATCTTTCTTTCCATTGCTACACAACGAGGTTACAAAATCTTTCAAATGGATGTCAAATCCGCATTCTTGAATGGTGACCTTGACGAGGAAGTTTACATTGATCAACCTTGTGGATTTGTTATTGGAAAGGATGAAAGCTATGTGTGCAGATTGAAGAAGGCTTTGTGTAGGCTAAAACAGGCTCCAAGGGCATGGTATTCTAAATTGGATACTTGCCTAAACAAGATGAATTTTAAGAAAGGAAGAGTTGATAGCAATCTTTACATCAAGGAGGGCCATGAGTTTTCACTGATTGTTATTGTTTATGTTGATGACATCATATTTTTTGGGAATGATGAAAGATCAAGTGAAAGATTTTCTAAGGATATGAAGAAGTTATTTGAGATGTCCATGCTGGGTGAAATGAAATACTTTCTTGGGTTACAAATCTCACAGAAAAAAAATCATATTTTTCTTTCTCAAGAAAAATATGCTAAGGAACTTCTGAAGTAGTTTGGCATGGAGAATTAGAAACCAGTTTCCACAACTATCTCAATTGGAAACAAGTTGTCTAAAGATGGAGAAGGCAAGGAAGGTGATTAGAAAGAGTTTCAAAAGATAATTGGAAGTCTGTTGTATTTTACTGCCTCAAGACCAGACATTGTCTATGTTGTCACCTTATGTGCAAGATTTCAAAGTGCTCCTAAAAAATCACATCTGATTGCTGGAAAAAGAATTCTCTTATATGTCAAAGGTACAACAAATTTTGGAATCAGGTATTATGGATCAGGAAATATTGATCTATTCGGGTATTCTGATGCTAATTGGGCAGGAAATGTTGACGATCGAAGATCCACATCTGGTGGAGTTTTCTTTCTGGGAAAAAGTTGTGTTAGTTGGCATGCCAAGAAACAGAATTCAGTAACTCTTAGCACAGATAAAGCTGAGTATGTTGCAGCTACTCAGGATGCAACTCAACTAATGTGGATAAAGACCCACCTGGAAGATCTACTTGTTGAAGTAAAGCTACCATTGCTCTTGGGTTGTGATAATCAGACTGCAATCAATCTTACAAGAAATCATGTACAAAATTCTAGTTCAAAACACATTGACATAAAGTACCACTTCATCAAAGAGCAGGTAGATAAGAATGAATTAAGGTTGGAGTATGTTCCTACATCTGAACAAGTTGCTGATATATTCACCAAACCCTTACCGAAAGAACCATTTGCAAAATTGAGGTTGAACATGGGTGTCCAACCTCCTTCTCATTAAGGTTAAGGTACATGTTTCTATCCCCTCTCTCATCTTGCCTTTGGATAGTGTTGTCAAGGAGGATAATTGTTTCATAAATCTATCCTTATAGATGCATGCATAAAGGGGGAGTTGTGGGTAAGCTGTGAATCCAACATGTATGTGTGTGAACTAGTCTAACTGTTTTTTGGATTGGTTGAAGGAAACAATGTTTTTTTCCAGGAAAGTTGAGGAAGTGAAGAATGCTGAAGTAGAAGCTTGAAAGATGTTCTGAAGAAGGATGAGGAGGTACACTCATGAGATTTCATAGTCACTACTTTTGGACAGCATGCTTTTGGCTGTTAATAGTTCTTGTTTCCTACAATGAGTTAGCTCACGTAGGCTTATAATTATTGATAGGCAATCCATTGCGTAAGGTTACAAAGATCAGTGATTTATGAATCATGGAAGTGTTTCCCCCCCAAGTCTGCCACGCAAGTGTTGCCGCGAAAGACTGCCGCGCAAGTCTTTTCGTGCAAGTATAGGGCACAAAAGTGTTGTGGTTTCCATAAAGGAGTCACGCAAGTGGAAGGAAGCGTGCAAGTGGGAAGGAGGCGCGCAAGTGGGAAGGAGGCGCGCAAGTGTGAAGGAGGCACACAAGTGGAAGGAGGAGCGCAAGCTGTTTTCTCCAGGAGGTTTCTACCAGCTTCTAGGTAGGAAAGTGAAGAGTTGTTTTGAAAGATTTTATCTGGTAAAGGTCATCAAGAAGCACACAATTATTTCATTACCCTATTTGTGCTAAGAGGGAGAACATGCACTATTGGATTGTTTTCAAAGAGTTACACGAGTGTAAGGGTATATCCTACTCATTGTATTCCACATCAAAGGATTGTTTTCTAGTTGATTGTGTGGTACTGGATTATTTATGTACCATACCAAGGACGTAGCTACTCTTATTGAGTAGTGAACCTTGTAAATCTTGTGTTCATGTGGTTGTGTGTGTTCAGCAGGGAAGAAACTCTTTAATAGGAGGTGAAGGTTGTTTCATAAATAAGGAAACTTAAAAAGAAAAAGATATCATTGATTCACCCCTCCCCCTCTCAGTGATACTTGGATCTTGATTGGGAACTTCAGTATATATGGATGAAATTATTTTTTAGGTGATAAAGAGAATATTTGTAAGAATGTGTTGTGGAAATGAAGATACATTTAGAGATATATATGATCTGGGTAATTTTATATTTTCTAAGGTTAAAAGTCAGAAAATGAGTTGATCATAATGTCTTATCACAAGTAAAATTCAATATGGAATTTCTAAAGATGTTTGAAATAGATGAAAACAACGATATTTCAACACGTATAATTATTTTCACAAAACTGAAAAAATATGAGGCTATAAATTATGTGAATAAAAATTAATATAGAATAATTATTAGTATGCTTATCTACTTGAAGAAATCCTAACCAGACATGGTATTTTTTTCGATTCCATGTGTTAGATTTAAAAGTGATATGAAGGAATCTCACCTATTGGAAGCTAAGAGAATACTAATATTTATCAGGAGTACAGTAAATTTTTTTACTTTATTACACCGGTGCATATTTGACTTTATCTGGATTTATTGATGATGGATTTGATGAATATTATGTCGATAAGAATTCCACTTCAGGTGGATATTTCTTTCTTGGTGAAAGCTATGTGGAATGGCATAACAAGAAGAAAAATTTATTGGAATTAAGCATGAATAAAGATAAGTATGTAGTATCCACACATAGTTATAAACAAATGATATGGATGAAAGCAAAAATAGTTGACTTGAGGGTTGAGGTTTAGAATCCATTCTTTATTTCATGTGACAATCAAAGTTCTTTAGATATTTCCAATAATATAGTTTAATATTTAGGATCAAATCACATTGATCATAGATATCATTTTATCAAATAGAATGTGAAAAAATGTTATATGAATCATGAGTTTGTTGGAACTATGGAAAAAGTTGAAAATATATTTAACAATGAATTTCCAAGGAAGAGGTTATAAATTTTATGGATAAACCTATGTTTTTATACTTCTACTCTCACTTGAAAATGTTTGTAAGCATCCCCCATATGGCTTTGGACTATATTTGCAAAGGTGAGTGAATAGTGGCACAACTCATATTTTTCTAAGGGGGGAAGAATTTCAAAGGACGAGTGTGAACATATTTTTTATCCATAGTTATGGTTAATGAAAAATGGTAGAATTTGTTATGATTAGAAATATATTATAAATAAAAACCCTTTGAATCACTTAAATAAGTCTTTATTGTCACCAAGGTATGGAATTATATCAAAAACACTACATTTCCCTATAGTGTGGTGTCATGACGTATCTCATTTCATATAGTTGATGATTTTGTGTTTCTTGAGTTAGTTACTAAAAAACAGTGATCAATTTGATAAGTTCAAGAAAGAGTTGGAAATAATTGGTTAGAGTTACCAATAAATTCAATGGGTAGATTAAAGAACCTAAGGGAAGTTTGAAGAACATCATGGATTTGAGGAATTGTTGAAGACTTTTTTATTTTTTTTATTTTTTTTCAACCAAGGGTTTAAAGTGTTTTGAGATGATTCTAAATGATTCTAATGTTCTTGAGGTGTTTTGATATTATTCTAATGATATTTCATTAAGTAAGGAATCCTTTAGGTGAAGCTAAAAATTGGAAAAGTCCATATCCACATATGAGTCATCCACGTAAGGTGATCCATTCCACATAAGGGGATCAGAAAAAGGGAATCTAGTCTATGTAATGGGATCGATATATGGATGGAACCCAATGTAACGGGTTCCAAACCACATATAGAGATCGACATAAGACTGATGATAGAAATAATGGGATTGATATAAAGATGAATCTCAACATAAGGATCTATCAACCATGTATGGGGATCAACTTAGGAGTCATCCAAAAACCACTTAGGAGTAGTATTAACATACTTGTGAACCATGTATGATTCATCCACATATGATTCCACTGAATATGAAATATGATAATTCTATAATATTCAATATTCTGAAGAAATAAAACAATATGATTCTAGATGAATTATTCAGTGATTAAAACATCACAATTAAATTATGATTCATGTTACTTAAAGAATATATGATCCCCACAACTTGAATAATTGAAGAAAACATGAGAATAACTTTAAGATTGAGAAATTAATTCAAGTTTAATTCTTTCAATAATAATTATGTTGAAATTTTGATGATGTTTTGTTCTTACCAATTTTCATAATCAAATAAAGATATTTTTGTGATAAAAGTTGAGTTTTCAAATGTTTGATTCATCAAGAGGCTGAGATATCTAGTATCGTATTACCACAAGTTTCTCCTTTTTTTAATAAATTTTAAGAAAATAATAATTAATTCTGAACCGGTGAAAAATAAATGAAACTCTTATTGTGTCACGACCCAACCTGGGTCAACCCCAAACCAGTCACTCAAGTCGACCCACAAAAAGGCTCAAGATACATTCCCAGTCCTCCAAAGCTGGTGACTAGTGTCGATTATCAAAGATATCTCAATGGTATTTATTAATCCCAATAAAAAAAGAACAAATAACCCAAACAGATCACACAACACAACCAAAATCAATTAAACCTTGGAAAATACATAAACAGGATATGATATGACAACAACTGAACAAAATTGAAAACTATAAAATAAAACTAAACCAAATTTAAATTGACACAATCTCCATGTGAGATATTTTTAACCACCATCCACAAACCATCTCACTCCATGGAAAACCTGAACTTTAAAATTGATCATGAAAAACAATTCGAGTTGACCAATATCGAGTGGCACAAGTAGGGTGTGACCATAAACATCTCAGTAGGTAAGCACCATAGAATCCATGAATTTAGCTTCCCATAACAGTATAAAAAAACTATTTTTAAATGTAATTGGAAAATAATTTTTTACCTTTTTAAATAACCAAACATAACTTCTAGGAAATAACACTTTTGAAAATAATACATTGATCTCCCTTTCTTTAAAATAGTTTTCCCAAAAACCGACACTGAAATACCATCCAACAAAGTATTTAAAGGGGATACACTAAAAGTAAAGGAAACCAAATATTCAAGAAAAACTATAAACGAAAATAACCAATATACATAAGAATTCAAAAAAGATCATATATATATAATCATGGGCATTTACTAAACATACCTAGAAGCAATCATTGGATATAATCAGTTTGGACTCACCTTTTGGCATATGGTGTAGATCTATAGTCGATAACAAACCCACCACTCTAAACTTACCAATCCAGTGTAATGTACCACCTATCCTCTCAGAAAATCTAGGGGGACCAAACATTCTAATTGGGGTGGATAAAAAACTATCACTTGAACCTCTATATAATTCCTAGGAATCCCATGATAATAGTACATGGTGTGTGGGGAGGTCCTCACATGCATATCTCAAACTGAAACCCATAGCCAACGTGACTTTCTAGACTAAACATCAAGACCACCTATGTGATGGCCCTCTCGACGGCGAGTCCACCATAGAGGTTCCCATCACACATCAAGTGAGGCAGAAGTGAAAACTGGGCCTTCATGTCACATTATTTTGATACCAATTTTCCAAAAACATCATAAATTACCAATCGGGCCTTTAACATTTCCATATAAAATCTATTTCTAAACAATTTACAATATCATTTCCAAAATATAGATAAAGTTATACCACATGCTAAAAGGGTTCCAAATAGGCCTTTATCTTATTTAGAAACCAAACTACACTTCAAGATTCCGAATGGTGCAAGAATTAGGAAAAAAAATTGAAACCAAGTTTTGAGATCATTTGGAAACCAAGAAACTCTTTAGAACTCATAGGGGTTTTAGAAAAATAATTTTAAATGAGAAGGGTTAGGGAAGATAAAGAAAGAAAAGAAATGGAAAAAATAGAATTTTGAAAACTGATTTCAAGGGGGGAATTTTATATAAAGTTGATATCATTTTTAATGCCATCCATATGTGCGCCCCACGAACATATGGATGTTCCCACATCCAATAGAACACTATTTAAAAGCCATAAAGTTCCAAAAGTTCAATTTGAGAAATAGAAGTATAATTTCAACCAACGAAAAGGGTCCACATATATATACTAAACTATATAAGTCACCTAATACCACACACACATGCCTCAATTCTCATCCAACCAAGTTACCGAAACACAAAAAAGAACAAATAAAATAAAAATACACAATTTTATTTTTAAAAGGCCATCTAGAATTTCACCTAACACCTTGCACACATATGTATGTAGGCGTAATTAATAAAACCCCTTTAAACCCACTCCTATCAAAATTCCAATATGAAAATGCCAAAATAATTTATACTAACACATCACATCCATAAATCACAGATTTATAAATTAATTAGAAGTTATCAATCATCACCAAGAATTATTTGAAAGGAAATGGATGAAAACACCTACCTCACTGGCGTGAAATCATAGTGATACCTTTAAAGGAGGAGGAAGAAGGCCAATGGATTATAACACTCAGCCTAGAACCAATAAAATCAACCAACATCAGCCACACTCACCCTAGGGTTTGACCAATGAGATACCAACCCAATAAATAAGAATAAAGAAGAAGAGGGTAATGGAGGCAGACCCAAGGAGGAAACCACCAAATCTTTTAAGGAGAAGCACCACGATTACAAGGTGAGAGGAAGGAGGAAGCCTCTAAAGGCTCCCATAGGGCCTCATTAATGAGGGGCTGAAGAGAGGAGAGTATTTGGGGTTAAAACATGATAGGATAAAGAAAGTAATTTTGACTTTTTAGTGATTTGGGTGACCCACACGGTTTGGATGAACAGTTTAAAAACTCATGAACCAACCACGCACACCCTACTAGAAAAGAAGAGAACCCTACATGGTATGGATTCATGGTTTGGGAAACTGTGTTCCAACCATTTTTTTTGGTGCTATAAAATTTCAAATCCTCCCTGCATGCTTACTACATAATTTCTCTTAACCGTGTACAAGACATGTGTTATGTCCCTACACCAAAATAAGTCCACACATTTTCTCCTATGACTCGCATGGTTTGGTACAAACCATGCTCATTATATGCAAGTAAAACTATAAAATAAGGAAAAAAACTGAAAATGCACTCGGCATTAATAGGACACATAGTTGACCCCAAAAACCGTGCACACAAACCATGCATAGACTAAAAAGACACCAGGGAACTCCAAAACTAAAAAATTATCATCAAGAACCAGACCTAGACCTCAACCAAATGATCTAACATCATGAAAAGAATAAAATAAAATAAAAAACATGGTCAAGGTGTGAAAATTCTCCCCACCATAAAAAACATTCTTCTCCCAGAATGTCACTCATCCGAGTCAGTATTAAAACTCAACATGAAATAAAATGAACCCAAATGGAACCATGAACATCAGGGTGACCTTTTAACTACACAAGTAAAACTTGACCAGCTCTAGAGAGAAACATAATGCGAATAACCACAGAGGAAGAAAAGGAAAGGGGGTTCTCCCCACTATATGAAACCAGCTGGCACTGACCAACACCGAGACTAAGAACTCCCCACATGAACTAAAAACCCCTGAAACACTGGGAAAATTATGACAGGAAATCAATCCAAATAGAAAAAAGTTCATATTTCATCATTTCATCAAGACACACACATCTTTAAAATGAGAACAACTGGAAACTAGATCCAATCCACAAAAAGGATTAAGCGCACCCAATAAAGAACACTAATCAAAGGATCACCCAAAAAGGTTCAACCACTAGAATTGATATAGAATAAAACCACCAAAATCAAATACAAAATGTCACAAAATGAAACAATAATCCTCTTTAAAATACAACATTTCACTCCAATTTCATAACCAATTTTCTCCAAGGCCACTTCCCAAATGCGAAAACCCTTTTTTTTAAACTAACTCACTTTCAAATCCATTTCAAACACTAAATCTCATATTTGAACTAAAACCAAACACTGAAACAATTTATCTTTTGAAAACCCATTTTTCCCAAAAACCCTTTTCCATTTCAAAATTGACCCACACCAACCAAACCCAAACCAACACACAACTCACACAAAACTTCTAGAATGATGAACTAGTGGTTATTCAAAACCCGGAGACATGGTTAGTGGTCTACTCCCCCAGAAAGAATGTTCCATTAGGAGGAACTTAAATCATGCACTAATACTCCACATGGTTAACTAACCCATATTATATCACAACATAATACTGAATCACCTCCATTTTCATTCCCTATCCATGCCCCAAAAACTAAAACAAAAGATTCAAATCTCAAACTACACCTTGGAACTCGAGGATCAAAACTATCAAGGGTTAATTAAGACCTTCCTATACCTAACTCTTATGTCTTAATAGTCCTTGTATCTAGTATACCTGATGCCACAAATTAAAAAATATACTATGATATCAATTTTTCATGAACCAGAATGGGCTGTCATTTGGCTCGACACCCGACTCAGCCTATTGCAATGCCCGAGATGCATTCCCGGTCCTCCCTGGTTAGAGATAAGCACCGAGAATCAAAGATGTCTTAGTTATAAAATCTAACCTAATAAAAACTAGTTTCAATGAACTAAAACAAATAATGAAACATAAACAAAAAACAAAAACATTGAAAATAGATAAACAAAATATGTTACAACCCAAACTGAACAAAATAGAAAACTAAAAAAATACTAAACCAAATTGAAACTGACACAATATATACATGAAATATTGGTCACCACCATCCAAA
Organism: Viscum album; assembly: GCA_963277665.1. Lineage (NCBI taxonomy): Eukaryota > Viridiplantae > Streptophyta > Magnoliopsida > Santalales > Viscaceae > Viscum > Viscum album. Next base: position 2,066,964,159 of record OY728126.1, on the reverse strand, counting down.
AAACATCCTTCTCCATGGTAAAACTAAATCATAAATCTAAACTTGAAAAATAGATCAGGTATACCAAAACTGAGTGGAACAAGTAGGGTGTGGGAATAAATATCTCGGTGGGTAAGAACCATAGAATCCATGCATTTAATTTACTGAAATATTCCATAAACACTCATTTTAAATACAATTATAAAACGGGGTTTTAACATTTTAAATAACCAAATAAAATTCATAGGAAAATTCCACTTTTGAAAATAATACATAGCACTCCCTTTATTTAAAATATTTTTCCCAAAAACCCACACCAAAATACCAATCTGACCAAGTAATCAAATGGGATACACTAAATATAAAGGAAAAAAAATATTCAATCAAAACTAGTAAGTACAATAAACAATATATAACATAAGTTAAACTGTAAAATAACAATATAATCATTGGAATTCACTAAACATATCTAGAATCAGTCCTTGGACATACTCAGTTCAAACTCTATTGATAGTGTATGGTATAACTCCATAGTAAATAACCAATTAGGAACCCTAAACTATCCAATATAGTGGCACGTCCCACCTAGCCTCACAACAAATATATGGATACTGACCCATCTAATCAAGTTCAAGAAGCAACTATCACTCAATCCTCTACATGATGCCCTCGAATCCTATGATAATAGTGCATGGTGAGTGGGGAGGTCCTCACAAATATGGTTCAAACTAAAACTCACATTCACCATGCTTGCCTAGACCAAACACTAACACCACCTATACATTGAACCACTCCTCTAAGAGTCTTCCGTATAGGTTTCCATCACACATCAACTCATGCACAAGTTCTAAATAGGCCTTCATGTCACATTAATTTCAAAAAAAATTCCAAGAACACCATAAAGTTCCAATCGGGCCTTTTATATTTATAAATAAAATCCATTTCTAAACCATTTCTATTATCATTTCAGAAAATGAGATGAAATTATACCACATTCTAGAAGGGTCCCAAATGTTCCTTTATCTCATTTAGAAACCAAACCACACTAGATGATTCCAAATGGGCCAATCCTTAGGAAACACATTTGAAACAATTTTTGAGATCATTTAGAAACTAATAAACCCTTTAGAACACATAGGGGTTTTATAAGAATCATTTTTATTGAGAAGGGTTAAAGAAGAGAATGAAATAAAATAAATTGTGAAAAAGAATTTTGAAAACTCGATTCAAGGGGGACATTTTCTATAAATCCTTTAACATTTTTATGTCCATTCATATGAACCCCGTGCACAAAAAGATGTGAATATATACAATGGAAGGTTGTATTATAGCCATCAAGTACCAAAAATTCACTTTTAAAAACACAAGGATCATTTTACACAATTAAAAGGGTCCACATATATATACTAAACAATATAAGTCACCCAATACCACACATAAAATCCTCAATTCTCAACCAACCAAGTTACCAGAACAGAACTAAGACGAAATTAAATCCAAAAATACCCAATTTTCATATTAAAAATCCAAGTTTTATTTCACTAAACACCTTGAACACATATGCATATTGAAATATTTATGAAAACCCTTTTAAAATTCATTTCCATAAAAATTCCAACATGAAAACACCAATAAAATATAATAACACATCACACCCATAAATCAAACATTTAAAAATTAATTATAAGTTCTCAAGAATCACATGAAATGATTTGAAAATGAAATGGATGAAAACACCTACCTCAACAGTGTGAAATCACAATGAGACAATCAAATGAGGAAGAATAATTCCCCATGATTAAACTGCACACCCTAGAACTGAATAAATCAACAAACATCATTCAGCCCCCTCTATAGGGTTCGTAATAAGAGAAACCAAACCATGAAAAAAGAAGAAATAATATGAAGAAATAATAAGAGGGACGAGGAAGCTTACCCAAGGAGTAAATCACCTATGATTTGAAGGATAATTTCCAAGACTCTACGGTTGGAGGAAGGAGGAATCCTCTTAAGGCCCCCATAGGGATGCATCAATGATATGGAGAATAAAGGAGAGGGTTTGGGGATAAAACTAAAGAGGTTAAAGAAATTAATTTCAATTTTTTAATGATATGGGAATGTCTCATAGTTTGGCTGAATAATATAAAAAATTGTGTGTTAACCATGAAAACCCTACTAATAAAGAGGGATACCCCACATGGGCTAGCCGCACAGTTTTGGAAATCTTGTTCTAAACATGTTTTGTGGATCAATTTAATGGTTCCTTATAACCATTTTCAAGTCATGTTCCATGTCTATGATACCAAAACAAGGTCAAACGTTTTCTCCTAGGACTTGCATGGTTTGGTCCAAACCATGCTCAAGTCGTTCAAGTAAAATCATTCAAGAAGGAAAACAACTAGAAATTACCTCAATCTTAATAGTCCACATGGGTAACCCCCAAACAATGTAAAAAACGATAATAGGACAAGAAGACACCTATAGACTCCAAAACTCAAAAAAAAATACCAGGAACCTAACTCAGACCTCAACAAAATGATCCCACATAAAGAAAATAATAAAATAAATGAAAACCCATTGTTGGGGTGTGGCATATTGTGTATTTTTTTGATTCAAAAATACATTTTGTTGAGTATTTTAAAATTCATATTGAATATTTTAATTTACTAGGATATTTTTTTAAATTATTTGGATAAAAAAAGAAGAACAGAATTTTTGGTATTTGTATGAGTGGGTGAGGATGACTAGTCCCAATGATGGTGTTTAGTGAAATATGAATGAATAATTGTGGTTCTGAAAATAGAAGTATAGTTATTTTGTTTTGTATATAGTGACTTGATACATGAAAAATTACCATATCTAATATATTGAAAAACCTAAATACTAATGCCATCTTATATATAGAATATTTCATCAAAGAGAGAATATTGAGACTGAAAAAATAGGGTAAAAAGTCAATAAGATGAGTGTACATGTGAGTGAGTGTAGATAAAATAAGCATAAGAAGTAATTGATACTATGGTTGAGAGTACAGAGTGATTTGAAAAAATTGATAAGCCTAAAAATCAGTTATTTAGAGAAAAAGAACATCATTTTTATATAAGTTGTGATAAATTTATGAAAGGGTATCTTTTAAAAAAAAGTGTCTTACCACACACACACCCGGGTGTGGGGATTAACCCTGTGGCCTCATCCCCATCCCCCAAACACTTGTGCCACCCCATTCGAATGTGGGGGAAGAAATGATATTTATTTATATAAACAGATATCATTTTTGGTTAGTTTCCTAAATATTTCTATTGTATATTTCTAAATATTTCTAAAGGCTCAAAGAGGAGGATATTTTTTTTTTACTGAAGCAACCTGAATCTATAGGATATCTTCCTCGTTTGTTTGTTTGATGTTTTTAACTATAACTAGAAAGAGCCAGTATAAAAAAATTTAAATTAGTGGGGTGTAGTGAACTATAGGTGTAGGATTAAAATACCCAATCCACATTAATTTGGTGTTATGGTTATAGTTGAAAAATATATGGATCAGGATAACAATTGGATGCAGCAAGGAGTAGGATCTCACATTAAGTCCAAACCATTAAAAAAAATTGTGTGCCTTGTATCCTTTACTTTTAAATTATCTCATAAATCGTTGAGTGTTTACTTTAGGATTATTATATCCTAACTAGACATTGGATTTTATTTCAAGGAGAATAAATTATTAAATTTTGTTTTAAACCACAACTTATTCATCCCCCCTAGTGGTGCAACTTTTCCTAGTGAACCTTTAGTTGTGTAAGGAGTTACACATAATTATTTTATTAAAATACTTATTTATTGAAACTAATAGTATTAAAAACTGAATAATTAGAATCATGAATATATATAAAGGGAATAAATGAGATTAGATAGTGAAATGATAAACCCCCTTGAAAAAACATAAGTGCTGGATTCCTTAAAAAGTGAGAACTTTTGAAGGCATAAATCATTCAAATGGGTTGGTAATAATAAATTTAGGTGCCCATGGATTATATTGTTTAGATAAATCAGGTCAATGGTGGCCTTAATAGGATCAGTTTCCCATATCTGACATGAGATTTGGGCTACACTTAGCTGGGAAATCTTAATTAGATTATGATACCAAAGGAATAATATTGAGTGAATCTATATGATGAATTAGGATAAATAGATATCAATAAACTATCAAAGAATCATATATGATATTATTGACATGATTTTCCACCTAAATTTATAATTAATGATATAACACTCAAGTTACCTAAATAATGATGAAGTATCATTCTTATCCCACATATTAGTATGATGGATATAAAAAAAATTCATCATTTTAGGGGAACCAAATTTAATAAATGTCCTTATTAAATGAATGTAAAACATGGTAATAATATGATAAAAGATTATATTATAGATAAATAGAATCATAATCCTAAAACATGACTTTGAGATCAATCATAGTGAAGGAAAATATTAATGGAAGAAACCTTGTAGATTGGTATAGGAACTTAGGAATAGTTCTTAGGTAAAAAAGAAAAACTTTTTGTGTTAGAGTAATACCATCCCGAGTAAAAAATTAGAAATTGTTCAAAAAAAGGATTTAGATGCTTATGATACACAAGGAATGATTCATTTAGGCATCAAGGTAATTATATACAATATGATCAAAATGACTTTATTCTCCACTCATATACTCAATATGATTGAGTTTTCCAATGACTTGAAGAGACTAGAGGTCTCCTATATGGCTTGATCTAAAAAAGTTATTACTTTATAATTATTTATAGAATGGTTTAATAAATATGAATGATTTCAATAAGAATTTGACCCATATTCCTAAAAGTGTTGATGACAGATGAACTAAGCATGAGATTTCCAAGTTCTATTGTTTTATTAACAGTACAAGTGGGTAAAAGTTTAAACTAGGAGAATAAAAATCTATGGAAAAGTATAATGGTGTTTCTTTGAGTAGTTAGTCAAATTTATTAAAACCTAAAGGATGTGTTAGGAAGGAAGTAAATTTTTTCAATAGAATATAATTTTATAGGATACATTAATGGGTTTGATAAATTCCACTAAAATTCTACATCATATATTAATTCTATAAAAATTAGTTCTTCGATTTTTAAGGGCTCATGATACCAAATGTATACCTTAAAAATGTTGAAAATATATAGGAGTTTAATTTTAATATAATAATTGATGTAGCTTTTAGTTTTTATTCAAGTGATAAATCAAAGTATTTATAAATCATAAATTTGGATATGAATGAATATTTCAAGTTCATATGGATTTAAATAAAGGATGGATATTTTCATCTTATTTCTCTTATATGATAATATATTTTGTTTTTCAACAAAGATTTTTTATAAACAATATGATATGTTGATTTTAATACTCATGGTTTATGATTAATCCAAATCTATTAAAAGATTGAAAAGATGTTAAATGTTAAAAAAAATTCTTGTATAAAAGTGTTTATCCAAGATATTTGTTAAAATATAAGGAATCAAGATTCCAACACCCATTCAAGGTATATTTAAAAAATAGTTTTATTTTTAGAATAATTATCTAAAAACAAAATTCATATTATAAATGGTAAGTAATAACTTATTTGTTAAAAATTAGAACTATAAAAAATAAGTGTTATTTCCTAATGTAAAGGTGTTTTTGTTTTATTAGCATTATATTTTTTAGAAAATATATTTTCTAAGATATTAGTGGGAGTATGTTTCATCCTAGAGGCATTCAAAGGTTATTAAATAGAATATAATACAAGTTAAAATAAAATTGAATGTCAATTAATATCCTAAATATTTTAGTGTGTGATTGTAAATAAATAATGTAAGTATCTATATATAGTTAAATAATTGATCTCAAATAAAAAATTTCATGGAAAGGTTTTAAATATGATGCTGGTTAAATTAGAAAGAGTTTTGGGTAGATAAAAAATCATAACATTTGATGTTATGAAATTAAGGAGTTTGAATACTATATTAAGGTATTTTGACAATAGGAATATGATTCCATAGTATTACCATTATTCGAAAAAGAATTCTTCGTATATTTTACTCAATAATGGAGTTTAGTGGGAGGTTTTATAAATTTTTTTGATATATATTTGGTAGGAATTACACTAAGTTGTAATGTTTTTAACAGAACTCTAAATTTCTAGCAAACATAAGTCCCCTTTGGTAGTTTATCGTATGGGACATGATCAGATGGTCTCTTATGTATGGTTTTGTTATTATTATTAAAAGATCCTAAGAATATAAAATATATCATGTTATATAAAATTTTATCTCCATTTTATGAGTCTTTCATGTTATTTTCATATTTTCACAAAGTGAAATTTTTATTAACCTCTTAAATTATCACTTTGAGTTATCCCTAATTAATGTTCGTCATGAATTATTATAGGTTTTGATAAAATTTTAAGGCTATAATATATATTCTTTCATATAAGGATACAAAATATGTTCATGTGATATGAAATGAGTGTTTTGTGTTAGATGACCCACTAATTATACAACATGGAGTGTCATACACTATATATTTGGTTTAATAGGGGTCCATGTTTCTTATTGAATCATTTTACTTGAGGTTGGAAAGATACCTAGCATGAGAACCTTCATACTTTAATATATTTATAATTATAACATTGAGGATGATATAATAAAGGGTAGTATTGTGTGTTGTGAACCATTTTATTGGTTAATATTTAACCAATATTGGATATGTCCTATTATATAATGAGTATGAAATTTGGGTCCTTGATTGAGATGAAAAAAAAAGAACTATATGACCATACCTAGAAAAGGTTCATGTTTTGTGATAATCTATTTAGATAAGGGGAATATAACGTTCTCATCTTCTTGGTTGAATGACATGTGATATGATCTTATATTTGGTCAATTTATAATTAAATAATCAAGATAATATGAGTAGTTATATAGCATTGACATATTTTATGTCCCATAGTTACTCGATTTCTTGGAAAATGGATTATATGACTATACATGCATGTAAATGATATAGATAGTGAAAACAAGTATAGAGATACATGTGTATGATAGAGATCATGTCATATACCTTTATAGTTTATGTAGTATTGATTATTTGTCAGAGACCACTCTTTTCTTGTATTTATGGATTTTGGAATTCATATTTTTTAGTATTATAAATTTTCATGGGGTCACACTTTATGGTTGGATTATTTGGGATTGAGTTTTATAAAACTCATAAATCCACTCTAAAAGTGTTTATAGTTTATTAAAAATTATTTTGGGTTGGATATTCACACGGTATTTTATATGATGTATCACATTTTGAAGAAGATGATTTCTTTCCAAAAGTTTTTTAAAATATATCCAAAAATAGTTTTGGATATAGTTTCACAATTTATTGTATATGATATAATATAATTTGAAATGATATGAAGTCTATATAGATTTAGTGAAAGTGGGAAATCAAAAGAGATATGCCATAAATCTATATATACATATGATGTAGAAGTGGTCTATATCGTACTGTAGGATATAAATATGTTATATAATATGTTATATATTAATCAAGGATTATCTTATTCCTTAGGTTTTGGATATCACAGGGTGTGATATAAAGATATCACACCACCACCTCTTTTATGTAATATTTTATGACATGTCCATATTATATGAGTTATGACATTGGTTAATTGAACTATACAATCAGAAAGAGCCTATCAAATATTAAATGTTAAAATTTAGTATCCTTCTATATATGACTATCATAAATTAAAAAAAATTCATACAATGAAACTTTTGGGAGTATTTTATAAATTTATTTATGTGATAGATGAATATAATGACAAAAGGGTTACAAATTATTTATAGCCACATGGTATTTAAATGTATGTTATAACAGTACAAGTAAATGCATGGATACTCAAGGATTATCTTAATGGACTGTATAAACAAGTAAAAATCATTGATATAGATCCTAATCCTTCAACCAATTCTAACAAATCTAATCTCACTTTCCCCTTCCTATTTTATCTTGAGTGATACTAACATATCATGTGGTGAAGGATAATACCACCCAAACATTGGTTGATTCATATTAGATTTTAGATATACGTAGGAGTTATGAACCTGTTGGTAGCTTCTAAGTGATCTTTATCAGGAACATGGTCAGTGGAAATAGATTTTTCCAATGTCAATGTAAGGTACACAAACATATTAATTTAATATTATACATTGTTTGAGTTTCAAAAAATGGTGACCTGTGGTTTTAGGTTCATTATTTTATTTCATTACATGAATATGTTTTATTAAATAGGTTGAGGAAGACAATGAAACCCACACACAAGTCTAGTGAGAAATCACAAATAGGTGGGGATAGATCAATTAATTCAATTACTTTTCAATAAAATATGAAAAAGGATTTATTGCCTATAAAATTTAAACCTGTGATTTTTTCACACACACAAACACAGAATCAAAGTAGAACAAAATATTATAACATGGTTCGCAAATAAAAACACGTATCTAGTTTTTGGTATGATCTAGATTCACCGAATACCAAATAACCTGCTCATTTCATCATGTCGATTAAAAATGAGTAGGGTTTATCCTTAAGTCTATCGACTATGTAAAGTGATCCTGTATAAATGAAAAGCTATTAGATTTATTTGGTAACTACATGAGATTCTTCCCCCATATAATATTTCCATCATGTTATCTCTGTGATGCTTTTTCTCTTCTTATTATAAAATCACCATCACTGGTCTCTTATATCTATGAACCCTTCCTAACATACTCCTATTATTCTCTCTCTTGAATAATCTATGTGACTAATCTCTTTTATACACTACACTTTAATAAATATTATATCTTTTTTTTCATAGATCACATATATCCCATGCATATAAGACCTTATTCCTTTATCTTTCATAGAGAAAAAAATTCTTATTTGAATTTGAATTTAAAATTTAAATTCAAATTAATAACTTCTTCTAACTTCTATAAATTTTTTTCTTAACCATTTTCTCTTCTTTTTATTAAGTTTAAATTGTTAGATCTGTCTAAATACTCTCTAAAAATATTCAAAATTCACCTAGATATTTCATGATATGAAAAACCTATTTTCAAAACAGAAACCAACTTATTCTTCCTTCAGGAACAATAATATTCTTCATGGTGTAAACCATCTTAGTCCTTCAAAATATCCTAATATCGAATTCTCATGGTTGTTTGTCATGGTGAAAGTATCTTTTTATTTTCTCCCTAATATTATGGTCATGGTGCAATAATAACTTACATAGGGTGAACTATTTTCTCTAATAATTTGAATCATGAATTTTCTTTAGCAAAATTTATTCTATAAATCCCAACATGATCATCAAATTATTTAAAAAACTATTTAATTATCCTTTATATTCTAAAACTCCTTCCTCTAAAATTACCATATAGTTTCTAAAATCCAATAAAATTTTAGATAAATCTAATTTTTAACTATATGAAACATCATATGTAATAGGAGAAATTACTACGTATTAATATAAATATCTTAAGTATCTACGTATGATGATTTCATTTAGTATATTTCAAGTGAGGTTATCAAAATATATCTTACATATGCTTAAAATTTTTATGTATTCCCACAAATAATCTTATATATATGAAAATATATTATATATCTATTTCCATTTCCAAATTTATACTTCAATGTAAGAAAAGTCTTATATATGCTCTAAACTTATAATATTTGAAGATAAACAACTTATTTATTTGTGTAGGATGTTTTACATTGTATATTTCACCTATAAAATTCCATAAATATTCAAATAAACCCAAAAACTATAAAACTTTTTTATAAAAATTTGAATATGATATATATATTAAAAACAATATCCAATACATTAAACATATCCACTCCAATATTTAACAAATCTAGTTATTTTTCTTCAATTTTTCTTCCCTAAAAAAATAACTCAAATTTTGGGGATTATTATTCAACATCGAATTGCATCAACTTATACATGAGTATCAAAAGTATCCCCAAGGACTAGACATTTCCCAAAATATCTCTTGGGATTTAAAATATACCCCTTTGTATTTTATTGGAAACCAAGCAACAAAATTCAATTTCAAACTAAATATATTTAAAATAAATCATCATTCAATTATTCTAATCTTATGTGAGTGAACTAAATGTAAGAAATAATAAATTGAAAAATAATACCATTTTTTCCATAAAATAGCGACTTACATCTGTTGGTCTATGTTGTGTATGGAAGAAACACTAGAAAAGGGTGTATTATAGTTTGAAAAACAAATATGAATTTTAACCTCCTCAATTATTAAAATGATCAGAAATAAAAATTTAGATATACTCAAAAAAAATCATAGTTATATCAAAGTAATGCATATTAGTATTAAAACTATTGGTATTTTAAAACTACTGATGAAAGTAATAACATGGAATAAATATAAATATCTGGTATAAAATAGAAAATGGAAATAACTAAAAATGAAGTACTAATTTATCAATCAAGTACTCCTAATAGGTATTATTTAAAACTTATCTTTTAACTAAAACTGAATTCGGAAAAAATAAACTTGTTTCAAGGTATCCTCTACTATAGATCTTTTTAAAGGTATCTACCGCTAATAATCTTGAAACTTTTATCTGTCTTTCAATACTAGGAATCCCTTGATCATCCTGATCAGTAATTCTGCCATTTCTAAAACTGGAAGCTTAGTAAACAACCTTTTATAACCTAATTCATGGTATCATAGAAAACACTATAAAAAACATACATAATTTACAATGAAATAAATACACTCCTATACTCTAATAAAACACTCAAAAATAAAAATAATCAAAAGTAATCAAGTTAAAAAGATGGTGAATACTTCAAGAAATTTTTAGCATTCATAGAAACCATGTAACTTGTAAATAATCTCTTTTGTTCCATGAAGTGTGGATCTGTTTATATACAATCCTCCAATTTCTAAATTCCACAAAAACATAGTTAGTTTTAACAATATTGGTAGTAATTTATAGTTCACCTTCCAATGGACTAAGCATATTTCCATAAATACTAATGAAAATAGTCTACACTATTGGAGTGCTAATTCAACTAGTCCAGTTTCCAGTAATTCATGAAACCTTAAACCATTGGTACTTTGAAACACTAGGGGTCATTGGATTTTCATAAATTCTCATACCATTGGTATTTTTAAAACTATAGGTTATATGTATTTCACTTAAATGGATATACACTCTTCACAATCAAAGAAAAAATCATAAAAATAAAGTTAGAACAAATACTTAATTAAGTGTTTCATACTTTTCAAAACAAAAGGAAAGTGATTCATTGACTCAATAGTATCCCCATTTTTGAAAAACACAAACACTCATGAAAAAATTAGGTGTTTTAGAATTTTAAAAAGAAAAACTCCATGTGGTTTTATTAAATAATTCAAGATATCACAAAAATAGGTAAACATTCCAAGACATTCCAAATTTTAAGTTTGGAAGGTAATTAACGTCATATTTGAAATTAAAAAGAAAAATAAATGGTAAAATTAATCTTTTTTATTGTGTTTTCAATCATATGATTTATCTTTTTCATGAACTTTTGTTATTTATCTAACATCTCACCTATTTCTTAAAATTCTCTTCCAATTTGAAAATTTTTTCTTCCTAAAACTTCAAATTTTGACTTAAATAAACCAATTTTTTCTTCTAACACTCAAACATATGAACTTTCCCATATTGAAATCATTTTTACTAAGTAGTTATTTTAAACCACCACCTGATTATTTAATTTTCTACATCATTTGAATTCTCAAAAATTATTTTACTAACTCTTTAGAAACACCTTCTTACTCAACTACTCTTTTATAAAGGATTCCAAAATACTAAAGTAAAAAATATAACATTTTCATCAAGAATATTAATTTCCTTATCTTGATATTTTTAAAAATTGAGAATATTCTAATTTTCCTATTGTAATGTTCACAAAAATATTTAAAAATTCTCATATTTTTTATAACTTATACTACAAATTCAACAAACATATTCTACCATTTTTAATCCTAAAAACTAATAATTTTACCTTGAATCAAATTAAAAAAAAAATTATAGTTCAAGTAACAAGTTAGTGACATTATCAACATTTTTTAGAAACTCAATGTGAGTATCCATATTCTAAACAATCATCTTGATTAACATTCTTGTCTTATATTCTTAGCTATCAGATTTTTTTTCTACAAATATTTTTCTATATAAACTATGGGTCTTTATTTTTCTTGAGAAACTAGTTAAACTACCTATACATGACTTCTATCAAGAGTAAATTTATCAACATCAATCGATTCACTTTATTTATGAACATGATATTTTCTACCTGTATTTGATGAATCTGATGAAGAAGAGATGGAACTCTCATTTTAAGAACATAATTATTTGGATAAAGGTGAAGTTTCTTGAAAATACATATAAACTAATTATTCTATAGAAGATAGGTTTTCACCAATTCTATTCTCAGGCTAACTTACAATAACATTTTCTTTAGAAACAATTTCTATTAATGCTATTTTCCAATCAAAATCTTCTATAGGATTAACTTTTGTCGGATGTAATTATGAAAATTTATATTCGGTCCTTCAAATTCCCAAATTATTAAGGGTAAGGATGAATAATTTCATGAACATCAAGAGTAACCTATTTCCCTTTACTTTTAAAATACAATTTTTCTTAATGGTTCTTCTTTAACAACAATATGATATTGTATTGTAATGAAAGGAAGGATTTTTCTTTCAATATGAGATTTATACAACTTTAAAAAAAATATTTATTATTCTTCTTATCTTATAAATTTTTATGAGTTTATTCTATTAGATATTTTTATTTTTCTTTATTAATACCAAAAAGTGTTTTACAGCCACCCTTTCTTCCTTTTTCATTTTATCTTATTATAAATATTCTTTTAGGAACTCATTATGGGTTTAAAGTATCCTTTGAAACTATTTATTAATCCTTTATGTCATAGAGGATTTATTTGGCATATCATTCTTATATTGGTCCTCCTTTTCTCTAGTTTTTTATTCTTCATTTTAGGTAATTTATCGGTAGTAGGAGCATATGATACTATTTTATTCTTGGAAATTTTTATGCCTTTTTTAGTTTCATAACCTTCAACTAATTTTCACAATTTAGTATAAATGGATATTGAATATTTTTTCAATAAAAATTTTCTTAATTGATCTCATCTTTGATATTATTTTAGTATATATTAGGTTTCCTTTATGATTTTCATGATGTGACTTATTCTCTAAATTCTCTTAATTAAAAATCTTTACAAGAAGACTATTAATCATCCGGCCAAATAAGAAGTTATCTTTACCAACCCATTTTTGATAGATTCAATGTAAAACCATACAAACTTTTCAAGGATGAACATAGTAAAGTTTACCAAACATTCTAGTAAGTAAACATCTTACATCTTAATAGTATGTTTGTCTCATTTTCTTGGATGTATGAAAGAAAGAACTTGTTGGAATACTATGTGAACTTCAGGTGTTAAATGGAAAGATATATAAAAAACTTTATTAATAAAACACAACTTATTCTCATCATCATATTTAACAAAACATCAATGGGATTCTGGTAGTTTGTGAAAGATAAACAACTATTCTCGCTTAAATAGTAGTTCAAGAAACTTGGTAAACTTTTCTACTTACAAGGTATAATTATGAATAGAGATAAATAAATATATGTTTTATACAATCTACATCAAAAAAAGTTAGAATTATAAAAATATTTTAACAATAAATGATAATAAAACTCATGTTCTTTAGTTGCTGAAACCAACTTTCTATATTTTTTAAAATTGATTATGTTTTTCAAAAAAACTCATATTTCTCAGAAATATCTATGTCAAGAAGACGCTTTCTTAAAACCTATCTAATATCAAGATCACCAGATGATTTCATTATTGGATTACAATATGTATAGTGTTTTCTAAAAAAATTAGGATCTTCACTATAGAATCTCAATGAATGAATCCAATTAAAATTAGGTCCATGCCTTTATATAGGTTTCATAGAAAATTTGAGAGTTTAATCTATGACTATTGATTCCTCATGATCTAATGACCAGGATTTATTCCTGCCAAAAGAAAATTATTTCCTTATTATTTTAGAAATTACTTAATTTTTCAATTACTATTGCTTCAGAAAAAACATGGGGCATTATAATTTTTGATAAATTGGAAATAAATTAAAATTTATAAAATGAAAACAAATATTTTAAAATCTAGTGTATTAAAGAATAATAATTATAATAACTGAGATGTTATCTACATTTGGAACAACTTGATCTTATTTTTTCGAATATGGTTCTAGATAGAGTTTAACTAAAAATTACTGGTTCTATAAAAATTAAAAGATTTTTTTAAAAAATTATTCTGAAAAGGAGTAAAAACATTCTCCAAATAGCGGGTATTAATTCTAAATATAAAGAAAATACTAAAATGTTGAAACTACATAATATATAAAACATATAAAATATATAGTTCTTGGAAATGAAAAAAATACAAGGAGTTTGAAATAAGTTTATAACTATTGATGCACAATGATTTTATGTCTTTGGAATTATATCTTCAGAAGATAAACCTGTTTTGTTCTATAAATATTTTCAAATAATATCTTCATAACCTAGATTTTAGTAGATCTATGATGTTAATATGCAACAATTTTTGTTGAGATAAGTGCATGTGTTATTCCAATATATTTAACTCTATTTAAGGAACAATTTTTTTCAATATCCACCTGGTTGACATAAATTATAGATGGGTTCTTTAATAAGAAAAAAAATATTTCAATCAATAAGTTTAATTTCTGCTGGTTTTACCCCCCAAACTGAATGTAGTTTTATTTTTTCTAATCTATCCATATATTTTCTCAAATTATTTAATGAAAATTGTAAACATGGTCAAAAAATTCATCAGACTCTCAATACCAAACATCATTTTAATAATATCGTTATTATCTAGAATAAAAGTCACATGTTATCTTCTCTATCCAATCACTTTTCTTATTCCAATCATTTGACTTGGAATGAACATATTTTGTTTTAAATTTTCTTTTCCCTTTAATATGTGTAGTAAGTTTTATAAACATTTATTTTGACTCATATAATTCTAAAACAAGATTTCAGTTCTTCTATTTAAATTTAGTTATTTTCTACTCAAATTTTATAAAAATATACTTTTTTTCAATGATTTCATCCATAAGATCATAGATTTTTTCCAAAATTCTGATATATGTTTTTGAATTCTTCAATATAAGAATTCATATATACATAAGTTTTTGGATCTCTTTCATCATCATCCAAATAGAAAAATATCTTATAATCAGTGTCATACTCATAATCATAAAATCATTTTGAATCTAAATT
Organism: Viscum album; assembly: GCA_963277665.1. Lineage (NCBI taxonomy): Eukaryota > Viridiplantae > Streptophyta > Magnoliopsida > Santalales > Viscaceae > Viscum > Viscum album. Next base: position 2,066,948,722 of record OY728126.1, on the reverse strand, counting down.
TATATTCTTATGTGATTTAAAAGTTAGTATTTATATAATACATTTCTTAGTTTTTATTATAAAATTAGTTATTTTTCTACAATTATCACTATCTTCTGAAAAACTAACTAAATTAGCTTCACCTTCACTCATACTTCACGTGTCCATGGATTTTAAACTTTTATTACTTTAATTCATATAATACTTTCTATATGATTTTCTTTCTTTATTTCTTTTAACACAAGTCTATTAGGTCGAATATGAACCTTCTTTTTCCATTCATAATATATCAGTTCTATAAAATCATATTCCTCTTTTATGTATTTTAAATAGTTTCTCTAGAAATTATTTTGTTTAGAAATTATTCTTTCCTTATTAACAAGTTCACATTTAATGTTTTCTCCTTCACATTCATATGAAATTATTTTAAATAGAGGAACATGGTTTACAAGATTAGAGATTTGAATTTATGATGGTTGTAAAAGCAACTCAATTATTATTTTTTATTTTTATATATCACATAAAAATAAATTTAATATTTCATAAGAGTGTCAATAATATCATCAAGACTTATATTGGATATGTTCTTAGTATAATCAATGGTAGTTATTTTAAGTTCTCTATGTTTTGGTAAAATATCAATAACATTCTCAATAAGATTTTTATAAAATAATTATTTTCATATAAGTTGTTGTAAGTTGTTCACTATATTAAAAAAATATATGATTTTTTTTACTAATAGAATCACTAATAAGAAAATAAAATGATTTATGGTGTTTTCTAAGCATATCTCTTTTGGTTTCTGGAAATTTTAATTTCTAAAATATATATCTTCTAAGTTTTTCTAGATTCTATAGGTTGTTAAACATGAAGAAATTTGACTATATATATTTCTATGGATATAATATAATAGTGTATTTATGATTCTGAAATTTAACTAAAATATTTTCTTCTATTCTATTGAAAAATTAAAAACTTCTTTCTTCATAATTTTATAATTGTTGGTAAGTATTAAAAAATTTCTACTCTAGTGTTTATCACAAATATTTTTATTTGATCATGTAAAAACTCAAAATCATTTCCATGAAAAAATAATGGTCTTTAAGATTAAGATTTTAAAATTATATCACAGGAAATCATATTGCAGCACAACAAGAATTTAGGATATATTTATTTTTAAATAGATTTAATCACTTTGATAACTTGTAGTAAACGCAACCCTGAGTCTAAATGAATTGAAATATAATATAACGTTATAACATTATTATTAAATTAGAATATATGAATAAGACTAACTAAATTATGATAAATTATTTGTTTTACAAACTTATAAATAAACTAAATTTTAATCTATTTATTATAAATAAAAATAGACATCATTTGAAAGAAAAAAACATTTTTTGAAAAAATTTAATTTTTTTCTAAAAAGTGGTTTCATCATGTTTTATGAAATTATTTTAAAATTAATTTTTACCAATTTTAAAATATTTATTTATAAAAATGAACATAGTTTTTTATATAAACATATTAAAATTATCTTAGAGTTACTTTTCGACAATATTCTGAAAAGGTTAATTTTTTAGGAGTAGTGAAAAATAAGGTTTTTTTATTGAAAAGTGTCTTTTAATTTAAATAATTTATAGAGTTATATTTTGTTTTAAATTGTTTGAAATATAATATTAGTGAAATAATATTACAATTAAATCAATATAGGTTAGTTTAATCAATTATATGTTGATTTTTTATATAAAAACATTTTTACTAACGAAAACTATTCATTGGAAAATCATTTTTTCATCACGTATGTGGGTTTAGTTTTAAATTAAATTACATAAAATATATGAACTAAATTTGGTAAAATTATTTAAATAATTTTAATAATAATAATTAATATTATATAATAATTCCAGTATAATTTTTTTCATAATTAATGGTAAAAATTAATTATTTTGGTCTAGGTTAAAACAGGTTTACCAGGGGTTAAGCTAAAAGGATAAGGGTTAAAATGAACTAAAAACTTATCAAATTACTATTTAATAGACACATTTAGACCTCATATCATCAAATTTTATATAATTATTCATTTTGGATCCTTTTTTCTTGTGGAAATTGTGGGTATAATTTATTCAGTTCAAAAATTCCAAGTGTGTCCTCCCCCCACTTATAAAAGGAAACCCCATATCCTCTCCAATTCATACTTCCAAAGCCATTAGGTTTGGAAAATAACTTCCAAAATACATTCCTTAAATCCCTCCATATGACCTATATTTACTTTTTTTATTACAAAACCATCCTATGATGAATTTATGTATAAAAATAAATAAGTTCTCTGAAGAAGAGGTACAGTTCATAACCATGTGTCTTCATTTTATTTCTTCAAATATCCCCCTAAAATCATATAAAACTATGAAAAAAATAATAACACCAGTATATTAAATATAAAAATATGTTATTATGTTAATTTAGTAACCTAAATCCATCTCCACTTCTATCAAATGGGAAAAACCATCGATCATTTGTACGGTGAACTATCCCCTCGTGAACCGATGTAATTTGTTTTCCACCACCACCTCTCACAGATAGATATAATGATGGATTAAAAGTTTATATATGATATTTATAAAATAATTACACTTATATAATTATAATATCATATATATCTTCTTTTCCCTCAAATCCTTTGGAAAACAATAACGTCGCATGTGCGTATATTTGGAATACCACCTATAAAAATTGATATGAAACGTTTTCATTTTATTATGAGATGGATGGTAATAAGGATAGATAAAATGAATATATACTATATATACTATATAATAATGATTCTTTGAAGTTGAAATATTGTTGAAGTTTATTTTGTTCCATCCATCAAAAATATGTAAACAACGTTCATGTGTACATATGATCCACCTTCTCCATGAATAGCATAAATCATTTTTCTATCTCTAACTTTTATTGAAAATTATGAAAAATTATTTAATGAATATATATGATATTTATTTCATACGTAAAATTATATATATGATGTAATAATTATAAAATTACACATATTGAAACTACTAAACCCAAACATACATGAAAAATGATACAGTTATCACCCAAAATAGTGTTTTTAATAATGAACTATTAATAAAAAGGTCATAAAAAATTATAAGAAAATATTATGTGGTATAAAATATATTATTGTTTTAATTTAATATATGTATAATAAATATATATTTATTATAACATTAGGTTGAACATGTATGAAGTAAATTGGACCTGGGGTAAGGGTTTCACATCTCACCTTTACATCCGTGATACATATGCCATATTCACCACTGATTTCTTTTTTGTGTTGTATATAACACACCTTTTATATGATATATAATTAATAAATTTATATTAATTGTGTTTAATGTTCCATTTTATGTTATTTATTTCATGGGTCTTATGATTCACAAGTAACAAAAGTGGTAAGAGTTTATTTCACAATCTCATCATTATTCAGGATTGTTTATATTTAAGTATCTCTTGGGGGAATTATTTGGTATTTATATATTAAAAAAATATTTCCTTATCCATTATTTATTCATGAATTATTTAATTATTAGTACCATTTTACTCTGATTGGTACTAAAAATGATGAGAAAATGTTTTTAAGAAAATAGGACTTTATTTCTCTCTTCGATCAAAAATCCTTATTCTTCCATATCCATATGTTTCTTTTTGTATGTATTTTAATAACATTATCAAAATGATTTAGTAAATAAAAATTTATGCATTTCATACTTTTCAAAAAATGGTTTTAAAGGAGTCTTCTAGTCATTTTCTTGAGGTACTTTTTACTTTTTTACAACAGTGTGAAAGGAGTTTTTTTAAGTTATAAGGAATGTATAGAATTTCCCACCATCAAGACCATTCAATGTTTTAAATAATAATTCATAATTTTCAAGTTTATTTATAAATAAATTTAATTTTACAATATTTTCTATTATTTTAGTTTTAAAAATATTTTCAAAAAGAAAATTTTAGTTTCTTAAAGAATATGTTAATGATCTTGAAATGGTATTTCTATTTATCAATGACAACAACCATTATTACACTTATTCTACAATGGTGATATGTCGAAATGATACAATCTTTGTTATTTATTTTTATTTTTTATGGTTATTTTTTCAGAAGATGTACTATTTTGATGTCATTTTCCATATTTCTCTGGATGGATTAGGATTATACTTATTAATTAAGGAAAGTATTAACATTTCTCATGCTAGATTTAAAATATGAATGTTTACATTGATTATGTTTATTGATTGAGGATATTATTAACATTTTCATGCTATTTTTATAATAAAAATATTACTGTTGATTATTCTTCACCTCTTTCATATGAGGAATTCACTGGACTTAGTAAGTTATAGGTAGGACCTACTATATCCCATCGATGCATCAGCATGTATTATGAGACAAAATTTCTTTGGTATTAATATAAGGACTTATCCATTTATGAAACATGTCTTTATATGAGGCCTTAACAATATGGTTATTATTTATAACATTATGCATTCCATAATTACGTGGATAGTTATTGATATTCGTGTGATTATTCTATTAGAAAGAATATTCATTGATAAGTTTTAAGATCGTGTTTTTATTTATATAGAATTATTTAATCATTATTTATTCCTACCATATTATTCTCCATGATTAATTTATTAATATATTGGAATGTTTTTCAGTTATTTAACTCACTATATTGATTATTCCTTTTTTATTCACGGTATCTTCCATTATATACATACCTTTACAGAGCATTAAAGTTCACCCCTTTATTTTATTTCCTTTCCCCATGATTCCAAGAAGTGTATTTTGATTGATATGTAGGGATATGATAAAGGTAATAATTGTGTTCTTAAATAAAATACTATGTTGAATCTTAATTTTTAAATTATAATGTGAGATTCAAGTATGTATCCAGTTTTCCAAGACTACTAAACTATTCGTTACTTTGGGATGATTTTTCTTTGTTTCTAGTGATAAGGTAATAATGAAACCACTGGATATGGGTTACTAGGTTTGGCATCTTTACACATATCATCATGAAAAAAATATATTTCCTCTGTTATGGGTTAGTGTAAGGAAACTAATAAGCTCGAAAATATGATAATGTAATAGGAATACAAATATTAACTCGGGTTCAGTATCACGTGTAGCAACTTACTATGATACCAAATATTGGTCCATAATGTGGATGTAAGACACACTAAAAGAGGAGGTGGATTGTACTTTTAAAAAACAACTACAAATATTAACCTCCTTATGTATTAAAATGATTGAAAATAAAACTTCTTATGTACCCAAAAAAATCATCAAAGCAATATTAAAGTAATGAGAAATAGTATTAAAACTATCAATATTTCACAACTTCTGATGAATGTAACAATGCAGTGGAAGTATAAACAACCACTATTTTATCCAATACTGATAAATTAAATATAATAGTAAAGATAACTACACATGAAGTATCAAATTATCAATCAATTATTCCTAAAGAATATTATTTAAAAACACACTTTTAACCCAAAGTGGATAGGGAAAAATGAAAATATTTCAAGGTATCCTCAATTATAGAACAGTCAAAAGGTATCTACTTTTAATAATCTGGATGCTCAAATTTTTCATCTATCCCCTAGGAATCCTTTGACCAAATCTATTAACAATTCCCCCACTTTTACAACTGGAAGATAGATATCTCTAATTCTACAATCTGAATCTCTATAAACCCACTTCAATAATTAGAATATCAATATCACAAAAAATACAACCATTCAAGTTATTGGTTTTTCACAAAACCTTAAATCGTCAATATTTTGAAACTCCTAAGCTCATCACATTTTTATAAATCTTTTTACCATCAATATTTCATAAAACCTCAGGCTATTGATATTTTTATTAAATGAGCTTACAATCTTCACAATAAAAGAAAAAAAGAAACAAATTCAGGTTTGATCAAATACCTAATAAAGTGTTACCTTATTTTAAAATCAAAAAAATAAAGTTAGCCTATGACTCAAAAATATCCACTTCTTTATATCAATTGATTCACTTAACAAAAATAGAAAAATATCAACTTTTCCAAGCCCTTGACACCACATGAGATCAACCTCAACCTCTATAAATAATTTAAAAATTATTAACGTGAAAATAATAAGTTCCTGACAACATACTCCCAAAACTTATTAGAACATTTTAGATATTACAAAAAACACACACCCACGTGTTGACCTCCCAACTTTACCATTTCGCTAACTCTATCTAAAGACATTCTCTCACTAAATAATAAATCTATCCCAAATATGTAAAACACATATCAATTTATTCTCTATCAAATAGGTATATCCTTTATTTAAATACAATTTCTAAATATATAAATAATAGGCATAAAGAGATTTATATTTTATTTCTCCCCCTTTGAAAAAACTATACAAAGAACAAATGAAATAGAGGTCAGATTCAATATTCCTTAACCATGAAAGGAACTTGGTTGAAATTATAAAATCAACCACAATATTTGAAATGCATCCTTTGGTGTTAGTTTGGTGAAAACAACTTCTATTTATTCCTTGGTTGGAAAAAATTCAAACTTCATCACATTTCTCTCCCCATGATCTATGATGAAGTGATATTTGATATCAATGTTCTTTGATCTTGAACGATGAATTGTATTTCTTGATTAATTTATAGCACATTTATTATCATAACCTATAATTAGTGGAGGATTTACTTCAGCCTTGTGATATTCTATATAAGTCCTCATCCATATCAATAGGGTTGTAGATTGAGTTTCATCCACATAGTCAACTTTAGTGGTACTCATGGTCACATAATAATTCCATTTATGTCCCAACATGCTCACTTTTCACCCAAAAAAGAAAAATTCACCATATATATACCATCTATTATCAATATTTCCAGCCTGATTTTCATATGTATACCCAAAAAGATAAAGCTTTCCATTTCGATCATATTTCAGAACATAGTATATCATACCTTTAATATATTTAATAATCCATTTTTCATCAATGAAATAAAAAACCTTTAGATAAATTTGATACCTAACACATAATTTAACAATATATATAGTATTTTTACTTGAATATATAAAATAAAGTAGACTTATAATAATCTTCTCGAATTCTATTGGTCCAAATTCTTTCCATTTCTCATCCTTAGAAAATATATCTCCCACTAAGATGGGTGTACAAACTGATATTAAATTCTTCATACAAAACTTCATGAAAAGTTCCCGAGTAGACTTCTCTTGAGAAAAGAAGATATTTTCTTATTTTTGAGAAACTATAAAACCAAAAAAATATCTCATTTTTTCAAGCATGAACACTTGAAACAACTTCTTCATTTAAAATTAACACTCTTCAAAACACCCTCTTCATTTCTAGAATAAATGATATCATCTACACAAATAACAATAATTAGTGATACATTTTTTCATCTTTAATATATATATTATTGTTCATTCTTCCTTTATAAAACATTAAATAATTTAATAATGTATATAACTTGAAATAACAGGATATTGGGGCTTGTTTTAACCCATATATATTCTTCTTTAAACTAAAAACATAACTTTCATATTTTCCAATAAATTAACCATTGGATTTCTTACTATATACTTCATCTCCCAATTATCCATTGTGAAATGCATACTTAACATACATTTGTAAAATATTTTATTTCTTTTTTTTGCAATACCAATAAATATCCTAATGATATATAGTCTAGAAATAAGTACATAGGTCTCGTCAAAATAAATTCCATTAATATATGAATACCCTTTTCATATAAGTAATTCCTTATTTCTTACAACTTCTCCTTTTTCATTCATCTTGTTTTGAAACACCCAATTCTTTTGGATAACATTTTTTTAGGATTGGGTTCCAAATCCCAAGTTTTATTCTTCTCAATATGATTTAATTATTTTTTCTTATAATCAACCCACTGTTGTTTCTATTCTTAATGTTCTTCTTGTATAAACTTGTTATCCTTATTCTACATTGATATTTTTTACCACCAACTTTTTTTCAAGAAAAACTACTTCATCATCATAAATTATTGAACTTTCTTCTTTAAGTATAATATAATTACATATGTTCTAACACCTTTATATTAGTGGTTTCAAGAATCTTATTTGTATCATCATTGTAAAAGTTTTTTTAACTTCCATTTGGGGGATAACTATGTAAGATGCCAATAAATTATATATTCTCAAACTTTCAATGTTTTTCACCATTCACTTTTATTATAAATGGGCTATCAAAAAAATAAATATTTCATAATAAGGGATTTTCTATAATACATATCATATGGTTACATATCTGAATGTATTTTATATAGAAAATTATTTTAAATGTGAGTTGTTTCACCAATTTCTTATCTAAAGTAATATCAAGAAGTGTCATTCTCTATCAACATGGTCCAAGCCATATCCATAAAACTTTTTTTATTTCATTCAACAAAACTATTTTTTTAGATTATGTATAGTGCACTAATTTCAATGTGAATACCATTCTTCTCTAGATATGATTAAATTCTTCCACTAGTACATTCTTAACCATTTTCTATTTGAATATTTTTCAAGGAGAAACCACAATCTCTCTTATAACTCATTTTGGAAATCTTAAATATTTTTAGAGCCTCTTAATTATGATTCATAAATGTAGTACAAGTTATATATTTAAATTCAACAATAAAGTAAATAAAATACTTATCTACACTTTTTTATTTTTTCCTCGTAGGCCCACAAATGTGTGAATGGATAATCTCTAATGGATTAGATGATTTAATTTCAACTTTCTTATGTAGAGAATTACAAATATCCTCCTTTTGAAAATTCAAGAACAAAACGTTTATCTTTATTTTTAACATAGGAACATCAACATAATTCTATCATATGGTAAGCTTCATCATTTTTATTGTCCAATATGACCATGCCTTTGATGGCACAATTGAATTTATTCATCTGATTTTATGTAACATGGATTTTTACCATCACTAACCTGAAACAAGTGGTGCATTAGTTTTTTTCATCTTGTCAGTACACATCCATATTTTAAACTCTTAACAAAGAACCCATATTTCTGGAAAACAACTTAATTACCTTTATCACATAGTTATGACACACTTAACAAATTGTTTTTAACTAATAAACATATAAATTGTTCTTAGATTTAAACTTTAATTTTCCAATAATTTTATATCTAAATCATTTGATTTTAAGTGATCTATCATTGCAAAAGTGAACTAATATTTCCTTTTAATTTATAAAACCCTTCTAAAGCGTTAAATATTATTCCATGTGTGAATGATATCCACCTTTAAGAATCCATGGACACTCCCTTTTTTATTCATTAAGTTCAACTTAAAAAATGATATCCATTCACTTACCTTTTTTATTCTTATTCTCTGACTTTTTAGTATTTCAATTCATACTCAATTGAGTTGGTAGTATGATGATAAAATCTTCAATAAAGTTACCTAGCTTGTCACATCTTCCACAAAATTCATCCAATGGTTGAAATTTATTTTCAACCTTCAGTTTAGTTGTTTATGGTTACTTATAAATTTTACTTCTTGTATTGGGTTGAATCTCCCTCAAACGACATCTCTTAAATATTTTAGGCTCATATTAATATTGGTAATCAACCCAATTATTTCTTTACATACTCTCAAATCCTATGTATTTATAGTAGTATCTAAAAAGTAATACTTCCTTCTATAAACAAATTTTTATCCAGAGGCTTACACAATCAATTCTTCTTTATTTCGACCATCAATATTAGTTCCTTTTTACTAACCAATATTTTGGTGGAATCCCAACATATTCTTATTTCATAAAGTATTACTTCCTTCCTTTTATGAATATCTATTTTTAGTAGTTTTTATATTTAAGTCTGTATTCCTAGAATTTTCAAATTTCTAAGAATCATTTTATTTTTTCAAAAATTAGAATTTCTTCACCCAAGTCTTCGATTTGGGTGTTATATTAACACATGTATGATATTTTTTACACTTTTTATGTGATATTTACTGATTAAATGTATCCTATTTTTTATGAACCTTCAAATATTTAAAAACCTTCTTCTTTGATATTTCACCAACTTCTTGAATAAAATTTTGAAAAATGGATTTATAATGTTTTTCAATTTTGGATTGTACATTTCCCACATAACCTAAAAATTGATTTTTTAAAAAATTCAAACAATTAATTGGAGCTTTAATCACTTCCATCAGACTTTATTCTCTAGTAACATGAGAAGAATATTTGGTGATTAATGATAAATTTTATTTATTTTAATTTTTTATCACTTTATCCAATTTTGAATTATTTTATTGGAATTCATTGATCCCTCACTTAAAAAACTCCACTGTTTATTAAATTCTCTCAACATTACTACTATAATCACTAATTAATTACTCCATATTCAATTTAATGATTAGTATTTTTTTCATCAATATCACTAAAAGTCTCAACATACTCTTCATATTCACTAAAATCACTATATTTAAACTTTTATAAGAAATTTATATTTTTGAATTGAGAGAAATTACCACCCTTCCCTTTTAAATAAGTCTTTAATTATTCATATTTTTTTATTTTTTATTTTAGGGTCTCCTTGTAATCTCATATTAACTATGGCGATTTTTCTATAAAATATCTAATGGATACACACTTGAAACACTTCAATAGAATATTACCCTTAAACATTCATTTTCCCATTCTTACAATTCTATAGATGAGTGAAATGAGGTTTTCAAATATCACTTTAATGTATTCTTCTTCATCAGAATCTTCATCATCTAAAATTACTTATTTCTTAAAACTATCTTATTTTCAGGATTTGAAATAAATTTACCTTTAATCCTTATCCTTTTTAGGACACTACCATTTTTCATCTCATATGTAATAATAATTTTGTGTAAATCATCTAAGGGAAGTGTACCTCGATCTTGGCCTTCAAGAGATAAGATTTTAGCATCAAATATGTCTAGAAGAATGTTTATTATCTTATCTATAATTGTTTTTTCCTATATCTTTTCACCAAAACCTTTGACAGTGATCACTATTTCATTAAATAGGGTTAATAATTCATTTATTATTTCTTCTTACACTATCTTGAGGTATTCATACATCGACCTCCAAATATATAGTTCAGCTTACATCACCTTTTTATTTCCTACATAAATATTTTTCAATTTATCCCATATTTACTTTTATTCCTTAATCCCTTTCTACTTTAGAAATTCCTTCTCTAAAAGATGTGATAAAATGGAATTCCAAGCACAACCATCATTCTCTAAATTATTCATAACAGTTTTTCTCATAAAAACACCATTAAAACAAGGAATAAACCATTATTGGAAACCTTTAAAACATTAAAATTGATAGGTAAAAAGTAAGGTAGCATATGATATATCCATGTATAATATTTTTTCCATCAAAATTTGGAATCTCATTATTGGTCACAAACTTTAGGTTATCCATTATGTAGAACAAAAATTCATAATCAAAGTATTCGTCCATAGAATAAATCTTAATATCAAAACATCAAATAGAATATCATTAATGAATGGAACCTAAATTTTCTTCCACTTGAAAAACACCCACAATATTGTTGAGAATTCACTAAGAGGTGGGTATATTAGGGAATTCAATTCCTTCTTATTTTTGTTGAAACAACCTCTATCGCATGTTAAAGTAAAACATGTGATTGTTGTTTCCCACAATAACTCACAATCACATCAGGAATTACATATTTTTATAGGGATCACTACTAAGAATAAGTATATGGTCATTATCATGATACAGATTCACCCAAGAGGATACAGTACACTAGTTTCATCATGTGGATTAAAAATGACTGTGGTTTATCCTCAAACCCAGGATACACATAAGTCACCTAACTGTGTAAAGTTCTCCCACCCAAATGTAAAGATATATTTTTATGTAACAACAAGTGATTATTACACCATATATGTAATATAATTCCCCTCCTAATTGGATTGGTAAGATGTAGAGGGTGTCACTGGCCTTAGGTGACATCCCCAAGACACCAAATGATGGAAATAAATTCCAAGGGATTCAAAAAAAATTAGGGGAAGATTTTCCATTTGAAAATAAAACATCCAAGACAAGATAACCATAACCAAACAACCACTATATGATGTATGAAAATGATGTGATACAACTAAAATAGTAACCAAAACAACAAAAATATTAGAGTAAATAGCGGAAACTAAAACTAGAAAACTCAAAGACACAGAAGACATCAACTCAATAGCTCTCAACCTAATCCAATATCCAACTGCAAAAGATATCCCCAATGACTTCTCTACTCATGACACTAGGATAGAAGATGTTAGAACATTTATAATAAATAGTTTTAAAAAATTTAAAGAGGTTTATATAAAATATAAAAAAGATTTCCAGACCAACCAGTTTCCCAAACCAAGGGTTTTTCTAAGGAAAGAAACCAAACAATTCTTTAAAACTATTTATAAAATTCCATTTTGGCATACCCATTCCATTTTCATACAACCACACATCCAAACATGAATAACAACAATATAACTCCATATACTCATGAGTGGTGAGTCATAATTTAACTAATCCATCACTTGGTGAACCAATTTGATGGGGAAAACTTCATGACCTTATTCGTCCCATTTTGATAGGGGAAACTTCACACCCATATCTCTCCCAAATGCACAAGAACACACGCCAACCATGTATGCCAAAACCCATGCCAATAAATATCAATAAAAAAATTATTTTATTGAAAAAAATTCTAAAAACATTTTCCCTAAATCAAAATCAACCAAAATTTTAAAACCACCATTGTAAGATTATAAAACCAGCTGCCCTTTTCCCAAAACAACCAATTTCTACGATTTCACAAACCATAACTAAAGAGAGTTTCCATCAAACATTTCACACCAATTTCATAATTTAATTCCAGAAATTAAATCAATTTGAAATAAATCCTTCAAGTTCAAACAAGAGTCATCGAGAGTAAATCCATCTACCGCACAATAATTGGAAAAAATAAAGAACAACACAAAACTTCAAAAACTCATCTTAAAACTCCAAAAGTTGACCATAGATCTTGTTCCAGACAAAAAAAATCATAAATATTCATGATTTCCTTCAAACACCATTTATTTATCTCCAATTTATTAAATACATGATTACAAGGGAGGGAATAAGAATAAAACAATGTAAATCAAGCAAAAAACGAGCACTTAACAAGGAATTTGGGCCTTCAATACCCATAGATTCACAATAGGATCACACCCATATCAAAAAATGAATGGTATCCAAAGTCTAGGAATGAAGAAAAATTCATTTTATGACCTTTTTAGGGAAAAAAAGAGGTTAAGAGGCTAAACTGAGTGATACCCACAAAATCCAGATCAAATTTTTAATGGTGCATGCTTAAAAAAATTGTACACTAACCATGCACTAGCCACTACCTTCAAACCCACCATGCACAGTTAGATCACATAGTTATATAAAACATGAACAAACCATGCTAAAACCCTATGTCTTAGATTACATAGTTTCACCCTGGTGAATGCATGTTTTTTCCAAATCATGTACCTAACCATGAACCTACCTAGTGCCCACTGTTTCAATTGTACGGTTTATTGGGAGGTGTTTTTTGGTTTTTTATAACCATTCTCAAATTGGGAACCACTAGAAAAGCCCCCAAAACATCCCAAAACTCATTTGAACCTCTTTAAACTTAATCCAATAAATATATATACATAAAATACATAAATAAGTGGTCAATTAATTGAAACCAGTGGTGCTACATTCTCCCCACCATTGGTCCTTTCATCCCTAGAAAGTTGAAAACCACGGTTTTTCTAAAAGACTTTGGGCCATTTCATGACCATTTCCCTTTCATTCTTCCACATTTCTTCCAAAATATGAACAAATTTACATAAAAACTTCACTAGAAATATGATTTTCCCTCACAAGACCTTTTCTTACTTATCTACAATCTTCACTAGCACATGAACCACATAGAATCTGACTCTAGTTAAATGTGATCTCATCGAATCACATGGTCAGGATCAGGTTGATAATTATTTAATTGAGATACATGAAACATGTTATGCACTAAAATAAACCTTAGTGGCAAATCTAACTGATATTCTACCTCTCTAACACATTCAAGTGTCAAGAAAGAGCTTATGTATTGATGAGATAACTTTCCCTACTTCCCAAAACAACAATTCCCAAGCCTTGGATAGATTCTCAAGAACACTTGATAACTCACCATAAAAGACAAAAATCATTGATGACGATTTAATTATTATTTATTACTACTCTGATTTGTCTCCATTCTCTTCTTGATCAACTGAATCTTCTTTGTTGTCTCTTGTAAAAGGCTTGGTCAAACCAATGAAGTCTCATATATTTACAGCCAACAAAGTTGAAAATGAAAAGGATTCCCATAAAATTATTCAAAGGATCCATATGTATTGTGGTCTGATAATTGTTGTTATATGATAACTCCACTAATGGTATGTGATCCCCCCATGAGCCAACAAAATCCACTACCCAATCCATAAGCATGTACTCTGATGTTTATATCATCCATTCATATTTTTCATCATTGTGAGGATGTTACGTCATTCTCATAATAAACTGAGTACAAAGGTCTCACTATAAGGAATTTCAAAAAAGATATTTGAACCTCATATCACAGTTTGAAACTATCAAAACTAGTACATTGTGCCTCATTACCACTTCTCAGATATAGATTTTGGACATGTCATCCATCGTATGATATTCAAGAATAGGGATGAAATGGGACAACTTTTTGAGTTGATCCACTATTACCCATATGAAATAATGTTTTCGAACCATCCATGGTAGACCTATTAAAAAATATATAGTAATATTCTCTCATTTCCACACTAGAATTGGTAAATACTGTATCTTACCCATTGGTCATTGGTGCTCTTCCATAACCCGCTGATAGGTTAGGATTCTTATAGAAAACTCAGCCACTTTTCTTTTTATTCCAACCCACAAAAATTGTGCATTATGTACCATATACATCTTTTTTATTTCAAGATGAACATCCCATATTGAATGGTGGTAAGCATGAAAAAGTTTTTTTCTGACAAGACAAAGGTATAACCATCTGATCCTGAAACCACAATAATAATATTCTATCAATATTATATCCCTAAATGGTCTCCCTACCATTTGGTTTTGACCTTATAAAAACACATTCAAAAACTGATGTATGTGCCTCTTTAACATTCTTAACCAAATCATGAACAAAAGAAACTAGAAATAAAATGGCCACTGTACCTTGGCCTTCATAATCCAATTGCATTTTGGCTATCACCGACATCATCCACCATTGATCTAAATCCTCTTCCACCAACTGACTATATGAATTTCTTCTTAATTCACCTACCATTGAATTTACTTTACTCATTATATACATTAAGTTAAATTCTAACATTTGAATATAATGCATCCATATTCTTTATATGAAGTTCAAATCTCTACATGATAATGTGTTTCAAACTCTTATGATCTATAAACACCGTAAATTTCTCACCAAGGAGGTAATGACTCCAATTCTTCAAAGCATGGAATTCCACAACTAATTCCAAATCATGTTCTGGGTAGTTCTTCTCATGAAACTATAAGTATCGTGAGCCTTAATCAAAAACGTGATCTCCCTATATGAGAACACTTCCCAACCTAGATCCCAAAGAATCATAATACACCATGTAGCCTTGTCCTAATTCTAAAAATATCAAGATTAGTGTAGATGCATGTGTAAATTTATGAACTTGAAAATACTTCTAAAATTATTTATTGCATTGGAATTGAAAAATTTTCCTCATCAAAGATGGAATTAGTGAAACTATTCATTGAAATTCACAAACAAAACATCAGTAATAGACATATTGTCCAAGGAAAATGCATATCTCAAAGATGTTATTTGGTGTTATATAGGATATCACAACCTCCATCTTTTATAGATCCACATAAACACCTTTTTCATAGATTACATGGACATGGAAACATATCTCTTGTATCCAAAAATCACACTTTGATAGTTTGGAATACATAATATGATCCTACAAGATTCTCAACATTGTCACCAAGTGTTTCTCATGCTCAGCCTTTTTCCTAGAATACATCAATAATTCAACCATAAATACATCTAAAAAAGAATCTAGATACCTTTTAAATAAATGATTCATAAATTCCATAAAGATATTTGGTGCCTTCATAAAAACAAAAGTCATAACCACATACTCGTAATGTCTATATCTACTCATGAATGTTGTCTTCAGAATATCTTCCTTCTGAACCTATAATCAGTGACATCCTGAATGCAAGTAAATTTTAAAGAACCACTCAACTCCCCTAAATTCATCAAATAGGTAATAAATACATGGAAGAGGATACCAATTATTTATCATAACTTTGTTAGTATTGTGATAATCCGCACACAATCTAAGAGTTTCATCCTCCTTCTTTACACACAAAAATCGGTGCTACCCACAAAGATATACTTGGTCAAATGAACCCTTTTATTTTCAACTATTCCAATTGGACATTCAATTTTATTAATTCAATTGGTTACATTAGATAAGATATATGTTATATATGAATGTTCTATAGTAAGATATAAATCATTAACTCCACTTATCTTGAGGGTGGAAAGATAGAGAAATTAGTAAGAAAAACATTAGGAAACTAATCAATAATTTCTAGAAAACTATTATTCTAAATCTCATCCACTGATGCCAAGGTAAAATATTTCAACTAGTAAGATATATTTCCAACTATTTTTTCCAAAAATCATGTTCCATTTTAATTTTCATTTCTATATCCTCTAAATATATGCTCAACCCCATCATCAGTTGTAAGACTAACCATTTTGGTATAATAGTTGATGTGATCTTTGAACATTATCAATCAATCCATACCCAATATTATGTTATATAAATACATATCATGAATTGATAAATCACATATAAATTCATCCCCATTAATATTTATATAACATTCCTTTCACATAAAGGATCGGTATTCTCTTTGTCCAAGAGGAGTTTGAAAATTCAAAATAGAAGGCACCATCTCAACAAGAAAGCCCAGAAGATCGAGAGAATGAGAAGAAATAAATTAATGGGATGCATCCATATAAAATAAATAATTAATAAGTGTAGAATTAAAAATAACCATACCCCTCACTATCAAAGGTCTTGATTGATCATCCACAATAAATTTCTCAGCTCCATATAATTTCTTACTCACTTTAATTTGTTCTTTATTACCCTATTGAAATAGCATTGGTTTAGGAGTCTTGGTATTCCTCAAATCACCCTGGATTTTTTGGTTCTAATGATAATAATTTTTCTATTTCACTCGATCCATCAAAGGATATGATTACTGAGAAGCATGAGATGTTTCTATATCACCCGACCTTGCAGCAATTTGACAATAGCACTGAAGATACCCCATATGGTTTCAATTGTGGCACGATCTATGTGGTTTCAAACAATTTCACTTTATATTCTCTAAGGAACCACATTCTAATCATATCTAGTTACATCTAGGTATTGGAGGAAATTTAACTAAACTTGTGGTCTAAATATGAGGTGTTCCACCTCTATGAGAATAGGTGTCCCTCTTCCTCTTTCTCTTAGTGTTAGAGTTCCCACCTATTCTTGTGAGAACAATTGTACTTCCTCTACTTGGATTTTCATAAGTGTCTTCTTCCACAATTATTTATTTATTTACCATCTCCACAATATCCAAAACATGGAGGGCAGATATCGTAGAAAGTGTATCTAGTTGCAGTTTCGTCTCAACAACTTAAAGATCTTGAATGATACTCTAGAACAATTGTTGGTTCACCTGTGGCTCAGGTGCAACCACATTCTCAACAACCTCTTCTAATTGGTGTTTTGACACATACAATATTAATTTTTCTATAGAAAATAAAACCCCTATTAGTATCACTCTCTAGAAACTAAAGGCTTAGAAATTTCAAATTCACCACATCACACATGTCATAAAAAGAATTTCAAAAATTCATCAATTTCTGTTTTCAAACCATTTTTTAAAATTCCAACATACTTTTTGAAAATAAAACCATTCTCAATTGTTTTTAAAAATCATTTCCTTTTCACAAAATCATAAATCATTTCTCAAAATTCATTCTTCACTTCTAGTGGGAATTAATTACTATGAATTCATAGCATTCCCTTATCATTGGATAAACCCATGACAATTAGGATTAAACTCCTAGAAGTGCGTCAAAAAACTCATCTATCCAAACTCCTTGGTAACTTCCTGTTCAATATAAATAGGTTAGTTATGCCTATTTATTCTCTATATTTCAAGCTCTAATGATACAAATCCTTACTACCCATCCAACTAAAGGGTTAAAATAGAATGATTTTCAACTATATGACCAAAAAAACCAATACCATTTATAACATCCAAACCCACCTCATGGGCTTGGGAATATGTGGAGGTTTTTAATGTCTATAGGTGACATCCCCAAGACACCAAAAGTTATAAATAAATTCCAAGAGATTTATAAAAAAATGGGGGGTGATTTTTCCTTTGAAAATAAAAAAAACCAATCTAATATAACCATAACCAAACAACCACTATATGATGCATGAAAACAATGTAATACAACTCAAATAGTAACCAAACCAACAAAAATATCATATTACAAAGAAGAAACTAAAACCAAAAAACTCAAAGACATGGAAGAAATCAACTCAACAACTCCCAACCTTCTCCAATATCCAACTCGACAAGCCATAATCATGGTATCATGATGTATCACTAAATAAAAGACATGCCTTTCCTTTACCTGTGTCTTGATATACAATATCTTCAAATATAATAGAGTGTCCAAGCAGGGAGTGGAAAAAAATTAGAGAATTCCTCTCAATGACTTCCCAACTCATGTCACTATGATAAAAATGTTAGTAAATTTTTATAAATTGTTAAAAATATTTTAAATGAATTTATATCAGTGAAAAAATAGTTTTCAAAACTAATTATTTTTCCAAACCAATCAGTTTTCCAAGGAAAGAAACCAAATAATTCTATAAAATCATTTCTCACAATCTATTTTGGCATAACCATTCCATTTTCAAAAAACCGCACATCCATACATGCATTAAAACAATGGGCCTCCCTATACTCATGAGTAGTTATTAATTCTATCATCAAGATTTCCCTTAGTGAACCATTTTCATGGGGGAAACATCACACCCTTATACATCCCATTTTGATGGGGGAAATTCATACTCATATCCATCCCAAATGCACATGAACAAACACCAACCACATATGCCAAAACCTATGCCAATAAATTTTAATACAACATTTATTTTATTTAAAACAATTCTAAAAACATTTTCCATGTATGAAAACAAACCATAATTTTAAAACAGTCATTTTAAAATTAGGAAACCAGTTGCACTTTCCACAAAACAATTCATTTATACAATTTTAAAAACCATCAATAAAGAGGTTTCACATCAAACATTTCATATAAATTTCACAATTAAATTCAAGAAATTAAATCAATTTGAAATAAAACCTTCATGTTCTTACAAGAGGAGTCAGGAGTGAATCCACCTACCTTACAACCATTGGTGGAAATGAAGAACGAAAAAAAACTTTAAAAACTCAGCTTGAAACTCCAAAAACAAGCCTTAGATATTATTCTATTCAACAAAAATAATCATAAATCACTATGATTAGAATCACAAAACATGAATTTATCCCCAACGAACCAAATCCATGATTATAAGAGAGGGAAGAATAAGAAGAAAACTAAGAAAAATAACCAAGAACATACACTAACCAAGGAATCGAGGCCTCCAACACGCTTAGATTCACCTACATATTACTCTAAAATTAATGGTAATGGTCTCCACAACCTAGGGATGATGTGAAATTTAGTTTATGACCTGTTAGGGGATAACAATATGGTTAGAGGATAAACCAAGTAAGATCCAAAAAATCTAGATCTAATTTTTTATAGTGCATGATTAGGGCACACTGTTAGGAAAAGTACATGCTAATTGTGCACTAGAAACTGCCTCTAAACCCACATCTCATGGTTGGCTCACACTGTTAGACAAACTATGCACCAACAGTACAAAACCACTATGTCCTACATTGCATGGTTTCTCCTAGTTGTCTGAACAATTTGGCTAAACCGTGTTCCTACTCAGTGCCCATTTTTTATGTTTCACAATTTCTTGGGAGGTGTTTCACAGTTTCTATTAACTGTTCTCAAACTGTGCACCTCTTGAAAATCCCCAAAAATGGGCCCAAACTCCTCCAAACTTCCCTAAACATAACTCAATCCTTATATATACATAAAATACATAAATAAATAGTCATATACCTAAAACTGATGGTGCTATAATATAGGAATTCAATCATATTTTCTTTGTGATGTTTCATTTCTTCTACTTCTAGATATACTATCACAAGTATCCTCTTTCTATACCCACAACACGACCCACTATTCTCCTTCTATCTCTTGAATAATCTATGTGATTATTCCCTCTTGTGAATTTTACATGATAAAATAATCTATATTTTATGGGAACAACTCACGTATATCTCATGCATGAAATACCATTATCCCACACACAATAATAGATTCTCATTTAAATTTTGATTTGATATTAAAATTATAATAAATAACTTTCTTCAACTAATCTTACTTATTTTCTTAACTACTCTCACTTAATATTCTTCTATTAAAGTTGTTGGATATGTCTAAATGGACTTAGATAAGATTCACGATGTGATTGGATGTATTATAGCACAACAAACCTATTTTAGAAATTGAAACTAATTTCTTCCTTTACATCACAACAACCTTCTTCATAGGGTGAACCATATTTCTCCCTTAGAATAAACCGATCATTAATTCACATGGTTGTTTATCAGAGTGTAAGGATGTTCTTATTTTATCCTCAACTACGTGAATACATTGCAATAATAATTTCCTCAACCCAAACCATTATCTCCAGCATCTTTCATCATGAATTATCTTCATGATACTTATTCCATTAATCCCAGATTGAGCATCATATTTTTTAAAAGAAACTCTTGAATTATCTGTTATATATTTAAAATCCTTCTTTTGAAATTTCATTGTAATTTTTGAACTCCTTGTAAACTTTTAGAGAAATAAAATTTTTGGCTAAGTGAAACTACTTATATAATTGGATAACTTATTACATATGAAGATAAACATCTTACTCCTTTCATAAGATGTTTTAATTTATAGATTTCATGTGATATTCTCAATAAATATCTTATTTATGCTTAAACATCTTAAATATTCTCTCAAAAACTATTTATTTATCTGCAAACATCTTATGTATCACTTGACTTTTCCAAATTTCTGCTTCAATGTAAAAAAAATTCTTATATATGATTTGATTCTTCTTACATTTGGAGATAAACATATTATTTATCCATGTAAGATGTTTTCTATTTTATATCTCAACTCAAAAATTCCACAAATCTTCAGGTGAACTCAAAAACTATTCATTTCTTATCTAAACTACACTAAATTTGTTTCTAACACTTTCAAACATCTAAATAGACTACACCTCACATAATGGACTTTATTTTATGTGAGTTTGAATATGATTTATGTATTGAAAAAAAATACAACCCGTTTGATATATTTACTCCAATCATTAAAAACTCCATTTCTTTTTATACTGTTATTCTGAAAAAGGGGATCTGTGGGAGTGGCCTTTTTAAACCCTCCAAACCTAGGAACCCCCATCCCCAAGAAGAGGTCATCTGAAGAAGCCCCAAATGGGAAGTCGTAATTGTCATCCGAGAAGGTAGAGAGTCCCATGGGGTAATAGTCTGATTAGTAATTGTTTGACATAAAATTCCATTAGTTATGTGGTTTTTTCCCATTCAACCTACCCAGTAAAAACTGGGTGACCCAGAAAGGTGAGAGAATTATAGGAGGGATAAATTCTCCCCAGATTGGGCTCCCAAGAATCGAACCCTACACCTCCAAATAAAACCATTGGTTTTGACGACCTCCTTTCTTCAATAATTATTCCCTCGAAAATACCTAAAAGCTAGAGGATTCTTCTTCAACACCATATCACAACAACTTCTACTTGGATCCCAATAATCTCCCAAAGGATTCAACATTTCCCAATACATCTATTGGGATCAAAATATGAGTACACCGATCTCATTTTTTGTAATGAATTATAAAACACTTTCCATGGGGAGAGATCATAAAGGATGGAGAGAACCTAGAATCAATAAATCAATTATAGGTAGATAATATTGTATCATTAATGTTTATATGAAAGATAAAAATATACAAAAAAGGTAAAATAAATAAATCAACATTTCTATAAAATATATAGTAGAGATTACTTATTTTATTACCCACATTTCTTTTTATCTCTCCTAGAATAGAGAGTTAAGATGATTGTGGTTGATCCAAATAGGGGAGAACTAAAGGTCTTCTTGAGTTATAATCCTCTCGATCAAGATTCATTTCAATTAGTTAATATTTAAATATTTTTTAGATCACAAGATGATCATTAATTTTTTATAAACAGTCCACTCATGAAAACAGAAGTTCCAGTTCATTAGTAATCAGAGTGTTTAAATACTTAATTGATCATAATAGTGTGTGGTGATTAAAATCCACGATTATAGGTCTCAGCCATTGATTAAGAATAAAATAATAATGAATCTTATATAGAACTATGCTGGAATTCATCTGGGAAATCTTCCAAGGGTCAATTGTTATTTCACCCATTTATTATTCATTTATATTCATTTCAATAAATTTATATTTAATAAACAAATTTATAAACCCGCATTATTTGTTTTAATGTTTAAATTTTGAATTGTACATAACAATTACCTCCATAAAGTGGGATGAATTCAGTTAATTCTATATTTATTAATCCAAGAAAACAATTATATCTTCAATATGGGCTTGAGATGATTTGGTCAATGGTCCACCCTTAGAATGTCTATGACTAGGTGTGTGTCTTAAATTGATTTCCACTATTGGTTGGTGGCGATCCCCCTGAATCTATATTTTAA
The DNA here is from genome assembly GCA_963277665.1 of Viscum album. Taxonomy (NCBI): domain Eukaryota; kingdom Viridiplantae; phylum Streptophyta; class Magnoliopsida; order Santalales; family Viscaceae; genus Viscum; species Viscum album. The sequence continues at coordinate 2,066,925,543 of OY728126.1, read as the reverse complement.
TTTTTTTCATTGGATTTTATAAGATTAATCAGATGAAGAGGGGAATCATGATAGTGAATGGTAGTTGGCCCTTGACACTTCCCATGAATATGTGCATGTTTTTTGTCTGTTAAGGTTATGAGAAAGGGGAATCATGTGGAACAGACCCAATCAAGGGGTCCATAATTGAAGACTAGGTGGGTCATGTCATACATCTCCCCATTCTTGGCTTGGTATTGGGGTGGTTTGATTTCCATGATGATTATTGGACCATGAGTAAGGGAGTAAATTATATAATGGTACTCATAATTTATTCAATGTTATACTTGAAAAATAATTGATTTTGACTTGATTTTTTTCTAGTCAAGTTCATGTTTTTTTTCTCAGTCGATTTTTTAAGTATTGAAATTACAAAAAAAAACAAAAAAAATAGGGCTCCCAAGGTCCGTCCCACCCTCCTGAGGTGCGATGACATCAGCAGCCTCAAATTGATCGATCGATGATGGGGTCCTCTAATTCCCTTGCCTCTTCCCACCTGACTTGACACACTTCATTCCTCAACCTCCAAACCTGTGAATACATCTCTTAGGGTAGATTTTATTTCCCTATCTCCATCTCTTTATCTTAATTCATCAACATACTTCATCACACTTCCCTATTTTTTATGTTAATATTAGGCCAAAAATAATTTCAGAATTTTATTAGATTTAAAATGCTGAATTATATGAGGAATTCATTTTTTTTACACGGAATTTGTTTTTCAATTTTTGGATACTTAAACTTAGTATTCCTAATAGTCGGTAATGAATTTAAAAATACTGAATCATTTCATAGTGTTCCTAACATTATAGTTTGGTTGAAATTAATTTTTTTCCATATGTTATGTTTATTATTATGAAAAATTTTCTATTTTTTATGGGGTGTATCAATTTGTTTTTTTAGATAAATTTAGATTTTATAAAAATTTGTCTTCTATTTAAATAACATGATTAAAAAATATTTTTTCTATTATTACCATATGATTTATTATAATCATCTTTTAATAAAAAAAATTAGTTATGTTATTTGATAATAAAAATAGAATATAAAGTGTCTTGATCTAATGATATTTTTTTATATCAAGCACACCCCATCACTCATTTACACTTTTGAAACAGTACTTAGAGTTAAGTAAGAGTCAAATAAGATGATGTTTTCACCATTACTAGGAGGAGATATTTTTTTTAAATATATAAAGATGAAGTCTTTTTATTTTATTTTTATTATTTTTGTATCAAGTGTTGACTATTGCTTATGTTATTTGTAGTGAGAACATAAATAGTGGTTGCGGTAGCATGGTAGTCATATTAGTATGTATTTTATCTATAACTCTAATTACAGATGATTAAAAAGTAAAATATGTAATAGATTCCCAATTTAATTTTTTTATCATCTATTTTTTTTCAACTCATAATATATATATTTTTATTTCATATTTTTGTTAATCAACTTTTCATTTAACATTTTTCTTTGAATCTATGGTTTTTCAAGATTGCAAGTGGTCATCTCCTTTGGTTTTAATTTTTTATATATATTTTTATGATTTTTTTATTTTGTTTCAAAATTTTCAATTGTGTGGTGGTCTATTTTTTTGTATGTTTAATTTCTGCACGTTTCTATACATAAATGGAATTTTTAGTCACTTGTAATTAAAATTATGAAACTTGTGATATTTTTTTTATTCCTTGGTTTCATTATAAAAATATATACTTTTTTAAAATGTTATAAATATTTTTCAATGAGATTTTTTCCAATAACAAAACAATGTCATTTTTTTAAAATACATTTAATGAGTTTTGGAAGATATTTTACCAAAGCATTATGGTGTTTCTTAGGGTTATAGAAAAAATATCAATGAAAACTGTATATAGGGGTTAAAATGTGAATTCACTTTGAAATAATATTATTCCTTTTTCAGAAACTAAACAATACCATTTTTTTCAAATATGTTATCTTTAACGACGATTTGTATGTATTTTTTCAAAAAATGAGAAAGCAATGATTCATTGTGGAAAAATTTGTATAACAAGTTCTTGAATTGATTTCACATTTCAAACTCCTATACAAATTTTTCAGTGTGAATTTTCACAGACACTTAGTGGATACCCTATTGATTTGGGAAAATTGGGCAAAAAGCTTATTAAATGTCAACTTTGAAAGGGTGAAAAACAATTTGTGTTCAAATTTCATAGTATTTTTTCAATAAATGTGATAAAAAGGATTCATTTAGTACACTTTTAGATCTCCGAAAAGTAGTTTTATCATTTTTCCTAGAATCTAGATAAATGTAATTAAATTATTTATTTCAAAAAATTTATATTAAGTGTTTATTTTTCTAAGTATTTTTTAAAAAGTATAATTCATAATATTCATAACCATGTTTAATGGTTTAGTTTTAAATTATTTTTTTTAATAATTATAACCTATCGTCTAATTTTTATATTTTATTCTATTAAGATATGTACACTACAATTAAAAATGTTTATTTTAATTATACTAAAATATCTAATAGTACTCAAGTTTGTGCTCGAGCTATGACACAATAGATCTCCTAGACCAGTATAAAAGTTTAATTATGTTAATCAAGATTAACCAATATATCTTCAAGAGCTCATTTAAAAATTTGAGTTGTGTTATTGCTTCCAAAATTCAGACTCGTAATGAGTCAAGTTGAGCATTGAGTATTAGAATTTTTCATTGAGTTCAAGTTCAAATAGTATACTATATTGACTCAACTCGACTCGATAATACGCCTATCCATGAGGGAATATTATGTGAATTGTTGTAGTAGTGGGTGCTCTAGACCCAAATGAAACAATACATTGTGATTATTATATCATGTGTATAGTAAGTTATGTATGTTTTACACTTACCATTATAGTGCTTATATTTCTACTTCTACTATTTAAATGGTAATGTTCATAGATTATTTATCATATCAAAATTTTATAGCAGTTCTCATATTATAATGATAACCTCTAGATACTATAACATTGATCTTAAACATATTTCATATGGTCTAGATACATCATACTAATTAGACAATGATGATGTCTGACTATAAGGTGTTGGAGGCTCATACGTATTGATACTTCTTCTTATGTAGTTTTCACATAGTGATCATGAGTAGATTAAATCATCAGGACTGACCCGCTAATATGGATACAACATGTTTAGGGTGTCATTGTTGTTCCTATATGTGAACACGTATAATGGTCTCTAGACTTGAGATTAATATCAATGTATACTATTTGATCTAGTACATTTATGAAAGGAAAAAAGTATGGCATTGAAGCTGTATTGAGGTAGCTTGTGTTGGGTGTGTCATTGGTGGTATGACATTAATTGAATAGTCGTGATAGAATTTATTACTTCTGATAGGAAGAAATATCTTGAACCCAGTTGATCAAGATGGTAATACCTTCACTAAATCATTTACCATGGTAGACGAAGGAAAGTCCATCGAGTATGGTCAGTGAATAATAAAGCAAGAAATGATGATGACACAAGTGTGTAATCTTCCTTATGAGTTGTCATGAGCTAAAAAGATTATATAATACCACATGTATTTGTAGGAAGGTTATCTTTTCTATGACTTATCTTAATCTCTTTAGGGGCTTAGTGGGTTTCTAGACTCCACTTCAAGTCTGTGAATGATATTTGATGTTATCGACATAAGGTCTTAGAGGGTGAAAAACAATAGTGCATTCAAAAGCCTTCTTTATTCTGAGGAATATGAGTTTATGACATGATGGACCCCACAATTGGGGGTTGGGTGATGTTCGAGATTATACATTCACCAATGAATAAATATATTCATATTATTTGAGTTTAGAATAATTACTATTGGATTTATTCATTAAATGTATTTTCAAGTATTAAAGTTAATGAATGAAAAATATTATATGAAAAAAATATTATTTTAATATTCATGGTTCGTTTAATGTTTATGGGAATGATGAGTCAAGTTAATGTCTAGATTTTATAATGTAATATTTTTTTTTATTACAAGTATGTGATACAAATTTAAATGATATTTATAACTTACCAAAGAAATCATAAGATGTCATTTATAAATAGTAATAAATATTCGGGGGCCAGAGACCTACTCCAGGTAATTTATTTACTAACTATATAAGTGATGGATTATAACACTTTTAAGGGTAATCCTTTTATGAGTTTTCTTGAACTTTTTGGACCTATTAAAAATATAAAATATTTCAAAGAATTAATTTATTATTTTTGAAATAATATATATATAAGTCCAATATTTTTTAATCTTAATTAAAATTAAAAGAAATAATTTTAATTCAATTCATATCCTCGATATAATTTTATTCCAAAATTAATTTCTATCAATCATTTAATTTCATGCTGACTAATATTGAGCAAAATATGAACAATATGCATGTCTGGAATTTATTTTATCTAGTAATTAATTGAAATTCCCTATGAAGTTTGTAATTAATTGATTATTTAGAAGGTCTGTGCATCATTAGTATTTGTCATTATATATAAGGGCTTTTATGCCCAGATAAAAAGTAATTTATCTATATCACTCAATACTGATAACCCCTCATCTCTATGCAATTATTTATGTATTCTGATGAAGATTGATGGGGACGTTGTATGACGTGGACCATGCTAAGATGAGATGTTATTCTACACGAGATGTTGTTATATTGGACCGGGGTGTGAGCTGCAATAAGAGTAAATACCCGACTTAGGTATTATACCTCTTATTTCATGGTTGTCCCATTGAGTATAAATGGATCAATAAATAATAAAATCTCAAGATTAGTGTTAATGTCTCATGTTTTGGATCAGGTTAAAAATTCCAATATCTTTTTAACTTTTTGTTTAGTGGATGGTCTGAGTTATAAATTGAGATTAAAAATGGAAATATGAGCTTTGTAACTCTTTAAATTGATTTTTATGGATGGGGTTAATGTCTTGAGAGGTTTTTTAGAAGTTTGGTTGACTTTCGTAGGTGACAAGATCCGAAAGTGTTGATTTTTGGTGAAGGATAATGAGGCGTATGGTTGGTGCATGATTTTTTTAACCGTGAAAATAAAATGTGAGGCCCCTTTTCGTAAGGTGTAAAATTTGATTAAACCATGAAATCCCTTAGGTCTAATCATGTGACCTGGTGTAGGTGTAAATGGGTGAACCACATGGGCGTTGCACGGTTTTCCCAAACCGTTCCCCCAGCCTGCACCCTTATACCATTCAAATACTAGCATCGCACAATTAGTTAATGGTTATATGAAATCGTGTGACCTAACCATACAGGGTGTTGCTCCTAGGAAGTGGCAGCTACATGGTTGGTGCACAGTCTGTCAAACTATGTGGTCAAACCATACGACTCTTTAAAAATAAAGAAAAATCCCATTTTCCCCTCCTTATTTTTTTCCTCTCCATATTTTCTACCCATTCGCATACAACAGGGAGGCTGCTCAAGCTCCCTTCTTACCCTCCTAGTTTTTGGGAGATCTTTATCATACAATCTCTGAATATAGCATCATTAGGTGCATTGGAACAATATCAGTAAGCTATTGACTCCACATGATTCTCTTCTTTATTTATCTCACTATACAAAATGTTAAATATGTGTGATCTCTTTTGACATATTTTCTGAGAGTTTGATAATTCTTCCAATTTCATCCATCTCGGCTGAACCAATGCCCAATATTGGATGGGAGGACCATCCTAATCATGAATTAGGGGGTCTATATTCTTTTCCCTTAAAGATTAATTTTTATGTAATAATGTTTTTTTGCTACACATCGGGCTTTCTATATGTTACTCTCAAAATTGTAAAATACCAAAAATTAAATTAATGAGAGAACAACCTTGATGTTCCTTAGACCCCTTTACATGGTTAGAGGTTGATGACCTCAACCTGAACCACCTCCTAAGGTGAGTTTGACTACATATCCTTACACCATTCTTGGCTAATAATTCAACCACCTCTTGGGTGTGTTATTAAATTCCTTAATTTATTAAAATGGTTTGGTAAGACACTTAGCCATTAGTAATTGGCTAAATTCTTGACCCTTATACTTAAATAATCTTAATTAATTTTTTTGGATATTAGTAACAAAGAATTTATTGGTGAACTATATTATGGAATGCTCAAGTACATGACCTTGAATATTTTATAATTGAAATGATAAATGGGAAGAGAACACTTTTTATATACTTGAGTTATGATATGGAATTTTTATGATCATGGTCTCTTTTTCAATTGAGATTAATGCTTAGATGAGTTAAGTGAAATTTGAGCTATACATGGATTCCCAAGTAGGAATTACATTGACAGACTCATGGGTTGTTTGAAACTATAGTACCCCAAAGTGACACTAGGTTCCCTAGTAGATTACATGGCATGTAATCAGAGGGAAATACTTTTATTACTGCACTTTGAGTGATACTGGTTTTATAATATGGAATACGGTTGTGAAACTCATTGGTTTTTTAATGTTTTGTACACCTAGTTTGATACTAGGATTCCCATGTTGGAATTTCTTGTACGGGCTCATAGGTTGGTTGACATTATAGTACCCAAGAACAAAACTTGGTTCCCAAGTGGATTACCGTGGATGGGCTCGGGGTAAAATTTTGTTATACCATGCCATGAGCGATACTTAGCCCCTAGAGGATTAATAGGGATGGACTCAGAGGGTTATATCTTTTTTATGTGCCTTGAGAGATACTTGGGTTTCTATGTTAGAATTCTAGGGATAGTCTCATAAGATGATTAATCTACGTTACGCCTCAAGAGATACATGATTTCCTTATTACGGTATTCCATGGATGGGATCATAGTTAAAACTATATATATCATGCATTTTTCTTATTACATATGGATAATGGTTCCCTTTTTTGTTTAGTTTACACATTTAAGGGCACCTGATCTTATAGATCTAGTTCCTTATATATTATTATTATTTTTATTATTGTTACTATTATTTTTTCTATTGTGTGGATACATTAGATCATTTTAAATTAATTTTCATACCTTCCTATATATGTTTCCATTTAATGCACACTATAATATCTAGATAGGTTTCCAAAGAAGGTATGGTCGACAGGGTATCCTTGAAGAACCTAAGACCGACTTGTTTACTTTTTTTGATTTACTACATTATCCATTATACAATCACATTGCCTTATTTTATATACATAGACTAGATTATACAATATACACCATTTTTGGTGGCCTGCTGAGTATATCTCACACATTGTTTGAGACAACATTGCACTGGGGTACCCAAACAGATCTCATGATTGTAGGATCGGTTAATGGATTGTGTATGATTGATGTTATCCTTGAGGGCCAGGATATTGTACGAGAGAAGATGACTAATCTAGTGCTCATGATTATATTAGAGATAGATATTGAGTCTTTTATTTTTTTTCATTACCTGTTATATGTATTTATCACCCATTGTATGTATATTTTTACCTTATAGTATGTCCATGCATGACTCATTCATTCATTTTCAATTATATGTCTGTTTATTTATATTTTTTCCTTTATTTATTTTTACTTTTACTATTTTAATTTTTGATCTAGTTGGAATAGTATTCCCAATATACCTACATTAGACCCTCACTTCTAGTCAACAACCACTAGAACATGGGGAGGTTCACTTGAGGCCAATGAACAATCAGCTCAGGGCACTGTTTTAGTGTCTCTTGGGTCGGGATGCTACAAGTGGTATCAAAGGGTTTACTTTCCTCTTTAGTTTTATTATTTTGAGATGGTATCTAGGAGATTATAAATTTGTCAAAACTTGGTAAATAGACCCTGTCTCAGTCCCTCCAACCCACACATGAGGGAAAGATAAATTTTACAGGGAAGGGATTTTTGATTCTATTATTATTACTATTAATTATTATTTCAACTTGAGTGATTTCCATACATTCACTAATTATTGATTTTTTGGATTATAATTTTACCTCCTTCCCCAATATGGTAATAAGTAAGGTGTATTACATGAATCATTCTAGGAATATAGTGATTCAAATTCCATGCATATTCCATGCCATGTAGAATGCATTATAGTTTTCCAAACAAATGATGATTTGTATAACCCGCTTGCTGATTATTTGGCATGCTTATCTATATACCACGTTAGGTACCTTATTATAATACCTAGTTTTATATTCCATGCATGAGTGTTTTCTACTTATGTAGTAATTTTCTATGATTTTTTTCATGATTGTCGGTATTTATTTCTTATGATGGCATACCCATCATATTCATGATATATGGTTTATTAAATAAAATGTCACCATAAACCTAAACTTTGCTTTCCAAAATATATTTATGATTGAATTATATTTATCAATGGATTATTTTATGTTTTATCCATGAACCATTAGTTGCATGGACTGAAACATAAATGGTTTAGATTAAATGGGTGCCATAATGCAATTTATAAAGTGTATGGGCACTTTATAAATTGGGAAATAGTGACCCATATAATCAAGACATCTCATAGAGAATTTATATAGTTTGTGATTAAATGTGGTAATATGGTTGAAATTAAATAGGAACTAATGGTGTATGGGCCTTTACAAATTATATAACGGTAACCCAAATAATTAAACCATTCTATATAGACTTGTTTATTCTGAAAAAAAACTTGAAAACCTGGTTGTAGCTACATGAATTCCATTTGTAACTTATAAAGGAAAGAACATTTATAACTTGGGAATGATAGTTCATCTAACTGAACCAGGATTCTTACAAATATATTCTAAATTAGAATTCATATAGAAATAGTTGCCTTTATATAGGCTTACATAACTATATTTTGGGTATGATGTCCCATTTGAAAAAATATAAATGCACAAATGGACCCAATTAGGGTAGTTTTGGCATGATGCTTATGAGATAAATTATAATTGACCCAAGTAGGTTGGTCTTGGCATGTTTTTTACGAAATAAACCCATTAAAGGTTTTTTGAAATATCAATGATATAAACTGTTACATTTTTCACTTAAACTGGATTCCAATTGTAATTTATAGAGCATTGGATCCATAAATTGAGAATAGATGCTCATATAATTGAACTTAGATTGACATGATGGTTCCCTCATAAGTCACCTTAATCTCTATATGCCTTGACACTTAACTCCATGGGGGTATACTTATGTTAATGGGGTGGTAATTTAAAGTATATAAAGCCTCTTATATGGTGTTAATATAAACTTATGGTAGAATATTACTTGAATATTCCATTTAAATTAATAAAATCCTTGTTATCAAACTATGATATTTATTATTATGATGTTCTCATTAATTAAAATTTCAATTGTAAACTAAAGAGCATTTTCCTATAAAGATTGGAAGTTGAAATTTGTTTTAACTGATTCATTTGTGAAAAATATTGAATATAATAAATGGATAAGAAGGAATTATAAGATAATTTTCCAAAAATGGTGTGTTATAAACTAAATGATGTGCTTAGTACATTTTTTTAGAAAATAGTACAAGAAATAACTTATATGTTATATGTTTAAATGTTGAAATAAATAATTTTAAATTCCTTTAAATGAAAACCTTGTATTGGATTTTATATCATGAACCCTCATGTAAAGGTCGAATTTATAATTTCATTGATCGGGAATGTCAGCGTTACCCATAAGCCATAGTTACTTTCTGAACTATTCTTAAAGCTAAAGGTTGGAGGGAAGGCCAAGTGACTTTTTCAGGCGTGGAATTTTTTAGGATCAATGACTTGTATAAGTAAGGAGATATCCTGGTTATGGTAGTGCCTTTTGACCTTAAATCATTGATGAATTCTTTATTTTTATTTTCAGATGAGTGGTGTCATTTGGGTAATGTTTTTCCCAAGTGATACTCCTAATAATAAAGTGACACCCCCAAGTAAATGGGTGATCGATTGATATTTTATGCCTTGCTGAGGGCATGATCATCCTGTAATGCTCTATTTCAGTAGGTTATACATGCCTTGATAATTATGGAAAACATTTTTGTCCTTGCGACCTTCCTTATTTTCTATGGGATATTGATTTTCCAGTAATGCATAAAGCCTCATTAATTGTTTTTTTGTCCTCGTGGCATACGTTGTTATGCATGGTGCCCATCAAGAAAAGTCATATGTTAAATAATATGTTATTTGAGCAACAAGGTAACATAATACCTTAAACTGTATGGTTACCTGATCACATGATTGGAGGGTTATGGGTTCTTGAAGACTATGTTTACAATTTTTTTCGGAGTAGAGTGACATGAGTGTTGTGATCTCCTTATGAGAATTATACCTTTGAAATGGAAATTGACAGTTAATTTGTCCCAATGATTTGATGTAATGTAGTAAAAATGATTGGGTGTTGTAAAACTACTGATCAAGTTAAATTTTTTCCTTGTATCTAATGGGGATGGCATGCATGGACTTGAATCGGTTGGAGAATTAGGTGTACGTTAAAAGGCGAATATGATCTAGTATGCTTATGAGTGGATTTTTTTTCACTCATCTTGTGTTACATTTACTAAGATCATCTTGGCCACGTAATGGAACTAGGTTTGGTGGTGATGGAATGTGTTCCATTAGATGTTTTTAATTCTCTATAATGTGATGACTAAGACAATCTTTTGGTGGGGAGTTCCACGTCAGTCATGAAAAGAGTTTCCTTTCAATTATAAGGAATGAGATCACAAAGGTACATTCATAAATTGTCAAAACATGTTTAAAATCAAGTAATATTGTAAATTTTTTTAAAATTTAAAATGACACCCTGAGGTGGGTGGTATTTTAGTGATTAATGGACCTTTTTTATGTGTGTTTTCAAGGTGAGTTTCACAGGATCTCCTGACATAATAAGAATTCTATGCCAAGTAGCACAATCATCTTGACCTTGATGATGGAAGACCCATGGGAGTGTGAGTCAGGTCTGGAACCGGGTGGTATGGGAGAGTAGACCCACTAGGTAAGGTAAGTCTGGTATACACCAGTTGCATGGGGTGTCGTTTAAAGGTTGTTCACTATGATGAGGGCTATCTTAAAATAAATTTTGGGCACCAAGAGATGGTTGACCCAGGTTTGAACTTAGAAAATCATGGCTATGAGACACGGTGTGGGGTGTTAGATTAGGTCATTACAACCTATTTTTTATAAGAGTGTGGCATAGAGGGAGAAGAACACACTAAGGGATAAAATCATGGTGTGCTCATTGTTAAGAGGTGAGCATGACCCCTATCTTGACTTCATCCTAAGTATACTGAGAGAGAGTCGATTATACGCTGAGCTAAATTAATCAAATTCTGTTTTTTTTTAATGGATGGATTCCATGGAATTTCTCTTGAGGAATGGTTTAATGGAACCCTTATGGTTTGGATTCCACCATATGTAGTTGGAATATGATCCTCTTGAGAGAAGTTTCACGAAAGTGTGGAGCTGGTCATTGGATGGTAGTTTTGACACTCATATGTCATTTAATAAAAGATCTAGGAATGTTTCAATTAGGATACATAACCAGATGTTTCTTATGTGATGTGATGAATGTTCTCGATGTGATCTCTAAATTACTCCCCTTAAGGTCATTGGGATATAGATTTTGAAATGGGTTAGTTGTTTAAGCCGGTCATTTTTTAGAATAGTCGTTTAGGGTATCTTGAATAGAGGTCTCTCAGAAAGGGATATGTGGACTTGGTGGAACCATTTCATGAATTCTAGAGGTTAGGATGAGTTTTGTGTAATGGTTGTCTGGGAATTTTAATGAAAGCTAGAGTGACCAGTTTTTTCTAGTTCAAACAATGTTGATCGTTGAGTTTGGAGTGAGGAATAGGAGTAGTGTCCTCACTCGTAATTAGGTGTATCATTTTGGGAAACATTTCTAGAGAATCATTAGAATAATGGGAGTGTGCTTAGATATACAATTTTGATGGTTCAAGCGTCATGACTCAGAATTGGTCATTCAAAGTTTAAGACCTAAGGTGGGGAGCGCCCTAGGACATCTGATAAAAGAGATAATGATTAGATCTTGTATCAGGTTATATGGGATTAGGTCAACTCTATTTGGACGTTTTACCTTTGTTTATGGGTGTTGTTTGAAGTTTTTGTGGATTAAGCACCATTTACTTAAAATGGTTCTTGGAGGTGTGTGGGTGTTTAGAAACAAAAAAAAATAGTTTGAATAGAACTTCATAACCTAAGTAGGTCTAGTGATTTTTTCATTACTCCCCAAGGATTCATGGGGAAGCAAATCTTAAAGACATTGAGATTGCAACATCTTGTGTTTTAGACTGGGTTAAAATTTTCAATAGTTTTTTAACTTTTCATTTGGAAGATAGGCCAAATAATAAATTCAGCATAAGAATGTAAATACGAGCTTTGGAACATTTTAAAGTGATGTTTATGGGTGGGGTTAAAGTATCAGGCGGTTTCTAGGGAGTTTAGTTGAGTTTCGGAGGCATTAAGCTCTGGAAGCATTAGCCTTTTGTGAAGGATAATGAGGATCATGGTTGACGCATGGTTAGTTTAGCCATGTCGATCAACCATGTAGACCCTTTTCTTAAGGGGCAAAATTTTTTTAAACCATGAAACCCCCTTGGTGTAATCGTGTGACCTAGTGTAGGTTTTCAAAAGTGATCCACATGGTTTATTCATGGTTTTTCCAAACCATGCACCTAGCCCACACCCTTAGTTCCACTTAACCAGTAGAACCACATGATTGGAGCATTAATAGATCAAATTGTGTGACCTAACCATGCTGGGTGTGGTTCCTAACAAGAATAGAGTGAACAGTTGGAACACAGTTGGCCAAATCTTGCAGCCAAACCACTCGACTCTTTTAAAAGAAGGAAATGTATGTTTCCCCCAACTCCCAATTTCTTTTCATCTTCTTCTTTTATCCTCATTCAAGTGTAGCAGTGATGCCGATCAAGATCCCTTCCTCCCCACCTAGGATTTGGGATTAATCCCTTATACGACCACTAAATCAAGAAATTTTGGGTGTGTTGGAACCATATTGGTATGTTCTCGACTCCTTGTGCTTTTATTCTTTATTTATCTTTCCATATCGAATGTTAAATCCATACAAGCTCTTTTTCCCTATTTTCAGGGAATTTGACGATTATTATAATTTCTTCCATTATAGCTCGAACCAAATCTCAATATTAGATGATTGTAACATCCTAATAATGAGGTAGGTGATATATATTCTTTCCTTAAATGTTATATTTTTTATGTAATAATTTTTTGTGATGCATGCCAAATTTTCCCGCATTGCTCCCAAATTGTCAAATACAATAAATTAAAACACTGAAAGAACAACCTTGATGTTCCTTAGAAACCTTTACATGGTTGGAGGTAGATGAACACAACCCAAACCACCTCCTAAGGTGAGTTCAACTATATAATCCTTGTACCATTCTTGGCTAAAGATTTAGCCAGTCCTTGGGTGTGTTCTTAAATGCCTTAATTTATTAAAATGGTTAGGTAAGACACATGGCCCTTAGTAATTGGCATAATGATTAATGTTTCAACTCGACTAACCATAATTAATTTTTTTGGATATTATTAATGAATCATGTATTGGTGAAATATATTATGGCATGATCAAGTACATAGCCCTATTTATTTTATAATTGAAATGATAAATGGGAATGATCCTATTTTTGTATACTTGAGTTATGATATGGAATGTTTATGAACATGTCCTATTTTGTAATTGAGATTAATTTTTAGATAAGTTAAGTGTACTCTAAACAATAATTAGATTCCCATTTAGTAATTCCTTGGATGGGCTCATGGGTTGTTCGAAACTATAGGACCCCTGAGTGATACTGGGTTCCCTCGTAGATTACTTGATATGGGCTTAGAGGGTCATAACTTTATTAACACACCTTGAGTGATACTGGGTTCCTGATATTGAATACCCTATATAGAATAATAGGTGTCTTAATGTGTTGTATGACTATAGTGATACTTGGATTTTCATGTAGGAAATCCTTGGACGGGATCATAGGATGGTTGAGATTGTAGTACCCATGAGCGATACGTTGCACCATAGTAGATTGTTGTGGATGATCTCTGTGGGAAATGATATTATACCATGCTGTAAGTGATATTCAACTCCTAGTGGAATACTAGTGAAGAGATTATAGGGTTATATCTTTATATGTTCCTATGGTCATACATGCATTCCCTTGTAGGAATTCCAGATATGGGCTCATTGGATGCTTAATCTATGTCATTTCTCAAGTGATACCAGGGTTCCTTATTACAGGATGCCTTTGATGGGATCATAAGATGAATGATTTATATCATTCATATTTATTATAATATAGTGATAATGCTACCAATTTTTTGATGTTTAGTATACTTGTTTAAGGACATCTAGGGTTATACCCATTGGTCATTGGATATTATAATTACTTTTATTGTTAATATTACTTATTCTATTTTGTGGATACTTTAGTTACTTTTTGGTTCATGTTTATACCTTCCTATGTATATTTACATTTATGAAAACTCAAATATATATATTGGTTAAAATTAATTTAGAGGCACTCCAGCTTAGGACGAAGTAGGTATGGTCAGGGATGTGTCATTGATGAACCTTTTTTTAACTTGTATAAGTCTATTGATTCCCTACCTTATCCATTATAATAGAAAAGTACATTATTTTATATACATAGAATGGATTATTAATTAGACACTATTGGTGGTGGACTACTGAGTATATGTCATACCCTGTTAAGTCCAACATTTAACTGGGGTACCCGAATATATCTCATGATTGTAGGATTAGGCTCATGTAATATGTTTCATTGTTGTTATCCTTAGATGATAGGATGGAGTATGATATTAGAGGACTAAGATAGTTCTCATGATGCTATTAGATATGACTGTTGAGTCTTTTATTTTTTTTTTCTTTGCCTATTTAAGGTATGTATCACTTGTTTTATATCGATTTAAACATTTTAGGATAACTATTCATGACTCGTTAATTTGCCTAATATTATATTTACTTTATTTATTATTTATTATGCTATTTTTATTCCTGATCCAGAAGGTATAGTCTCTCTACTTCACCTCCATTAGACCCTCATTGCTAGTCGGTAGCCACTAGAAAACAGGGAGGCACTCTTTAGGCCTAGTGGCCAACCAGATCTTAGCACCATTTTAGTGGATCTCAAGTTGGGACAAAACATCATTTGTGTAGTTTTTTAAATTTATAAAGTACTTATTATTATTTTACATTTTAAATCTAGAAAGATCACATGATATAATAAACTAAAATGCATAGATTTAATCAATATAAGAAGATATGATTTTTTTCTTATATTTATTATATGATCTATTGTGAGTGTGATCACATAGCACTTGCATATTAGACAGAAAATTATTTAATTCATTAAGAAATAATTAAAAACAATAAAATAAATATTTAGTTAAAAAATCCATCCCTCATTTGAATTTGAATAAAACCAGGTGTACAGTATTCTTGTCAACTCAAGTTAAGGGTTCCTCTTGATATTGGGGAGTTCTTATGAGATAAAGGTGTTTAATTAAATAAATATGGAAAATAATAGTTATCCATAGCTATATTGTTGAATATTTAGATGAAAACATTTATTCAATCATTTTTATGATTTTTAAAGCTGGTACTTCACTCAATAGATCAAGGAGTTGTGAGTTAAGTGGTTAACAAACCAAGTGCCTACCATGGGACTCTTTGAGTGGTGGTGTAGTAGTATCTTGTAGACTATGAGGAGAGGTTCAAAGGGTCCTTTCCACTAGAATACTCAAGTGAATAAGTATTCTGATTCATGTAGTGAGGGATATTGGATTTTGATAAAATAGTGGGAGACATTTTATGATTTAATTAATCAGTAATTTCTAATTAATAATCAAGATAAAAGTTCTAATCAGCTTGATTTTGTTTTTTTAAATAAAAAGTAATATCACAAGTAAATTGTGATTAATTTTGGAAAAAATTTATGTCCTCACTAACCTAAGTTTATAAGAGTAGTACATTCACTTTAACACAACACTATGATATAGGATATTCAAAGTGTTGGTGTTCTCACAACCTGTTGAGCCACCTCAGAAAGAAAGGTTGTGAAAGATGCTTATAAAAGACTCATGTATAATGAATTTTAGGTTTAATTTGTAATTTTTTCATAAAATTATAATGTGATATATGGATAAAACATCAATATGTGGATAATTTCACATGTTGTCTCATCTCCAAGAAGAATGCGAGGAGAAAGTGAAGCGAGATATGAATGAGTGATCTTTACACTTGATATTTTTAAATTGAAAGACTAATCATGGTCTTTCAATACATCCCATTCTTATATAATTTTCACCCATATATTCTAATTTTATTTAATATTACAAAAAGAATATTAAATAGATAAAAACCCTCATTTATCTTTTTATTAATATTTTCCAAGTAGATAAAAACACAAAGAAAGGTTATTCTTTACTTCTTATAGAGAACAAGTTGAAAGACAATGCAAAAAATGTAAATGGAATGGGTGATACCCAATGAAACTTTGAAAATTATTTCATATAATAGAGGTTAATTATCATATAGGAGGATATTCACTTCACATATCATGAAATTATTCTATAGAAGATTAAATACAATGAAAAAAATTGAAAAATAAAGTAGTCGCCTCTTATGCATAGATATTCATCAGTTATAAGTAAAATTTCTATTATACTTCTTGGTTATTGAATAAAATGTGACTATCACATATAGTTATTTGAATATACTAACCATGTAAGTATAGAAACATTATAAGAAGTAAGGTGTGTTCTCCATGTGGCTGAGAATGGGTGGTTCTTGAGTCAGTGGCGAGAAGTGCACAACTTAAAATTTCTAAGTCTATTGATTCTAGTAGAACTTTTGTTAATTGTATCTAAAACATTTATCTATTTTTCTAGACCTATGGAGATATTATTCCATTAAGTAATGATTGTTTTTAGTGGTGTATAATACTCAACTAATAGTTTATTAATTCTTTAATCATTGGAAATACATGATGAATATAAAATTAAATACTCTAATAACTAGTTGTGGAAAGATAATTCTTTTTCAAGAAAAAGTAAATTATTTTCAAGGATAAAAATATTATGGTTCTATAATTTCTAGAGGTAAGGAACTTATGTATTTTCAATACATGTACTTACTTAGTTTTGGAAAAAGAACACTTTTTAAATAAATTCAGGTCACAAATATTATAAAATTAGTTCAGTTGGAGAGTGTGAACTATTCCAAAGTTAAGATAATAGAAAATATACTTCATGACATTCCTTTAAGAGCTTTAAGGAATGTGGAAATGATGTAAAAAATATGCATTGTCAGAAGACATGAGTAAATTCAGGCTCATGTGTCAAATAATATCTTGACCAAGCATTCATTAATCATTATAATGTAGCATTGAGTAACTCCCAAACACACATTACCTTATCCACATAAAAGATATCGTGTTAGTAAGTAGGATTAATTATTTTTCTAACATGAAAAAATTGATAAATAAAAATGTAGTTTGGAGCAATTCCTAAACTCCCATTTTCTTATACAGATTAAAGTTATGATGTTATTATAAGTAGTATCAATGATGAGACTTACTTGCATCGCTGAAACATCTATTATTATTTAAGAAATGCATCAAAAATATCTACATTAACCCAAAACCATATGAAAACTGTTATAAAAAATGGATATCATATGATTCATAGTATGATATAAGTACATTATTTCATAATAACACATGTTTAAATGAACAGTGTTTGTTAAGGATATAAACAAACTTACATCAAGAAAAACAAAATGTACATCTAATGTAATTATCCTATGTTTTTTAAAATATATAATAAAAATACCTATGATGGATAAGTTATAGGTAAGTGATAGACTATATTTATATAAAAGGTTTAACATCTCTATTTGAGATAGTGGGAGTAATATTAACTTGGATTTAGTCACTATTGAAGATGAACAAGTTGCTGGCATAGGAACAAGTCCCACAAGAGCATGTGGAAAAGGAATGTTCCAGAGACACATACTGCATAAGAAGTTTAAAACCATGGTAATGGTTTTACATTCACTATAGTTAGTGATACATCATTTATTGAGATCAATGAGTCCTACAAGTAATAAGTAAAAGAAAACAAACTAAGATTGAAAAGACTGATTGAAATTAAATAATGGATTCCATGTATCAAAGTATGGGGGATTATTATTTTGAATATTGTGGTGGGTATTCAAGTGAGACCATACATGGGTGGTAAAGGATCGGTACCAATAATCCTAGATCGATAATTCCAAGTCATTATGCCTAAATCAATTATATTTTTACTTGTCATTGCTAAATTATATGATCGTTAATGTTGGTAATTGGATGTCAAGACCACCAATCTTGGAAGACATCTATACGACACAACTAAATATTTTTTTGATGCCATAGAATTATAATAAGGGGTGAAAGTTAATAAAATTCAGTCTTAGATTGAAATAAAAAAAGATCATAGAAAATTCATTTTGAATAAATTTTCCCATATGTCTACAAGAGGTTATTAAGAGAACCATAGTTCTCCAAGGGAAGTATATTTGATAACATATGGGAAAAACTATTGGTATTATAGTTTATTAATACTAGAATAAAAGAATCTCTCAAGATATTGACTTAAAGTGGAAAATACATTTCTAGGGAAAGAACCCCACTAAGGTATATTTAAGGGTTTCTTAAAAAAATTCAATTGTGCATATATAGATAATTTATTAAAAAATACAAGTTTTAAAATTTTGATAGAGAATTTTTAACCTTGTAATATGACATAAATCTCTCTAATAAGACATGCATAGGTAATAGGAGGAGATTAAAGTAGTGAGTGGAATTACATAAGCACAAAAAATGGATCTATCACATATTCCATGTTATTTAATCTATATGATATTTCTAACATATACTTTATGGTAGAAAAATATCATTTATATTTAGGTGAACTACAAGGGAAGCATTCAGAACTATCCAATTATACTAGATTGAGTACAAAGGATATATATCGGGTATATGGAGATGAAAGAATACTAGTTATCAGTGCACACAAACTAGTATACCTTTGAAAAAATATGATCTATTATCAAAGTTAGGCTAAGTTGATGAGCAATAGATGATTATTTAAGCTATTGGTATCTATATATACAAATTCCAAGTGTGTTTTGGAATCTGAAGTAGCTAAATATGTTTTTTATAATATGCAATGATTTTTTCCAATTCTTGGAATCACATATAATAAGTAAAATATTATTATAATATTAATTATGATAATTCTACTACCAATACAATAAAATATTTCATGTTTTGATAGTGTAAAAAATTCTATATACTCAGGGATATCATCTCTTGATGAGTTTTTTCCAAGGAGTTAAAGTCATGGATAAAAGAGTATCCATTCAAAGGAGATGTGAAAGTCCCATGACTAAACCCATAAACTAGTAGAAACATGATCTTATCATGTGAGATCTAATAAAGATACTAAGTAAGTTGGATCTACTGAAAGTGTAAGTGTTGTAACAGTGGACCCCCTAGACCAACCTAAAGTAATAATTTTAAATTATAATATAATATGTATAGAGAATTATGGATGATGTGAACTTACCATAATGGTGTGGATATTTCCACTTACATTATGTAAATGGTAATTTCCCTGGATTATTTTTCATATCAAAAGACTATAGTAGTTTCTAAGCTATAATGAGAACCTCGAGATACTATGACATTAATCTTAAATAGTTTTCTTATAGTCTAGATACATCATCCTGACTAGACACATATGATGTCTGACTATTAGGTGTTAAATCCTCATAATAATTGAGACTTATTCTCATTAATTTTTCACTTAGTGATCTCAAGTAGATAAGTTCATGAGTAATTACCTATTAATAGGAATAATTCATGTTTTGAGTTTCATTGGTAGTTCATATATGTGAACATATGTAATGATCTCTTGACTTGATATTATTATCAGTGTATACTACCTGATCACATAATCTGATTCATGGAAAAAACCATGGCATTGAAGTTATATCAAGGAAGCTTGTGTTGGGTGCATCACTGGTAGTATGAAATTGATTGAATAATCAAGATAGAATTTTTCTCTTCAAATAGGAAGAGATATCTTAGACCTAGTTGATCAAGATGGTAATACCTTCACTAAATCTATGGTCATGATTGAAGAATGTATGTTTTCTCAGTAAGATCAATGAATAATAAATTAATAAAGGAATATGACCCAAGTGTGTATATTTCTTTATGATATATCATGGGAAAATAGATTATATTACATAGTGTGTGTTCATAGGAAACTTGTTATTTCAATGACTACTCATTATCTCTTTAGGGGCCTTGATGAGCTATTAAACTATGATTCTGGTCTGTGAATGATATTTACTTCTATCGAGATAAAGGATTAGAGGGTTATACACAATAGCGTATTCAATATTTTTCTATATTCTGATGAATAAGATTTTAGGACACGGTGGGCCCCACAACTTGTGTCTAGGTTATGTATGAGATTAGACATTCTCCAAAGAATATATAAATTCATATCATTCATGTTTATAGTAATTAGTATTGAATTTATTTATGAAATGTATTTACAAGTATTGAAGTAAATGCATGGAAAATATTATATGAACAAATATTATTTTAATATTCATGGTTCATTTAATATTTATGGGAACGATGAGTTTAGTTAATGGATTGATTTTATAATGTAATATAATTATTATATTGCATGTGATAAAAATATTAATGATATTTATGAATCAGTGAATCAATCATAAGATGTTTTTTATAGTGAGTAATAAATATTTGGGGTTCGGGGACACCCTCCAAGTAATTTATCAACATGCTATATAAGTGATGGGAGGATCCCATGATCTTAACTATTCATAACATGTTGTATGAGAGCCTATCTATCCTATCTCATATCCTAGAGAGATAAATTCATGATCCATGCCTTCGATCAATGTTTAGCTTCATGGATTGATGGATTGATGTAGCGATAATCATTAAGATGTCGAAGGCATCATCAGAACTCTGTGCTAGCACCTAGAATAAAATGATCAATATTTCCACAGACTTTAGAAGCATTTTTAGATGATATAGAGAGGTTCTACTTTGGATCTTTCAATAAATGATCACCAGATATGAGTAGATGTCATGCGTAGCTTCAGATCGAATAAGGTATTCCTTATTTTTATTTTGTTCTTAAAATTCATCACATGAGATCTTCATACTTTTACTCAGGCTACACCTAGTTGATGATGATTTATTTATATTGATCAATGGTAAAAAAATTCAAATACCTAATTTTTTGGGCTTCTGCTGCGCACCCAATAACAACATGAGGACTATGTAAAGGGTGTTTCGGATTGGGGAAAATGTATAAATGATCTAATAAATTTTTTTGGGTTCATGATCAATAGTCTATTAATGTTCAGGTAAAATTTCTATATCTTATATTGTTTTTTCCTAATTAAATAGTGGTTTATACTAAAATTTGATGATCTAAGGACCACGTATGTATTTGATGGATGATAAATAGAAATGGGGAGCTAGTCCAAGAAGGGGTATGCTCTAATGGTACTGTATGATGAAATTGGGATAGAGGATATAAGGTGTGGTTAATGTGGGTTGGGAAATTTATTTCCATATTTATTGATGTAATCTCTTCCCTTATATTGATATATATCTTGTTATGAACTAATATTGATAACTATGATTTGAGGGGTATGTGTGGTTGTGTAATCTGTGAAAAAGGGGAAATATAGCGAGCCAAATGTGATATGGTTATGTTTGGATTAGTTAGAAACTTCTTAAATGGAAATTATTGTTTTATTCATATATTGATTGATGGTATTTTTGGGACATTTATATGCTAATTTGTAATGGAAGAAAACATTAATTCTATACTCATGATCCTACCGAGAAAAAATGATATAATAATTGATAAAATGATAATCCATGTGTACCTCACTATATAATATTTTGATATTCATTGATAGTGAGTTAGTAATGTTCTTTATGAAATAATCAATGAGTTATTTCCTTTGATGGTATCCACCAACCACTAGAATCACCAAATGATTCAACATGATATCCTTTCTCTAAACAGTGTGATAGTACCTCTTCCATGAATTCAAATGGATAGAAGAGAGATTTAGATAGTTTCTTACATGTGAGAATATTCTATAGTTTACCAAATTAGGTCCATAATTCTCTTATATATAGGTATCTTTCATCAAATTATGGAGCCTATTAGTGTTCAAACATTTCAAATGTCTTGAAATAGCCAACGCTTTAGGATTCTACCTCATAAAATAAATTGTATGTTAAATATCCTTTTAACAATAATTTTGACACATCATCATATAATGTATCTTTATCTAAAATCCACATGATAATATGCATGATATATTGGTTTGAATGATATCATATATCATTCCTCCACATGCACCATGACATGGTACCATATACCATATGATAACACTGATCATGACCGGTTTACTTTCCCTATACTATGGTGAGTGAATTTGTAAAATGCTAAACATTAATTTCCATTATGATTTTATTTATTTATTTTATCCATTGAGTTGTCAACTTATTCTAATTTTTTTATTTCCTAACCCAGAATTTTTGAACAGTTTTTTGTATTGCATGGTTATAATGCATGGTTAGTCAAACTATGCAGGTAGCCCATTCATAGTGGTGCAACAGTTATATAAGCCTTTAGTGGTTGACATAGAATTTCTTTTAGTCTTGTTGACACACCATGCAGGTGGGGTGTTCTTAGCTAGTGTAAACTATAAGGTACAGATAGGTTGTTCTTATCTAATATAAACTGAATAGTTTCCACACAGATTACCAAAACGTGTGAGTTTCCAAGGTGTCTAAAATTTAAAATTTACAGGTTTTTCTATACCAATTAATAAGACGTTTTTCACTTATTCTCTTTTAATATTGGTTTATCCAATCTAGGTGCATGGGTGGGATGATATCCTTCCTTCCTCCTTCATCTCCAAGTTCTACTACCAAATTTTCAAGTTCTTTATAAATGTAAAACTTTTTTTTACTTCTTATTTATTCTTCTTCTTCATCCTTCCTTTTTCATTATCCTCTTATTTCTTCACATCCTGGAAACCCTAAAGTTTTAACTAGTTTTATTTATAGTTTAGGGTACCTTAATCACATGTGTTTTGGTTTCGAGGGAACATAGAGGACCCCTTGAGGTTTTTTGATCATTATCCATCGAAGGAAATGACTTCCATCTTGTTTTCTATTGAGCCATGGTAGGTGTTTTTGTGATTTTTCTAAAAAAAATCTCATTATGTTCTTGGGGATTTAAAATGATTTTTTATCAAATTATAGTTATATGTGATATCTATAATGAATTTCTTATTTGTTTTGAATTGAAAAACATACTTGGAATAAATGTATATTTTAGTGGCTTGGATTTCTGAATTATATTTTTAGTTCCAAGAGTTTGAATAAATGTTTTCATGGCTTATTTAAAGTGGAATTGGTGTTTTTAATGGAATTTAACTACATTTGGGCTATGAATTATGGGGAGTACTGGTTTTAATTGAACTGTTTCAAATTGGGGAGTAGGTTATTTTATATCAACTGATTTTATATAAAGTAAATTTATAGTTAAATGGTTTGAATTTGGATTCCTAAATGATTTTTTAAATAGGTGGTTTGAAATGGAATTTAAAAAGGTGGAAATAGTTTGGAATTCCAAGCCATGTTATTAGTAAAGGATCATTTGATTATTTCAAATTTGATTTTATGGTGTGGGCATGAGACCCTCTTGAAATCCCATTTTGACTATTCTTGATGTAGATTATGGCATGAGGGGAATGTATAATATTTCATGTGATATTTATGTAATATGAAAGGGGTTATTTCTTATGTCGTTTTTAGGGGTGGGATGATATTATATAATTACAATTTATTATTACATCTAATTTATCACCTCTTATTAATTTACTCACATGGGGATCCTAGGTGTCATAGTGGGGGATGAGAGATGTTTCTACTTAGTCCCAATGATATTGAGTTGATCTTTGATGGTAGTGGTGGTCATATGGGATTGTCTCTGGTGATGCTAGTTTAGAAAAACTAATTGAATATAGACTTATGAATGCATTGATAGGCCTAAAAATGGTTCCATGTTGAGTAAATCTAGGTTCATCTCAAGATATTTTATGGATTTTCTCATGTTTACTATATAATTATCTATGGGAATTTTTTTTTATTTTACATTACCTTGTTCAATGGGAACTTTTGGCATTGTGATTTATTTATCTTTCTTAACAATGTAATGATTTATCATTTTTATTTTATAATTCTTGTGCATTTATATGATTTTATTAAAAAATTTCTAAAGAGAACTAAAAAGTTGTATTTAAAAATGAACTTTTGAAAGTGGATTTGTAATGGGTGCTTTGATAAAAGGGTTATGAGATGATTAAAATGTATTTAAATGATTATTATAATTTAAAATAAAATAAAAAATGAAGTTCATAAATGATAATGAACATGGTGTTTGATTCTAGCATATATATGTATAAAAACCTATTTTTACTAATTCTATTTCAAACCAGCATAAATGAATTTTATTTTGAAATTCATAAAAAAACTATTTGGTAAAACCCTATCATGTTTGGTTTAGTTCACACCCTATATACACCATTCAGTATTTGCAGATCTTATGATTTTTTTTGTTTCTTAGCATCAGTTCTCCTCGTATAGGTGTTCAGGTTGTACAAGATGGCTATCTTGGGTTTTGGAGAATGACCAAGGGTCAAATTGAGGTATATAGTAGCGCTTTGTCTTCTTTTAGGATGTATATGTTTCAGTCTGGATGCCCTATATCTTGTTCGGATTTTTTTACTTATTCTTCAGTTATGTATTTCCAATTTTCTTTCTAGTATATTTTATTTCATGTATCCTAATTTATACTATGTACATTGATCAAATGTTTTATTTTGTTGATGTTTACAATATTAAAAGGGTGAAACCATTCTCATTGATTATTATTTGAGACCATGACATTGGTTGTAAGTCGAGGGTGATTGAGAATGCGCCTCAAGTATGTAATGGGTCTGATCAAGTGATCTATCCAAGGGTGTTTCATGTTGGTTCATAAAAAAATAACATTAGAACATCCCTATTGCTATTTGGGGTGTGTTCAGTTAGTGTGGATAATTTGATTTTAACAACCCGACCCAGGATCTACTTAATTAGTGCCCCGAGCCTGTGGGTCACATAGCCTTAAGTGCACATCCCCATTTGTTAGATGCTGCCAAATAGCATAGGGGGTGTAAAGGTGGTATAGTGTGGAGACTATACCCACATATTAGAGTGGAACAATATATATAATAAATAAATAGTTAACAATGAAAGAATATATAAATAGACACTATGAATACTAGACTAGTAAACCGCTGTAGAAGGAGTATAATACAATAGATATAATAATGAACTATAGAAGCATAAATAACTGAGAAAATGAATACTAATATCAATTCTAAAAGGTTGAGTCATATACATGGTGATTTCATGGTATTCTGATATACAAAAGGTAAACAGGGAAGAAGTATATACAACATGTTATAAAAAATAAAAAAATAAAAAAGGATTCTCCACTATAATCTAAAGAATATGCTCGGTCCTATGCTCTTGTTATTTATACTATAAGTAAATCATATCAAATATCTATAATAGGTCACTTTACCATATCCATACTTGCACGCATATAATATACACAAGTACCAAAGGCGGATCGATTAGGGTATGAGAGAAAATCCCTATAGGCCACCACCAATGATGTCTAGAATTAATCCATGTAGTATATATAGAATCAGTAGTGTACAAGTAATAATGAATAATAAACAATACTGAAAAAATAAATACTAGTCAGGTTAAGTTCCCCAAAGGATACCTAAAGGGCTATATCTGGATCGACATAGGCTAGAAGAGTGTATGATCTGTAACAATATATATAGTAATAATATAAATATGTTATATTTATATATTGTATACACCCATATCCAATAAGCACATGCTAACATAAGTTGGCATATACTTGGATACTAGGTGATGGATGGACAGGTGCATAAATCAGGAATCCATAACCAGTAAAAACGATCTATGGATCCAACAGAGGGTACATGCCCTAAATCTCATAATGAGCATGAGACATCACGCTCATCACTCAATATAGGTGGGGTGAGTCTTCATTCCCAACAACCTAATTAGAGGAACGTGGAACTTTATGACCATCACCAAGATAATATATTAACGATAAGATACATCATGCTCAACACCCAATGTAAGGGAGAGTGAGACTTAATTCTCAACAATTCCCATAACCATCATTCCACAACTGATCTCAATGGAATAATCATAATAATATAATAAACTAAGGGATAACCTCATAAAAATTATAATCATCAAGCCCGATATACTAGTGGGTGTCACAATTCATATAATCATTACAATAACCATGAATCAATTAGTGTGGCCTTGTTACCCTTTAACATTTTTCCAATAAATACATTAAATTATTTTAATCAACGAAAACTATCATGATGCAATCCATTCAATATAAAGAGACCATTTCATTAACAAAAGCATAGAAATTACATTACATATGAACCAAGAACCAAGGAGGTTCTTTGGAAACTAATAAATTATATATATGAGTTTAAAACACCTTTTATAATCCAATATGAACAATTAGAAGGTGTTATGATCATTTAATAAATTAATAAAAAAGGTTCATTTCAAGCCAGCATGCCCAAGGGGTGGCTGTGATCAAGGTTGACATGCTCTAATTACCTAAAAATTATCCAATGGTTTATATTAACATGTGAAAAAATTATTTAGAATCAAAGAAATAATTTAAGAAGATGTTCTAAAAAGGATGGCATGTGGAACAATGGTGAGGCTATGAATACAAATTATATTTTAAAGAAAACAACTATACCAACTACCTTAGGGCCATTGACGACTCCTCATCTAATATCAGCTTTAGATTTGAAGTGATTTGAAAGAGAAAAAAATAAAAATCCAACACCCTAAAAATAGGGAGAATGATCTTGCACCAAAATAGTGAAAGATGTGGAGAGAACCACTAAAATATGAATCCATAGGATTCAAGTGCTTACTGATGCAGATCCAATGTGATCAACATCATTCAAATTAGAGAATGGATCAAGGAGCTATCTCAATCACTATTTTCAGAATAGGTAAAGATCATGGGAGGAAGAAAAGAAACTCATCTGTTGGAAAAGAAGGAAAGGAAGAATGGTTTAGATATTTATGTAATTAGGGGAAATTTTGTAAATTCACCCTCAAAACCGGGGGTACACATTTTGGGAAAATCGTGCACAAACCATGCCTCCTTCACTGTCGAATGAGGGACAATGTATGTTTGAGGAACACTATTTTCCTAAATGTGCACAAACTATGAAAAAATGTTTCTGTCAAGATGTATACATTTTTTACAAGAGTGTTCACCTTAGTTTGCACAGTTGCAGAAAAACCATGAGACCCATACTATTCAAAAGGTTCCCCACATGGTTACCCCACACAGTTAGTACTAACTGTGCGACCTACCCTGTTTTCCGATTTAAAAAAACTCTGAGTTCCAAAAAAATCCCCAGACACTCCTAAGACCGTC
The DNA here is from genome assembly GCA_963277665.1 of Viscum album. NCBI lineage: Eukaryota > Viridiplantae > Streptophyta > Magnoliopsida > Santalales > Viscaceae > Viscum > Viscum album. The sequence goes on along the minus strand of OY728126.1, from coordinate 2,066,897,772 downwards.
CTTAGGTCATAGTTCACGTTTACCATGATAAAAAAGTAATCTAACTAAAAACAAACAAACAATTTCTTCTGGAAAAGATGTCTCATTATAACCTCCCCTCCATAAAGAAACTTATCCCCGATTTGGCCTTATGAGGGTAAATAGGTATCATCTGAGACGTTTTTAGACCACTAAGAACATATATCAGCTTCCCACTCCTAGGTATCATCCTATAATTGGTTGTACTTCCATAACACTCTTATTATATGGAATAACCTTCCTCAAAGTGTTTTGATTCTATGATCCATGATACGAATTGGATACTCCTCAAAAAAAGCATCCACATCCAACTCAACCTCATCACGTTGAAATACATGTGATGAATTTGGATAAAACCAGAGAAACTGATATACATGTAAGAAATCATGTGATATATATAAGGAAGTGTTATCTGTTAAGCCAATGGTATGATCCATTTCTAAACCTCAAAGGATCCAATATACTGAGGAAAAATTTTACCCTACCTTTGAATATGTTTATGGACCAACCTAGGTGCGACTTTCAAGAAAACCTAATCTAAAAACCTCTAAATCAACAGTTCTTCAGCATCAGTTTCTATATGAATTATTTCTGGACTGAGCTATCAACGTGAACTTTCTGATCAACTGGACCTACTCTATAGTCTCCTAGATGAGACGCGGTACAAGTAAAGTAGCCTACCCTATTTCTAACCAGCATCGAGGTGAAAGAAAGTCCTACCATATAAGGAATCATAAGGATAAATCTAGATGGTTTCCTAAAAACTATTATTATAAGAAAACTCAATAAGGGGTATGTTTTTTTTTTCTAATAACCCCCAATGTCAAGGACACATGCATGAAGCATATCCTCTAACACTTGAATCATGTGCTCTATCTATCCATTAGTCTGTGGGTGAGAAGTAATGCTTAGAAGCACCTATATACCCAAGGCCTTTTGAAATCCCTAAAATAACTATAACATGAAGTGATCAACTCTATGAAAAAAGATATAATGAGGATCTCCATGAATATGTATGACCTCTGTAGAATCTCACCTCAGATTCCACTCCCCATTTCCCCAAGGTGGTTGACCACACGACCTCAAGCGTTCCTCCATGAACACCAGAGGATGTTGACTAGAAGTGAGGGAATTGGGTATGTCCTTGGGAAACTATTACCTCATTGATCAGAGTAGATCACAACAGTATATATACAAAACAATAGAAGTAACAACTCATAATAGACAATAGCAGAAACAAAAACAATTAAACATTAAAGAAAAAATAACAATAAGGGAAAGCTAAATAACCAAAAGATACAATATTATGATCATGTCATGGTAATATACCTATGAAAAAGTTACTATGTTGGAGTATGGGATACAAGAATATAAAACTTTCTATAAAAATAAAAAAAATGTTCAAAAAAGACTAAAACTAGCATCTTGATCATAGGCTTAGTACTATTCTCCCACATCTCCATCATAGTAAATAAATTCAATCAATCATTGGAATTTGACTGCTTCCCTTTTTCTATAACTACAACTATAAAATCTACTCAGGTACCCAAGGTTCTCGATCAGGGTGTGATATACAATCTATGTCGGCTGGTACCCACAATTTCTAGGTTAATAAATTTTTTTAAATATAAAATAGAGCAATGTGCAATTGTAATTAAATGAATGAGAGAAATAAATAAACATATATATTGGACTGGTTTTTACTTGGAAACTCACTCAATACCCTGATTTTTTCTAAGATGGTATGTATAAACATATAGATCCTTTAATGGTAAAGTAATAGGTGTAGAGTTCTATCAGATAGATGTTTTCCAAGTTTGTGCTTGGGCTTAAAGAATATGTCCCAACATCTCGAAAACTAAGGGATCATTTCTATTTTGAAAACCATCATTACCTTTTCTTTAAGTCAACTTGAAAACCATTTTATAAAATATAATGAGTCACATTGAGCCCATCCAAGAAAATGTGAATATACTTTCCTAGAATTGCTTGAGGGGGTCATCAAAGGACCAATACTGAAAAGTTTGTCCATGGTGACCCACATATGAAGATCTAAGTTTCATGCCATGCATGGTGTGAAATATGTCAAGTAATAACCTTCGAGTCCACCCCATGTATCACACATAGGGGCTCAACTCTCTTTTGAGGCATGGTTCAACCAGTATGCATTCAATCCCATCTAAGGGGTCTCCCATTAGGAACCAATGTCACAAGTCTAGAGGTAAAAATAGATAATTCTTGATGATCCCATCTCAGGTATAACTGATGTCAACTTGAGAGTGTTTACAAGACATCTAAAAAATCAAACTATGGCACATGTGTCCTTCCGAGGGATCCTTAAATTGGAACCCCTTGTTTTTTTAACAGTAAGGTCAAACAACTAACAGAAATGTATATATATAAGAATTCTAGAAATAGGGAACCTTTAATCGGTTCATGTATTTATAACATAAAGGATATATTGGCCAAGGTATTTTCATTTAAGGGAGTATGTATAGATTAAGGTATAAGGCTTAGAATTTAGAATGTGTCCCATTGAATTAATTATATTATTCCATCTAAAGAATGGGTATATAATTTAACATATGTCTCCTTTCCCAAAAAAACAAATTAATCACTTAAGGCATTAATTATTCAATGACACACCCAAGGGTGTTTGACCAATATTATGTAAAAAAGTGGAAATTAGTCCATAAGGGGAAGAACACACCCATTGGGGTGGTTCGAGTTAAGTAAAAAACATTTAAGGTTATTTTATGCTAGATAGAATCATAACACCCATGTGAAACCACTTGGAAAATTTTAATTAACATTTTGGAGGCATCACTAGAATAGCTTGAGGAGTGGCACAATGGAACAAATTATTGAATGTAATGAAAGAAAGGGAAAGAGACTACACCAACTACCTTATACTTGAAGAGATTTTATCATCCAGTCTCAACCTTTGATTCGATCTAGGATAGAAGAAATCGATGAAATTTTCAAATTCTCTAAAAATGGTGAAAATGACCTTTCACCTAAATAGTGAAATGGATAGGAGGAAGAGCTTGAAATATATTAGAGAGAATTAAATATCTTATAGAGATAGATCCAATCTTTCTGATGGATCTTGAATCAGATGTTGGATGAAGGAGTTATCTCAAAGCCTAGATTGGTATGAGGGAGAGCCACAAGAGGAGAAAATCTAAGAACAACCACTGGAGGAAGAAAGAGAAAAGATAAAATATTTATAAGTTAAATTGAGGGGAAAAAATAATTTCACCTCAAATTATAAGGGTGCATGGTTTGGCTGCACGGTTGGCCAAACTTTACACCAACTATGAGCCATTCACTACAATAGAGGGGCACCCCGCATAGTTAGCTGCATATTTTATCTATCCAAGTGAAAAACTTGCTAAAAGGCTTTGTCCCAAAACCCTGTAGCATCGCATGACCATGTGCATCAGGTCACATGGTTTCAGAAAATTTGTGTGGCCTACAGGTGCCCACTATATGCAACCTCATAGTTTTAGATGAACTATGTGGGATGGGTGACACAATTTCCTCTAACCGTGTAGCCTAGTATTTTCTTCCCATTCTAGGGCTCTGAGCTTCAAATGAGCCTCGAGAACACCCGATAACTCTGTTAACCTCATAGACATCATTAATAGGTCCATTTAAATGAATTTAAACAAAAACTTAATTGTTTGTACCTTTTAGAAAATCTAGGATGTTAAAACCTACCCTCCTTAAGACAACCCATCCCTGAGTTTCCCTTCTGAGGGTTGTAGAATGTAATCTTGGAAGAGTTTAGGCCACTAAACATGTACATAGGCTTCCCGCTCCCAAGTTTCATCTAGTAAACGAATATGCTACGATAGCAGCCTGAACCAAGGGACTAACCTGCCTTAGATATCCTTTGTGCTCCGATCAATGAAATGTATTGGATTCTCCTCGAAGGATGCATACTCTTACATCTCAATATCATTAGGGTTGAATGAATGATATGGGTCTGGATGATGCTGTTGAGGTAGAGATATGTGGAAGACTCCATGAATGGTACGATACCTTTGAGTTTATAGTAACCAATAGGCTACTGACTCCACTCTCTTCACTATCTCAAAAGGACAGACATACAGAGTTGAAAACTTTCCCTCTCTATGAATTCATCGGATACCCAATCTAGGAGATACACGTAGAAAGACCTAATGTCCCACCTCAAACTTAAAAGGCATGTAGTGAATATTGCTATAAGACATCTATCTAGAATGAGTTGTATCCATGCACTTATGAATAATCTTAACTTACACCAAAGTCTCCTAAATGAGAAGGACCCAATAGAGTTTCCTCACCAGCCTCTAGCTAGCACAGATGTGAATGGAATGATAGACCATGGAGGGCCTCATATAGAGCCATTTGGATCATTTCCTAAAAACATTTATTGTAGCAAACCACAACTAGAGGGATAGGATTTTTCTAAGAACCTCCAAAATCAAGGATACAGGCCTATAGCATATCCTCTAACACCCAAATAATCTATTAGGATTGTTCGTCAGTCTAAGGGTGATATATATTACCCAAGAGCACCTGTGAACTAAGTCCTTTTTGAAACCCTTTCATGAATCATGGATTAAACTGAGCTTCTATGTTTGAAATGACCAGACATGGAAAACCATTAAATCACACTATCTCCTAGATGCATAGCCTTAATATCTCATCAACTGAGAAGGACTCCTGGATCTTTAGTAAGTGAGTGAATTTGGTCAATATATCAACAATCACCCATACTAAATCACTTCTTTATGGGGATCTTGGAAACCCCATCATGAAATCCATAGTGAATTCATTCCATTTCCACTCAGAAATGGAGAGAGGTTGTATAGGTCTAGTAGGTCATTGGTGCTCTCCCTTCACCTACTGGAAGGTGGAGCACTAAGTCATAAAACTTTCTATTTTCCTTTTCATACCCAGCCACCAGTATTGACGATGTATGTCTTAGTATATCTTACTAAGACCACGATAGAATACCCATACAGAGGAACATGAATCCTTCATAAGCTATTATCTTATATCAGAAGGAACCCACACACATCCAAGAAAGTGTATGGTCTCACTACCATCAACAACCCAACTAATAGGCGAGTTCTATTCTGTAAAATTCTCTCTAAAAAAGGGCACATGAAGTCAGAAAACTGCCTTATACAGACTCACTCCATAAGGGAGGATATCACTACTAGAGATGCAAAAATTGTCTTCTAATGCTGCTTCTAAACCTCTAAATTCATCTTAGAAAAAAAATCCATAAATTTCCACTCACCACTGGCCTCCATGAAGTCTTATGTCTGAGTCTTCTATATCAAGGAATCAGGTACAACATTTCCTTTTTTGGGTGTATAATCTTTTTCTAAGTTGAACAAATGCAGGTATTCGACCCACCTGCACTACCTCAGATTCAATTTTCAATTTTTAGAGTTTTATTTGAGAATTTTATGGTATGTGTAAATGACGGACTGCTCACCCAATAATTAGTGCCTTCAATAGAGTAGAGCACGGACCATTGCTTCTTTCTCGAGGTCATGCATAGGGTAATTCTGCTCATAAGTCCTCAGTTGGTGGGACCCATAAGCCATGACTCAAATAAATTATATAAGAACTACCCCCATCTCTATTCCTGAAGCATCATAATAAATAGTTTGACTTCTTCCCAACTTAGCCAGAATCAGGATTAGCAATGAAGTGAGTCCTCCCTTTAACTCTTGAAAGTAGTCTCACAAGATTTTGTCTAGTCAAATTTCACACCCTTATTGGTTAAGCCCATAAGCGGTGCTTCCAGGTATGAGATGTCATAGATTAATCACTTGTAGTATCCATTTATCCCTAAGAGGTTTCATTAGTTAGACACATTCTTGTGATGCTCCAAAGAAACCATAGTGGTGACCTTCTCTAGGTCAACTGAAACACTTGAATTAGATATGATATAACCCATGAAGTAAACCTTAATGATCCAAAAGTGTCATTTTCCAAGATTCACATATAGATGGTTCTCTCACAATGTAATCATCATGATCTCAAGATGATTTTAATAGTTGTGTCTAGTGTGTGAGTACACTTAGATTTCATCTATAAGGACTGCCATAAAGGAATCAAGGTACAGTTGGAAAACTTGATTCATCAAATCTATGAAGACATTCAACATGTTTGATAGACCGAATGGTATTACCAAATACTCGTACAAGCTGTACCTACTCCGAAATGCTATGCAAAATATGTATGATTTCCTAACATGAACATGATGGTAGTCTGAACTCAAATCAATCTTAGAGAAAACAGTTTCTCTTCATAGTTGGTCAAAGAATTCATCTATATGCAGAAGTATATACCATTTTTTCACTGTAAAATGATTCATTCAATGGTAATCCATGCACAATCAAATGGTTTCATCTGCCTTATTGGTGAAAAAAATTGGTGAACTCCATGGCGATGTTTTGGTTTAGATAAAACCCTTATACTCTAAGTCTTCAAGCTTCCTTTAGAGTTCCTAGAGCTTTGTAGGTTCCATTCTATATGGAGGAATGGACACTAGTAGAACACCTAGCATAATCTCAATGGTGAAATCAATTTCTCTCTCATGATTTAAATTAGAGAAATAATCAGGGAATACATCATTAAAATAATTCATAGTTGGAGGGAATTCAATGTGATGCATTCCTTGATCACTCATAAAGAGACTGACCATCTGAGAAAATTAATCCACCTAGTCCAGTATTCTTGAGTCTAGCTCAACTTTATCATAGATCACATTCACTCTTATGGATATATGTGTTTCCCTTGGTTGATGTGAAAGAAACCCAAAAGTGGTAGTGATCCAATTGGACTCAATAATGCATGATCTAGTCCATAATGAGAATGATGTCAAAATAAGTCATATCGAGGATGAATAAACTCCACACAAAAAAATATACCCACCTACATCAGGGGGTACTCCTTACACTAGTGTATAGCCTCTACTCGAACTCCTAATGGCATGTCAAAAGACATAACACCACTAGATTATTATAACACTAAGCCTAGACTTTCCAAGGTTGTAGTAGATAGAAAAGAGTGCAATGCACCTATATTGAATCGGGAAGATAAAAAAGTAGAGGCTACCAGGATAGTACCCCTAACAATATATGGACCTAGACTCGACTCCTTTGGAATATTCCAAACAACATGGATATGTTTTGAACCATGAACCCATGATGCTTCCTAAGTGGCTTGAGCATGTCCACTCTACTGATGATGGAACTCTAAATCCTGGCGGCCTCAACAATGACCACCTAATCAGCCTGAATGGCCTGTAAAAGACCAGCTTCTTACCTAATGAGGTGTCACTGATCCTGTAACTGAAGGTGGTGTTAAAATAGAACCCCATTTTCTTGGAACTAGAGAAAAAGATCGGTTGAAACGCAGTAGGTGACCCATCCTACCAAAATCCGAACACTCAATCGAGTTCCTTGTACATTGGAGAATTTTGTGACTTGGATTGCCACACTTTTGACACACCAAAATGATATCATTGTATTCTACATGACTGGTACTTCCCCCATGTATACCCTTGAAGTGTCACTTTATGCTTATGGATAAACCACTACTTGTTTTGAAAGATAAACTTCCCTGATCCATATAACCTAATTCCATCATGTTCTACTTAGTGATAAGGTCATGATTGAATATCTATTAAATGGTCGTCATCTGAAAGTTGTTCACCTATGCTTGGATGAAATAATAAATCTCATCTTCAAATAACCTCACAGTAGTTAGCTTATCACAGCTTAAGGTCGGTGAAAACACAGAAATACATTGAAGAGAGTTGAGTATTCCATCACAGACATGTCACCTTCATCAAGGTGCAAGAATTCCTAAATGTGATATGTTCTCAGAGTCTGAGGGAATAAATATTCAAATAAGGCTGCCTAAAAATATACCCAGTCCATATCCTAGTGTCAACCAGCCTGAGTCATAACATTCCACCATTTTTTGGTGGAGTCACTCCACATATAGGTTGTGAACTTTACCTTCCAATCAAGAGGCATCTTGATGTGGTCAAATATTGAAACCATATACTCCAACCAAGACTCATCTACCTTTGGTACTCCATCCCTTGAAAAGGTTGGATGATGTTGCTGCTAAAACCCATGTGTCATCTCTTCCACAGAATGGGCAGGTCAAGGAGCACACGGAACTTATTTCATAAACTGGAGGAAGTTAACACGGAACTGGGCATCATAACCTAGTGAAGTATCTAGATGAGGTGCCTAAAGTGGAACTATAGAACATATCAGGGGTGGACCAGGTCCCAAAACCTCAGGTGTATGCTCATCAACTCTCTCCTATCATGAAACATGTGATCGTCACGGTGGCATAGCTCTATAAATTCCAAGTGTGTGCCTCAGACATGATCTATGATAGATAAGGATATATGAAGAGACAGATAGGTATAAGTCCCACCTATAATCATGATACAACCCTTATCCTACTCTAGGATATATTTTTGGGTGATAATAACAATTCACAAAAGGATCATAGGAGACATAACATACAACCCACTACTAAGGTTGGTCTAGGTTAAAGTTTCATGTTTCAACATATAAAGTGACCATTTTAATTTAAGTGGGGGTATTAATTTTAATTTATTTTATTATTATCATCACTATCCAGTTAATTTTTTCACCAATTCCAACTTATAAGGGCCCATACATCTTATAAGATAAAATTTTCACATTTAGTAATTGTATCCCAAACCTTACACAAAACAACAGGTGTAACAGGCCATGAGTTGTGTTTTTATTGGATGAGCTACCATTGAAACCAACAAATCAAATAAAATAATGTATAATTATTGTTCAATTGAACCTATTATGCTATCATAAACAATAAAACAACACTACAAGGCATAACTAACAAGGAACATACAATAATCACAAGCAATACAGGAAATACACATAGAAAAGTAGATATTGCATGGCATAATGCATGAGATTTTATTCTTATGGGGGCTAGTATGATTCATTATTCTATTATGCACTCATATAATTAGTATAGGGATGGAAAAACCATTCAAATAATATAAATATCAAAACAACATAAATCAAGTGAGTCACCCAATGGTGAAATCTAGTTAAACCATAATAGGCGCAATCAATATCAGCATTTACCCATCCCAAGTAATTTGTGTTTACCCTGTATGTGGGTTGTCTACTCCCAGGAACATGATCTTAACAAAATTCCACGTTCCTATTCTCCTGTCTAAACAAAAATAGTAAGACAAAAGGAAAAAAATATCCCCTGATACCACTTTGTAGTGTCCCGCCCTAGATGTCACTCACTGGTGCCTCAAGGCAGTGGGCCACATGGACTTAAGTGTACTTACCCAAACATTAGAGGTTTTCGACTAGTAGTGAGGGACTTAGATATTTCATTTGGAAGAGTATTACAAGATTTATTAGATTAGAGAACAAAAATAGATATATGAAATAGCGGAAGAAATAACCCACAATAGATAGTAGAAGAAACAATAATAACTAAACATTCAAGAAAAAATAACAATAAGGGGAATCTGAATAGATAGAAGATAAAATATGATGATCATGTCATGGTAATGTAACTATAAAAAAGTGTATATTATGGGTTAGGGGATACAATAATATACAAAAATCTATCAATATAAACAAAAAGGCCAAAAACTTCTACAACTAACATCGGGAGCATAGGCTCGGTCCTATGCTCCCACATATCCATACTAGTAAAGCAATTTAATCAAGAACTCGAAGCCAGATGATTCCCTTTTTCTATAACTACAACCATAAAGTCTACTCGAGTAGAAAAGATTCCAGAGCAGGGTGTGAGATACAATCATAGTAGACCATCACCCATGGTGTCTAAGCTATTCCCTTCCATGCAATATAAAATATAATAGTGATCCATAGTAATTAAATTCAAGATAGAAATGAAGAAACATATACATTGGATTGGGTTCCACTTGTTAACCTTTACAAATATCTACTTTGGACCAAGATGGTCTGTCTAAATTGAGAGATCCTATAATAGTAATGTAAAAGGTACAAAGGGCAAGAGGATGGATTGTTCCCAAGATTGTGATTTGGTTTCGGGAACATGCACCTACATCTCTAAAACCAAGGGATCATTTATATTTTTAAAACCTTTATTATAATTTATTTAATTCAATTTGGAAATGATTTTATAAAATTTAATTAGACACCATGAGTCTATCCAAGTAAATCTAGAGAGACTTTCCTAGTATCGCTCGAGGGCCTCATCAAAGGACCAATGCCCTATCCACGGATAACCAAAGATGAAGTTCTACATGTCACTTCATGAATGGTGTGAAATATGTCAAGTAATTACCTTTCGATTCCATCCTAGGTATCACACATAGTTTCATGATTCTCTCTTAAGGCATGGTTTAGCCAATGTGCCTTCGAGCGTATCCAAGGGGTCTCCCCTAGGGAACCTGTGTCACTCGTTTGAAGGTAAAAATATATAACGCTTGGGGATACCATCTCATGCATAACATATGTCACTCCCAGTGTGTTTACAAGACATTTAAAAAATCTAAATATAGAATGAGAGTCTTCCCAAGGGGTTCTTAAATCAAAAACCTTTATTTCACCCTCGACACTAAGGTCAAGAAGTTGAAAGCAATTTATATATATATAACATGTCTAGAAAGAGGGACCATTTTTAGTTCAATAATTTATAACATGAAGGTTATATTAGCCAAGAAATTCTCATTTAATGGACCGTGTATACCTTAAGTTATAAGGATTAGAATTTCACACTTGGACCACTGATTTAATTTAATTATTTCATCTAAGGAATGGGTATAGGGTTTAACATAAGTTTCCTTTCCCAACTAAACAAATTAATCACTTAAGTCATTAATTATGCAATTAAACACCCAATGGTGTTTGACCTATTTTAATCAAAAAGATGAGATTAGGATATAAAGGGGTGAAACACGCCCATTTGGGTGGTCCGAGTCAAGGAAAACAACCTAGGAGGTGATTTTACACTAGATATAATTATAATACCTATGAAAAAACTACTTGGAATAATTTAATTAACAATTTGAGGCATCTCACGAATGGACTAACGAGAGGAATAATGACACAAATTATAGAATTCAAAGAAATAAATGGAAAGAGCCTAGAACACCTACCTTAGCCTTAAATAGATTCTCTCATTCAGTCTTGCCCCTTGATTTGAGCTATGTTAGAAGAAATTGATGAAACCATCAAATGACCAGAAAATGGGGAAAATGATATTTCACCCAAATAGTGAAATAGATGGGAAAAAGAACTTGAAATATATTATATAGAATTAGATATCATACTGAGATGGATCCAATGCTTCCTAAAGATATTGAGTCAGATATTGGATGATGGAGTTATCTCAAATCCTAGATTGGTTTGAGGGAGAGTCACAGAAGGATAAAAGATAAAACATCCATTGGAGGAAGAAGAAGAAAATAGAAAATATTTATAAGTTTAATTGAAGGGAAAAATTAATTTCATCTAAAAATATAAGGGCGCATGGTTTAGCAACACAGTTGGCTAAACCATGCACCAACCTTGTGCCATTCACTACTATAGATGGAAACCCCACACAGTTGGGCACACAATTTATCTAACCATGCACAAACCATGAAAAATTCTCTATCTTGAAATCCTATAGCACCACATGGACATGTGCCTCAATTCTCACAGTTTTAGACAAACCATGTGACCTATAGGTTCCCACTTTCTAAAACCACATTATTTTAGAAAAACCGTGTGGGTTGGGACACACTATTTCCACTAACCGTACAGCCTTGTATTGTCTTCCCATTTTGGGGATTCGGGATCCAAACAAGCCCCAAACACACTTTATTTCTCCTTTAAAATTTTATTCATCATTACTAGGGTTGTTTAAATAAATTTAAACCAAACATTAATGGTACATACCTTTGATAAAAGTTGGAATGCTACAACCTCCCTGACGTATAGAATTCCTAGCTCATCTACTGAAAAAGTATCTTGCATAGGTAAAAAGTGTGTGACCTTCATCAAATGATAAATGAATACCCATAATGTATCATTTCCATGAGGTGATCTGGGTAAACTAGTCACAAAATCTATAGAAACATCATCCCATTTAAACTAGGGAATGGATAGAGGCTATAAAAGTCCTACTGATTACTGGTGTTCCACCTTCACTTGGTTATGGGTGGAACATTGAGTGATGAATATTACAATATCACATTTAATATTAGTCCATAAGTAATGGATATATAAATCTAGATACATCTTGGTGACACCAGGATGTACTTCTCTAACAGAGGCTTGAAATTCCCACATAAGCTTCCCTTTGGTGTCATCTAGAACCCATACATGCCCATTAAGTTACTGGAACTCATCCACATCCATGGTCCAAAAATTTCATGAATTATCATCTGAGACACTTTACCTTAGGAATAAAACCCCAAGATAATATATTTTCTTCATTATCACATGTTCTATAAGGGTATGGGCCACTGATAAAGCAGAGAGGATAGTTTATACATGATTTTCTTAATCCTCAACATGCATCTATAAAAACAAGTCCATGAGCTGCCAATCACTATTGGCCTCCTAAAACATCTATGTCTAAGTCATCTATCTTAGACCAATGGCTACAACATTTTAATTTCCAAGAATGTAAGCAAGATCGAAGTTAAAATATTACAGGTACACTACCCACCTGTTCTGCCTAAGATTCAGACCACACTTTGTAAAGATGTACTTGAAGATTTTGTGATTAGTGAAAACTAAAAAGATCTCTCAAAGTAAATAGTTTCTACAACAATGTAAATCATGAAAAAAAACATTTATATTGAGGTCATGCATTGGGTAATTTTTCTCATGAGGCCTCAGCTGACGTGGCCCATATGCGACTAATCACTATTCCTACATCAGAACACATCCTAGCCTAATACTTGATGTCTGATAGTAAACAGTGTAACTCTTACTGGGAACTCAAAGAATCATGATTGTTGAGGAAGTAAATCTTCCCTTCAACTCTTGAAATTATGTTTCATACTCTTATGACTATAAAAATTTCACACCCTTCCTTTTGAAGCTGGTAAGAATCTTTACAAGGCATGAGAAATCTTAAATGAAGTGTCTATAATATCTGACCATCCCTAAGAAACTCAAGATATCTAATAAATTCTTGGGATTCTCACAAGAAACCAAAACTCTAAATTTATGTGGGTCTAATAAAACGCATGACTCTAAGATGATATAACCCATGAAGTGGACTTTTTCAGTCCAAAAGTGGCATTTGATGAGATTAGAATAAATTTTATGCTCTCTCAGAGAATTCAATATGACATCAAGATGGTCAGAATAGTCATGTAAACAATAAAAATACAGTAATATTTTTTTCAAAAAAACAACCACAAATGAATCTAGATATTGGTTCAAAACCCAATTCATTTGGTCCATGAAGATAGTTAGTGTGTTCGTGGGACCAAACTGTATAACCAGGTACTCATAAAGGCCATACCTTCTCTTGAAAGTTTTGTGAGGTATTTATGATGAACTAAAACACACATAATGATATCCCAACCTCAATTAAATCTTTGAAAAAAATATATCCCCTCATAATTGATCAAATATTTCATTTATTTGAGGTAGTGTATACCGGTTCTTAATCCTAAGTTGGTTTAGTCAATGGTAATCCATGTAAAACCTGAGGGTACCTTACAACTTCTTATAAAAAAGGACTGATAAACCCCATGGAGTAGTTTGGGGGGGTATAAATACTTTATCCTCTAGTTATTATAACTATTTATTGAGCTCCAGAAGCTCCATAGGTGCCATCCTATAAGGAGGAATGGACACTAGTGATGTTCTTGGCACTAGAACAATAGTTAATTATACCTCTCGCATTGGAGGTAGCCCAAAATATTTATCAAGGAATATGTCCTTAAAACGGTCCATCATAGGATGGAAAATGAAGGGTCATAACCCCTGATCATCCAAGAAAAGACTGTCTATCTGACCTATCACACTACCCATCATTTGTTGCTCGAGTCCTGCTCAAGTCGAAAGAAAATCCATCTCACCCTTGTAAACATACCTACCACCCTATGATGATAAAAGTGTCACCCTCTTTCTTTAGAAGTCAATATGAACATGATAGGAATCTAACTAGTTCATCCTGATGATTACATCAAACTCTGCCATATTATGGATGAATAGATTCCATATGAAAAGACATAAGCCTATCTCAAGAGGATAATAATTACAATGGAATACACTCTCTGATTGAATACCCAATGGGGTATCGAGCATCATCATGTCCCATAATTTTTCTATACTGAGGCTCTAACTATCCATAATCATCTCATATATAAAGGAATGTGGTGTGGGTGTATCAAATAAAATAGTCCCTAAATTAGAGACTACTAGAATAGTATCTCAAACTGTATAATCCCAGATTTTCTACTCCTCCAGCATAGGTTTCTCTACATGTAACTGGCATGTAACACAATCCATATTCACAACTTGATTTCCCTGAGCAAGCCCGCTCTACTAGGACTGAGAATCCTAAGTCTGATTACCTCTTCCTCGACCACCGCCTCAACCTAAGCAGTCGATGGTATTCCAGCTGCCTGCTCAGAGAGATGCTACTGGCCCCACTCTGGAATGTGGAGTAGGTTTAGATCGCCACTCATTCGAAACTGAGGGAAAGGTCTCGTAGAAGTTGAAGATATTCCCTATCCTACCATAGCCTCTAAATTCCATGGGATCTCACAAACACTGAGGTTTCATATGTCTTAGCTTCCTACACTAGTGATACATAAGAAATATTTCAGTCTGAACTGCATTATTATCACTACCCTTGTGAGAAACCTTGAAATGGAATTTTTTTCCTAGTAGAAGAACCACTAATAGTACTAAGAGCTTAATCGACCTGGATTTCCCCATCATCTTCCCCCAAATTTTTATATGTAATCGAGGACTAGTTTTTTAACTTATAAATAATTTTCAGATTGAAAACATTGACCTAGGATCAGATGGTGTATACCAGCCCATCCTCAAATAGCTTGGCGGTCATAAGATCATCAATTTCTAGAGTCAGTTTGAACCACTAAAACTCATTAAAATGAGTAGAATAGTCCTTGACAGACAAGGTTCCCTATTGTAGGTTCATAAACTCTCTAGCCCAATCATCCCCTTTCGGTTATACGACTTAATAATGTTGTGTATTAATGATTATATAATTCCAAATGCACACCTTATAAGAGAATTTAATAGTCAAGAGATAGTAGACAAATAACTAGGATATGTGCATAACCATCAAATGAACAGATCACAGCTCACTTTTTTCTCCAAAATCAAGGTCAATGTGGTAAGGTAAATACCATTATAGGCTATAAGAATGTACGAGACACTCCCATATACCCCCAACTAAGGTCAGGTTTGGTTCAAGGTCTCATATCACATGTATAAGATGACCATTTATTCTAAAAGTTGTATTCATTTTATATTTGTTCTCATTTATGTATTTAAATATAATTAAATGGTTGAATTATATGGATCACCATTTTCAATTTATAAGGGCCCATACTCTTTATAAATTGAAATGTGGGATCCACTTAACTCTAAACATAACATGTTCCATCCCATGAGACTAATTGTTCATGGATCGACATGCCATAATTGAATGTTAATGGTGTCTTCATTAACCTATGCAAGAAAACATTGTTAGTTTAAGGCAGAAAATTTTAGTTTCAATTATGTTTTTTCAGTCCTACAGGAAACATCAGCAAATTTTCATATATAATAGTCAGGAACTGACTATATGTAATAGGAAAGTGCATGTTGAACATAAACATGGCATGGTAAAATGCATGGAATATTTGTCCTATTGTGCCTATAATGATGCATGAGATATCATGAACTCATTTCATCAAGACAAAGTAAAAGAAATACCATTACAATAACCCCAATTATAATAACATCATAATACATGTGTGTCTCCCAATGGTGAAGTCGTATAATATATAATATTCATAATCAATAATAACAATTACCCATCCCATGTAATTTGGGTTCCCTCCGTACATGGGTTAGCTACTCACAAGAATAGGCTCATTACCAAATTCCATTATATCCTAGTCTCCTATCTAATACCAAAACAATAGGAAAAAAATAAAATTATTTAATACAACTTTATAACATCCCAACCTAGGATCCATTTAAGTCATTCCCCGAGATGGTTGGTGACATGGCCTTAAACATGTCTCCCTGTATGCGAGAGGCTTTCGACTAGAAATGTGGGTGTAAAGGTTATTCAATGGGGAGAATATAAATTTATATCATAGTTGAATAATGGATATAATAAATAAATAGACAATAGTGTAATCATATATAAACATACACTATAACCACTCGACCAATAACTCGCCATAGTAGAAGCAGAATACAACGGATATAATAATCAACTGTAGAAACATAAATAATTGAGAAACTAAATAATAATATCAAAATCCAAAAGGATGTGTCAGAAACATGGTGAGTTCATGGAATGCTTATATACATAAAGTAAATAGGGAACATGCATATATAATATGATATAAAAAAATACAAAAAGAAAAAATATTTCTCCACTAACACCTCAAGCATATTTCTGATCCTCTTCTTTCCTAATCCATTCTATATGTAAATTATATCAAATATCTATTGGTGTGAATTTTCCCATATCCATACCATCATACATATAATCTACTCGAGTACCAAGGTGGACCGAGTATAGTGTGAGATAAAATCTGAATAGGCCACCACCAATATTTTTTAGAATTAATATAAGCTGTGTACATAGAATTAGTAGTGTATAATAATGAATAATAAAAAATTTTGAAAAAATAAAAAACAATGAGCTATGGTTCCCCAAAGGATACCTCGTGGGATCTACCTGCTTCAACATAGGCTGGAAGAGTGTCTGATCTGTAACCATATATATAGTAATAATATATATATATATATATATTGTACGGTTATATACTATATCCACCTATATAAATTAAGTACATGCATAAGTAAGTAGTAATATACCTAGATAAAAGATGATAGATGTATTGGGGCATAAATTAGGCATCCATAAATAGTCTAAGCGAGCGATAATATCCAATAGAGGATGCGTTCTTTAGATCTCATAATGAGAATAAGATGTTATGCTCATCAGTTGAGATAGGTAGGGTGATTCTTTATTCCTGAAACCCTGATTTTAGGAACATGGAATGTTATTCCCATCACTTGGATAATAGTATAATGATGAGAGATGTCATTCTCAACACACAAAGTAAGGGATAGTGAATCTCCATGCTCAAAAAGTCCCTTAACCTTAATTACACAAACAATCTCAATGGCCTAATCATAATAATATAATAAAATTAGGGATCACCTCATAATAATTATAATCATCAAGCCTAATATATAGGTGGTTGTCACAATTCATACAATCATTACAATAAGCATGAATCAATTGGCAAGGCCTTTCCACCATTAAGAATTTTTCCAATTAATCTATTTAATTATTTTAGAAAATAAAACTATCATGAAGTAATACATTCAATATAAAAATAACATTTAAATAAAAAATAATTAAAGTTTCATTACATATGATCCAAGAACTTATGAGGTGATTTGGAAAATATGAAATTATATATATTAGTGGTAAAACTCATTAAAAATACAATACAAACACTTAAAATGTGTTCCGGTAATTTAATAAATTAATAAAAAGGGACATTTCCAGCTACAATACCTAAGGGGTGGATATGATTGAGGTTGCAATCCTATAATTACTTAACAATTATCCTCAAGAGTATATTAACATGTAAAACAATTATTAAGAATCAAAGAACTCATTTAAGGTGACGCGTGACAATTTCTGGCATGTGTCACAATGGTGAGGCTATGAAAACAACTCTTATTTTAAGGAAAACAACTAGACCGCCTAACATAGGGCTGTATATGACTCCTCGTCCAATATTAGCTTCATATTCAAAGTGATTTGGAAGAAAAATGATGAATAGACCAACGAACTAAAAATATAGTGAATGAGATTGCACCTAAATAGAATTAGAGATGGAGAGAACCACTAAAATAGGAAGTAAGAAAATTTGATTACTTACCAATACAGATCCAATGTGACTTATGATATTTGAATTGGATAATGGATTAAGGAGTTATCTCAATCCCTATCTTAGGAAATGAGAGATCTTATAGGAGGAAGAATATAAATTTATCCATTAGAAAACAAGGAAATAAATAAGGGTTTATAGATTTAGTTGATTAAGATGAATTTAATAAATTTACCCTAAAAATGTGGAGAACATGGTTTGTCCACACAGTATGGCCAAACCATGTTCAGACCTTGCTTCATTCACTATATAAAGGGGGACCTCGCATGGTTAACAGTTTCCCTAACTTTGCACAAACCAATTAAATTGCCTCTATTGGGATGTGTATAGTTTTTTCATGGGGGTGTACCTCAAGTCGCATAGTTGAAAAAAATCCATGAATCCCCTACTTTTCAAAAGGTTCCCTATATGGTTACCCTTCATGATTAGTAAGAATCATGTGATAACCATGTCGCCTACCTTGTTGGCCCATTTTCAAGAACTCCAATCCCTGAACAAGCCTTGGACGCTCCTAGGACCTTCCTTAGGATATAGTGTATGTTTACCATGATAATAAAAGGGAATAAAATTGAAAATAAATTGAGTCATATCATTGTAAAAATATGGTTTGTTACAATGATCGTTGTCAAAACTTGAGAGGTAGGTGTAGGGAGAGTGTTATGAGATCTTTCTCACCTTGAGCCTTGAGTTTCCATGCGTAGTCCAGATTTGAGTCTTGATTTTGATTTTCTTTTTCAAAATCATTAATGGAATTTGATATGTTTTTAAGATACCTTGGCCTTTTATGATTGTGTTAATGATTTTAGGGGAGTTTTTAGATTCTTAGGAAAAAGTGATGAATGAACTAGAGATGCACATTTATTCCATATGGTCTGGTAAACCATGAAGAGCTAGTTTAGAATATGTTTGAAAATATCACAAACACTGTTTCACAATTTTCATAAGGTTTAGTAGCCTGTACAGTCAAACTACGAAAATTTGGTACATGGTTTATCGTTGACGTGATGTAAATTAAGGGAGTTTTGAGGTGAATTGATGTGATTGAATGTGTTTTTATTGAGATTTATGCCTGGCTATTTGGTTTTAATCAATAAATTTTGGTTTTATATTTCAAAAATTTGTATTGGAATAAAGAATATTGAATTATTTGATCTGTTTTTTTTTAAATGATGTTAAGTATTTATTTTTGGTGAAAAGGTGTTTTAGTTTAAAAAATGAAACTAGTGAAGGATCAAATTTTAAAATGATATGTTTAAATTTATTCTTTAGAGTTATTTTAAAGATAATCAATTTTGAATTTAAATTTTAAAGTCATTTCAAAATGAAATTGTAATTAATACATGAAGGTTTTTTTTATTTTAAATTTAGATCTTTTGGTTTACTTGCAATGAAAATTTTGATTATAAATGGTGATTTACAAGATAAATTGTCTTTTAAAATTATTTTGATCCAATATTTTTTATAATAAAAGTGGGGAAGTTTTTTAAAAAAGATATTGAAAATTTTATAAAAGTTTTTGGTTTTACGAAATATTTATAGGGTTCTTCAATTTTAAAGATAGGACCTTTTTAAAAAAAATTGAACGAGATGAAATCTCAAAGTGTGGTTTTTTTTATGAACATGGGTTTTGGAAAATGAGAATTTTATAATGTTTTTGTTTTAGTAAATGAGTTATTTCTGTTTCTACCTTCAGCTATAGTACCATTTTATTTGATTTAAGTAACATGAATAGAGTGTGGTTAATGTGTCATGTTGGTTGTTATATGACTCCTAGAAATTACCTAATGAAATATAGGGTTTATTCAATAGGAATGGTCCTTGTGTGATCTCTTCCATTACCTGAAATTGTCTTTTCCCTGTTCTTGACTCTGTCTAGGATCTTAGCGGAGTGGTGTTTCTAGAACATTATTTTTTCTATAGGAATTATTGGATTACCATCCTTCTATTTGTAGTGATTTAGGTTTTGATTAAGTGAAGGATTGGTTAGGAATGGTTAGGAATTCCTCTTGGAAAGTTCATTTTAGTTTAGATCCTTAGTGGTAAGTCTTGTGTGTTTTTTCTTGGGGGTTTTTGTATTTGTATTTAGGGGTTTTTTTCTTGGGGGACTTAATTTTGGGGTGAATCAAGTATTTTTAGGTATTTCCTTTTTTATTTTGATAAATTAAGTATAAATGTGTTCTTTATTATATATAATGTATGTTGTGTTGTGTATTCCTTGAGGTTTGTTTCCTATTCGATTGAGTATGAGTGACCTTTGGGTTAGTGATTGGGTAACTTGGATGAGTTTTGTCATTGGGTAGTTGGGTGCTTGGTAGTTCTAGATTCATCTTGGTTGGGTATGTGATGGGATGTTGTGCTAATTCTTGTTCATGGTTTACCAACTAAGTTCTATGATTCTGGATCTAGATCCCATGTTTTTTATTATTTAGGCATTTTATTGAGTTAATATTAATGGTTTATGTAGTTGAGATGAATTTTTGAGATTTTTTTGGCTTTCATCATGAAAATGTGGAATTATTCTTGGGTTTTGTGTTTTTTTGGGTTTTAGAATTTGAGATCCTCAAGGTCATTGGATTTGATAGGGGTGTGGATTCTTGTAAAGTCCATGGATATATTGTTCTTGACAGTGTTTTACTTTGAGGTATGTGTCTCTACCCCATTCCACCATTTTAGATTAATTCTAAATGGAAAGGAGAATGATGTCAGGTCTATGTTCCTTACATAAATTTTCTTTGTGGTTTTATTCATGTTTTTCATGGAGAGGATCTACAATTTTGTAAACATGATTCAATTGTTTGGATAAATCATTGGTGTTTGATGGTTTAATTCCTTAGGATATTTATAATTGTTCCCCACCCAACTCACCTCTTTTCACAAAGCATCATTAGGGATTATTTTCTAATACTCTTAATTTTATTAAGGAATTTATAGGGGCATAAGGTGTTATGTTGGGGTGATTTTTCTCATAAGGATATTTTATTTCATTTATTATTTAATTTATTTTGTTTATTCATAGAGGTGTGAACTTTTTCTATAGTTTAGAGTTCATAAACCATAATTTTTATTGGTTTTGGGTTTCGTATAATTATTATAATAATGCATTTAACTCATGCATAGTGCTTCATCACATCTTTGATCATTGCATGGTTAGCACACAATTTCTCCTAAAAATGCAGACAAACTGTGTGGGTGAGGTGTGACAATCTAGTTTAAATATCATAGTTTATACATATTTTATCAAAAATTTGTGTCCTAACCATGTGATTTTCCCATTTTTTTAAAGTTTTGATTTTCCAATTATTCCCCTATGAAATTAAAAGGGGTTACCCCTCTTTATCACCTCATATTAGTTCAGCTGAAGGAGGCACAAGGGTTGAAGCTCCTTCCTCCTTTCACCCTTGATCTCCATTCTCCCCCACATTATTTTCAAGAATTTTTTAATGGTAAAACACTCTTTCATTCTCCCTTAATTTATTCCCCTCTTGTGAACCCTATGGACTGGACTCATTGGATTTAGGGTCTAGGTTACTTTAAGAATATGGATTTTGGTTTCTGGGGTACACGGAGGACACCTTGATGCTTGTTTAGGTGTTATTCATTGATAGTGAAGACTTTTGGCTAGTTTATCATTGAATTGAGGTGGGGTGTTTTATGATTTTTCTTTAAAGGATGTGTCATTGTATGATTAGTGATTTAAAACTCTTTGTTTATCAAATTATCACAATATGTGATATATGGAATGGATTTCTTAATTATATTTAATTCAAACCCTAGAATAGAGGGATATTTTAGTGTATTTGATTTTAAAAATGATTTGTAGTGCTTAGTATTTGTAGAAATGTTTCAATAGATTGTTTTAATTGGATTTTTTATTTTTAAGGGTATCTAGCTCTGTTTGGGTCATGAATAGGGTCGATTGTTGGTATTAATCTAATTTATTCATATGGGGGAACATGTTGATTTTCACAAATTATTTTATATAAAGGGTATTTATATTTGAATGGTTTGAATTTTGTTTCCTAAATTATTAGGTGTAATATATTGTTTGGAATTAAATTTCAAAAAGGTGGAAATGGATTTTCATTCCAAGCAAGATTTTAGTAAAGGCTTGTTTGGTGCTTTCAAATTGGATTTTATGGTGTGTGCACGAGACCCTCTTAAATCCCATTTTTGATTGTTATTGATTTAGAAAATGGAATGTTGTGTCCCTAGAGCATCGTTAGTTCTCTTAGGGATGTCAAAGAACAAAATTTATAAATATTGAATATTACTAACTAATTTAAAAACATATTAGAGTGTTGATTGAGTTCAATCCATTAAGAATAGTGTATAAATGGCTTAAATTATTTTAAGAAAACTTCAATGAAAAGAAGAAAATTTAAATAAGTTTTTTTCAGGTAGTGATTGATGAGAATAGTATACCAAGAACAGTATTTCTGAGTTCATGCATTAGTGAAGTGAAGTGAAATGGATTGAATTATTTAAGATTTCATTAGAATTGAATCCATGTGGACCTCCTCTCGGAGTGAACGCTCTCCATTATATTCTCACCCCCTATTAAACATTAATATACTTCAGTTAGGGAATACAATGAGTAATTCATAAATTTATTTAAACATAACCATCATTGTTCACTTGATGGGCATGAACTTTAATAGGGGTGGTTAGTTAATGTATTGAAACCATATTCATTCCCATCCCCAATGGTCATTCATGGTGGAACTAAATAAGAGTATAGAAATAATTAATGAACATTAAAACCCATTTCAAAATTAAAAAGACACTTTATTTAACTAGATACACTCCCACATCCATACATGGATTCGTATAAAAGGATTTACCCCCTCATGCTAGTCATGGTGGTATGGAAAATAAAAATAAAATCTATAATAGTATCATAACACCATGGTACCAGTAAACATTCTAGTCTTAGGTAACTCCTCCCCCTCTCTTTTCCTTAGAAGCAACATGATCGATCTTATCCTCTCCCCCCAACAGAATAATCTTTATCTCTCTCTCTCTTAAATTTGAATTATATTTTTTACTATTGTATTTTTCTTTATTTCTCTCTCTTATCCAGTAAGTATTTACTGAGCCATTTGTGTAGTATGTTCATCTAATATATATCATTGGATTTTTTCATGGACTATTTCAAGAACCTCTTTCTTAGGATAGGCCTCCACATAGATGGTATTTATGTATTTTCCTATAGTTCATCTCATTTTGTATGTAAATCATGTGGAATATCCTAAAAGATTGGTTGTTTGGATTTTTTAGTAACTTGAACCCTACGACATGATGTGTTTCATTGTGACACAACCCTTGTATGTGCTTCATGACCATGTTGAAATGGGTTATCCAAGGTGAAACCACGATTCTCCTTAAAAATTAGTTATATCAAAAAAACTCTCCACAGTGTAGTGAAACACCCACACCAAATGGACTTATCCATTCTTATTCTTCTTCTTCTTTAAGCTGGACATAGTTCAGTGGGTTCCATTATGGCACCATATCATTCTCTAAATATTCCAATTATAATGCTCTATAGTGAAATTAACAAATCCATGGCATATTCTTTTTCATTGGTTCAATATCTCTTGTCCTCTATTCTATATAAACATAGTTAAAATGTAGTGGATCTTGATTATCTGGTGTCAGTGAGCTTCTATTCTTCTAGACATGGTGGATCTTGCAGTGTAATTAATTATCTTATGGAATAAAATAGTATAGATGGTAGTTTCTTATAGTCTACAGTGTAGTGTAAATAGTGGTGGGTGGATGAAATGTATGAGGAAGAATATGTGCAACTATGGGAAAAAGGGTGTAGTTTATGTAATTGCACAGTAACCCAAGAGTATAGAATTTCCCAAATCAAAAATATGAGCATTTAGTATCTATAATTTTAGTGAGCACATCCCATTACAGGCTTGTTAAGTTGGAAGAGGGTTGGAAAACCCTGATGCTGCCATAAGTCTCCTCTTACTAGTGAAGATATACTCTCGTCACTATGTGGAGATGATCCCCACACACCGGCACTCCCATTCTAGTATTACATGATCTATTCTCTACCCCTATTTCGACCCATATAGAGTATTTATCTAATTGACCAACCCTCCTGAGGCTAGGCTTAGCTGGAGGTCTCTTATTGGTCTTATTAAGTTTCTTTCCCCCATAGGTTTAGGGCTAGCTGATCACTGGTCACTTTTTTTATTAAGGCTTCTTCTCCATTCCATTTCCCCCTACACATCACACACAAAAATATTAATAAAAATAAAACAAGAATAACAAAATTATTTTTATTATTTTTATATATTTTTTCAAATTTTTATTATAAATTAAAAATTACCCATGAATGATAATTAATAATTAAAATATGGGTATTATCAATTAAATACACAGATCGTTCAAAAATAAAAATTGTAAAATTTTAAGAAAAATATGAACTTATCAAATCCCCCAACACTTAAACCATGCTTTTCCTTAAGAAACAATCTTTACTGTGAATCAAAAAAGGAGAGCCCCATTCTAATAATATTTGAAATTCAAAATAAATGAAATAAAACAATTATCAATGGGAGAAAAATTTCAAGGTTTACATAAATAATGTGATTCCAAATCCCCACTAGACACAATGTAATTGAAATTAAAAAAGAAAAATGATGAGAATTATCATCTATTTAATTCAAGTAATTTAATTCAGCATTATTAACATGCTATGTTATGATCTACCGCACCATTTTTTTATTCTATCATCACCCAAGATAAAATAAATACATGAAGCTTTCCTGATACATTGATAACATGAACCAAAAACATGTACATGAAAATAATCTAATTTTTCCACTTAGTAGATACGAATATCACTGAAAATCAAGAGAACTTTGAAACATAAGATCAAATGACTTTTAGGTTATGTTATGATAGGTAATTGATAATAAAACATTTAAAATATTGAAATGGAGTTTTATCTCTAAGTTTCAATTATGATAAACAAATTAGACATAACGACATTTTTACCCTTTGAAATTACCTCATTACCGACATATCAAACTCAAGTGAGGCTATGGAAAATTAAAAAACAATGAATAATTTACCACTCTATTTTATACTATTTTTCAATTTTTTGAAAATTGAGAAAGGGAAGGTATCACATAAATAAACCCACCCCATAATATTAAAATCATTGGTTAAGATGATTTTTGATCCTCCATAACTCAACCCACATGTTTTTCATTTTTTTAAATTATTTTTTTCTTTAGGGGGTAAAAATTAATTATAATGAAATATTAGACATAAATTTTCCAAAACCAAATGATACACACAAGACATATTCTATCAAATAAGCATATCTATTTTTCTATTATGTCACTCCCCCCCACACTTTGAATTTGAATATCATGAAAAAAACTAGATTTAGGGTAGGAATAAATAATTAGGCTTGAAATGTGACAATTCCTATTAATGTCCATTCATGGTCTCTAAGGGATAAAAAGAGGATAAATTTTAGGTAGGTTTAAAGGATAATTGCTTCAAAAATATAAATTCCAAAATCATTTTTAATGTGTATTTGTATAATCATTATTTTGGAAATTTAAAATCCAAATCATAGTAAGTAACATGTCCCAATTTCTATAAATAAATTTAATAATAAAGATTAGAAATATTAGATTAGAAAACTCTTGGGAATAAGATCATGTAATTAGAGAAAATCACTCATGAAATTTGTCTTAAAAACAAATTAATAAACAAGAACTTATCAAATATAAAGAAATAAATATGTAAGGGAATTTCAAATACATGTGATTACAAATAAAAAACATGAATAGTTGAATTCAAGTTCCTATGTTACACTATAATCATTAAATTTTCCTATATTACTTATGTTATTTCACTAAAATGAAGATTAAAACATGAAATATTGGGGTTCCAAACAATTATAAGCAGCATTGATCAAAAAATAAAGTAAATATCTATGTATGGGCATGTATTTTTATTTCTTTCAAGCATCAAAATATTCTAGAAAATATAAGGGAGTTTAAGTAAATACTAAAAATTAAAGCTTACTCCCCTTTAATTTGAATCTATCCTTTTGTTACTTTTTCTTACTATAGTAGGTACTTCCACCTTAAATTCCTGAGGCCCTAAAAATATAATTCAAATACTAAAATTATAGGATATTCTCATGAAATTTTAAAAATAATTAAGGGGATTCACTCCTAAACTGGTTCCTAAATAGAAATGAAAATCATATATAAAAAATCATGTTTTCCCTCCTAAAATCACATTGATTACTATAATTATGATGGAACTTACCTCTTACCATCAAGTGATGGTGGGAGGAAAGGAGGTTACTTGGTCCAAATATACAGAATGATGAAGTTGTGATTCTTCTATATAGATGGGTCCTCTCCCATTTTCAAAAACCAATTTTACTCTTACCTTGACTAATACCTTCTCAATTTCCATGGGCCTTATCTATCATTTTTCCCTTATTGAAAAATAAAAGGAAATCACACTAACTACCCAAAATTGTTGACCCTCATTGAATTATTCTTAAACAATAAATTCTCTATTGTCTCCAAATTTTTCCAATCACTTATTATATTTATTATTCTCTTTTTCAACATCTATCATTTTTACAGTAGCTACATCGACTCTTATTCCATGGATAAAACTGTACTCAACTTTAAAAAACTCATCTTCTCTCAACTCTTCATCAATTTTCTCATCCATATTTTTCATCACCCAGTGAATATTGATTTTCACCTCTTCTCTACCAACTTTTAAGAAAAGTTTTACACTTTTTAAATTATCCAGTTACCTTCCTTTTTCTGGGAAGGGTATTTTCAAAATGATTTAGGTATTCTTATTATCCATGTCCATTATAATAAAATTCACCATAAATTAGAAATTTTCTACCATGATAATGGGATATTTTAGTAGTCCTCAAGGATGCCTCACTATTGTGTATTCAAGTTGAATCATAACTTGAGTTGGATTAATCTCTTGTAAACTAAGACTCTTTAATTGTGAATATGATATAATGTTTACACTTACACCTAAATCAAATAAAACACCACCAAAATCATTATAACCAATGTCAATGGGAATATAAAAACTACTTGGATCACTTTATTTCTCTGGTAGGCCCCTTGAAACAACTTTTGAAC
This sequence comes from Viscum album, assembly GCA_963277665.1. NCBI lineage: Eukaryota > Viridiplantae > Streptophyta > Magnoliopsida > Santalales > Viscaceae > Viscum > Viscum album. Next base: position 2,066,870,370 of record OY728126.1, on the reverse strand, counting down.
ACTCCCTTATCTATGGTATGGTGCCCAATTCTTTAATATTCCTTTAATTCAACACTAAATATTTCATAAAATTCACATAGGTTGGAATGACTCTAATCACCTCAACAAATGGTATATTTATATGCATTTTTTTTAATATCTCCAATAACTTTTTTCTTTTCATATCAAACCTTTCTTGCATTAATTTCTCTAGAAAGTTTGTCTATGGTTGGTATATTAGTGGTGCTTCTTCTTGAACATACTTCTAATCTTCTATTCCTTTATTATTATTTTCTTTCACTAGTTTTCTTACTTCTACTAATTCATTTTTAGATTGGTTCGTATATATTAAAAACCTTCTTTGGTTTTTCTCCACTTCTCAAGGTGGTGGATTTCATCTCATTATATCCAAAAAACATTTGTGTCACCTAGTAAGACTCCTATTGGTTTCTCTTTTAATTGGTTGGAAATCTATCGAAATGGTATTTCCTAGTTCCTAATATCATCTCTTTGGTTTTGTGAGCCATATTTTAGTTCTTGAATGGTAGTTCCTTGGTCATTAGAATAAGCTATAAACTCTTTGAGTGCATCCTGTATTATGGTCATGAAAATTTCTAGGTTAACTTCAAGTGAATTAACTTGACTTGTTTGTCTCAGTCCTTGGTATTGGGGATGAAAATATATTTGTATTGGAAAAAATAATTGACCTTATGATTTATTTTGTGGTTATTGTTGTGGTTTTTGAGGCATGTATCCCTAAATTTTTTTGGATGATTATAATCCAAGTAATTTATGTCTTCTTAATACATACCTTAATGTTGTTGATTATCCATCACCACATCATGTTTTTTGGAAATAACATTAATTTGGGTGGAAAACTAGCTATTTTATACCATGTTCACTCCTTACATTGGTCCTCCCCTTGGTTATGTAGAAAACTATTACTAGAAATTTAATCCAATAATTCGTAACTCTCCTCCAGTGACTTTATTATGAGGTAACATCCAACAAATTCATCAACTATCAAAATATTACCTTACGATAAACCTTTATAAGTTGTTTGAATTTTAATCCAAATTTCATTGCCACAATAAGGGAATCATCTAAGTAAAATATTAAATATCTCTCATGCACACTACAATGGATCATAATTTAATTGATCTAAATTTAAAATACATACATGAAAATCCGTTGACATTGAGAGTATGAAAATTCTTGTAAAAAATTCTTACCAAATCCTCCCATGCAGTGACTGAGTGTGGGGGCATAATTTTGATCCACTCCCAATCCTTGTAATTCAATGATAATCTGAATAAGCATAATATGATAGTGTCTATTGTGATTTTTTTGAATTGGAATGTATCACACAATTAAAAAAATCCCAATGTGGGAATTGAGGAATTTATGTGGAATCCCATGGAATTATATAGAATGGGTGCTCATTTAAATGATCACAGACTTTATCTCGATGTGCAGGGTAGAATCAGGAGGTACTACGATGCTAGGATGTACCCCCAAGTTTGAGGGACTTCTATAGTTGATAAGTTCTTACACTCTTTGAATATTCCCTTAAACCTCTAATAATGATCCCTTATATACTCCTTGGACTAATTATATTCCTTCTCCTTAAAAATGTTATCTCCCAACCATGGTGTTCTCTTCTTGTTGTGTGTTATTCTTATCTTTTCTGATTATACTTTCGATCGTGGTATTGAAAGGTGGATTTAATTCTTTTTCTATAGTATTCATAAATGTAATTTCATCATAAAACCACAAAATAAGAAGAAAATGATCAATAAGATGAAAAATATAATTAAAAAAGGGAATATTTCTAAAAAAATAAGCATTTATAGTCACTATTCCTAAAAAATGTCAAAAGTGTTGACATCGCTTAGTTCATCGTCCATTCTATTGGGGATATCAAAATCAAAATTTATATTCACCCTAATACACTAACTAATAAAATTTAGAATAGTGTACCAAGGATATTATTTCTGATTCCATGCCATAGTAAAGTGAAATGAATTGACTTAATTAAGATGTATTCAAAATTGAATCCAAGTGAACCTCCTCTCAAATTAAACAATATACATTGTATTCACACCCCCTTTTCAACTTTTGTGTAATTCAATTTGGGAATATAATGGGAAATTAAAACATCCTTGAAATCCTTTTTTTTATTTTCAAAAGCCGATTTAGCGGGTACCGGTACCCAAACAAAAATCACAAAACCAAACAAGATGCGTACAAAAACAACTTACAATCATAGATTACATGTCATAAAAGCTAGACTCCTCTCCGCATCCTCAACCGGACTCATCTTCACCAGTCGTCGAGGCCATCTCCCAATCCGGTGACCTCCAGTAGTAAGCACTTTGAACCCAGTTCCTGAGCTGCTCCAGAAATGGGTCTGGTGATGTCCTCTCGGTAACGATATTCTTTGCAAAGGACACAGTCACTTTATCTTTCCTCTTAGAGGCGGAACGGGTCATCATCGGCCATGGGAGACATGAGTAGTCTTTCCTTGGCCGATGTCTTGGATTTGAACGAACATGCCCTTCAACAGTAACAAGAGTCTGCTTCCCACTCTGGACCACATCGCTGAAAGAACGGCCAGCTAGTCCACTCACATTCTCTTTCCCTCCCCCGGGGGTCTCACTACCTTTGATAGCCTGGTCCCCCAAACCCGAATCAGGAACTGAGTTCTCCAAAAAAGGAAGAAACACCCCCACTGAGACAACATTATCCACAGTCGCCGTAAGAAACTCCTTCCATCCACCATCAGCCTGCTCCTTCTGACTCCTATCAGCTTCCACCGGAGTGGAGCTCCTGGCCCCAGGGCAATTTTCAGTCAAGGGGAAGCTAGTGGAACCTTGAACTTTGTCTCCCTCCTAAAGATCCTCCACATCTTCGATCTCCAAACAACCAACCGGATGATCCTCTGATAATTTATCACTATTCACCTCTCCTGAAATACCCCCCTCTTCCAGGAACTTAGTCATTATAGCATCCGAAATGCAGTCGAATCTATTACTCAAAGATAGAAAAGGTTGATCCCTATGATCCAAACCCCTGGACTACTTAGAACTATCCTTGTTCAAGCTAGCCTCAGGTTTCATCTCAACTGAAGCTTCAAAACCAATAGTACTCTCAAAATTCACCTTACAAACCTTAGCTGCATTACCATCCAAAGCCGAGCCATCCACCTCAAAGCACCTTCCTCTGATAGGATACTCCATCTTCCTTGCTTCAGAATCCAACTTTTCCTCTAAACAAGAGTCCACATCCATGCACAAAGGGATAGACTTCCCTTTACAGTTGACCTCCCTCGACCACGGAGGAAGTCCCCTTTGGAAAACCTCATCTGAATGCCCCAACCTCCTGCAAGAACCGCAAAAATCTATCCAATCCTCATAAACAACTCGCTGTCTACAGTGGTATTCTCACCAATAGTGACAAAAATAGAGTCAAAAGGGGTGCGAGACACATCCATCTCAACGCACACTCTGGGGTTCACTGGATAACACAATGCCTCAGTTCGACTATCCGAGCCAAGATATCGGCCTACCAAATTTACAAGCATCCAGATAATTTAAGGGTTTTGAAACGGCAAGGGGAGTTTAGGAAAACTTACCCAAACCACGACTGAAGGGGAATCACGTTTCATGTGAAAGTCGAAGGACCATCGAAGGAGCAGAAAACGATATCCTTTGAAGAAGCGAGGGTCCCTCGACTACGCTTGAATCAGATCCACCTCTATCTCAAATCAAATCATAATATGCTTATTATCGATTTAACCAACCACCGCGCATTCTTGCAGATCCCACGATCCAAAAACGAATCGGTCGAACTCATCCACAGAAGGCCTCTTGTCCTTGAAGCGAGCTACAAGAGTGAGATTCAACAGGCTAGAAGATTCTAAAAACTCAGATTAAGATAAGGAGATATTCGGCACCCCGTCAACCAAATCTAGAACTTTAGGGTTTAAAGAAACCTTTGGGAAAGGGGGAAGGAAATCGGGGTTGTAAAAAGGATAGAAGATCCTCACCCTCCCAAGGGACGAAGATTCTCCCTCCCCCATCCGCAATCAATTAAAACATCATTTAAACAAAACCACCCTCATTTACCTAATGTTTATAAACTTGAACATAGGTGGTCAGTTAATGTATTTAATGAATATCCTTTCCCACCGTCAATGGTAATGAACAGTGGAATGGAATAAGAGTGTAAAAGTAATTAATGAACACAAAAACCCATTGAAAATTTAAGAAGCAACTTTATTTCACTTGATGCACCCCTTTATCCATAAATGTCTTGGTACAAAAGTATTTATCCCCACATGATAGTCAATAGGGGATATAGAAAATAAAAAACATAACCTATTGAATTAGCATAACTCCATGGAAACAGTATCCATTTGAGTCCTAGGCCAGTCCTCCCCCTCTATCCTTTCCTCAGCAGCAACTTGATCAATTTTATATCCCCCCCAAGATAAGTCAGTCTCTCTCTATCCCTCTTTCAAATATGAATTATCCTTTCCCACACTATATATTTTCCATTCTATCTCTTATCTAGTAGGTTTTGTTGGATACTTCAATGTGGTCTATCCATAACATTTATATATTTGGATTTTTTTTGTTCACTATTTCAAGCTCTAATTTGTTAGGAGAGGCATCCATGCACCTAACATTTATGCATTTACCTATAGTTTAGCCTACAATGAATGAAAATCCTATGGAATTCCTAAACATACTGAGTATTTAAGATTTTTAGTAACTTTACCCTATAACGTGGAGTGTTTCATTGCAGCACAACCCTTTCATGGGTTGTATGGAGACAATATAGTGGGTTCCCCATGTGTATCCATGATTCTCCCAAAAAACAAGGTTTTTTTAAAATGAACCCACCATGGTGCATTCAAACAACTATGCCACATGGGTTTCTCCATTCCTCTTCTTCAAGATAATCATAGTGCAGCAAGCTCCACTAGAACACAATATCCTTCTCTTCATTTGTTTAGAACAATTATCTATGGTGGAATGAATATATACATGACACAACCTTCTTAATTGTTTTGATCTACCTTGGCCACTACACCACATTGACATGGGAACAATATACTAGAGCTCGATTATCTAGTGGTGGTGAGCTTTTCTTCTACCTTCCCTGATGTCTCTTACAGTGCAAAAACTCATATTATAGTGTAGCATTGACTGATATGGTGTTTTCTAGTGGTGTATGTCATAGAGGAAATGGCTATGGATTTGATAAAATGAATGAGGATGATGACATGTGTCATTGGAAAAAATGGTGTCTTTTATGCAAGTAAATAGTAACATGGGAGTAGAGTTCATCCCACATTGAAAATACCAGTATCTGAGCTTTTATATTTTTATAAAAACATCACATTGTTAGCTCCCTAAGTTGGATAGGGGATGGAGGACCCCAGACACCATCGTTATCCTCCTAATTCTAGTAAATCTATTCTCACATCGTCAAGTGGACCTGACTTCCACATGTCGGTGATCATGTGCCCCTGTTATATGAGCTATGCTCTGTCCGTATGCTGACCCACGCATGGGATTTCTCCAACCACATGGCCTTCCCAAGGTTGGACATGGATGGTGGTCGCTTCGTGGTCCTACTAAGTGGCATGGATTAGGGTTGTACAATTGTGGACATATTTATTACTATGTTTTATTATCCTTACCATTCCCACCTACACATCACACACAAAAATATTGATAAAAATAAAACAAGAATAGAACAAGTATTTTTATTTTTTTTATTTTTTTTTCAAAATTTCATTCCAAATTACAAATTACCCAAAAATTGATAAATAATAATTAAAATATGGTTATTATAAATTTAAAAAATAGGACATTCAATAATTAAAATTTCAAAATTGTAAGAAAAATATGAACTCATCATGGCTCAGGGGTTATGTTTTATATTTTATACAATATGAAGGTTATATGGAAGGGTTTGTTTCTTATGAAGGTTTTGGAGGTGATATGAGATTCAATTCTTATAATTTATTTTTTCATGTAATTTATCAACTCCTAGTTTAGTGCATCCGGTTGGTTATAGACTTGGGAATGCATGGATATGTTTACAAATGGTTCCAAACCATGTACATCTAGGGTTGAATCATGGGTTTTATTGAATTTACCTTGTTTAATAGATAATTATCTATATGAAACCTCTTCTATTTTTCATTCCTTTGTTCAATTGAAACTAATGTAATAGTGATTTACTTTACTTTCTTGATAAGGTAGTGCCTTAGTGTTTTTAATGATTATTTTTCATTTATCTTGTTTTAGAAAAATGTTACTAAAGAGATACGAAAAGGTGTTTGTATAAACATACTTTTGAAAATTGGTTTGAAATGGGTTTTTTATAAAAGATTCATCGATCAATTAAATTTTTTTTCTAAGTGATTACTTTAATTTAAAATAAAATAAAAATGAATTTCATAAATGGTAATGATTATTTTATTTGATTTTATTATATGTAGTTAAGAAAAACCTATTGTTCCGAATTGTATTTCAAACCAAAATAACTAAATTAACTTTTTAAAGGAATAATAAACACTCTTTGGTGAAATTATTTTATGTTTGATTCCAATAAAATCCTTCATATAACATTTGATTCATATGGATTTTATGGTTTCCTTTTAGGTTCCCTAGTATCATTATTTCTTGTGTGGTTGTTTAGGTTTTCCAGGATGGTTGGATAGGGATGTTTAGAGTGACCAAAGGTTATATAGTGGTTTATTATTTTCATTTTATTTTGTTTAGTTTTGGGATATATATGAATCATCACGGATTCCCAAGATCATTTTCAGTTTATTTATATATTCTACATCTATGTGTTTCCACTTTTCTTTCCATTTCATTTTATGGAATGTATCTTAATCTATAATGAATACTACGATCAAATGTTTTATTTCATTGATGTATATAATATTCATAGGGAGAAATTTTTCCCATTGACTATGATCTAAACCTTGTAATAGGTTTCAATCTATGGGTGATCAGGAACACGCCTTTGGTATGTCATGGGTCAACTTCGGTGCCTCGTCTAGGGGTTTCCTTGGTCGGATCGTGATATCATTAGTACACAAAATCTAACAATATCTCAATTTTACTAAATATTTATAAACAATATAATAAAACATCACAACTCTTTGAATACATCTAAATCCTTTTGGATATAGTTATCATAATCACTCTCTCTAATTCTATACAAACATTTTTAACTAAAATAAATCCTCATTATAGGAAATTACGTGTGACACTATAGGCCTTTTGGAATTGATAAAAATTATGAATTCCATAATACATAATTGTAATCAAAGAGTGGACTCTAGAAAAAAATTAATGTTATGTATTCTACAAAGGAGGATGAAGTGATCTCAATCAAACACACTCATATATCTACATGAAGGTGTCCACAATAATATGCATCATATATGTATTATGGATACTTATATAATAAATTTTTATATGAAATCAACAAACACTAGACATAGAACATGTAAATATAATATATGACAACTCATACATTCCTGGTTCTATGAAATAGGATGAATAATTTGAATGAATACATTATTGGGGAAGGAAACCATGATTTGTTCTTTCAATAATAACATTGGAAGGAGAAACCATTACCCACCAGGAATTCAAACTCCAGTGGTTCTGTGTAGTGGAAATAAAACCTCTGGAACATGGACTTACACAAGACCAAGCGTATTGAAATTAGAAAATCACTACACCTTACCCATCATAAAAATTCAACCTTTCACACACTTAAGAAAATCTCAAAAACATTCAAGTGAAACAAATAAAAGTAAAATAGTAAGACACAAGAGTTTTAATTTTATTTTGACAAGTTTTCCTACATGCATGGGTAGAATCACTATGGATTTCTATATTATTGGAATTCCAAGATTACACTTTAACCTACAAGTTCACTCAATAATATTAATTACAAATAAATAAACACCATGTCAACATTACACTCACTGTGCACTTAAATCATGCACTATGTATTCCACTCGTTACCCAAATACTGATCAGTCCCCACATCCTTTTATAGAAAATTCTAGGTCATAAAATTCAAATCACCGTCCTATATTCATGTGGATGCTCTATTTGTAATTTCATTAGTGATCTAAAATAATATCATTCTTCTCAAATTCTTGCATTGGAAAACATTTACAAATAAATTATTTGATAAAATTCATTCTATAGAGATCATAGAACATCCTAGACTACCCTTGACTCCATCATAAGTTACAAAATTTTGATGGTTTTATTTTCACTTAAAGAGGTTATATAATGCTCCAACCTGTATACAATCTATAATTTAATTTTTAACAAGAATTTGTTTTCTTACATCCCCAAACATCTTTTTAGGTTTACAATTTTAGAGAATCAGGTCACAAATCTTAAAAAAACTCATACATTACATGTTAGATACTTCCTCTTATTGTCTAGTTTTCCCAAAATACAATACTTTTATAATAAAACATGTTTTATTTTCATGAAAAATCTTTACTATTTTTAACTTAACTTCTTCTTTATTCCCAAGAATCCTTAAAACATATAAATAACATTTGAAAACATGGTATGAGTAAGAAAAGATCAATAATGGATATAAAAAAGAATAAATAAACCCATTAGATCATAAAATAAAATTTTCCTTTAATATTATAAACTTTGAGTATAATTAATCACTTACTTACACATGAAATCAACTTTACTGTCCAATTTTGTTTATAAAAAACTTTATAAGAAAAAATAATGGAAAAATCATAATAATGAGGGTTCCATATAAAAAATGTGAACTGATGAATTTTTTTTCTTAAAAACATAAATTTTTAACCCAAATGGGAATAATTATTCCTTTAAAATAAAATAACATTAGCTTACTTTTTGAAATCAGAATATTTCAATGAAAACTTTTTAGAAAGAATAGAATATTCATGCTGGTTTCTGGAAAAATCATCTTCATAGAACCCTTAAAATAAAACATACAAGTGGAATAAATAATATGGTAAAATTCCAACATAATTATACATAAAACATAATAATTATCCAATGCATTGAGAGCTATATGATACTCACCCATCATTATGATCTACATTGGGCTCACCTGTCATCATGATCTATATCGAGCTCACCCATCATCATTATCTATATTGTGGTTACCCATCATAATTACTAATCTCTAAGGACCATAAAATGCATGAAACACATAAAATCTTTCATTTCCATCAACAAACTCATAAAAATATTCCTTTAAACCCATAAGAAAAATATTTTCAGATATTAATATATCCCTTTATTTTAAAACCCAATTTTCAAAAAATAAAATTCCCAGAACCAATGGAAAAAGATTTTTACTTTAAATAAAATATGAAATATTATAAATTAATTAAAAACATCAAATAAAGTCTTTTGTGGAGTGGAAATCCTTTTATGTTGTATACATTAAAATAGAACATTTTTTTTCTTTTATAAAGAAAGTCAAAACGTTTTGTTAAAACATTTCATTTTAAGTACTTTAAAATAAATTAAATAGATAAAGAAAATTCCATTATTAATTAATTTATGACCATATAAATACATACATAAAATAATTTTTATAATATTTATGTGTAATAAAAATATTTCAAACATTTAAAATATGTTTTTTAAGATAAAGTTTCATTTACCTCGAGTTCGACTCATCTCGTACAATCATTACCTTCTTGAATAATAAACTGATGTTAACTATTTACTTTATGAAGAAATGTTTTTAATTTTATTATTAATTTTATTTTATTTATTACCATGTTATATTTAATTACTTAATCAATTATGTTTAGCTCTAATGTTTTGATGATATTCGTTTCATAGGTCCAAAATGATTTCGGTAGATTGACTATAGTCAAAGAGGTAATTATTAAATAATATATTGAATAATAATCATGAAAAAAATATTTTTACATTAATTACTATTTTAATACCAACCGTGAATAATGGTTATAATAAATTAATTAATATACAATCATGGAGATGGTAGGTCGTACACACGCATGGGAAACGTTTTAATTTTTCAAAGAAAATGAGGGAAAGAAGTTAATTATGATTGTATCTTTCAAAAATTATGATTATATTATAAATAGAATATTATTTCTTTAGATACACTTATATATATTATCCATGTGATGTGGTCGTGAAAAAATGAATCACACCGCTTTGTGGATAGTGGTAATCCACCCGTTTTCATAAACGATGCTGTTATTTTTTAATGGATGGAAAGGTAAGAAAGAAAATTATATATTATATTTATAGAATGAAAAATATTTAATAAATATCATATACATATACACATAATAAATAAATCATTATAACTATCTGTGAGATGTGGTGAAGGAAAATTAATTTCATCGATTAGTGAGGCGGTAGTCCGCCAAACATGCAAATGATGCTTTTATTTACAATTTGATAGAATAAGGTTATAGATATAGGTTATTCCATTAACATAGAAACATATTTGTATGTAATATAATATTTTTATGATTTCATCATGGTTTAATATTATTTCAAGGAAGTATAAAAAAAATTAAAAAAAAAATCTTAGTTAGGAACTATAACTCTTCTTCGGAAACCCTCTTTAGGTGTAAACCCAATTCCTTCCAATGTTGTTTTTATGATAAAAATATGGCCTATAGGAGATGGGGGTGTAAGGTAGGTCTTTGGGCTGGTATTGTCTGAACAAAAAAAACTCTTTAAGTTTGTAGAGAATATTGGAGTGGGTTTCCTTTCATAAGGGGGAGAGGACACACTTGGAATTTTTAAAAAGATAAAAATATATTAATTACTAAACTAATAATATAGCTTCAAAATGGACAATTTATGAATATTTTATGATAAATGGTCTAAATATGTATATATAAAAGAATTTAGAAAAGTTTCTAGGTTATTTTAACCCTTATATATTAAGTTTAATCCTAGGTAAACCTATTTTAACCTTAACTGTGATAATAGTTTTTTATGGTTTTACTATTAAATATAACCAAAAAATAACTTTTCAACATTACCAATAATTAATTATATTGGTTCAAAATAAGGAATCAAAGTCCAAAAATTTAATATAAAATTAATCCCACAAAATTTAATGAAAAATAGTTTATTATACAAATTCCTTTTTAAGTATAAAAATGTTTTTATTACAAATTCAAGTATAAAATTAATTAAAAAACCATAATTAAATTTTTTTAATCAAAAGTAAATAATAAAATTTAAAATTAATATAAAATAGAATTTTAATTTGTAAATACATTAAAATAAAATATATATTCCAATAAAATTAAGTATTTTTCACAATTCCTTGAAAAATCAAACTTTTCAGTAAATTACAAAAAATCCATCATAATATATTTTTGACATTATAAATTCAAAAAAGAAGTTCATTTTTTCAAATTCAAATTTTTTAATTTGAAAACAAATCTTTTAAATAAAACCATATAATGCATGAAAACTCACTTTTTTTAGTAATAAACCTTTTTCCTTTTTGAGTGAAAAATAAACTAATAATATTATAATGAATATAAATCTCTAAACTTTAATTTATAGGTGTTAATAAGAAATAAAAACAATTTATCTTAGTTTTACCAATTTTTTTATATTATTATCCCTTTTTGAAATTATATCCTCAAAATTTTATTTAATATTTAAACAAGTGAGGATATATTTCCCTCATATGATTTTCTGATTCCCATTTTTCTTCTTCAACCATATGGTTTTTCCATTAAACCTTTACCTAGTAAATCACTTTTTTCTATAAAAATTTATCTATTTGGTCAATAATATATACTGGTTGTTTCTCATAACAAATTCTTTATTCTGACTAAACTACTTCAAGGCTCAAAACTTGAGATGCATCCAAAACATATTTTCTTAACAACAAAATAATAAATTTTTCATGTACCTAAAATAATCTTAGAGGAAAGAACACTTGGAAAGTATTTGATCAAACTTTATCTAGGATTTCATATGTCATAATGAACCAAGTACTTAACTTCTGATTTTAACCAAAACATATAACACTTTTCATTGGAGATACTTTAATAAAAATGTTATTTCTTACCTTGTATGAAAGATGTTTCCTCCAGTTATCTGCATAACTTTTCTTCATGCTTTGAGTTTTCCTTATTTGATGATGAATCATCCTTACCATATCAATTATTTATTCTACTAATTCTGGTCTCAATAACTTTCTTTCCCCAAATTCATTCTAATAAGCTATGTTATGACACCACTTTTCATATAATTCCTAAAAATGTTCCCTCTGTTTATTGGAATGAAAACTGTTATTATACGAAAACTAAACTAAATTGAAATACTGATCCCAAATTCCCTAAAACTCCATCGAAAAAAGTCAAATCATATCTTCCAATGTCTGAATCATTTTATGGGATTGTTCATTAGATAAAAGTTGCAAATTTGTACTAAAATTTTATTCAGTACCCAATGACTTATAAATTCATTTCTAGAAATTATTTTTGAATTTGGTATCAAGATCATATGTAATGGAGAGAGTGAATCTATGTAATATAATTATCTATTTAATATAAAGTCAAGAAATTTGATCCAAATATATACTATCTCTAATGGGGAGAAAATTATAAGATTCAATTAATCAAACATAAATTACCCAAATCACATTATTACCTTAATATTTATTGGGTAATCCCAAAATGAAATCCTTGGATATATTCTCTGATATCCATTTTGGAACAAGAAAAGGTTGAAGAACCCCCTTTGTTAATTTTTGTTTGGATTTAACTTATTAAAAAGTCATACATTTATTAGTAAAATCAAAAAAAAAATCTTCATTTCATCCCACTAGAAATTTTCCTCAAGGTCTCTATACATTTTTTTGATTCCATGATGAATCAAAAATAGAGGGATAAGAGAATTACTCAATACTTCTTTCTTTAACTAGGGGTCACATGAAACCCATAACCCTTTTTTAAATTTTTGAAAACATTTTTTGTCAATATTAAATTTAGGAAACTTACCTTTCTTAACTAATTCATCCTTTTCTTATAACACACTATCTCCCTTCTGAGCTTCTTAATATTTTATTACAAAGATGCTAGTACCAAGGTATTAGATGAAGATAGTGGGATGAGGATTTAAAAATTTTCATCACTGAAGTGATGAAACATCATCATCTTCAGTGATCTGAGCCCCGGTATGTTTCAAGGATCTCATGTGAATTTTCAAATCACAAAAAAATAAAATCAGAATAAATACCTCATTCGAATCGACATGCATTCTACTACAGTTGTTAGCCAAATACTATTTTTCATGAACCAACCTGTATACCCGTGTACCATGATACTCGATGAAACACTAATATAGATCTATGGGAGATCTAAATCCCCATGGGTTAGAAACTAGAACCTGGAATCATAAAAGATAAAAGAGGAAGAAAATTTTCCATAAAACAATTGAAGATAAAAGATACAAGTCGGTATGCTCAACACTCCAGAAGGAGAAAGCACCATAAACCAAATATGAATAACCAAGACCAAAAGCAGTAAAATATCAAAGCACTCAACAACTAGAAATATAAAACTCAAATATCCCAAATGAAAACATCACTCTAAGTCCAAATGATCAAGAACATCCACCTCCTCCAAGAGGCACTTTCCCTTCACTCAAACCTGATATAAAAAATTCTATAAATTCTCAATGTAAAAGGTAGGTTGTGATCTATAAATCCTTGTAGGGTCTCACTAATTGTTCGATAATAGATTCCATAATAATAAACCAAATCAGGATTTCAATTTAAATAAAATTTTTCATCGAATAATATATCATTTTCATATTCAAAACAAATCATGATTTTTTTTCAAATGATAGAAAACATTTAAAACATGGATTAAATAAACATTTTAAATAAAATCATTTATATAAATCCATTGGCATGAGTAAAATAGTTCTATAATAAATGTAATATATGTATATATAAAAACAATCATATCAAGAACCATAGTCATCTACCCATATGTATGATAGTTTCTTTCTATAGGATCCTTACAATTCTCATATCAGGGATTATGGTAAGTATGTGTACACACTTCCCATGGTATTAAGTCAAATTGGACCCATAAACATCCCATTAGGGATAAGATACACTGAACTAGGTTTTTTAGAGTTGTAACCATCAATCTATTACTAGTTAATAATCATCCCTCAATACTTGACCCAAATAACCCACTAACTACCCTGTATCGCAAGTTTTCAATTAATCAATCAATAATGGGAAGATCATCTCGTTTCAAATCAATCATTATTTAACATTTAATTTCCCATTTTTTAGTTTCAATATTATGATTCAATCTCAAAACCAAAACAAGGTTTTTTCATAATTTCATGCCTTTTTAATAAAAAAACCAATCATAGGTTTTCATCAGTTCAATTTCAGATATTTTCTAAAATCAGTTATCAAATAATTTCATTAATTCCATCATTTTCAAAATATACCCCGAATTCCACTTCCATTGGAATTGGGGGATTTCCAAAAAATAAATTCCATTTAAAATTTTAATACTAAGTCATATAAAACTAGTTTTTTATAAATCAATTGAAATCTGTTTCAATAAAATCAAGGTTTTAATTATATGTTAAATATTAAATGGAACCCCCAACCTTTAATCAAAGATCAAGAAACGACACCCACAATGGAATCCTCCAACAAAGAAAGAAGGTGTCAAAGATTAAGAAATAAAACCTATAATCAAGATACAATAAAAAGATTTTTCATCCATCCAATACTCAATGATACATAAAACTATAAGGAGGAAGGAAGTAGATAATGGAAGAAACATTTAGAGAGGTGATCCACTTAGAATAGGAGATCAAATGTGATCAACTATGATTAGATCCTCTAAGATAAGGGGTTTGAGGGGGAAAACTACTTCTTAAGAGCCTCATAATCCAAATAATCTGAGTTAGGTATAATAGGGGTTGACTTAGGGGTTCAAGATTTTAAAATATTTTTTCATGATAAAAAAATTCCACACACACGATTTCTATTAGAGGGTCGTATGGTTAGACAAACTGTGTGCCCTAACCGTGCCCTTCGGACCCACTATCCAATGTGAACAATTTCTCCTAAGTGGGTGCATAGTTTATGTAACTATACACCAACCATGAAAACCCTCATTGTTCGGGGTTGAATGGTTTTCACTGGTGGGGTGCACGGTTTGGGAAAACCGTGCACCAACAGTACATAGCCTGGAAAACCTCTATTTGTTTTCCAAATTCCACCCAAATATCCTTAAAACAAGAACCAACCGAATCATGATCAAAAAAAGTCCTGAGGAGTACCTGAAAACAAGTAACGGGGTATTACAACCTCCCCACCATAGAAATTTTTTGTCCCTAAATAGTCAGTCAAGAGGTTTCCATAATAAAGAGATGAGTTCACTGCTCTCTCATTGGGGTTGCACACTCCCAAGTATCGTGTGAATCAGAACCATGTCACCATAACACAACTTCCAAAGGTATCATCCTCACATGAAGTTATTTTTTATCAAAATCAATTATCTTTACTGGATTCCTAGTCAGGGATAAATTAGTTTTAACATCAAGATCCTCCCAACTCAATACATGAGATGGGTTAGAAAGGTACTTCCAATGTTGTGATAAATAGAACACATTATGTGTCGATGTCAACTATAGTGGATGTGATAAATGGTACGCCACATTCCTCGCCTACTCAACAACATCAAAAGGTACTAAAAAAGTTGAATCAAGCTTGCCTTTCCTCCCCTTCTATCGGTGATCCAACTAAGTTGAAACTCTCTAGAACACATAGTCACCAACAAAGAACTCCAACGGTTATAACAGTGATCGGTAAAGGATTTATACGAGCTCTGTGCTATCAACATATTTTGATGGATAAACTAAATTTTCACTATTGTCCCTTTGGACGAATCTCAGTCCAACCAAAGAAGTTTCTACAATATCCAAACAACATAATTAAGATTTATAAGGTTTCCCATACAAGGCCTCAAAAGGAGACATTCTGATCATGGATTGATAAATATTGTTATAATAAAACTCAACTAGTCCCAAATGTTCATCCTAAGATCCACAATAGTCAATAAAGAAGGCATGAAGCATGTCCTAAAGATTTTGTATAGACCTATATATTTGGACATCTGTCTATAGATGATATGATCTACTCAAAAAAACCTAATATTTTATTTCCTCATGAAGGCCTACCAAAAATGAGAGGTAAAACATGGATCTCTATCAGAGACTATAGCATATATAAATTCATGAAAATGAACAACCACTTTTACATAGATATTTTCTAACTCCTCAACTTTGGATGTATCATTAATGGGTATAAAGTGATCCTATGTGGTCAGTTGATCGATCATAACCCATATCACATTATTCTTTTAAGGGGTTTGTGGCAACCCAACCACAAAGTCCATATTAATCTCATCCCACTTCCAAGTCAGCAGTGGAAGTGGCTGAAGTATACCAAAATGTTTCTAGTACTTGACCTTCACCTATTGGTAAGTATAAAAACTAGATGCAAAATCAACAATTCCACATATCATACATAGCCACCAAAATTATTTCTTCAGGTCATAAAACATATTTTTGGTTCTTGGGAACACAATCACTACTATAAAATAGGCCTTTAACAGTGTTATAAATGGCCTTTAGTTGTGCTAGAGAAGTGCAGACTATCGAAACAAGATTAAAATCCCTAGGCTTTTATTCGTACTTTTAAAAGCATTGATAAATGGTAACATTTATCAGCACTTTTAAAAGTGATGATAGAGGGGTATACTGCAATGTTCTGTAACAACAAACTACAGCACTAGTGCAGTTTTTTGTAACAGCACACCACAACACCAAAAACACCACTAGATATCAACAAAATCAAGTACCAATACAAATATTAAATGAAATGAAATTTAAAACAAAAATAAAATAGAAAAACAGTATATCATATACATTTCAAGCATTGGTTTGTATAATTACATACGTAAAAATTATCAAATACATTAAAAGACATCAATGTTCCTTTTTCTTTTGATCCCGACCTCGACTCATGATATTTCTGAAAAAACCACCCCTACTTGATAAAAATAAATCTTCTTTATATGAAAAAAATTATTATTTCAGTAATAATATATAGAAATAAATTAATAAAAAGTGTTAATTTTAAACTAAACTTTGATTCATACTAGAAAAATTGTGTATCGGGTTGAATTGCAGTTGATTCTTTGACATCACGCCATTTCTTGTTCATCTTCATGCATTATCTCTATGAAAATAAATTAAATAATTATATGATAAAAATTATAAGTAAATCGACTAATCAATAGCATATATAATAATGAGAAAACAATTTTGGATCATTTACTCGATTTTGGAGATGTGATGCACGTTTTAAATATAAATGGTACATATATTTTAAAAAGATTCACTTGGAGTCATACCGGTCACACCGTGAATCAGATTGAGATATATATGATTCCTACATATTATAAATGACCTATTAATCATTTTCCTAAAGTATTAAAACAATACAAAAACAATTTCATGGTTTTGAATATGTCACTTGTCTTTTACACTGAAATTACATTTTAAACTAGGATCACACACCTTGAATCATACCGGTCATATAATGAATAATATTGAAATGAGAATAATTCATACACATCACTAATGATTTATGAATCATTTTTCTAATTATAAATACAATCTGAGTACATTTTATCAGTTTTCAGTGACTTGCACTCTTTGAACTAAAATGTAGATTTTAAACTAATAACAGACACTTTGAGTCATACCAGACACATAGTGAATCAAATTGAGTTGTGGTTTATTATTATAGATTAAAAATAACTTATGAGTAATTTTTCGAAATTATAAAAACAATCAAATTTTGTTTCTTTATTTTCAGTAGGTTAGTTTTCTTTTTTACTAAAATTAATGTTAACTTTAAAATATAAAGATGAACTTGGAGTCATACTGGTCACACTATGAATAGAATTTATTTGTAGATGATTCTTACACATCTAAAATGAATTATGTATCATTTTCATAAAGTATCAAAAAAAATCTGAATGTGTTTTCTTACTTTTGAGTACATAACTTGTATTTTTTACTAAAATGCCATTTTAAACTGGAAACACACACTTTGACTCATATTGAGCACATCATATATCGGGTTTATGTGAGAAAAATTCCAAAATAACAAAAATTATTTATCAATAATTTTCATAAATTAGTAAGATAGTCCAATCAAATTTTCTTTATTTTATGTGAGTGATACATTTTTGAACTAAAATGTCGATTTTTAACTAACAACATACACTTTGAGTCACACTAGGCACATCATGTATTTTATTGAGGTGAGTCTGATTAATACACATAAAATATTAATTATGGATTGATTTAATAAATTATAAAAACAATAGGAATGCGTTATCTTGATTTTGAGTAGGTCAATTTTTGTTTTTACTAAAATTGAAGGCAATTTTAAATAAAAAGACGCATTTGGAGTCATAACGGTCACACTATGCATCTGATTGAGGTGAGGCTGATTCCTACATGTCTCAAATTATATATAGATTATTTTAATAAACTATGTAAACAATATGACTGTGTTTTCTCAATTTTGAGTACGTTACTTATCGTTTTTACTAAAATGTCATTTTAAACTGGAAACAAGTAATTTGATTCATACTAGTCACATTGTGTATTGATTTGATAGGAGAAAAATTCCTAAATTTGAAAAAATATTTATTAATAATATTCCTAAATTACCAATACAATCTGACCATGTTTTCCTAGTTTTCAATGAGTGACACTTTTGAACTAAAATATTGATATTAAACTGCTAACGAACACTTTGAGTCATACCAAGGACATCGTGTATCGGATTGAGATGAGGTAATTCCTACATGTCGAAAATTAATTATGGATTATTTTAATAAACTATAAAAACAATCATAATTCATCTTCTTAGTTCTGAGTATGCCAGCTTTCATTTTTTAAAAAAATTGATGTCAATTTTAAATAAAAAGATTCACATATAGTCATACATATAACACCATGAATAGGATTGAGTTGTGGCTAAATACTATAGATATTAAATAAATTATGGATAATTTTAATAAATTATCAAAAAAAATAGAATGCGTTCGATCAATTTTGAGTATGTCGCTTATCTTTTTTACTAAAATTCCATTTTAAACTAGAAACACGCACTTTGACTCATATTAGTCAAATCATGTATTGATTTGATGTGAGAATGATTCCTACACATAAAAATTTATTTATGAATTTTTTTCATTAATTATCAAGACAATACAGGTGTGTTTTCTTAGTTTTTAGTGAGTGTTACTTTTTGAACCAAAATGTCAATTTTAACAGATAGCAGACACTTTGAGTCATACTTAGAACATGATGTATCATATTGAGGTAAGGATGATTCATTAATGTAAAAAATTATTGTGAATCATTTTATTAAATTATATAAATAATATAAATGAATTTTCTTAGTTTTGAGTATGTCACTAGTCAATTTTACTAAAATTGATATCAACATTAAATGAAAAGATGGACTTGGAGACATATCAGTCACACGATGCATCAGATTCAGGTAAGGTTGATTCTTAAATATCAAAAATTACTTATGGATTGTTCTCCTAAATTATAAAAATAATATGAATTTGTTTGCTCAGTTTTGAGTAGGTCGATTTTCCTTTTTACTAAAATTGATGTCAATTTTATATAAAAAGATGCACTTGGAGTCATATTGGTCACACTATGCATTGGATTTAGGTGAAAATGATTTTGAAACATCTCAAATGATATATGGATCATTTTACTAAAGTATCAAAACAATAATTGTTTTTCAGTTTTGAGTATGTCACTTGTCTTTTTTACTAACATGTCATTTTAAACTAGAAACACGCTCATTGACACATACCAGTTACATAATATCTTTTTTATACCTGAGACCAATTACTATATGTCACAAATTATTTATGAATCATTTTAGTAAATTATCAAGAAAATCATATCATGTTTTATCGATTTTTAGTGAGTGGCACTTTTTGAACTAAAATATCGATTTCAAACCACTAACAGACACTTTGATTCATAATCAGAACATCATGTATCGTGTTGAGTTATATTTGATTCCTACATATAAAAAAGACTTATGGAACATTTTACTAAATTATCAAAACAATTCGAATTTTTTGATCAATTTTGAGTAGGTCAGTTGTCATTTTTACTAAAATTGGTATCAATTTTAAATAAAAAGAAGCACTGAGAGTTATACCAGTCACATCGTACATCATATTGAGGTGAAAATAATTCATAAATTTATCAAATGAATTATGGATAATTTTCTTAGAGTATAAAAATAATATGAATGCATTTTATTAGTATTGAGTACATCACTTTCATTTTTACTAAAATGTCATTTTAAACTAGAAACATGCACTTTGACTCTTACTGTTCACATGGTGTCACAGTTTGATGTGAGACTGATTCATATACATAAAAAATGATTTAAAAATCATTTTCTTGAATTATGAAGACAATCCGAGCATGTTTTATCAGTTTTCTGGGAGTGGCACTTTTTGACCAAAAAAACTAATTTTAAACTGATAATAGACCCTTTGAGTCATAACTGGCACATTGTGTATCAGATTGATGTGTGACATATTCCTACTCATAAAAAATGAATTATGGATCATTTTTATAAATTATCAAACCAATAATAATATGTTTTATTAGTTTGGAGTATGTTATTTTTCTTTTTTACTAATTTTGCTGTGAATTTTAAATAAAAAGACACACTTTGTGTGGTACTGGTCACACTGTGTGTCGGATTGAGATGTGGATGAATCAAAAAATCCAAAAAAGAGATAAAATGTTCATTTATTCCAATAGTTCCATACTTTTAATTGGGTTTCTTTTTCAAACTTCCAATATTTCCTATTGACCTGATGTTCATCGATGAAATACCATTTTTCATCTAAGAACATAGTATCAATATATAGTCTTTTAGTTGGACAAAGAAAGGAAATGGAAAGTGTGGTAACAATGGAATAAAGGAACATTTTTTCTATTTTATTATTTTTTGTATATAGTTGAAAGAAAAACATGACATACCAAAAGATCAGTGAAAAAACTAAATAAGTATTAGATAGAAATTATAAGAAAATTAACTTATAAATAACAGATAAAATGATGACAATATTAATTAAATATTGAGTAGGAATTCAAGTTTTCATGACACTTGTATGCATTCTTAATTCATTTCCTTATTATAATTATATTGGTTGCATGATCGAAGTCCAATATTGCATGAGCATGAACAGCTCTGAACAAACCCCCCAACTCGAACAAAATAATCCACCTATATAAGAAAAAAATTATTATATTAGTAATAAAAAATAAATAAATAAAAAATTAATATGAAATAATAAATTAATTATATATACAATGATTTTATAGTAAAAACATAAATATTACCTCTGTGATTGAGCAGTGGAGGGAACTTGTAGGAAAGTGATAAATTCCAACACTATAGCGGTGAACAGGTTTTGAGGGGGAAGAATTATTTAGAAGTTTTAGTGAAGAAAGGAATAATATATGATCAAAAATCTTATAAAATAAAGGAATTATGAAAATATGGCTTCCCAAAATATCTGTGGAAAAAACTAAATGATTATTAGATAAAAATGATAAGGAAATTAACTTAAAAATAATAGATAAAATAATGAAAAAATTAATTAAGTAGTAGGAATTCACCTTTTCATGATGGTTTTATATATTATTGACTCATTTCCTTATTGTCATTATATTATTTATAGTCTCAAAGTCTAATCTATCATGAGTATAAGAATCTTTGAACAAACCACCCCAACTCGAATAAAATAATCCACTTGTATAAGAAAATAATTCTTATGTCAGTAATACTAAAAATAAATAAATTAAACATAAATTTGAAAAAATAAACTAATTATATGGACAATTATCTTACTATGAAAATATATATATTATCTCTATGATTGAGTAGTGGATGTAACTTGAAGGAAATTTATAAATTTCAACATTGTAGGTGTGAAATGGTTTTGAGGTATAAGAAGTTTGTGGAAGTTTTGGTGTAGAAAGGCATGAAAGATGGATAAAAATATTCTAAAACAAACAAACTCTGCAACAAATAATGAAAACTAAATCAATGTTTCATTGTATAATTTTTAGGTAATATAGATAAAGTATGTCATAAAATTACTTTTATATCTTCCTGATGGGTTTCCTTTATTATATTTTACTCTTTTGCGATATTAGTTATCTCATCATGTGCATAAGACATTATCTACATGAGTAGTCAAAAAATTAATTTAGATTATGTTAATGCAGTATAGGATATATAATATTATAAGGAAAATGGTAGTTCATTTTCTTCAAGTATTATATCATTTTGGGGACCAAGTAGTTTTGTAAAGATGGTGTCACTCCATCCACTGCCAGATTTCAAATTATATAACTTCAATACAGTTGATAATTGTGTTTATTTAGTACAATCAGTATACAATGGTCTCTTATCACAACTATTTACCTTCGTAAATATGTTTGTACAATCGTGAAGTTTATATTAAGTTGCCATTATCATTTCTTCTATGTGAACTCCATTATCATTTACAATGGTATTCATATAAAATGATCAATAAATCACAAGATCATCCCAATTTATGTACACATTAATTTTTCCCCAAGTTTAGTCCAACATTTATATCTTTTATCTATTCCATGAAAAATAAAATATTCTACCAAATCTTCTCGACTAATATTTCTTGAATAATAATAACATAAAAATGGAAAAAATAATTGATTAGGGTCATATGCATGCTCTATTAAAAACTTGACAAACTCTTTAACTCCATCTTCATAAACTTTTTTCAAATGATTAGTGTGTATCCATTTTCAATTTTAAATACATCATATTGGGTTTATAAAATATTAATTTTATACAATAAATAAATAAATACACATATGATATTCATTATCAAAGGTGAAATTTATAGATAATTCTAATAAGTAAAACCCAAAATTTTATTATTTCTAAGAATTTAAGTATTCCTTGAAGAAAATAGATATTTGAATTTAAGAAAATAATTATTCCACTGTGGTAGGTGTTATCTACTCAATTCATCCAAAGGTGAAAGTTATAGACAACTATCATCCTCACCAGCTCTTCTTCTGAATAGTTATCATTGAATTTTATTGTTTCCTCCATATATTGTGGACATGAACCTATGTTGATTGAAATTCTCTAAGTAGTAGTCATACATGGAATGACTACTTCTCATAGTAGTATAAGAAACATAAAAGAGTTTATGGATGAGTCTCAAACATCAAATTGTAATAATAACTATTTGGGAGATGAAGCTGACGTGGATGATAGTTGTACTCCATTATGTTCTCTAAAAGGGGTAATTCCTCTCATTTGTGAGAATTTCCCCATTAACAGCATATCGATATCAATAATTTTGATTATCATAAAATCAAAATGTACATGTAATCATGTCATACCTTACTATTTTTGTAAAATAATGATCAAAGAATATATTTAATCTCTTAAATAATCTTGGATTTTTCTCTTTAAATTCACTCAAATATTATCATTAAAAATATTCTTCAAAGAAGTTATTATATATTAATCAATTTAAAAGTGATTAAGCACAGTAAATAAAAAATCATGAATAATTTTTTTATAATTTAAAATAAATTATATTACTGATTAACATGATAATTAAAGTTAAAAATTCACAATTAAGAATGAAAATAATTTAAAAATGAATAATAACTATGAATTAAAAAAACTAGGTTAAAAATAATACATACAAAAATTAATTTTAAATACTAAAGTAAAATGTAAATCATTAACCTAAAACCGAAAAAATTTATAATGATGTGAATATATCATTCTAATGTTCAAAATATTAATGAAATTCAATATATAAGTCAACTTTTATTCATAGGTCAACAAAGTAAATCTTTGAGCACAAATCATTCATTTTAAAAACACAAATATTTACAAAGTATTAACATAAAATTAGATTGTATACTAAATGATTAAGCATTTTAAAACATCATAGGATGTGAATCATACATTAATTAAGAGAAAACATAACATTAATATATTCCACATATCGAATCAAAAATGAATCATAATTAAATAAAAAATGGACAAACACAATTTAAAAAGGTAATAATGAATTCTGTTTTAATTGGATGATCAGTGGGTGTATTCATGTGTAAAACATTCATTAACCACAAATTAAATGAGTATAATTTCTAAGTGGATTATTTTATTACATCATATAGAATGAAAAAAATTTCCTTCCATTAAAAAGGAATTCATACCTAGAATGAGACATAAAAAGTGTATAGTCAATTATAAATTCAATATTAGAACCTGTTCATTTGCATGATCCTCTTACACTTGTTTAAAAAACAATTATGTGTTAAAATATTCATAAAGGGTAATTAATTTATTTCATTTCGAATTCTATATTAGATTAGGTAATTGTGGTCAAAGGTGCATGCCTTAGTGTTCCTTGGTGTGAGGTGAGGCACACTTGGTGTGCCTCCCCACTAGTGAGGTGGTGCGACCTCACCGAGGTTCACAAAAGGTAGGAACCAACCTGAGAGGCTCAGTAGTTCCAGGCCTAATAAAGGTACACCATCAGCTATCAAAATTGGTTGGATTATTGTGGTGGAAATAATCGGTATAGGGGTGGTGGAAATCAAGGGAGATGCAATCGAAATCACGAGTGGTGATGGAAATAATGATGATATATATATATATATATATATATATATCATCAAACAAGCTATCAAAAAGTGAGGATGATGAGAAAATAACATACCTTGGAATGAATAGTTGAATCATCCGGGAGAAAGTAGATATATTACCAAACCTAGAATTCGATGGACCCTTGGATTCATTCGAACCTTAAATTATTCAAGCCTCGATTTGAGCCTTGATTCGAGCTTGGATTTGGTGAGGAGGAGAGATTGTAGCAGGTGGCTTTCGCAGAACAATTCAAATATCTTGACTCGTTCTGGAATGAAAGAGTTCTTAAAATAGATCGGGACACTTTTATTAGTGCTTCCAAAAAAGCATTCATGAAGATTCCTTTTATCATATCTTATTACTTAAGTACTGATAAATGATTGATAATTATAATTATAAATATTTTTTTGTAAATATATTTATATAATTATATATATTTATTTAATAAATATATATAAATATAAATATGGAAAATATATTCATTATTTAAATGTATTTACAATAATTTTTTAATTATTTAAATATATAATTATTTATCTATAATTATTTTAATACTTTTTTAAACAATAATATTAATATATTAATATCATTATATATATTTATATAATTATATAATTATATATATATATATATTTATATATATATTTAATAAATATAGTAAATATTTCCATTATTTAAGTAAATTTATTATAATTTTATAATTATTTAAATATATATAATTAATTATTTATAATTATATAAATAATTTTTTTTTAAATAAAATTTATTAATTTATAATTATAAATATGTAAATGTATAAATATAGTAAGTATAAATTTATAATTATATTTATTTATAAATATTTATTTATAAATAAATTTTTAACATTATTGATTAATATTTAATTTTAAGTGCTTGCATGATAGAAATGAGTGAAACTGAATAATTAAAAATGAGTAAAATTTAACAATATAAAAAAAAAGTCTTATTAATTAAATATAAATGATTAAAACAATATGGATATACATTCAAATAAATATGAATAAATATTGAAAATGTTAAAACATAGTAAATTAATATATATAAATAAATAATAGAAACTGGTAAACTTCCCAAGAAAATAAAAAATAAAAAATAAAAGGTATGAAAAATGTATTAATACCTTGCTATAGTAAAATTAATAATAAATAAATTAAATTTACTGATAAAAGACATGATATATTAAAAGAATCTTGTTATAAATAAATTCAAAAATAAATATTAAAATTTGAATAAATTACATAAATATTTCATTAATTATGTAAATATTTGTGTGTGTGTGTTGTATATAAAAATGAATTAATTAATTATAGGTATAAAAAATAAATATAAAACATGTTGGATCTATATTAAATTGAAAAATCAAACAACATTAAATTATGTCCATTACTCAATGCAATTAGTCAATATTTTCTATTCATGTTAATTTTTAATTATAAACCATTATTTACTTAATATATGAATATTTAATGTAAATCATAAATGTTTTGTGTTATATAAATCTTATTTATATATATTCATATATATATATATATATATTTAATATATGTTATTTTTTAATATTATCAATAATTAATTAATTAATAAAATGTTTAATATTTTTCTTAATTTACTTATTTTTTATTGTTATTTGTTTAATTCTCATTTTACATGTATCTATATATTTAATATATACTATTTATTTGTATTTATAATTTATATATAGTATAATTAATTTATTCATTTTTATAAATAATTATTTAATAAAAAAATTAATATTTTTTAATAAACTCTTTTTTATTTATTTAATTATTTCATTTTATTGTAGACCTTTATCAGAATTAAAAACCCATTGATAAAGGATATCTTTCTCAATGTTAAAAAATAAAATTCTAATAAAGGGTACCTTTTATCAGTGCTAATGAAAGTGCTGATAAAGGTTACCCATTATCAATGCTAAGAAAAGGGATAATAAAGAGTACATTTTATCAGTGCTAAAAAAAGTGTTGAAAAAAGTTATCCTTTATCAATGCTTTTTGCTAGAACTAATAAAGGTTAGTGCTGTTAATGGTATATTGTGTAGTAGTGAACCCACAAGGAATTATGGAAATCCCCCATAATAGCTTTCCTCACTTACAAAGGTACAATTTACCAATTCCAGAAACATAGGATACCCTCCATGGAGAACAACCACTCAGTAAAGGTCTCCCCATGATAAAAAGAGTTCCTAATTCCAAAAAAAATTATCATCAAGTTGTTGTTCGTAAATAATCATCTCGAGAAGAGAAGAGGTCAACATAACACTTTTCAGGATAGCCTTGGACACTTTCTATTCCCGAACTCCCAAATGAAACTATGAAAAAAATCAATCATGTTCCACTCTTTTGATGATTCTTTCATGGCTTGGGTATGAAGTTTCATGCTCAATTCATCGACAACAACATTACCCTTCCCCAGTGTATAGAAAATTTAGAAATCAAAAGACTACAGGTACTCCACCCAACACCTCTGATAGAGATTCAAATCTTTTTTAGAGAAGGTATAACTCAAGCTCTTGTGGTTGCAATACTCAGTAAAAATTTCCCTGAAAAAAGTAATGCTTCCAACTCTTAAGTGCATACATCATGGCTGCATGTTCAAGGTCACGAGTCAGATAGTATTTCTCATTTGGCCTAAGCTATCTAGAGCCATAGACTACTAATTGATCACCCTGCAAAAGAAAAAAGCCCAAAACTGAACCTGATGCATCAAAAAAGACCACATAGGCATGCTTGACCTCTAGAAGAGTCAACATTGATGAAAAAGTAAAAATACCTTTCATCTCAAAAAAAATAACTCTGAAATTTTTAATCCCAAATGAACTTTATCTCCTTCTGAGTGAGAGTGATCATCAGAGAAGACTATATTGAGAAATACTTTACAAACTAGCAATATACCCCTATAGACCCAAGAAGATTTGTATATCAAAAGCATTACATGGATTCGCCCACGTCATAATATCTTTCATCTTCTCAAGATCAAATGAGATAGCATCATTAGAGACCATGTATCCTAATAACTTCACCTCTCGAATATAAAAATCACATTTCGATACCCTAGAATATAGTCGGTTATTTCACAAAAATTCCAAAACTGCTCTGGTATGACGTACATGATCTTCATTGAACTTATAGTAAACCAAGATTTTATCCAAAAACCCACCACAAACATATCAAGATACTAATGTAATACCTGGTTTATCAAATCCATAAAGGCTTCAAGATCATTAGTTATACCAAATGGAATGAAAAGATAATCATAATGGTTATGCCTGTCCTAGAAGGTGGTTTTCTGAATTTCATATTCTTTTATTATCAACTGGTGATAACCATATCAAATATCAATATTCAATAACCACATAAACCCTTTAAATTGGTCAAAATAATCATCAATCTATGGAAATAGATACTTGTTCTTTGTTATAACTCAATTGAGTTTCCATTAATAAACACATAGGAGAAGTTCTCCATCAAATTTCTTATCAAACAGAATATGCACCGTCCAAGGTGACACACTGATATATATAAATCCATCATCAAAAAGATCATTAAACTGAGTCTTAAACTCTTTCAGTTCATCCGGTTCAATATGGAAATATGGTTTAGATATTGGTTGAGTGGAAGGCACTGAATCAATTAAAAATTTTACCTCTATTATATGTGGGAAGCTAGAGAAATCATAAAGAAACCTGTTGGAAAACATGATAAAAAATGGAGGGAGATTATCACTAAAATATTCCTGTTCCATATCAAAATAAAACACCGATATCAATTTCTCCAAATTTTGATAAGAAGGTTCAGATATACTCAACCTCATGTACCATTTTACCTGAAGAGAGGAGACACCCCATCACGAGTAGTAAAGAAGATCTGTCAAAGATAGTTGTTAATTTGGGCCTTATTACCAATGATCCAATCCATCCCGATAATAACATCAAGAGGTATCATGTAGAGAACCAAAAAATCCCATGTAAGCTTGATATCATATAAAGATAATACATAAGTAGGATAACATAGATCATGTTCTCTCTTTGTTCAAAGGGGTGTAGAAATATTAATCACCTAATACAAAATATTCTTAGGAAGATTTAGCAGTTTCATAATATAAGTCGATATAAATGAGTGATATGTAGTAGTTTCAAATAAAGCAGTCACTAATGTTGAAGATATAGTAATGGTACATATCACATTCACTGAACTTGTATTATCTTTGTCTGGAGACTCTTCCACTGCATGACGAAGCTTCATTTCAGATGCTTATGTATGGAACCCCTTTTTTGTGAAAAATTTAATTTCACCACAGTACTTTTAGGTGCTTTTGAGATCATTACACTTCGAGGAGAATAAAATATATACAATAATTTCTACAGGTGAATTAATCATCCACTAAAACTATAGATCTTGGGTGCCTTAGTGAAAACCTTTTTTGAATGCCAAAGATTTCCATACGGGAAGAAAGTCAAAGGGCCTCTACCATACGTTTCAGGAGGTATATAAGAAACCTACTATTATGATCCTCTTTGTTACTCGTCACACTTCCTTTTTTCCTTTAAATGAACTCATTGAACCTCCATTTTGAGAAAAAGTAACTCCCATTAACCCTAACTTTCCAGCTCGGTCAAGCTCAACCATCAATGCTCTATCTAGAACTTCATTATAATAAGATATATTTTGAAAGAAAACATAAGAATAAATATCACGTTGATGACCCATATCAAACCATTGAGTCTTCATATTCTCATTCGATGTAATCTCAGGTGAAAATTGCACAAGATTAGTAAAGAAGTTCACACACTCTGTCACTATACTATCATCCTATTCGTGTTTGAAAAACTCTATAGCCTTCTATATCACTATAGACTCTAGATATAATTGATTTGTAAAAAAAATATGAATTCCTTATACTCTAAACCCTCATTCGTCTTCATCATAACCTTTTAATATCATAATATTCTTCTAGGTCCCTCTAACTTGAAGTTGGAACATTTCACCTTAATCAAATTAAGAATTTATAAGAACTCAAAAAAAGTTATATCTTCCTTGACCAATGATTAGCCTCTTTAGGATCATTAGAGCCTTGAATTATTGGTGGCTTTTGGTGACTTAAATCTTGAGAACATTTCCAAGGTTCATCACAATAAGGTTCTACAAATGTATCATGAACAGGAATGGTTATAGGATCTTATCCCAAATCTTGGACGACACTCATTATAATATAAAAAGGATTTAGGTCCATGGGAGGATCTTCTCATTATAGTTCACCAATATCTTCCTCCCAAAGACTATTCACAAGTCTTCTTGGAGGAATAATTCTACCCAACAACAACACACAAACTTGAAGACATAAAAAGATAACTCTGATCTACAACTCAAATGAGAGAAATAGGAAAATTGATCCCATTAAATAAGATATCATTTTTTGGATTTTAACTTATTCAAATCAATAGTTTTGAAATGAAAAGAATTACATAAAATTATTCCCCAATACACCTTTACAGAATAACCCATGGTTACTTAAGTCTCATTGCAATGATAGCTAGCCAAGCACTCCCTTGTAACTACCTCCAAAGTCCCAAATAGATATCGAAAACTGTATACTAACATCAAGAAAAGATGATAAACCTATACCTTTTATACCAATTTTTCAAGAAATGTCCTAGATACCCTAATACTGTGATACCCAAGATGGAACTAACAAAGACAAAAGGGTGTTCCTGATCCCCATGGGATGGTGACTAGCAACTAGAATCATACAAGATAAAATATGGAACAGATTTTCCACAATGTAGCGGATGATAAAAGATACAAGTTAATATACTCAACTGTAACACCCCAGGTAAATAAAGACTATGACATTTTTATATTTATCCCTATTTGTGAATAAAATGTTAATATAAATTTAAAGGGAATGCTATGCTCGATGGCTTACCCAATACGCAACAACGAGTTCCTTTGAAATCTTACGTTGCACTCTAATAATAAAATAATTTTATTTTAAATAGTAGTTAACACCTATCCATTGTAATGATGGTAATGAACAGAAATAACTACAAAATTATTATATATGTTTGTCAAATATTTTTACTTTTTACAATAAATGTTATAGGATTAAAAATGCGAATGAATCCAATTTTAAGTGTAAACATTCTAATATTCTTTAAAAGGTCGATTATCCGCCTTTTGATGGAAAACCTCTTTTAAATACACTTGTTGACAATTTTATGTGTTATATTTGACAAAATAAAATTATTCTTTATAATCGAGACATCAAAATTTACTTTGTGTAAATTTTTGGTATTTTTCCGATAAACTTCATTTTTTTAATGAATAGTGAAAAATGTTGTATTTTAATTCAAAACCTATTTTTAATCTAATTTATTTATATGATTATATTATCTTTTGAATTGGTTTTAAAGTGAAATTAGAATATATTTTTACCATTTAATCCAATAGTGGTCATTGGAATTAATTTCACTTTGAAATTGGACTTAAACTAGTGTCTATCTTTTGATATATATTGTTCCATAAAAACACGCTATTTGTTCTGACAGCGGGAATTAATTATTAAATTAATTAATGTAACTTATATGTTTTTAAATTTTTAAAATAGACATCATTTTTTAATTCGGAATATCAAATATAGCTCAGGGTGATTTTTTGGTATTTTTCGAAAAACTTCAATTTTTGATGAATAGTGAAATCACTAAGTGGTACTTAAAAAACTGATTTTTCGTTTAAATGAAATTTTACCACCTCTATGTTTTGAATTTTAAAAATATGACATACATGGTTTCCATTAGGAAGTAAAATTTGTTTCAATGGGATTAAAATAATATTTTGGTGAATAGTAACTTTTAAGTTTTTAATCACGATTAGAGATAATTAGTGTAATTTAAGGTAAAATAATGTTTTAATAATATGAAATGACCTTGAAACATGTCCTACCCTTATTTTATGTGTCATGGCCGACCAAAAAAATCCATGGGTCAACTCGGGGACCCCATGGAGCCACTTTGGTAGGAAAATGACATTAATAACTTTTTATTTAAAGTTAAAATTAAAATGTCACAAACATGTGTTGTTTTACTAAAACAATTTTTACATGGGATTATACAAGTCATATTTTTTACTATAAATATTCATTAGAAATATAAAATTATTTAATACAACATGATATGTATTTTTTTATAATTTTTATACATTAAATAAATTAAATTATTTATGACACCATGATGATGCAGTGATTACCTCATTATTTAACAATTTAAATAAAATGAAAAGATAATGTAAAATATAAGATCTAAACTTGTCAAAAACCTATTGTATGTGTGGATTTAGAACTATTATCACCATATTATCGAAATATATAATTGTTGGACCGTTAAAATCTGAAAAACATTTTATAATAATGTTACTTTTCAAGACTTTCCAAGAGTGCCCCTCCTCTCCTCTTATAAAAGGTCCCCACCTCTACCACCTTATCTACACCTCTCAAGCCTTTTTCTCGGCCAAACCCTGCCCATTTTGTCTCTCCAAATACCTCTATTACTTCTAGAAGCCTCACTTCGGGCAGAAGTCTTTCCATGGAAGCCTTTGATCTCAAATCAAAAAGAGTTACCCGATTTAAAGGTAGTGTCTTCTCTTGTGTTCTTATGTTTTATTTTGCTTCTTCAACCCCCTAAACTCTTTTT
Source organism: Viscum album (assembly GCA_963277665.1). Taxonomy (NCBI): domain Eukaryota; kingdom Viridiplantae; phylum Streptophyta; class Magnoliopsida; order Santalales; family Viscaceae; genus Viscum; species Viscum album. Next base: position 2,066,837,741 of record OY728126.1, on the reverse strand, counting down.
ATTCCTTTTTTTTGTAACAAAAATAGTATCTTAAATATACTAGTATGTTGTTATAAGAAGTATTTGAGATAGACTTACACACACATCCATCTAATGGTTAAAGAACATACTGTTTCTGTGGATGGCGAATTACTGCCTCACGAAACGATGATTGTTCAATATTCTTTTAACACATTTAAAGGTGTCCATTATGATGTCACTATATTTTATATATGATATATATGGTATTTCTATTTTCAATATGCTTCTGTATTTTATATTTAAAACATACCTTTATGTTTTTCATGTTGTGCAAATGCGATAATTTCATACGAGGAAGTGTGGACTACCACCACCTCAAGTGATATGACTCGTTTATGCAATACATGGAATGTATAAATAATTAAATTAATGAACTTATGTGACCTATAAAACATATATATTATACTTTAATTATAATATATATATATCTCTCTCAATTATTTTTAATTCCATTAATATGTCAAAGAAATGAAAGTTGCGTTCATGCGTACGTACGGCCTACCATCTCCATAAACGGTGCATTTCGTTTCTTTTTATCTCCAAATTTTATGTAATAGTATAAAATGAATATGTACTGGGTATATAAGATATTTAAATCATTAATAATATTCTGGAGATGATTTACTTATAACTACTTGGACAATCATTTTCAAACAAGTTCATTTTTGACTCATGTACCAAACATCGACAAAAACATCTGATATGAACTCACATTATTAACCAATTATTATAACATTATAATATGTGATATGAACTGAATAATAATCTTTAAAGGAGGACCTTAAGAATTTATAAATTGAAAAAAATTTATTATTCAGGAATATAAAGAAATGAACAAGACAAGTCGGACTTGAGGTAAGGGATCCGACCTCTCGCTCTCTTTTCAAGTATCGTCTTTTAAGTCATTTCATTTATGCTACATGTTCTTATGTTGGAGGATGTTCTTTTATATTAACCATACTGTAATTTTTATTTTTATATGATGAGATACCCCCTCTTACTCTCATCAATTCATTTTTTATAATTTTTAAGTGGCGCTGTTATGCTACCGAATTTTCGTAAGGGATCCTACCTCTCTCTTTATTTTTAAGTACTGTTTTTATGTAACTTACATTAAGATCCTCTTTATTATGTTGGGGGATGTTATTTTATATTCCTCTTTATGTAAATTTTATGTTAATATGATGAGAGACCCTATTTTATCTCATCAATCCATTTTTGGAAGTTTTATGTGGCGCCGTTAGGCTGTCGAATTTTACCAAGGGAACTTTTTAACCCAATTTTGATTTCTTTGGGTTCAATATGAAGTTATTGAATATGTCATCCTTTGAATATGTTTGAATGACCTTTTATTTTTTTACACTTAATATCCACTTATATTGTGTGTATTTATATTGGTCACACATAATTTTGAGATTGATTTATCCTTAATTTAAGGATACCTTCTTTATAAGGGATTTCGTCTCATTTTACATTTCTATTGAGACTTCATTGTTGTTATGCACCAATTCACTCTTATATGGTGTATATACTATCCTTTGGAATATCATATCATGAATCCATTTATTCTCATGATATTATAAAGTTCTGATTAAATGTTATTCGTCAATTATTGTATTAAAGTGTCTCTAATTTTGGTAAAAACCATTTAACTAAAATATCACTTTAAATGTTTTAATGATTTGTTCTTATTAATATCCATGTTTTCAAAATGGTTTTATGGATTTATTTATATGGATATTAATGGTTTAAAATTTTAAAATCTTCAAGGTGGTATGGGACACTTTGATTCAAAAATCTATTTATTGAATGTTTTAAATGGTTTTGAAAATGGGTTTTTTTAATGGATTCATTATTTCAATATCTTAAAATGTTATATTTTTATTGAAATGTGGGAATGTTATCTTTCCTTTATTCTTATGTTATGTGCTATTATTATGTTTTGTTTATTGGGCATTGTTTATAAAAACGGGTTGTTTTGTGATAAACTAAGGGTGGGTGAGCCTGATATAGCTCTCCAATGCATTGGGTAACACGAAGGAGTTAAACGTTAAGGTTTCTCCGAAGAGATTTAGGGAATATACTATGATGGGTATTCCAAACGTAACCATGAGGGTTACTCCCTACTTAAGAATGTTATGAATTCCTCAAGTTACCTTTATTCTTTATGATTTCTATTGAGTTATGCATAAATCTTATGATTTCATGAGGTATGTTAAATTGATTATATTTTATGAGTAAAGTATGATTTCATTGATTCTTATGTATACATGGACTGATGTTTTCTATCCATACTATTATAAACCTTACTGAGCTTTTTATGCTCATACAAAGTTTTTGAAATGTTTTCACAGGACCTAAAGTTGAATAGGGTCAAGGATGGGATCAAGGAAATGTCAGGCTGTCTAAAATAAGGAACTAGACATGACTCTTTTGTTCAAGAGTTTTTATTTTGTTGAAAAAATGGCAACTGAGTATATTTGTATACTTTTTAATCATTGAGATGTAATAGTTATGTCCTAATTCTCTAAAACTCTAAACCTGAAAATATCCTCAATGTGTATTCTTGAAATAACTCAAGATTAAGTAAGGTTTAAGGTAGGGTCCTTATATCAACACTCTAAAAGAAGCAATTACTAAAATCCAAACATGAATAACCAAAACCCAAAGTAGTACATCATCAATGTACTTAAAAACTGGTAAGATAAAACTCAAACATCAAAATGGAAAACATCACTCCAAACCCAAAGGATCAAGAAGATCCACCTCCTCTAAGAGTTGTTTTCCCTTTTCTTGGACCTGGAATAAGAACATCTACACCACCCAAAGGAAATGGTAGGGTGTGAGACATAAAACCTAATAGGGTCTCACCGAATGTTCCATAACAGATGACATAGTAATAAACCAAATCATTCTTTCAATTTAAATAAAATAGGGAATGGAAGAATATATCATTTTCAAAATTATCAAAATTATGCTTATTTTTAAAGGATGTAAAGTATTTAAAACATAGATTAAATAAACATTTTAAATAAAAGCATTTATATTAATCATTTGGTTTGAGTAAAATAGTGCTATAATCAATGGAATATATATATATATCAAAACAATCACACCATGAACCATGGTCATATAACAAGAAGTATGATAGTTTCTGGCTATATGATCCTCATACTTCTCATATCAATAATTGTGGCAAGTATGTGAATACACATCTGTCAAGCTTAGGCCGAATAGGACCCATCAATATCCTATAAGGGATAAGATATTCCAAACTAGGTTTTTTTCATTATCAATCCATTTCTAGGGAATCATCATCCTTGCATGCATGTCCCAAATTACCCACTAACTACCAATTATTTCATGTTATTAATAAATAAATCAATAATGGTAAAATCATATCATTTCAAATCAATGATTATTTATAATTTAATTTCCTAATTTCTAGTTTCAATATGCCAATTCAGTTCCAAAACCAAAACATGGGTTTTTTATCGTTTAATTCCATTTTAATAAAAAATAAATAATAGGTTTTCATTAATTAAATTTATTTCATTTTCTAAAATCAATTCTCTAATCATTTCATCAATTACATAATTTTTAAAATATGCCCAAAATTCTAATTCCATTGGAATTAGGGGCTCTCCCCCAAATCCATACCAATTAAAATTCTATTACCAAACCATATCAAATTCATTTTTCATAAATTAATTGAAATATATTTCAAAAAAATAAAAGAAATTAAGGTTTTAATTATATAGAAAATCTTAAATGGAAACACATAACTTTAATCAAAGATCAAGATACAACACCTGAAATGGGATCCGTCGATGAAGAACAAAAGCATTGAAGATAAATGAATCAAACCTAGAATCAAGATATAATCAAATAGAGTTTATATTCATCCAATACGTGATGATCCATCGAACTCTAAGGAGGAAGGAAGTAGATACTAGAACAAACCATTAGAAAGGATATCCACTTACTAGAGGATATCAATTGTGATGAACCATGTTTTATCCTCCATGATAAGGGGTTTATAGGAAGAACTGATTCACGGTAGTCTCATAAGACAAGGAATTGAAGGTAGGTTTAATAGGGGCCAACTATGGGTTAAATTGTGGGGGGTTTGGATTTTAAAATATATTTTTATAATAAATAAAATTCTATATAGACAGTTTCCTAGAGAGGGCCATACTATTAGAAAAATCACACACCCTAACTGTGAACCCCCTGATCTCACTATCCATGGTGTATGGTTTCTAATAAATGGGAACACAGATTTTCAAATAGTGTGCCAACTAGGAAAACCATCAATATCTAGAGTTTCATGGTTTGTACTAGTGGGGCACATGGTTTGGGAAACTGTTTACCAATCATGATCAACCCAGAAAACCACTAATTTTTTTCCAAATTCCACTCAAAACTCCCTAAAAAAGACCCAACCAAAGCATTATCAAAACATGGATTGAGGAGTACCTAAAAACAAGTAACGGTATGTTACACCATTTCTATAAAGTTACAAGGACAAAAACCTCAATTTCACCCATACATGCTTCAATAATCCATGTACATACTTATCATCAAATTCCAAGTGCTAGATCAGAGCTTCGATGATTCCTTCGATGATGCAACGATCACCTCGATCATGTGCCTTTAATCCATGAAGGCATTCTTGGGTCAATCTCCCAAATAGATACATTTTCTCTCTAGGATATAGGAGGAGCGAGGAGCTCTAAATATATTAGAATGAACGGTATGGAAAATATGGGATCTTCTATGATTATACAGTGGATGTCCAAAATACCCAGATAGATTCCCCAATCCCCTTATATTTAAAATCCCCAAAATAAGAAATAAATTAATAATTATGAAAGCATAATTATGTAAAAAATATCATTTATATTTTTACACCTACTAATAATATAAAATAAATATATTACATAATAAACCTAATTCATTAACTCCACTCATAATTCCCACTAAAATTAAATGAACATTGAATATTAAAATAATATTCATTCATAAATATTCTCCATATATTCTCTTAATTCCTTGTAAATAATTTCAATTAATAAATTTAACCAAATTATTATATACTTGAATAATAATGTTTTTATTTATTCTTCAATGTTTGATAATAATTTCACACCTCTCAGACCCCATGGTGGGTCCCACCATGTCATATATATATATTCACTAGAATAGGGTACACTCTTGATTGAAATATTTTGTGTGACCCTATATGACTTCATCTTGATAGTAGTGAATACTATTCACAGAGTAAGAGAAGAGTCTAGAAACCCATCAAGGCCCCTAAGGATATAAGAAATAGTCATTGTAACGACAAACATCCTACAAACACTCATTGTTTAATATAATATATTTGTCTCACAATTTCTCATAAACCAGGATACATAGCGTGTGTCATAATCCATTCTTGATTTATTATTTTTTGATCAAACTAGATGGACTTACCTTCTTCTAAGAAGGAAATGGATTTAGTAAAGGTAGTAACATTCTAATAAACTAGGCTAGAGATATCTCTTCCTCAATTCAAAAGATAAAAGTTCTATCTTAACCATTCAACCAATGTTATACAACCAATGATGCACCCAACACAAGCTACCTCACCTTGACTTAAATGCCATGGATTTTTCCTTAAATCAAAGTATGTAATCAAATGGAACACATTGATAATGATATAAAGTTAGGATATTGATACACATGATTGTATATAGGAACAACCAATATCACATAAAGCATGTGGTATTCCTATTGGCAGGTTTTTCCTCATGATCTCAACTACTCAAGACCACCAAGTGAAAACATCAAGAGAAAAAAGTCTCAATGATTATGATCCCCCATCACCTGATTGTCACAAATCATTTATGTCCAGTCAGTATGATATATTTATACCATAGGTCATAAAATTAAGATTACTATCATGGTATCTCCATGTTCTCATTATAGATTAGGAACTACTATAACCTTATTCTTATAACATATAATATAAGGTCACAACCATAAATATTGTCGATATAGAAGTATCAAAACTATTTTAATAAGTTAAACACAAGTATATATAAAACTATATTGATGTAATTGGAATCAAATTATATACATTATTTGGTTTTAGGGAACCCACTTTCAACACTCCAACTTGTACAAGAGACAATTGCTAACAAGTCTCAACCTGTTATGTATCACATGAGAATCATGATTATGCTGATATGTGGCTTTAGTTAAGGGGTATAACATGTTATCTTATATGTCTAATCTACTAACTATGACTTCAACTCTTTATTTAAAATTCCTCAATATATGAAACTTTTTAATTATATTCATTTTACTATGGTGTGAGATGGGATCCTTAGCAATCACTGTTTCTATAATATCATCATAATAAACTGAAATTTTGTATGCACTACTGTGAAAAAAAATCAATGTATGAGACAAATATTCATATCCAAACCACCTCCTAACCTGCATCATAATCCATTATATACTCAGATTCTACTATAGAGTTGGCGACCACAAGTTTCGTTGAGATTCTTCATATCACTACACCACCATTCAAGCAAAATATATATCCTAAATGTGATTTCATATCATCATGATCTATCTAGAAAATAGAATCTTTGTATCCTATAACTTTTAGTTCATCATCTGCTCCATGAACTATGAATATATCCTTTATATGCCCCAAATACTTCAGGATAGTTGTTACAACTAACCAATTTAGCTCTCCCAGGTTATCTTGATATCTTCCCACCATGATTAAAGAAATAGTAACATAAAATCAAGTACATGTCATGGAATACATGATAGATCCCAATGCATAAGCATAAGGTATTTTACTTATTTTTTAAAAATCCTCCTTTATTTATGGTTACATTTTCTTGGGGGTATTGACACCATGTGACATTGTAAACAACCCTATATTGGATGGTTCTATACTATACCTTTTAAGTACCTTGTCAATATATCTACTTTGTCTTTTACTAATAATCTTATATGATATATCTTGATAAATCTTGATCCCTAAATTGTATGCCACTTCACCTAAATAATTCATGGGAAAGTATTAATTTAACCAAGTCTTAACTAACTATAATAAATTCTATTTGTTTCTCATAATTAATATTTTATCAACATATAATACAAGTAAAATGGTGAAAATCCCATTAACCTTCTTATAGACAATTTTTTAGATTTCATTCTTGATGAAAAAATATTTTCATATGGACTCATAAAATCAAGAATTCCATGATCATGATGCATGATTCAACCCATAAATAGATATATATTGATTTCATGCTTTATTGGTATTCTTTGAATTAAAAAACCCTTCAACTTGAATCATATATATGTCTTGAACTAACTTCCCATTTAGAAAATTAGTTTTTATATATATTTCCCAAATCTCATAATCATGGAAGGATACTATTTCAAGTAATATTTTGATGGGTTTAAGGATCACTACTGGTGAAAAGGTTTAATCATAGTCTAAGACTTGACACTTCCTAACACCCTTCCCTATTAGTCTTTTCTTATTGTTATTGACCTTACTATACATTTCCATCCTTTTCTTGAATAACCATTTTCACCCAATGTGGTTTACATTAGCTGGAGGTTCTACAAAAATCAAAACATGATTTCGATACATATACACTACCTTTGAATTTATCGAATCTTTCCATTTGTCATCATCCTTGCCTTATACTACTTTATCATAGGTTAGAGGTTCATTATCATCAAAGAGTAATGTGTCACATGACTCAGTGATAAGAAAACCATAACACATTAGTTCTCTAACCTCTTGAGTATAACTATATTGTACTTATGTCTCAGGAACATCTTCATCTCCCACTGTATCTTATGGAGATTGTTCCCATACTAACTCTTGTGTATCTGGAGCAACAACTTCATCAAATTTAATCTTATTCCCACTATTTACATTGGAAACGTGTTCCCTTTTTAGAAATATGGTATGTCTCACCAAAATCATTTCCTTATCTGAAGGGTTATATTGTTAATATCCTTTAATTTATTTAGGATAACCTATAAAGATATAATTTATGATTTGGGGTTCCATTTTTCACTAGGAATTTTTTTAAAAAAAATACTTGCATCCCCATACATATATGTGTGATAGACTAGGATTATTTTTATTACACAACTCATATATAATATCATCTACATCTTTAGTTGGTACTCAATTAAGGGTATATTCTTCTGTTTGTAATGTGTATTCTCAAAAGGATAAAAGAAGAGTTGTCTTACTCAGCATTGATCTAACCATGTCAAGCAAGGTCTGATTCATCCTTTCACTACCACCACTCCACTATGATGTATACGGAGGAGTGATTTGGGATACTATCTCACACTCCTTTAAGTGATTAATGAAATCTTGGTTAAGATACTCTCTACCTAGATCTAAGTGGTGTTCCTTAATCTTCTTACCAAACTAGTTTTCTACTTTATATGTTGGTATTACATAAACATCTGGAAGGAATATGACTTATACCACATTATGTAGATATAACCATATCTACTATAATTATTGATAAAATTAATGAAGCATTAAAACCCATCCATTTACTCTATTGTAAACATAACACATACGTTAGTATGGATTAATTCCATAAATTTAGTGGATCTTACTCCTTTCCAAAAAAAGGGTTCTTTGGTCATTTTATCTTATAAAAAAGCATGACATAAATCCTGGGGTTTCAAATTAGTTGAGTATAAATACCATGCTTGCTTAAATTTCTATAAAAACTTCTCATTTACATGAACAAGCCTTAAATTCCATATTCGAGTGTTATATAAGTCATTTTCATTGGTTTTTTCATTGATTTCCATTATTGGGATTTCAAGTTCAATTATATACAATCAATTATTAAGATTCTTCATACCATAACATTTTCTATCCTTATTAAGGAGAGAAATTTTATTTCCACACATGAAATAAAATCCCATGGTGTCTATACTTGACACTGAGATTATGTTTCTAGTAACGGAAGAACATAATAACAATTATTCATTACAAGAACTAAACCATTAGTCAAATCTAGGTGATAATATCCCACTTCCATGGCTGGTAGTATTAAATCATTCATGGATGGAAGATCCACCTCACACTTTTAAATAATATAGAATATACTTGTCACTTATATATAAATATAAATGGGTGATCCACATGTTGTATCCAATACCCAACATGTAGATAAAGACATATTACACTCAATGAAAAAAATACCTGAAGTAGAATCATTTCCTTGATAATTTTTCCTAACTCTATGATTATTCTTCCAGTAGCCTTTCTTTCCACTTAAAAAATCATAAAACCAACTAATCATTACCCTCCATTTGTATCTTTTTCTTTTTGAAAGGATGGTGCATTGGTGTTTTCAGTTTGGACTTAACCTTAAACCGCTTAGCCTTTCCCTTACTCCTCTTATTCAGTATAATGATTGAATAAATGATATTCTTTATATCTTTATCATCTTATAAAACTAATTCCAAAAACATAGGAGTGAATTTTTCAAGTTATTCATAATTTAATTGACAATAAAATCTGAAAATCTTGGTGTTAAAAGGAAATAATGAGTTCGATCGCTAGTTCTTGGTTCAGTTTAAACCCAAGGGCTTCAAGTCTCTCAATGTACTCGATCATCTTGAGTACATGATTTAATTCTTGATTCCATTCTTCTATCATTCACCTATATAGAGAACTTAAAATTTCATACCTTTATTTCCTATATTTCTCTTGGTATAATTCTTGGAGACGAGTCAGCATCTTGTAAGAATCTTCTACCTCATTCATTTTACATAGCTGACTGGAAATAGATGACACTGTGATACACTTTATATATTGTGAATCATCTACATTATTCTTATACTTTTATTTATTCACCTTTCTTTCTCCCTAAGGAATCTCAATAGGAAGGGAGAAATATAGCACATAAATCTTTTTCTCTTGGCATAATACTATATGCAAGCACCTATACCACTCTTGTAAGTTAAGGATAGTTATGATATATTATTTATCTAGTATATATAGTAGTTATAATGTTCCATTAGTGTTTTTGATATCCATTTTTATCAATAAAAAATTAACTTTAGTAGTTAATATTTTATCTTGATTACCAATTTAGACATTTTTGATTAATTAATTAAATCATTAAATGACTCCCACTATTTTATCAAACTCTAGTTTCCCTCACTATTTGATGTAGAATACTATGTTTCTTGAGTATCCTAGTGGAAATAATCCATGAAACCACTCCTCATACTCTACAAGTTATGAATACACCACTACTCAGAGAATCACAAGGTAGGCCCTTGGCTAGCCAGCCACATTAACTCACAGTTCCTTGTTCTGTTGAATAAAGTCCTAACTTATCAAAATTGTATCATTGATTTCCTAAATTATTTTCCTATAAAGTAATATCAAGCTAGCTATAGATAATTAATTTCTACCAACTCTAGTTAATTCAACCCATCATTTATAAAATAACTCATAGGTAGTAGGAGGAACCCACAACAATTAATCATGATAACCTCAAACACTTCATTTTGTTTTGATGTAAATGATGGAAGGAGTTCCTGACTTAATATTTATTTGTGGTGTTTTAATATTTTCTTGAATAATGTAATCCATTTATATTAAATACATTCATATTATGTTCTCACACTCAAAACTGAACATGCATTAATAGAAAAACATCCATCACATCTTTATTCATTTTTTCTGTTTATTATTTTATGTGTTTCTATATTAAACATGAACATGCATAAAATAATAAAAAATTCATAAAGGAAATAAATTACCTGAATGGTCTTGAGAATCTAATATTGGTTTATCTATTTAAACTTATTGGATAAATCATGACATAGGGGGTATCATACCTGATTCGGACTTGACTCATATCAGAGATCTCTCCCAATCCAGTGTATTCACTTCTCATCTGGGATATCGCCTTGTCTTAGCATGGTCCATGAATTTCAATGTCATCATCAATAGTACATCAATACAAAAATGTAGGTGTTGGATATTGGGTGGTGAAAATAAATACAGATAAGAATGGATGTATAGAACCTTATACATATTTAATTAAAAAGACAGTGAAAAACCGTCCTAAATAAATAATTATTACAAATATCACACATAGGTAATAAGTAATTAAATAAAATTAACCCAGACATACACAGGTTTAGTCACAGCTCAAGAGAAATCTAGGGGTAAAATAAATGGATGATAAAATGAAATATCAATAAACTTAAAGTATATTGAATTTAATAAATTAAATGAATTATTTAATTTCAAATAATTTACATTCATTTGTTCTTGGTATTAATTTTTATTTATTCCAAAAAAATAAATTAATTTAATTTTACACAAAAATAAAATTAATATTTTCAAATAATAAAATTATTATTATTCTTAATCAAAAAAATTAATAACTTGTTTTTTGTTATATTAAAAAAATGGGTCCACAAAACCTGCCCAGTCTCATTATGGGTTGGGTCGTACCTACGTAGACCTGTTTTGGGCCTGGAAGACCCCGTGCAAGGTGGTTCTAGGCTATGAATGTCCACCCTAACCTATTCCAGATTGGGAAGACTTTCCCTGTCCTATAATTGGTCAGTAAAATGTGGGTTGACCATTTGGTTAGAGGCCCATAGAAGGGGCTCACTGAAGGGAGATGGCTCCTAGTTTGGCTATAGGGGGAACAATATCGGTGGTCGGCCACATAAGAGGAACTCATACCGGTGGAGTCAGCCATCCATAGAAGTTAAGTGATAGTCACCGAAGGTGGAAAGGACCGATTAAAGGTGGTGGCAGTCTCATCCAGGATAACGATGAAGAAGGATAAATTGGCCACATGTGGAGGAGGCTCTATCGGCATTGAAAGGAGGGGAAACGTCGAGCGAGGGGACTAGAGATGGCCTGGGTCTGGGGGAAACATCTAGAAAGGGGAGGTACTGAGGGTTAAGAAAATGATCCATATCTTCCTTTGGAGACTAATTTTTTTTATTGTTTTTGGAAAACTATATTTAAAATATAATCAAAATAATTTTTTATTTTGATCAAGTCATGGCACCTACCCCTCCCCACTTTTTTTTTGGTTTTCTAATTGACTCACCACATGGGTCAAGTTGCCCAATATATGTTTTTTATAATTTTTTTATTCAAAAATTCAAAAGATATTTTTAGGGTTTTAGTTTTTTTAAAATTTTTATGAATCCATGTTTGGATAAATATAAGGTACCAAACATAGCAATTCTAGCTACCTATTCTAGCAACCTAAATTCTGATAGGAAAAAATCACTAAAAAATAAGAACACATATGTACTTATATATATATATATATATATATATATATATCTTTAAAAATTTCAAACCTGAAAAACTAAACCATTTTTTATCCTTATTAAAAATTTTTAATGACCATAACACGGCCATCCAAAATTGGATTAACATGCGGTCTATTTCATTTTGACCCAAATAAATCCATCTATTCAAATATAAGGTAAAATAATTATTTCATGGCTCCAAAAAATCATGTTCTCCCTCTGATACCAATTAATGGTAATAGGGATTATGGCGGTAGCTGGTGGGTAGGGATTTAAAAAAATTCATCATTAAAGTGAAAAAAACATAGTCGTCTCCAATGATCCAATCCTTGGTAAGTTCCAAGGTTCCCATGTAAATTCATCAAAACAAAAAAAATAAAATTCGAACAAATACCTCATTCAAATTGATGGAAGTTTTATTATAGCTTGTCACCAGTGATTGTTGCTCAAATTATCTAAGGTTGGACCACTATAAATCATCAAAACATACTTCAATAATCAGTTCATGTGCCGAGCATTGAATTTTGAGTGCTAGCGCAAAGCTTAGACGATTCCTTCAGTGACATGATGATCACCTCGATCGCATGCCTTTGATTTCTGAAGATGTTCTTAGATCAATCCCTCGGCTCTATACTTTATCTCTCTAGGATACAAGAGGAGATAGGTTCTCTCAATCTATTAGAATGAATTTTCTAACAGAATGAGATCATCCAGGATTATATAGTGGATTTCCAAAACACCAGGATAGGGTTTCTAACCACAATATATTTAACATCCACTAAATAAGAAATAAATGAATAGTTATGATGAAATAAATATGTAACAAATATCATTTATATTTTATAATCAGATTTTAATATATAATAAATATATTACATAATAAAATTGAGTGATTAACTCGACTTTTAAGTCCCACTAATATTAAATGAACCTTAAATATTAAAATAATACATGTATGTAAAATATTTTCCACATATTCACTTAATAAATTTTGAATGATTTTAATAAATAAATTCATCCCAATTATTTTATACTCAAATAATAATGAATTCATTTATTCATCAGTTATTGATAATATTTGGACAATTATCAGACCCTCTGGTGGGTCCCACCCTGTCCCACGAACTTATTCACAAGAATAGGGAAGACTCTTGAATATACTACTATGTGTGACCCTCTTAGCCCTTATATTGATAGTAATTGAAACTATTAATAGACCAAAAGAGGATTCTACCACCCATAAAGGCCCCCAAAGAGATAATGAATAGTCATCCTAACGAAAACCATCCTACGAACACACATTCTGTAATACAATCTCTTTGTCTCGCAATATCTCATAAAGAAGTATACACAACTTGTGTCATCATCCATTCTTTATTTATTATTTTTTGATCTAACAGGAAAGAGTTACCTTAATCTACCATGTCCATAGATTTAGTGAAGGTACTTCAATCTTGATCAACTAGGCCTGAGATATCTCTTCCTCAACTCGATAGTGAAAAATTCTGTCTTGAATATTCTACCAATTCCATACAACTAATGTTGCACCCAACACAAGCTACCTCCCCATAACTTTAATTTCATGATTTTTTCATTAATTGTAGTACAAGATCAAATGACACACATTGATAATGTTCTCAATTAAATAGACCAACACACATGTTTATAGATAAGAACAACCAATGACACCTGAAACATGTGGGGTTCCTATTGGAGGGTATATCCTCATGATATCATCTAATTAAGATCAAAAATTTCAAACTTCATAATAATAAGTATCAATGATTATAATCCCTTAGTACTTAAAGGTCACACATCATCTGTTTCCTATCAGTATGATTTATCTAGACTATTGGATGAAATTTTATGATTATTGTCATGGTATCTTCGGGTTCTCATTATAGCCAGTGAACTAGAATAACCTTTTTGATATAACATGTAATCTAAGGAAACTAATATAATTATAGTGGAAATAGGAGTTTCAATACTATTATGGTAAGGTAAACACATGTATATATCAAATAGTATACATGAAATGGAAATTAAAGTTCATACATAAGTTGGGTATAGGGAACCCACTTTCATCAAAATACAACTGTGCTGACACCTGAAATAAAATAGAGGGAGTTATTGCCTATATATTTTCTAAGCTAAAATTTATCAAAACATTAATAAAAGAATCATGTTTCAGGAATAACATAGTTAATATAGAATTATCTTTCCAAATAAAAGCATATGTTACCATGTTTTATTTACCTTTATGGTAATTAATTGTGAAGTGGTAATCCTTTATCAATTCCATTCATCTCCTTTGTCTCATTTTGAACTCTTTTTGAGTGAATATATACTTCAAGATTTAATGATCCGTATATATTTCACACTTTAGTTCATATAAATGATTTCTCCAAATTTTTAAAGAAAACAATCTTGATATTAATTTAAGTTCATGTGTAGTATAATTTTACTCATGAGGTTTTAATTGATGTGAAACATAAGCAATTGTCTAATCATTATTTATTAAAACACAAACCAATCCCTTCAATAAAGCATTACTGTAGAGAAAGAAAGTCACTATTTCTAGATGATAGGTTCAAAACTAGAGTATTCAATAATCTTCTTTTCAATTCTGGGAAAGAATCATCACATTCATTTTCCTATATGAACCAAAATACTTTTCATGTCAATTTATTTATTAGGAAATATAGCAATTAAAAATTTTCAACAAACCATCTATAATATTACACTAATCCAAGAAAACTATGAATCTCAGTAACATTAGTATGTATTGGAAATTTTACAACCACTTTAGTTTTAATATGGTTAATATTTATTCCATCTCTATAAGAAATATGGATGAAGAAAGAAATATTTTGAAACCAAAATTCACACTTATAAAATTTTCCATACAAATTCTGTTTCTAAAGGTTTGAAAAACAAACCTTAGTTTCCTTTAATAATCCTCATGATATTTATAATATAATAATATATTATATATAAAAATAAATAAAAACATATCTAAATAGACTTGGAAAATTCTATTCATAATATCCATGAATATAGTTAGTGTATTAGACAACCCATAGGTAATAACTATAAACTCATAGTTCCTGTATCTATTCTAAAATATTTTCTTCATAATATCTTCCTTATTCACCTTCAACTGATGGTATCCTGACCTGTGATCAATCTTCCAAAAATACTACACTCACTGGAGCTAGTCAAAAAATCATCGATATGAAGAAAAAGATTCATGTTCTTAATAGTGATGTTATTCAGGGTTCTATAATCAATTAAAAGTCTTATTTAACCATCTTTCTTTTTAATAAATAAAATAGATCACCCCATAGTGAATTTATAGTATGAAGGAAACTTTTATATAGAAACTCTTTCAAATCCTTTTTAAATTTTAAATGTTATACTTGAGCCATTCGATAAGGGAATTTTGAAATTGGTTTAGCATCATGCATCAAGTAAACATTAAACTCAAATTACATCTTAGGTATAATAACAAGAAACTCATCTATAAATATATACAGATATTCATCCTCTATAAGGAAATAAATGATATGAAAAATCTACCGCTTATCAACAATATGTGCAAGAAAAAATTTAATTTCAATATTTTAACATCTTAATAGATTCTTTATATGTTATCAAATGTATTAATTCATTCTTGTATACAAACTAAGACTCATTCTGAAAACAAAAATTGTATGATACCATCATTTTCTAGGTACGCCCCTCTTTGAGTTTTATGTTGGACCTTGGTTATTGATTATTTTTCATAGACAGAGATATTTTTTGAGAAAATGATGTAAATTTCAGGGACTTATGTTTATTTGAATTAATGGACTCCGCGTTTTAAAATGTTAAATGGGATTATGAGGGTTTCTTATGAGTTGTGGATGCTTTAGAGGTAGTTCGATCACTTTCACAAAAGCTGGGTTCAAAAACTCCTTGTGGGAAAATTACATTCCATGTACATGTTACACAACATGTAATTACCTCTATACATAGGTCATGAATTGGTTCATGATGTGAATTGGTTAGATGTTGTGAACTTAATTCGTGCCATGAAAATTTTGATCAAGATAAATAATAACCTGAGGTGATGGGTTTTTTAGGGGTAACTTAAAAATGAAGAAATAAATTACATGAATAGATTACACACCATGTATTCCTTAGACCCAATATTTTTAAGTAATAATTATGTGTGATTATTCTAATTACATTGCATGAAACCATTTCTTCTCAAACCTAAGACAAATTCTATGTAATTTTATAGTCTCTTTCTCCCTTACAAAAGTTTTGATAATACATATGATCCACGGACAGTGCTTCTTCTTAGGTTTCCCTTCTCTCCCACAATTCCTAATTTTTTGTGGTGAAAATATATTGATTGTAAGTTTTTTTGGGTCTTGATATTGACCTATGTTGATCTAGGTTCTTTCTATGATCTTATGTTTATTCTTCTTTTTTAGTGTTTTTAATTATCAGTGTTGTGTTAATTGCTAGTTAAAGGTTGGGAGTCTAAACCTAACCCCTTGGTCTATTTAATTATGAATTATATGAAATATTATGATTGTTTATAATTTATGTGTTCACTAATTAATTTATTCATTTAATAATGGTAAATCATGGAGTAAAATATTGGTTGCATCACTTAGATTCAATTATTGATGTGACCTAGATTATGGCTGCCCATTGGGTGAGAAAAACTTTGAGTATTAAGAACTTGGATAATGGTTTAAATTTTGTTTTTAATGACATGATACCTTAGGCAATTTGTTGATATAGAATCCCTATTTAATTTTTTATTTATTATTGATATGATTTTTTACCATTTGAGATATAAATGAATGTTAAATTGAAAGAAAAATGGTAATTTTCATAATTAACCATTGAGATTTATGATGTGATATTATGATATCCTTTCTTTTATGATTTGTTGAGTCATGTACTGTAATGATTATATAGAGAGGGATCTTCCTAGTCCCATGTTGTAATGATTATATATAGTGGGATCTACTCAGTCTCATGCTGTAATGCCTATTTTGAGTGAGCTTTACTCAGTCCCACTTTGAAATTATTATATATATGTATTAACCCAATGATAAATTCTAAACTGATTATATAGAGGGTTATTCCTAATTATACATGCTGAAATGATTATATAGAGGGATTTTACTAGTGTTACATGATGAAATGATAATATATAGGGCTATGCTTGGAGTCTGAAATTCTTATATAGAGGGATCTACCCAATTGTTTGACTATTCAATGGTATATGGATTTGATTGGAATGGTTGTTTTATATGCTCAAAGTCATTTTATCATGGTGGGAAAGCGTGTTGATTTATGTGTTATATTAAAAGATTAATTAATACCCTTGTTTATTTCTTTATTACATACACTTATTATCAGACTGGTTTTTTTAGACATGGTGGTGTCGACCTACTAAGTTTTACTCACAACCTATTTAGGATACAATTTGGTACCAAAATATACTACAAGGATGCAATTTTGGATAAGGGAAAGGGACCATGTTGCTGATACTTTTGTTACTTGCTGGATAGGATGGAGTTTGGAGATGGGTCCAACATGGGGTTTGGGATCGGGGCCTTTTCGGATTATTTTGTATCGGATAATTCTTTTATTTATATTTTTTTAGTTTTACATTTAGATACATCTCAAATTTTAATTACAATATTCTATATTATTTATTTGTTTTATTTTCCTTTACTTCCCAGTTTCATTATATACTATTTTTGTTATTTTTTCATCACTCTGATATTTAATATTACTTTTTTATTTATAA
Source organism: Viscum album (assembly GCA_963277665.1). Lineage (NCBI taxonomy): Eukaryota > Viridiplantae > Streptophyta > Magnoliopsida > Santalales > Viscaceae > Viscum > Viscum album. The sequence continues at coordinate 2,066,819,536 of OY728126.1, read as the reverse complement.
TGTTTTTCCTCTATACCAAGTGGTATAAGGTCCCAACTATACATATCACACCCCCACTACTATTCAACAACCTCTATCATATGGGGATGCATGATTGAGTTCCAATAACCAACCCATTTTATGTAGAAACCCGAAGCTTAACGTACATAGACATTACATTACTTTTGCGGAATACTTAGTACATAATAAAAACACACACACAAGGACCGTAATAGTTTAGTGTCTTTGGAAACTCGGAATATAATCTTCTAATCGTGGTGAAAGATCTTCAACATCTCCCATAAAGATCTTCCTTTTTTTACCTAAAACCTTTCTTTATATCCTGGGGAAAAGAAAACATAAAAGGGTGAGCTCAAATGCTCAGTAAGGGTAAACAAAAGAAATATCAATCACATCATATTCATAAGAACATATCTTTTGGAAATCTTAACCTGCAAAAAGAGATCATAATTTCATAACATGGGATAAATCATAGTAGTGAAATGTAATCCCAATAATCATAACTTAAAACATGAAACTTTGTGGCATACACACATAATCATAGAGAATCATTTCTTATTAGTCAAGACTCGTTTCCAAGACTATCTTAGTGGACAATGTCCATTTCTGAACCGAGTCACCCTCGTTTCAGTCCTGTTTCACTGAACCGGTATAACCTACCATTCCAGCCATGTCTATCTCATGAGATAAAAAATCTTTACCCAATGCATTGGAGGGAGATATAGGTCCCACCCATCTCATAATGATATCATTCTTATGTGTTCCACAAAATCATAAATCATACATCATTGCATAACCTATGTAATACAAATGGGAATCTTAAACATCATGACATCATAAAACAATTCATATAAGATAAAGGAATTCATAAAAATAACTCCATCACAACATAATCAAATCAATGTAATAATAGGGATAAAAACATAACCCTTTATTATCTTAGATGGAAAATAATTTTGATAAAACACTTGAACTCCATTCTTGAGGAAAATATCCTTTCTACTTCAAAAATACTTTTCATTTCTTAACGTGTCATACAATTCTAAACTAAAAGAAGTTGATTAAAAATAAACTTGAAAACTTATAAAGGAATCTTCTTGGAAATAATGTTTTAAAAATCCATTCATACCGTATAAAAAAAACATTCTTCTCGTACTTTTGTAGGAAAAGTCAAAAAGTACCTCGTATGAAAAATGACAAAAGATTCCTTTAATATCTTTTACTAAAAACTCACCAAAGGGTAAAATAGGATTTAAAAAATTATAGGTGAATGGAAAATAATATTAAATATTGAGGAAACATGGATGTGGATGATAAAATACACCCCAGTAAATACTTAAGTAAAAACAATCTCGGATAAAAATGAGATTGTGATATTTTCCCTTACCTTATGTCCGATATGATTTGTACGTATCCGAAACTCCTGTATAATGATTTAAATAATGTCATAAACTTATTACAGAATCATATTCATTGTTATGATATCATATATGGTTCACTTATGACTTTATATTACCCGTTCTTTTGTAAATTCCATGTTAAAGAAGCGTTTTGGGTAAAATCGTTTCATTTATCGTAGGTGTTTGGACTTGTTGTTCTTGACATTATTATTACTTTTATCATGATTTACTTACTTCCAGAATATAAAACACGATTTATATATCATATATATTCATTATATATATATATATAATAGACAGATAAATGAAATGAAACACACCGTTCATGGAGACGGTAGTCCGTACGTACGCATGAACGCTGTTTTTCTTTCCTTATTGTCTTGAATGGAGGTAAGTAGATAACATACATATATATACATAAATACAGTATATTTATCATGTCATATATTTCATTATTATTCATTATATATACTTTATAATCATTCATGAATGGTTAATGTGGAGAATGAATCTCATCGCGTCGTGGAGACGGTAGTCCGTACATACGCACGAGCGATGATATCGTTCTCAAGATCGTGAACTTGTGTTGAAGTGTATGTATACTATTTTAGTATCAATATCAATTTATAATAATCATATATAGTTACTCATTACACCATTATACCCATCCAATTAAGGTGGTGGCGGAAAATAGATTACACCACGGCGTGGAGACGGTATTCCGTACGTACGCACGCGCGGTGATTTCCTTTTTCCATAGGATGGATAGAAGGTTAATTAGAGTTGTTTCATATTTATAATAACATATAAGTATATAAAAAATACTGATGTTATTACTTTATCATGAAACAACTAAAGAAGAAGAAGTTGAAGAAGAAAGAAATTGAAAAAGATCGGTAATGGATATTAGCTCTTTTTGACGCGCCTTCACTTAACCTCCACTTAAAGAACTAAGGATGGTCTTTGAAGAAGACCAGGACCTCTAGGATGATACTAGGTAAGTGGAGAAGATATTTTGGTAGGGTTTTTCCTATATTGAATGCTCAAATTGGTTTGATGAGGAGAGGGAGGAGGTGTCCTTTTATAAGGGAGGAGAGGGGCACCTTAGGAAAATCTCAAAATATTATTTTATATTAAGGTAAAATTCGGTTTATAATGGTTCCCAAGGGTCATATTTCGAAGATAAAGTGGGGATGGTTCGAAATCCTATCATCCAATAGGATTTAGACAAGTTTAGGTTATTATTTTAACCTTATCAATTAGATTTAACTCTAAGTTAAATAATTTAACTTTTACCGTGTCTTTTTTTTTCTTACACTATATGGTTAATAAACTTACTATATCAATCCAAAAGAACCCAAATTTGTTTATTATTAATATATAATCTTATCTAATTCATTTTCCCGAACCTTAGATTTTTAGTAATAAAATAACAATTAATAATATAATATTTTTTTAAAAAACTAATTTATGTCAATTTTGACACTATTTGGTACATGATTTTTATGAAATTCATAACAGAATGATAAGTTCGAACCAAGTTACTTAAATCAACAATAAAATATCATATTAACCTATAAAATTAGTTTAAGTTATAAAAAGTCTCAAATTACATTTATTTGAGCATTTATAACATCAATTATGTCAATATTTCATTAATAAGTCAATTACTGCATCATCTTTGTGTCATAATAAATGATAATTATTTAATCCCTAAAAATTCTAAATAAATTCCTATGATGTAGATAATTCTATTATATTTCTGTAGACTATTCATGTTTGAAGTTTCATGAAGTTTATCACTAGATTAAAATTATTATACTTATAAGATTTAAGAAAGTGACATGTTGTCACATCTTTGGTTTTAATAATAATTAAATTATTTTCATTGACAAAATTTAATTAAATGAATATAATCAGACCCTTAAGTTATATGGGTCTACTTTTATTCATCCAATAGGATTTTGACATTTGTTAGGGTAATTTTAAAATATTATATTTACCCTTAATTACCCGATTTACCTTTAACTATGGTAAATAAAATTTACCGTAGTTACTATTCATAATTCCCAAAAATAAAAAGTAGCTTATTAACATAATTTGGATCCACTTATTCCAAATATGGAATCCATTTTTCCAAATTCAATACACAAAACTTTCAGAAATTAAATTAAAATTAATCTCGTTGTCGAAAGAAAACAGGTTTTTCTTTAAAACATTGCAAAAGATTGAATTGATTTAACCTACAAATTCAAGGTAAAATCAATGCTAATGACATAAATTATATTAAATGCTAAAAATATATTCTATTTATACTTAAAAACCATTCAATATTATAATTTAACTACATAAGATATTACGATGAAAAAAGTTGTTTTTAATTAAAATATAGCGTGTTTTTACTATTCATTAAAATATGAAAGTTATCGGAAAAATATCAAAACTTTATCTAATGTAAATTTTTATATCCTGATTCAAAATAAGAATTTTATTTTTTCAAATTGAACTTATAAAAATGTCAAAAACTAGATTTAATGTGGGTGCGCCATCAAAAGGTGGCAAAACTGCATTTTTTGAAAAATACTTATTTTACCCGAAAAATTTATTTTGTTCTTATACCATGTTCTAGAAAATGTGTAAGATGAATAATAATGTTATAAAATTCAAAATTTTAGTTAACACTATTCATAATGGCTAGTTTATAACAATATTATAATAATATATCATTGTTTAGTAAAACCCGGTATTGCGTACAACACACAGTATCGAGGAAGGTCACGATTGCGTGTAATGCAAGCCAAGTCAGGGTTGCGTGTAGTTCACAACTCTTTTGTTGTTGCGTATAACAGAATCCAACCATATTTTATTTATACATTGAATATATATATATACACTCAATGTTGCGTAGAATAACTTCTATCAAACGAACTTGAAATTGTGTGTAACAAGAGCCAAGAAAAGTGTTGCGTATACTGCAAGATAATACGGTATTGCATATAGCGCAATATAATCTTGGTGTGTCGTAAAATAGAAGATATGAAATTAAAAATAATGTATCTTATAAAATCTTGGGTTGTTACATTCTACCCCCCTTAAAATGAATTTCGCCCTCGAAATTCGTCGGGTTTATAAATGGTTTACTATCCAAAAGTTTGTTTAATAGAAACCCACATCGTAAAAAGGAATACCAAAACATGGCTTTAAAAACTAAAGTATGAAATGTAAAGGTTACCCAAATTAACTCATCACTAGGTTTCCACATAGGAGAACATAGGTGAAAATATGGATATGGAAGAAAAATCTAACCATCAAGTTCTGATGGAGAGTGGTAGAGAACATGGCTATGAAAAATCCAATAATCGCAAAGCCATAAATTTGTGATGATTTAGGGTACCATCTGATTCATCACATATAAGATCACAAGGAAAACATTTTTGGTTTTCAATATCATTTCCCTAAAGTTGATGAAATTGGAATTAGAAGAAATACTTTCGTGATTTTGGTATAGTCTCACCGTTTGTCATTCTTTGGACAATTTCCACTTCATCTCTTAAAGAAATGAAGTTGAATTTGTCATTCATGATGTGTTAGAAGATCATGTGATAGAATGATGGGTCATTCCATCTGTCACAAACAAAAGGTTAGAAAAGTTATCAAAAAAATACATAAGTCCATTTATAGTGAGATTAATCTTATATAGTTCCTAAAATGGACTTATACTTCATATATCATACTCCATAATATAATAAAACTAGTTTCTACTAAATAGGGACTTCCTGTAGGCAAGTGGTAGGCGATAAAGGCCAGTCGCACTTCGGTTGTGGGTTCGATTCCCATGGCCTTGTCCGACGCGATGGGCTGTCGCCCGTCCTGCAGGTTGTCCTTTTTCTAAAACTATACTACTATAACATCCCATCAATAATATCAAAAAAACTTTTATCCTTAAACAATACTAACTTATGTCCAACATAGTCCATTCCAATCTTTAGGCTTATCCATAATACTGTAGTCCACTCTCATAATATAGTGAAAACAATTACTAGAGATTTAATACCATCGTTGATCCCCATATATCATAAGATATGTCTTGTTGGTCACATTCCAAACATTCAAAGGACTTAATCATGTGTTCTCTTGAATACCCATTGAACCTTAGTGAAAACATGAATGCAGTTAAAAGTTAACACCTTCCACATACCAAAATCCTCAAAATTATATATACTCAAACCATGATATCACTTAGTTCTTATATCAATCATGAGCTCATGAATACTGTCAAATATGTCATTTTCTCGTTTTCCCTTCATTATGCGCATATCAACTTATTTCCAAAAATATCTCAATCACTTTGAATACCACATTAGACCAATACATAAATATTCCAATACTCCATGATACAACATTATTTTGGAATCCCATTATATAAACACTTAATTATTCCACCACATCGTTGTCATATTCAACATCGCCAATAGTGATTGCATCTGACTTCCCTTTGTCCTTTTCCTTAAGCGGTTTCTCATGTCGATCATCACTAACCCTTGGATTAGGGCATTTATTGGCATAATGTCTCATCTCCTTGCACTTGAAACATTAAAGTGTAGTAGGTTCATTCTCTGTATCCCTTCCTTTGTTTGCATCATTATACATCTTCTTCCCATCATTGCGGCATTCAAATGCATGATGACCTTCCTTTCCACATTTGAAACATTTACTTGTCCCTTTAAGACAATCTCCACCATGCTTCTTTCCACACATTGAGCATAAGGAAACATTCATCTTCTTTTCACCATTATTCTGAGATTTCTCCTTGAACTCCATCTTTCGTTTCTTGTCAAAACTATGAGATGGATAAGTAACACCAACTTCCATTTATACCTTGATAGCACAACGCACAATTTCTTCATAGCTACTGAAGTCTCTTATAGCTAATGCCCTTCGAAGATTTGGTTTTAAGCCACTGAAGAATCGATCAACTTTACTTTCAGGTTGGATGATAAATCCAGATGCATACCTTGCAAACCTTGTAAAATTCGCTTCGTATATACCAATAGATTCATCATCCTTTTGCTTTAGTTCAAGAAACTCCTTCTCCATCTTTGTTCGAAGAATACGAGGGAAGTACTTATTGAAAAATAAGTTCTTGAACTCGTCCCATTCCATGGACTCAATTTCATCTCTTGGCCTCGTATTCTTGATAAGACTCCGCCATTGATCAGCTTCACCTTCCAAACGATATACTGTTAAGATGAATTTATCATGTTCAGAACATTGAAGAACTGAAAATATATTTTCAGTAGTACTGATCCATTGTTCAGCAACAAGTGGATCACAAGACCCACTAAAAGAAGCTGGACGTTGCCTCATGAAGGACTCAATAGAATATTGTTCCCTTATCTGCTCATTTGGAAGTCCAGAATGATTCATAGCTTGTGTAATTATAGCAATAAGATTTTTCACTCCATCTCCCATAACATTTGTTTGTTTAGGAGGACAATCATTGCATTGTCCATTGCATTGATCAACACGGTTCATTCGGGTTCCAGCCATCGCCTAAAACCCCAAAAGAATAGTGTGAGAGGAAAAAATAATGATAGGGAAAACAACATAATAAAGGGGGAGTATCCTCAATATCTAACATCTTAGGTTAAATTCTATGATCGTTACCGTAGTTTCTAGGACTGTATCCTATACGTATACTTATCCTTAGGGACATCCCTAGACACACCTTAGAAATATTTCTAGGGATCTCACTAACGTTTTCACATCCTAGTTTCCAAAGGTTGACTAAACTTTTACTCTGGTACCAACTGTAGAGACCCGAAGATTAACGTACATAGACATTACATTACTTTTGTGGAATACTTAGTACATAATAAAAACACACACACAAGGACCGAAATAGTTTAGTGTCTTTGGAAACTCGGAATATAATCTTCTAATCCTGGTGAAAGATCTTCAACATCTCCTATAAAGATCTTCCTTTTTCTTACCTAAAACATTTATTTATATCCTGGGGAAAAGAAAACATAAAAGTGTGAGCTCAAATTCTTAGTAAGGGTAAACAAAAGAAATATCAATCACATCATATTCATAAGAATGTATCTTTTGGAAATCTTAACCTGCAAAAAGAGATCATAATTTCATAACATGGGATAAATCATAGTAGTGAAATGAAATCCCAATAATCATAACTTAAAACAAGAAACTTTTTGGCATACACACATAATCATAGAGAATCATTTCTTATTAGTCAAGATTCATTGCTAAGACTATCTTAGTGGACAAAGTCTATTTCTGAACTGAGTCACCCTCGTTTCAGTCCTGTTTCACTGAACCGGTATAACCTACCATTCCAGCCATGTCTATCTCATGAGATATAAAATCTTTACCCAATGCATTGGAGGGAGATATAGGTCCCACCCATCTCATAATGATATCATTCTTATGTGTGCCACAAAATCATAAATCATACATCATTGCATAACCCATGTAATACAAATGGGAATCTTAAACATCATGACATCATAAAACAATTCATATAAGATAAAGGAATTCATAAAAATAATTCCATCACAACATAATCAAATCAATGTAATAATAGAAATAAAAATAGAATCCTTTATTATCTTAGATGAAAAATAATTTTGATAAAACACTTGAACTCCATTCTTGTGGAAAATATCCTTTCTACTTCAAAAATACTTTTCCTTTCTTAACATGTCATACAATTATAAATTAAAAGAATTTGATTAAAAATAAACTTGAAAACTTGTAAAAGAAGCTTCTTGGAAATAATATTTTAAAAATCCACTCATGCCGTATAAAAAAAACATTCTTCTCGTACTTTTGTCGGAAAAGTCAAAAAGTACCTCGTATGAAAAACGACAAAAGATTCCTTTCATATCTTTTACTAAAAACTCACCGAAGGGAAAAATATGATTTAAACAATTTTAGGTGAATGGAAATAATATTACATATTGAAGAAACATGTATGTGTATGATAAAATACACCCCAGTAAATACTAAAGTATAAATAATCTCGGATAAAAATGAGATTGTGATATTTTCCCTTAACTTATGTCTGATATGCTTTGTACGTATCTGAACCTCCTGTATAATGATTTAAATAATGTCATTAACTTATTACAGAATCGTATTCATTGTTATGATATCATATATGGTTCACTTATGACTTTATATTACCCGTTCTTTTGTAAATTCCATGTTAAAGAAGCGTTTTGGGTAAAATCATTTCATTTATCGTAGGTGTTTGGACTTGTTGTTCTTGACATTATTATTAATTTTATCATGATTTAATTACTTCCAGAATATAAAACAGGATTTATATATCATATATATTCAGTATATATATATATATATATAATAGATAGATAAATGAAATGAAACACACCGTTCATGGAGATGGTAGTCCGTACGTACGCATGAACGCTGTTTTCCTTTCCTTATTGTCTTGAATGGAAGTAAGTAGATGACATACATATATATACATAAATCCAGTAGATTTATAATGTCATATATTTAATTATTATTCATTATATATACTTTATAATCATTCATGAATGGTTAATGTGGAGAATGAATCTCATCGCGTCGTGGAGACGGTAGTCCGTACGTACGCACGAGCGATGATATCATTCTCAAGATCGTGAAATTGTATTGAAGTGTATGTATACTATTTCAGTATCAATATCACTTTATAATAATCATATATAGTTACTCATTACACCATTATACCCATCCAATTAAGGTGGTGGCGGAAAATAGATTACACCACGGCGTGGAGACGGTATTCCGTATGTACGCACGCGCGGTGATTTCCTTTTTCCGTAGGATGGATAGAAGGTTAATTAGAGTTTTTTAATATTTATAATAACATATCAGTATATAATAAATAGTGATGTTATTACTTTATCATTAAACAACTAAAGAAGAAGAAGTTGAAGAAGAAAGAAATTGAAAAAGATCGGTAATGGATATTACCTCTTTTTGACGCGCCTTCACTTAACCTCCACTTAAAGAACTAAGGATGGTCTTTGAAGAAGACCAGGACCTCTAGGATGATACTAGGGAAGTGGAGAAGATATTTTGGCAGGGTTTGGCCGAGATTGAACGCTCAAATTGGTGTGAGGAGGAGAGGGAGGAGGTGTCATTTTATAAGGGAGGAGAGGGGCACCTTAGGAAAATCTCAAAATATTATTTTATATTAAGGTCAAATTCGGTTTATAATGGTTCAAAAGGGTCATATTTCAAAGATAAAGTGGGTATGGGTCGCAATCCTCTCATAAAATAGGATTTAGACAAGTTTAGGTTATTATTTTAACCTTATCAATTAGATTTAACTCTAAGTTAAATAATTTAACTTTTACCGTGTCTTTTTGTTTTCTTACACTATATGGTTAATAAACTTACTATATCAAGCCAAACGAACCCCAAGTTGTTTATTATTAATATATATAATCTTATCTAAGTAATTTGGCCGAACCTTAGATTTTTAGGAATAAAATAACAATTAATAATATAATATTTGTTTTAAAAACTAATTTATGTCAATTTTGACACTATTTGGTACATGATTTTTATGAAATTCATAACAGAATGATACGTTCGAACAAAGTTACTTAAATCAACAATAACATGTCATATGAACCTAGAAAATTAGTGTAAGTCATAAAAAGTCTCAAATTACATTTATTTGGGCATTTATAACATCAATTATGTCAATATTTCATTAATAAGTCAATTACTACATCATCTTTGTGTCATAATAAATGATAATTATTTAATCCCTAAAAATTATAAATAAATTCCTATGATGTAGATAATTGTATTAGCTTTCTGTAGACTATTCATGTTCAAAGTTTCATGAAGTTTATCACTATATTAAAATTATTATACTTATAAGATTTAAGAAAGTGACATGTTGTCACATTCTTTGGTTTTAATAATAATTAAATTATTTTCATTGACAAAATTTAATTAAATTAATCTAATCCGACCCTTAGGTGATATGTGTCGACTTTTAGTCATCCAATAGGACTTTGACATTTGTTAGGGTAATTTTAAAGTATTATATTTACCCTTAATTACCCGATTTACCTTTAACTATGGTAAATAAAATTTACCGTAGTTACTATTCATAATTCCCAAAAATAAAAAGTAGCTTATTAACATAATTTGGATCCACTGATTCCAAATATGGAATCCATTTTTACAAATTCAATACACAAAAGTTTCAGAAATTAAATTAAAATTAATCCCGTTGTCGAAAGAAAACGGGTTTTTCTTTAAAACATTGCAAAAGATTGAATTGATTTAACCTACGAATTCAAGGTAAAATCAATGCTAATGACATACATTATATTAAATGGTAAAAATATATTCTATTTATACTTTAAAACCATTCAATATTATAATTTAACCACATAATATATTACGATGAAAAAAGTTGTTTTTAATTAAAATATAGCGTGTTTTTACTATTCATTAAAATATGAAAGTTATCGGAAAAATATCAAAACTTTTTATAATGTAAATTTTTATATCCTGATTCAAAAAAAGAATTTTATTTTGTAAAATTGAACTTATAAACATTTCAAAAACTATATTTAAAGTGGGTGTGCCATCAAAAGGCGGCAAAACTGCATTTTTTGAAAAATACTTATTTTACCCAAAAAATTTATTTTGTTCTTATACCATGTTCTAGAAAATGTGTAAGATGAATAATAATGTTATAAAATTCAAAATTTAGTTAACACTATTCATAAAAGCTAGTTTATAACAATATTATAATAATATATCGTTGTTTAGTAAAACCCGGTATTGCGTACAACACACGGTATCGAGGAAGGTCACGATTGCGTGTAATGCAAGCCAAGTCAGGGTTGCGTGTAGTGCACAACTCCTTTGTTGTTGCGTAAAACAGAATCCAACCATATTTAATTTATAAATTGAATATATATATATATATATATACTCAATGTTGCGTAGAATAACTTCTATCAAACGAACTTGAAATTGTGTGTAACAAGAGCCAAGAAAAGTGTTGCGTATACGGCAAGCTAATACGGTGTTGCGTATAGTGCAAGATAATCTTGGTTTGTCGTAAAATAGAAGATATGAAATTAAAAAGAATGTATCTTATAAAATCTCGGGTTGTTACATTTTAGCCACATGAGAGACTTTTAGATCGGGGTAATTACAAAATTATTTATCTTTGTAGTTTATCATAACATGGTAAACAGATATCCAATCCATACCCAAAATAATATCAAACCCTAAAATGGGTAAGACAAAAATCCTTACAACTAAATCCTTTCCATAGATAATAATAGGAATATTCTTATTATTTATCTTTTCCTTAATAATTCTCCCAGGTTCTTTTACCAAACTTTCTATAATAATTTATTGTGTTGAAATTTTTAATTTATTATAAAATTTCCTAGAAATGAAAGAGTGTATAGATACTTAATCAAACTAGACATTGGTATAAAATAAATAAATTAATATGCATGACACCACATTATTAGATGTTCTAACGTTTATCGAAGTAGTTTTAAAAGATTTATCCATACCTTTATATTTTTTATCTCAAGGATTTCTTTCCTTTATTACAATATTTGGAAAATTAATCACATAATTATTCAACTCATTAAAATTAAAGAATCTTACCATCAGTTTTTCTTTATTTTTTCAATCATTTTATTAACAGTCATGAGATTCATGTCAAAAAATTCCATGTTTGAAACACTTCACATATTTTATAATACATTCTACAGGGTTATTTTTATCACACTTATCACAATATAAAAACATTATTTTCTTACCTTCAAATTTATTTGATGAATTCTTTCCTATTTCTTTCCATCTGGACCTTGTCTTCTACTCATTATCATGGAATACATGATGATTAGAAAACTCCATATATACCTTATTATAATATTGAACAAGACTCTAATAACTTTTGAATTCATGGGAAGAAAATTCTCGTATATGACTTAGATTCAATCCTAAGTAAAACCTGTTAATTTACTATAAAGACCCCAGATAAAATTTGGTGTGTACCTTGACAATCAAGAAATGTTTTCTCTACTCATGGCCACCGAGTCTTCCTCATCCTATCAAAATTTCAAGAATTGATTTTCTATCTTAATTCACACAAAATTAGGAAAATATATCTCAAAGAAAATATCCTTAAATGTTCCCCATTCCATGAAATCAATATCTTCTCTTTCGTTAGTATTCTTAACAATTAACCACCATTTATCGACTTCATCATCAAAACCGTAAATTAAAACTGTTATTTTTTTATGATATGAACAATTATGACATCAAATTTCTTCTCCAAGGATTTAACCCATCCTTTAGATATCATAGGTTAATATGATCCAATGAATTCTAGAGGGTGTTGTTTCTAGGAATTATCAATTATAGATATATTCCTCTATGGTGAACGTGGTTTCTATCTTGCACAGATACCATGACCATTTATATCTTGTGACAATTGATCCATTATAACCAAATATTATATGTTCCAATCCCAACCATTATTGGTTGCTGATTTTGAAAGATATTATCCTTTTGGTGCCTTCCTACTTTAGCTTTCCTATTTACTTTGTGGGAAACCATTATGAAAAAACATTGTTTAGATTAAGAAACATGGTAATATTAAAATGATGTATCATAATAAATATAAATAATAATATATTAAGGGTATTTAATTCTATTATTCTAAACTCTAAAATTACAAAAACCTTTCTCTAATACCAACTATAAGGACTCAACCCTTATACAATCCATAATTTCATTTTTAACAAGAATTCATTTTCTTTCATTCCCAAAGATATTTCTAGGATTATAGTTTTAGATAATTATGCCATAAATCTTACAAAAAAACTCATCCATATAAAGTTGGGAAATGACTTTTAATTTCCATTTTCCTATAATAAAATTATTTTAAAATAAAACATGTTTTTATGGAAAATATTTATGAATTTCAAATTAGCTTTTTCTATGTTCCTACTCATCCTTGAAACCTATGATTTTTTTTTGAAAACATGATATGTGAAAAAATAGATTAATAAGGGTCATAAAAAATATGAAATGAACATTTTAGTCTTTTTTAAAACCATAGATCATAAAATATTTTTTTCCTAGAGCATAATAAACATTGAGCTCAAATAATCATTTACTTACACATGAAATTATCTTTACTAAACAAATATTTTCATAAAACAATTTATAAGAAAACATAATAGAAAAATCATGATCATTAGGGTTTATTATAAAACATGAGAACCAATGAAAAACATTTTCTAAAACATTCATTTTTCACCCTAAAATAGAATAATCATTTCTTTAAAATAAAATACCATTAGCTTACATTTTGAAATCATAATATATATATGAAAACTCATTATTAAGCATAGAAACATCATGTGAATTACATGGGACATCATATTCATAGAACCCTTATAAGAACCCTTAAAATTATAATAACCAATATAGTCAAATTTCAATATAATTATCCATAGAACGTAATCATTACTCAATTCATTGTTTAGATATATTAGGTTCAACAATCATCATAAACTATATCGGGCTCACCCATAATCATGAGGTATATTAGGCTCACCTTTCATCATAAGATGTAATAGGATCACTCATAATCATAAACAATTTAAAAGGACCATAACATGAATGAAACACTTAAAATATTTTAGTTCCATCATCAAAGTCATAAAAATATAATTTTAAACCCATAAGAAAAATATTTTTGGATATTGATATATGTTTTAAATTCAAAAACTGATTTTCACAAAATAAACTTCACAGAAGAAAGGGAAAGATGGGTTTTCTTTGAATAAAAAATTTAATCTTATAAATGAATCCAAAACGTCAAATAATATTTGCAGTGTTGGGGAACGTTTTTGATGATGTATACGTTAAAATAGAATATTCCTATTTTTCATTTCTAGAGAAACTCAAAACATTCCATAAAAAGATTTATTTTGAAAACCTTTTAAGAAATGTTAAAAGATAAACACAATTTTACATATTAATTCATTTATTTACATACAATTGCACCTATAAAATAATATAAATAATATGGACATGGAATAAAAATATTTGAAAGATAAATCTTTAAAACATTTAAAATGATGCTTTTAAGGTAAAGTGTCCCTTACAATGAGTTTGATTTGTTATGTAAACTCCTAATATTCCTAAATAATAAACTTGTATTAATTATTTACTTTATTAAATACATTTTTCAAGTTTATTATTCGTTATAGTTTATATATTATAATGTTTTATTTAATTACTTAATCAATTAAGTTCGCATTGAATGTTTTGATGATATTCAGATAATATATCCAAAATGAATTCGACAGGTTGACTATGGTCAAAGTGGTAATTACTTTGTAATTTCCAAAATAATAATCATGAAATAATTATAATTTTTATAAATTAATTATAATTTTAAAACCAATTATGAAAGATGATTATGAAAAATGAATTTTGTTACAATCATGGAGATGGTTGACCATACATACGCACGTGTAATGTTTTCATTCTTAAATGAGTAATAGGAAAAGAAGTTAAATATGATTTTATCTTTTTAGAATGATTATTATGTCATAAATATAACATTTTTTATTTACAAACCCTTATATATATCAGTTATGTGATGTGGTTATGAAAAAAAGAACAACATCACTTCGTGGATGTGGTAATCCACACGTACGAATGAATGAAATTATCATTTTTAATGGATGGAATGGTAAGAAATAATATGATATAATATATTTCCATAATGGTAAAATTTTCATAAATATAATATATATACATTAAATCCATCATTATAAATATTTGTTATAAGGGATGATGGAAAATAAATTACATCAGTTCATGAGGCAGTAGTCCTCTGTACTCACAAATGATAGTTTTATTTCCCATATGATGAAAGAATGAGATGGATATAGGTTATGAAATTAAAATAAAAAAATAAAAATATATTTAATATACTATTGTTATTATTTCATCATGTTTTAATAATATTTTAAGGAATTAGAAAAATTAAGAAAAATGCTCGGTTAGGAACTATACCACGTCATCACATATCTCCAGGTTATACAGCCATCATAGGTTGGTATTATGATAAAAAATGTCCTATAAGATGTGTTTATGGATTTGAGTAAGGGATTTGGGTAGGTATTGTATAAAATAAATGGATATTGAAGTGTGTATAGGAGAGTATAGGAGGTGTCTTTTTATAAGCAGGGGAGAGGTCACACTTGGAATTTTTAAAAACATTCAAATATATTAATGTCTTACTCAGGGAAAATGAAACCAAAATGGATAATTTCTAAATATCATATGATATTGGGTATTAATATTTCCATAAAATATAATTTTGGTATGTTTATAGCTTATTTTATCCCTTATCAGTTAAGTTTAACCCCAGGTAAACTTGTTTTAACCATAACCGTGGTAACAAATTTTTACTATTTATTATTCCAAAAAATTAAGTTAACCTTATTAAATAATATTAATTATGATTATTTCAAATATATAATCTGTTTTATCAAATTAAATTTACATAAGTATCATAATTTAATTTAAAATTAATCCCTCAAAACAAGATGAAAAATAGTTTCCATAAAAATTCCTTGTTAAGTATTAAAATGTTTTTATTCCAAATAAAAGTATAAAATTCATCTAAAAGAAAATAATTAGTCTATTTAATTAAAATAAACTAATTAAATTTAATAACTAATCCAAAATATAATTTCACTTTCACTATAACAAAACTAGGGACTAGCAAAAGTTTAAACCACCATCTAATGATTCTTCAATGGTGTTTTTAAAACTACTGAAAAAGTTTATGTTGGCATAAAAATTGAATACGTTTCACTCATTTAGTGGTGGTTTCTAGGATTTTTCATAAAATGTATTTTATCAGTGGTTATTTAATTTTTTTTATAGATTTTTCCTCTCAAAACTGCCTAGGATTTCATGGTGGTTTTTATCGCCACTATATTTATAATATATTGTAGTAGTTTAAACCACCACATATTTTTTTACCATATATAATGGTAGTTTAAACTACCGCTATATATTTCTATTAAAAAACTATACAAACTGCAACAGCCTAATAAAAATCAAAATAAAACTAACATAATGATAAAATAATATATTAAATTATAAAAAATAACACAATGATAACAAAATATTCAAAATAAAACTACTAATAACAAAAAAAATATTATAAAATTGATAAATACTAAATCCAATGTGATAATTAAAACAAAAATGACGATTTAAATTTTAAAACTTCAACCAAAATAGTTTTTAAATCAATAAAATGCATAGAAATTATTTAAATCCACTTTTGGTTATGATGATTAACATTTAAAAAGTAAACACCATGTGTCAAAATCTATAGAAAAAATTCATACATAATTTGGTAATAAAAATTTCTTAAGGAAATTATCTCAACTAAAATGAAATTTTAATTAAAAAAGATTAAAATTCATTTGACATCATCTAACCATCCTTATTATCAATCATAATTAATCTATAAGATTAATAGGATACATTAATAATCATTGGGAATGGAAAACATGAAAAAATCACAACCCTGCAAAATATTTACTATATGAATATAGTATACATACCATATAACATTCCCATGAAACTCACTAGTTCATCTTCCAACTACATTAAATTATGTAATTAAACTAAGAGGTAGAATAAATCAAACTTCTCTTGGAATTAAACCATCCCAACATCTCCTGGAAACTCAAAGCTCATAGTAAAAGGTTTTTTCTATACACTTATTCATACCTACCCATTATATCTTAATGATCATATATATTTTATGACATGAAAAACTTAATAAAAAATATTAATATAAGGATTTCATAACTTTTTTTAATGAACTAGAAAAATCTATCTTTACCTGATATACAATCCAACCCATGGGATGGTCTGAAGGTCATCCTTAATTCTCAGAGTCAAGGAATTAGTGTTTAGGCATCAAAGATAAAATATTGTTAATGGGTTTTCCTAAGATAATATAAATAAATAATTAGTGGAAACATTTTCATAATTTGGTAGGGTGTGTCCATCTATCATATTTTCATGAAAGATCAAAAAATTAGTTTTAAATAAGAAGAAAATCAAATAAGTTATATCAAAAAAATATAACCATCTCATTTTTCAAAACATAAAATATGTATCAAAATACTCAATAAATTTAACAAAATATAAGAAACAAAATTTTACAACTGACACCAAGAACAAAATAAACAATAGAAACACAAATAATGGACAATAGATCTCTATATGAACCAAAGTCACCATCCCATATCATCATTGAATCCAATTAATGAGAAAAAAAAGAGAAATAATTTCAAGAAGCACTAAAAGAATATGAACTTGAGATATCCACTGAGTCAATTGAAAAACCCACTTTCATTTTGGAAACCACAAAACACCCCTCGCCAATAAGAATAACAATGATAACATGAGGAACAATGCATAAAACAAAAAACTTAAAAACTGAAGACTTACTTATAACCTCATCATTGTTTGGGTTAACCTATATCTACCTCCTAAAATGAGCCTACAAAAACCGTTTCTTTCATTACAGTAATCATATTCCACCCATCCTACCTCTAATATAACATTTAATAAAACGAAAAAAGTCATCTGACTATAATGGAAGACTTTACATGGAATAATTTAAAAAATAATCCAAAAGAGACTAATAATGATGAGTATAAATCAATATTATGAAGAAAAAATTTCAAATCAACCAAGAATATAGATTCCATGAAATGTAAGAGAAATAAAGATATCCCCTACCTCAATCCTCAATATGGTTTCTCAATCACAATATCATTTTTTTAGTCTATCATGAGTTTAGTTACATATAACCATCAATGAATCTAATTTCAACCATCTTCACTACCTGATTAACTAAGATCAACACCATCATGATCACTATCTCTACTCCCTACTATTGGCACCTATATAATTTTTTTTTGAAAATCATATAGTTCTTTATATTTAAATTTAAGCATAAATCCAATAAATTTTTTTATAATAAATGATTATAAAAGTGTGTGATTTAGTAAGTCACTCAAACAATCCATCAACATAATATCACCAGGAAAACATCTATTCATCTTTTGATATAACTCAACCAATGCTTTCTAGAGATCAATAACCTTTACATATTGTATTTTTATATGATCCCCCTATTTCTGAATTGTGATCCCCATTTGATAAATTTTTCTTTTCAGTGTAATAAAATCCCTCTGAGTATCTCAAGGTAGGGAGTAACTACAACCATGATTAGATTCTACTACAATCCCTGGTGACCTACCAAAGACCTTAGATGGTTATGGTCCCAAACATATCCCATGCACATGACTAGGATCCTCCATTTTGAGGAATTGACTAAATGGATCATCCTAGGACACGGAGAAGGACAACATGATATTAAAATCCCATAGTTCTTTTATTTTTACCTATAAATAAAATATCAACCATATTTAAATAAACACATATTAACAAAGTGAAAACTGATAATAATTTATTTAAATGAAAAAAGTAATTCATACCCCCAACTTCTTTGGTAGACACATTCACATAACTCCCATCAGATTTCACATGAACATCCAACCAAAGTTTCATTTGGGATAATTGGTGTCCTAAAATATTTGACTATATTAAAAAATATAGATAAAAATTTTATTATATGAAATAGATAATTATATCATATGAATATTTTAAATAATGAAAATATTACCATATTCAATCTGTTTCTAGAAAAACTCTTTGAACTGGAAGTTTGTGGGTAATTGTTTTAGCTCGACTTGACACATTTTTCCTTGAAATTCCCTAAAATAAATAACATTAAATTTAATATTAATGTATGAAATCTCATCACCTTTTCATATGAACATATATATGCATAAAGATATTAATATAATAATATATTTCTCAATACCATATACTTCTCATGGAGATGTCTATCAACAAACACCTTCCACCACTCTCTAAGTATCCCTTCAGGTACCTTATCATACTGATGTTGAGTGGTTAATGATGTATTATTTAATTCATCACATAATATCCATTTAAAATCCTTCCATTTCTTAACCAAAATTTTCATCATTCACTTTTATGCGATAATATCATAAATGGTAAAGTGAAATAACATATGTAAAAATAGATTCATTTTTAAAATATTAGAATTTAATTATATAATGGAATTCAATTGAGCTATAATGTATTAAAATTACCTTTATCTATGAATCAAATAATTTATTCCTCCATGATTGAGTCATATGCCTCCAATCAGAATATGTAATCAGAAGGGTAACCAGATCAACCACCAACTAGATTATAATCTATCCAAATAAACCCACATCATCATACATGCGGACCCTATAATAATCAATAGGGACAAATATCTTCAATCCGTTCTGATTCCATATATCTAAATTGTTAATATTTGTATTTTTAGTAAAATTGTATCCATATTTTATAAAAAGGAAGTCATTAGTATGAAAATGTGAAATAACTTTATTCACATTAAAATTTGTACCTATAACCATCCCCCTCCAATTTTCACATGAAGAAATAGAAGTGACCACCTATTCCCTCACTATAGAGTCATTGAATTATGATCCTTTTTAATTGGGAGAAAATATTTCATATGTTTATTGTAAATAGAAGGAGGGAATGACAGATGTTGATGTAAGGGAGAATAAGGGTGTACCAGACGCTAACAGGGGCAGACTGAGGGTGTCCTAGATGCTATTGGAAGGGAGCACGATGAATTATCAAGGGTATTTGTGGTTGAGGGAACATCAACTGGGAGTAAAATGGGTTTAATTAAACAATTCTTCATTGTAATTAATGTCATTTAAACAACTAAAAATAACTTCAAAACATATATTTTGAAAAATTCATGAAGAAAAAGAAATTTAGAATTGATAACATATGTATAGTGCTAAGAAAAATAATATATATAGGTATTATAATTAATGAATGCACTTACAAAAAAATATAACATTTTTTCAAAATTAAAAAAAAATAGGAATAAAAAATTTTAAATTTGATAACAGATCCAAAGTACTATTAATGAATAACATAAAACATAGGTGTTTGATATGTTAATGGATGGAAACACATAAACTTATTTTTTCTTTCAATCATATTGTTATCTTTCTCTATCATTAGATAATCTACATCTTCCCCCCCTAAAAGAATAATATTTTCAATATCATAATAAAAAAATTAATATGTTTCTTACTATTGATGGGATTCAATTTTAGGGGTCAAATATTCCACTTCATCACCCATATTATACAAGACTCTTTATTTTATGTAAAAAACTACACTCTATCCTTAATTCACAACATCTTCTGAAAAATATATCATTTTCACTTATGATGAGAAGATATCTATATCATGTAATTTATAGTCACTAACATCAATCAAGATAGAGAAATTCATAGAATTAAATTTCAAGGAATCTCTTTTAATACCCCTGGTAATATCGACCAACTTTCATTTGAATAAAAAAAATTGAAAAGCGGTCATGGTAGTTTAATTTGATAATATCAGTATACATTCCATAGTATCCCAATTAGGAAACATTAAATATACCACTATTTTATGTTTTTAAATCATCTTAATAATATAATGTATGATATTTAAATCCATTCACATTATTGGAGTCAAAACAATCTAGCTTATTTTAGAGGGTCTCAAGCTAGAAACTTCAAATATTTTGAAAACTCAGTTTAAGTATCAGTATTCATGAAATATAAAAATTTATAAACATAATTATATTTAAAAAATATTTTTGTTAACCTAATATCCCTATTGGTTGAAATATTTATAACTTACATGACATGGAAACCATTCCACAAGATCTTTATTAACAGTTTTTGTTATATCTTTCTCATTTCATCTTATAATTCTCATTTGAATCTTTGTTTGTATCATGATCTCTTCAATAAATGGATCTAAACTTTCACTATTCATCAGCACATATCTATGCACCTATAAAAATTATATTTCTACCAATGTAATATTTGATATCCTCCAAACTGATTGACTAATAATAATAAAGATTTTTGACTTCCTATGTAGTTTATATTGAGTTGATATTTCATCAACACATCCAACTTTATTGAATCATGTCTCATAATCATCCAAGTATCTATGAAAAAATATAATACATTCATATACTAAATATAATTTAGAAATAGAGCCTTTAGTTGTGCTTTATTTTTATTGTATGATTTCAAATGACCAAGGTATCTACGAAATAAAATAAATAAAACCTAATTACATATTTGATGAAGCTATAAGAATTGTTTGCTTAATTTAAAATAAATATAAATAAAGTACCTATCAATTGGATACGTTGATCGATAATGTACATTCCTTACTTATTTAGATTTCTTGAACAAATGAATAGTTAAATGCATCCTAACAGTAAAAAACAATGGAGGAAATATCATCTCCATTGAAAAATGTTTCAATGAAAATATATCTTCATGGTTTTCAATATCAACTAGTTGTAGAGTTTTCTCGCATAGTTTTCCAAAGAATGTGAAAAATTGTATCACAACTATAGTATAATTTTCAAGTAATAATGTACCCAATGACAATATTAGTAACTATTGTAACAAAATATGTGAATCAGGAATTTTTAATTCATGTAACCTATACTGTTTTAAGTCAACACATCTTGATATATTACTTGAATACTTATCAGATACTATCTCATGATTTAAAAATATAATTAATGCATCATTATTCCTATTTTTCATTACAAAAAATTAATGAATCATGTTTTCCATTATCATATTTCCATAAATCATGCTTTATATTCATTGTTTGTAAGTCCTTCTAATAGTTGAGATAGTCCTTTGTTTTTCAAGGCTCATTAAGTAATGTGAAGATCCAATTTTCATAAACATTATTCTCAAAATTCATAACATCAAGATTATTATGGAACAAATTAAATTCAAAATATTTAAGTTTGAAGAATATAATTTTTTTATTCAACTATTTCATTCTGATTTCAATTGATTATGAACTTCTAACTCATTTCCCACTATCATTCAAATGATTCACCTCACCAAATTCAATTTCAACATTTATAAGTTGTGATAATATTTTAGAACCTATGAAAAAGTTTTGTGGTGGTATAAAATCAATAGAACCATTGAATTTTTACTTGTTCAACCGAAATATATGAGATGCATTGAGAAATCTATGATGACACAAGTAGAACCATTTTTTATGGTAAGGTAGCTGTTCAGGATCAAAATGAAAGTTACAAATAGGATGATCCAAATTCTTGTAAGTGTTCTAACCAGAAAGGTTCTCAAGTATAGGGAATTAACTAATTTTATACATTATGGAATTTTGAATTTTTAACATTGTTCTAGAAGATGCATCATATGTCTCAACATCATTGCTCCATAACTTCTATAATTCTTCAAATAGAGGATGAAAGTATACAATAATATCATTTACATGAATTTGTTTTTAAGTAATAATCATTGAAATGATAAAATATATTTGTTTCATACACATCCATGGGTGTATATTGTAAGGGATCAAAACAATCATCCAAATTCTATATCAGGTGCTTAAAGAACAAAATGGGTTGAACCTATTGGTAGCTAATCCCAATCGAACATTCCTAGAATCAGAGAGTAAATAATTATGTATTGAATCAAATTTATTCCATGATTTTGAATATCTTGTATGTAACATTAACCCATTGTTTTTATTATCTATATAATTCCACTTCATGTGTTTGGTGGATTTCAATGACATGAATAATCTTTGCAATCAAGGTTTTAAAGGTAAGTAACAAAAAAACATTATAGAAGTGTTCTATTTCTTCTTCTTCATAGTAGTATGTTGATTCAAACTTCCAAAATCACCCATTAACTACCATCTAGAAGAAAAAAAATCAATATCGTTTAATTTAATACTCTCCCTAATAAATAATACAATCATTAGGATGATCATGTATTTTTGTGTAATTCAGACCAAGCTTGTTAACAACTTTTTTCATATCATAAAAAGACTTAGGGATCTTAGCTTTAAGAAATATGTAACACAAAAATTTCAATATCATGTACATATATGTACTTTTAATTATATATATAAATTTGATATGATACAAATTCAATAGAAATTAATGTTTGAATATTTTAGATATTCACCATAGCGATCTTAATTTCCATTGCTAACTAAATCAGGAAACACATTTTTCTAATCAGTGATGTTATATCCTAAATTATTCTCTACAACATCAAGAGGAGGATCCAATGATATGTTACAATCTTAATTTGGTTGTCATATAGTTAAACCAAAAAAACATTTTTAAGTTACTATTTATAGCACCCTCAACATGTTTTTCCAATATGTTTTGATTTTGATGAAGTAGGGTTGTGATATCGAAATCATTCTTTATATGGTTTTTCATTTCAATGTCCATTATTGATGAATTTGGGAGATCATTTTATTTATTGAAATAATTTTTAAAGATTTATATAAAGTTAGATTCTCCATACCAAATCTAACATAAATATTGAGCAGATAATTACTTTAATATAAAGTTTTTATAAGATTCATCTCGCTTAAACCAGCTTCTAAATTTACATTTAAGCCATGTACATATTGTTTTTTCATCAATGGATCTATTAGAAATTTAAAAATATAAAAAATTACTCCAATACCTTAGCATAATGTGTGTGTTCTTTGGAAATGTGACCCATATTTTATCCATATATCTCAAAGTTCCTACACATTTTTAAATGAAATTAAAACGCATAAAAAAATATTGTGCCATTTAGATAACAATTACTAATTGTTCAAAATAAACAACATAAAAAATTACTAATTTATTTTAGGGAGAGGGATTAAGTGTGGCTAAGAGGACTTGGTGGCTCTGTAGTGAGGGTTCGACAAAGTTCCAACACATCATTAATTAAAATTAAAAAACATCAAAAATATTATGTAATTTACAAAAAATTACTAATAATTTTAAAATCAATAATATAAAAAAGTTACAAATTTATTCAATGGAAAGGGTGAGAGAGGAGTGGTGAGGTCCTAATGGCTCTATGGTGTGTTCTTAGAAATGTTTCTACACATTATTAAATAAAATTTACACACACAAAAATTATTTCATTCAAAAAATAATTACTAATTTATTTGAAATCAATAGTATAAAAAATTACTAATTTATTTGAGAATGATGGCTTGGGAGTGGGGGAAAGGTATTAGTGGCTCTATGATTAGTTCTATAAAAATATCCTAAACTTTTTTAAAATAAATTAAAACACATAAAAATATTATTTCATTTAAAAAACAATTACTAATTTATTCAAAATCAATAATATAAACAATTACTAATTTATTTGAGGGATTGGGATTGAGAGTGGAGGAGAGGGATCGATGGCTCTATGGAGAGGGCTCAATAGAGAGGGATCGGGGGCTCACCCAATATTGAATTACTATTTTTCCTAAAAACAAACTAGAAAAAATCCCTTGAAATAAGAGATATTATAATAAAATTCTATGTGGTCATTATCCACTAAAATAAATGAAGAACGGATGGAAGGGGACTTGTATACTTACCGTAAAGTATTTATCACACCCAATAGTGTACAAAACGGACCATGGATGAGGAAGACCCACAATGGAATTAAAATGAGGAGAAAAGGTCATGGGATAGGTGACCGTGGAAAATTGGGGGCCAAATTTTCAAGGGTCTCGATGGATCGGTAGTAAGGGGGAACAGGAAAGGGAAGTGGCTGTGAAAGCTTGAGAAGGGGAGTTAAGGGATCAAGGAGTGGAAAGAGGATGGGAGGAAAAATAATTTTTTAATTTCTACAACAAAAATTAGCCGTAGTTTCTAAAAAACTGTAAATAAAATATTTTTATTTTTGTGGTGGTTTCAAAAAGAACCACCAATAAAATAAAACTATTTATTATTTTTGGTGTATTTTTTGTAAATACATGAAAATAAAATATAGTTTCAATTAAAAACTAGTGTTTTTAACCATTCGATGAAAAATCAATTTTTTTAGAAAATTCTAAATAATTATTCCTAAGTTAATTTTGAAATGATGAATCAAAAAATTAAGTTAATTTTTATAAATTAAAATTAAATAATTAAGAAATTGGGATTTTAAATAAAACCATACAATTTATAAAAATCCAACTAGTTTATAAATAAATCATTTTCCTTTTGATTGAAAAATTTCCTAATAATATTATAATGAATATAAATATATATAATATAATTAATGAATGTTAATGTGAAATTAAAATGATTTATCTTAACATCACAAGGGTTGTTACAAATGAATTTTTTTCTATTTCTTACTAAATCCATGAACTGTTTTACGATTGAAATTTTGATAAATGTAATTTCGATGAGTGAACTTATGATAGTATAAAAACAAACTTCACATCACAAAAAAAATCCACTAGAAATCTTGTTTTAGGAAACACCTAAAGAAAACCTCCAGTAATATTTTTTTACTTCCCTAGTTTATAGTGTTCCTCCATTCTCATTCTTTACACCAAAGCCCTGCTGAGGCACAATGTTGCCTCAAAATTTCTTGAACTACTAATTTAGTGAACATATGAACTGGATTTTGTCTAAAGCCTTCTTTAAAAGGTCAATCACTTTCTCCTCTAACAAGTTTCTGATTAAGTGATACTTCTAGTTTATTTTATTTTTACATTCATTAAAAACTATATTTATTATCAAGTAAATCACACTATGATTATTATAAAATAAAATTCCTCTCTCTTGACTTCTTTCAAGCTCCTTCTATAGTTTTTCTAACCAAACCAAATTATTACCTTCCTCTATTATCACTATATGATCTATTTTGATTGTACGTAATATAAAAATTTTATGTAGTCGTGTCATCTAACAAACTATTTTCCCCCCATAGGTAATCATGAAACTAGCCATTATCTATTTCATGTTTTAATCTTCAACAAACTCTGAATAAATAAATCCTTATAACAGATCTTCTTCCCTAAATTAAAAATTTGTATCTTTAATTACTTTCAAATACCTAAGAATCTACTTAATAGATTCCAATTGTTCCCTTCTGATGTTTGACATGAATCGAATCACAACCCACACTAAAAATGTTGTGTCCATCTAATTATAAATAATTTCATGTATTAAGATCCTAACAAAAGATTCATAAGTAAATTTCTCCTTATACTAGTGTTCTTTTTCTATTGAAGGTGCTTATTCCTTTTATATTTTAAAGTGTCTAAAAAAGAGTCAACACTAGTTTTCATCTGATCATTCTATATTATCCACTAATATTTAAAATGTATTATTTTTGTGATAGAACTGGAGTTTTAGTTTTTATAATTCTCTCTATCTCTATCCCCAATATATTCTTGGCTTTCCTGAGATCTTTCCCCATAAAACATTCAAAACATTTATACTTTAATTTCCGAATATTCCTATAATCTAGTCTAACCAAAAACTTGTAATAGACATATAGTGTCAAAATTATTAAAATATCAACATCCTATTTCTTATAATAACCACAATAATCTACATCTTAATTCTCAAATCATTTTTATGATGTAGATTATTGAAACTTCTTATTCCATTTTCATGATTTTTTCTTTGAAACATAATGGATTTTCTTCAACTTACAAACCAAGTTCCTATGTTTGTCTTCCATGAAACCTAAAGGATACTCCATGTATATATCTTCATATAACTTTCCATGAAGGAAATTTCTCTTAACACCCATCTTTTTGAGAAATATTTTTTTAGATACTACTAAATTCGAAACCATGTGGATGGTTGAATGTTTAATTACCAATGATAAGATTTTTGAGAAATAAAAAAGTTACTTTTTTGAAATACTTTGGAAATAATCAATCTTTGTGACAATTTTTTCACCAACTTCCAATTTTAATCGTAAAACCCACTTATTCTCCAAATACTTTTTACCTTCTAGTAATTTTTTTATCTCACAAATTTTGGTTGGTCTTCAATGAATCCCTTTTTTATCTATAGATATATTCCATTGAATTTAATCGTTGAGCATTATTTTTTATTTAGGATATTCTAGATATCATATATTGATTAAGAGTAAAATTTTCATATTATCCTTAAGCCTGTAAACTGGTCTTATCAATCTATTTGATCTCATCAATAGAGTTGGTTGTTCTGAACTAAACTATTCAGGTCGTAAACCCAAAGCCCTATATTTTGATACTTCCACTCAATATTTAGATAACTTTTAACATTTTTTAATTTACTCTGATGAACTTATTCTTGGACTTCTAGTTATTTTAGTATTCTCATCATAGTTATATTTAATTTTTAATCTTCTAATATATTTAATTTTATAAACCTACATTGCAATAGTTAATTTATCCCCTTCAAATACTTTTATCACCAAATTCTTTTCCTTATAAAGAAACATCTCATTAATGATAACATATCTAATCTTGATGAATCATATCCTATAATTATTGAAGTGCATTTTGATTTTTTGATGATGTGAAAAATGGTTTTCATTTGTTTTCAACATGATTGAAGAACTTGATCGAGGTGTTTGAGGTTGTTGAGATATTTTTGAGATGTTTGGAATGAGTTTGAGAAAGGTTGGAGGCAATTTGAAGTAAACATATTTTTTCCATCCTGAGAAATTGAAAAGGCATTGATCATAATGCTTTGATCACCAAGTGTAAGGATTAATTGGATGAATATAATAATTTTCCAGTGAATGTAAGAATTCATTTCCAATTGTATGTCTTTGAGTATGACAATAAGTCTTTAAAGTAATAGCATGATTCATAATATGACATGAGTGTAAGTATTTGACAGTGTAATCCCTTTTCATGACTGAAAGACTTATTCTTTTGAACGTAAGAAATTACAGATTATATGACTTTAATATTTCCACTGTAAGACTTCCAAACTTAGAAAAAATATAAATTTCCATAGGGTGAAAATATGATATTCTAGAATTTAAATATTCTGTAGAAAACAAACCCGACAATACAAGAAAAATTATTTAATTTGAAAATTATCACATATAATATATGATTCAAGACTATTCATGTGAGAATTCCAAAATGATGAATATTTTATATAACTATTTGAAGATTCGAGTTGGGAATGTCTAAAAAAGTACCATGTTTCTCAAAGTGAACTTGATCAAGAAGAAGATCTAGATATTACAATTGGAATATTTTGGTGATGATGTTATACTGATCTTAAGATCCAAAATCACATTCTACTTAATCAGTGATGTAAGTTGGGTTTTTTATTTGAGTTTTTAAAATAAATTCTATGATTTTTTTGTTTTATGAACTGTTTAAATTAAAATGGCATAGTGAGGTTGGTACTATTGAGTCACAAAGTCTCAACTAAAGAAATTTATTTTTCCATCTAGTATTGTTGCATCATAATAAGGAAGAATAAAAACTCCACTGGATATCCTCATGTAAGGTAATTTTGTTCATCTAATATTTGATTTACTTTATTAGGTAGTCTAAATACAGTAGGGGGGAAATGGGAATTATTTAATGATGATTTTCTTTGAAACATTAATCTCTTCCTAGTTAACCTTTTATGAATACTAAGTTCTATGGGATCCATTAATTTATCTTAAATGGAATTAATTTTTAGAAAATTTATGCATAGAATATTTAAGCATAGTGAAGTAATAAAAAAGATGATTTAATAAGTTTTCAAAAGAGAATTGAGATGAAGTGGAAGAGAGTTTAGTAGAGAAAAATATTGTTTGATTTTCGAAGATCAGTTCCTATCATTTATATAAATTTTAGATCAATAATTTAATAATAAAATATGAGGATAAGATTGATAAACAGTTCTACATAGTATCTTTAATAATTGAACAACTATTCTTGAATATTTGAAAAGTATTGATGAGGTATATTTATTAATGATATTATTGAAGAAACCAAGATCTAAAGAAGATATTTCTCATCCCATTTACATATCTTGTATTAAGGCAATGTGAAACTACATAGTCTGGTGTGAATTTTGATTGGCATTGTGTGACATGTTCCAACATTATAAGGTCAAGATTTTTTGTTTCTTATTGTGAAAAATTTAACATTGTGGAGACTAACGAACCGCAACAAGAAGTGGGTTACTCGAGAAGGGTTCAATCCATGTAAATATTATTATATCCATTTCCTTTTTATTTTTTGTATACATAAGTGAGTTTGAGACTCTCTTATTGAGAGAA
Source organism: Viscum album (assembly GCA_963277665.1). Taxonomy (NCBI): domain Eukaryota; kingdom Viridiplantae; phylum Streptophyta; class Magnoliopsida; order Santalales; family Viscaceae; genus Viscum; species Viscum album. Next base: position 2,066,789,781 of record OY728126.1, on the reverse strand, counting down.
TCTAATCATAATAGGTTTCAGGGGTTGATTTAATTAATAAAAATTTGAAAAAACAAATCTCCACTAATTCATTACCCCTTTTTAGAGGAGTGATTTATTCCTAGGAGCTTTATTAAGTATAAGATCCTAGTCCCTCTATTTGATTCAATTAATTAATAAGTATATATACTTTAAATTCTAGGAACAATTGGGTTGTTACATATTTTTATGAAAAAATTATCATAGTAGTAAGAATATAATTTTTTTCATATCTTTTATCCCTTTTCCAAGAAGTTATAGGTGCTACTACTTTTGGTTTTATACCTGTTGAAGTGAATTCTCCAATTAATCCAGAAGACAAATGAAATATTGATAATTAAGTAAAAATTCAAAATTTTATTTCTATGTACTTGTTAGAAAAATTATATATATATTTTATGGGACTTCAATTAGCTAAATAAATCTAGGTAAATATTGAAAGTAGTCATGAAAGGAATGTTAATGTCTAGGAGGCTAAATTAAAAAAATATAGAGAATAAAGTTTAAGAATATCAAGATGGTGGAGAAAGAGAATTTAGAATACTATTTTACTCAGGTAAATAAATTTGTAATTAATATCTAAGGGTTTTTTGAAAAACTTTAGGTCTCTCAACTTTTTAAGAATCTCATGAGGAATTTCTTTAGTTTATCTTGATACTAAGATATCATCTCTATAAGATAGAGAGTATCTTCTCTTGGATGAATTGCATAACATTCTCATGGATTTTAAAATGATACAAATTTTAGCCTTCAAGAAAATGGTAAAAGATGAAATATATTTTAATGCCATGATAAAGTTTAAGAATAAATAACATATTGACAATTCATATTCAACTGACTCCAAAAATGAATAATATGACAAAGACCATCAAGGAATCATTTTCCTTATTTCAATGTGATTCAAGATAGTAAAGAATAAGGGAAAATACAAGTATATACTAAGATTCTATAAATGAAATGGAACTTGGGAGTATTATATTAACAATCCTAAAAATAATAAACCATAGTCTAAATCAGAATATGTTGAGAAATATTACAATAAGAATTAGAATAAATGGTCAAAAGAATCATCTAAAGGTGAAAGAAGTAAAAAGAAATTTCTTAGAGGTGAGAGAGTAAATTTGATGATTAAAGAATATAGAAGTAACCACTTATAAATAGTGAATCTATAATTGAGTATGGTGAGAAATTTATTAATTTCATGTCTCATGTTAAAAAAGGGTTTTACACTACAAGTAGTGAATATAACGATTTAGATCCAACTGAGTTATAACACATGTAGAAGGATGAACTTGAAGCATGTATTGAGTAGTATACTATAATAAATAATGAAAATACAAGGTTATTGAAAGATAATAAGTATATAATTTAATAAAATAATTAGTTTTAAAGGAAATAAGAAACTATTGTTGATGCGACAAAATATTATGGTTTAAATCTATTAAACATGAGAATATTATAAAGGATTTTAAAAAAAGTTTGATTTGAAATATGAATAAATATATAAGAAATAATTTAAGTGTATTGACTCTAAAATAGATAAATAAGTTAAGAGAGGATTTCAAAAATTATATTAAATTCAAATATAAATTCTCTAAATCAGATGAGAGGACTTACAAAAAATATTAGCTTAAAACTACACCTAAAAATATGTTTATAATTATTCTTACACTAAAAAATTAATCTATAACTCAAAATATATTCAATATTGGGCCAACAAAATTGGGGAGAAATACTCACCCATTTATGTTGAATAAAGGAGGAACTCTAGAAGCTCTTTATTGCCCAAATATAAGAAAATTCGAACTGAAAGTGTATAAAAACTACAAAATTATGGATAATGCTGCAGGTATAGTTTTTATTTACCAGGAAGATTTAGGTTTCAAGGGAAATAATGGTGATATAGAGGGTTTGGGAACAAATCCTACACATATTGGTGAAACATATAATTTTCTAGTATGACACATGAGTTCAGGGGAAGTCATCCAAAGGTGGAAAACCCATATCTTCAGAGAAGACAGTAAGGAAAGTTAAATTCTTCAAGAATATCGACTCAAAAAATATTCTAATTTATTAAAAATATATATGGAAGGTGTGAGAAATAGGTACACTATACATAAAAGTGTATAAAAAGTTTACTTGGATAGAAACATATATTCAGAAAGGAAAGGGGATTTAGATTCTCAAAGAATAGATGGAATGCCTTGTTATGGTTTCATGAAAGGCTGGTAGAAAGAAAAAAACATGGATTATTGACTATGATTGACCCTACCACAAGATTAGTGATAAATTAATATTGAATAATATTTAAAACCATTAAGGTGTATCAATTACCTTTTTATTTTATTTCAAAATTAAGGGTGTTAGTTTGGTTGATATTCACTATGATGACCTGAACTGTTATAAATGAAGTTTCTCTTTGTGATTTTAATGGATTATTATGTAATATGGTTATATAAAACACATGAACTTCCGTAATTATATATTCTTATTTAAAATACCATTAAAAATATTATCATTGTTAACATATCTATTAAATACTAATCACATGATTAATCTAAATATAGGGCTTTAACAAATCCAATTGACAGAGACAAAGTAAGTGATGGACTCATCTAGTTGGATTGTACAATATGAATCCCATTTATCAAATATTTTAAGAGAGATAGAATCACGTGGATTTTCCCTTGACCAATCCCATGTTTAAATCCAATAAATTAAGTATGAGAGAAACCATTTACCGGATAATTTCAAGCTTATTGAGATCACATATCTAACTCTGTTTGTCGAACGCCCCCATAAAAGTCTCACCGTCACACACCTTACTCTTAGGAAATATGCTCGTGTAATAAAGAAATATGTATCCTGAACTTAATAATATTTATATTTATATTTTATATAATAATGAATTTGTTTTCATTTTTATTGTTACTTATAAATTATTTTGATTTTCATTCAATTAAACACAAATTGTATTTTTGGGTAATATTCAAATTGAATTAAGGGATTTGTTTTCATTAATTAATGGATTTTTGAAATATATATTATTTTAAGAAAATTTTATTATTAAATAAGTTTTTGTTAATTATAAATGGTCATATAATTTTATGAATTAAAATGTACTTTTTATAAGGTTTCAAAAACTTTTATTGTCAAAACCCAACATTTTTTTCAATAAATATAAAATCTTATTTTAAAAGTGAAAAATCACATATTTATAAAATTATTTAGATAAAATTATTATTATTTTTGGATTCATAAATTTAAAATTATCCAATGGTTATTTTTTCATAATTTTCTAAGATAGTCGAATTTTATGTAAACATTAATTACCGTATAAATATACAGTATTTTTTATGACATCATAATTACCCAAAATGATGTAATAAATACTATAATGGGTATATTCGTCCAAATATATGTTTTACCCTTAAAATAATGTGATTTTAAGTTTATTTTATTAATTTTATTAAGCCTTTATGAATCCTTCAAAATATATAATTTATTTTATGATTTTAATTTCTTTTGTTTAAAAATGTTATTAATCTCCACATAAGAAAGGGTAATATTTTAATAAGTTAATCCCTTTTCCTAATAAAATAATTATAACCTATACAATTTGGAAAAAACTCTGGGAATGTTTTTGGTTTGAAATACTTTATTTTGTAGAATCCAAAACCAAAATATTAAATAAATACCTCTCTTTTCTAATATAAACCCACCGAAGCTCCCACTTATATTAACAAAAAAAAATTATAGAATTACCTTACTCTGGAATTCTTTCTCTATAATCCTCTCCTGGTTCTCCTAGCTCTCAATAATCCCCTTTCAAGATTTTGGTTTCATACTCTTAAGGTAAGGGATCCTCTCTATCTTACTTTTATTCAGGAATTTATTCTATCTTGTGACCTTTTATTTTTAAGTTACTGATGATGGGGTATGTTTCAAACCTACCAAATATTTCCACTATTATATTTAAATGATGAGAGACCCCTTTTTCACTCATTAAACCTACCATTTACACCCGTTAACATGTCGTAATTTCGTAAGGGTTCTTTCCTTTCTCATTTTTATCAATGATTATTTACCTTGTTATTCCCTTTTATTTTCAATTACTAATGATGGGGAATATTTTTTAACATCCCCCATAATGCCCTTATTATTTAAAGATTATGAGATACCCCTTTCTCTCTCATTAATCCTCCCATGTACATCCATTACCATGCCAAAATTTTGGAATCATCGTATCCTCTCCCTTTTTCTTCAAGCTTATTTATTAACACGTGCCTTATTTTTTATAATTATAAATGATTGTAAATGTTCCTAAATGTCCCCATTATTGTCCAATTCATTTTAAAATTATTAGAGGCCCATTTTTCTTTCATCAACCCATTTTATGAACTTTTATGTTACGTCTTTATGCTGCTGAGTTTTCACTGCGATTTTCTATGAAAAACCAAATGTATAGTGAATAACATACCCATTTACTATCAAGGGAGTTAACTTTTATGAACATATACCTTTTTATTGGGTAATTAAATATATTTATTCTATACTCTTTGATTGTGGAATAAATTATTATGATGAATGAATTCATATTTTATGATATATGTGGCACACTTAATCATGAGAATTAAATAAAAGTGACAGGTGTGCCCATAATTATATATCACTCTAATGAATTGGGTAATGTTTAGTATCATGATACATCATGTTGGGATAGGGTTTTACCTAATTACTTTATGGGAATTTTTCCGTTATTATGTCTTGGTAGTTTATCCTTGACCTATGTTTATGATGCAATGTTTTGAGTTGTTTCCACATTTCCCATGTTATGATTATCATGCTATATCATGCAATATTATTAATATTACTTTATGCCTCATTGATATGCCTTATATAACATGTATTTTTAAATTAATTTTATTCCACGTTTATTACCTTACCTGGATTTATGGTTCACCCATTTCTTATGTGTAAATTTATGTAATTAAATCATGTATTATTGTGAAATAAAGAGAAGGGTTATTATAACTGGTATCATAGTAAAACTTTAGTTATTTCGGGGATTAGGATCAGAAAAAACTAGAAAAACCCTTATAGATAAGACTAAGTATGAGAATACTTCCCTAAAATTTTACTGAGTATAGAGTATGTGTTTCATAAAGAAAATTATCCCTTTCTAGATACTATAAGTGGATGTGGTTCTTAAACACATGTACCTTGGAGTAATAAATATGATAAGGTGTTTGGGGTTAGACTTGGGGTAACCTGGTACATAAAAATAGGCCTAACTGCACACCTGTTTTGACACTCCCTGGGGATATTCTTTAGTAATTCATAAGCTAATTACAAACCATTATTAAGGGATAAAAAAGGACCATAATAATATATGTTTTGAAATAGATCATGGATAACATAGATTGAAGCCTAGATTTTATATGTTAAGGAAATACATGTAACTTATAAGTTATCCATTTAATGTCATTGGATTATCCTTTATGTCTTTAGTAGTTTAAAAATAATCATCCCTAATTTTCCTTTTATTCTAGCCAATGGAAGAAAATATGATGAATTGTGTAAATAATCAATGTGAGAAGAAATGTGATGACTTCCCTAATGAGATGCCCAACCCGATGGGATAAGGAAGCGCAGACTTCATGATGATACTCTCTCATCTGACTCAGGTTTTTATTAGAATCCTAGATCAGGAGGAGCATCCAAATCCCCCCAAAAGATAAAAATAAACAATCGATAGCTTCATGCGAAATATCCCTGCTACTTTCAATCAACCATTTGATCCCTTAATAATTGAACAATGGATCAAATCCATTGAAAATATCTTCTTCATCCATCAATTCTCTGAAAAATATAAGGTTCTTTTGGATATTTATTTTATGGAGGTTGAAGCTCATCAATGGTTTACATTGATAAAATAATATGAATCTTGAGGAAGTGATCGAAGAAATGGTGTGGATAGATTTCCAAAAAATGTTTTTTGATAAATATTTTTTTTGCAACCTCTGACATAAAATGGAAATGGATTTCCTTTCCCTCAAGAAGAGAGATGATTACTCTATCAGGGCGTATGAAGAAAACATCACAAGGCTTGCACGGTACACCTCCGACTTTGACATTACACCTGAATGAAAGGATGTCCAATTATTTGGTGGGATAAAACCTAGCCTACAAAAATACCTAGTGATATGTGACTTTGATATATATGAGGAAATTGTTCGATGTTCCCTCAAAGTCAAATTGGAGATTTGAAAATCTCAGGTGTATCATGGGGATAAGAAGTAGAAAGTGGAGATAAATTCCAGTGTCCTAATAGAGATGTATAGATGGGCCAATAAATTTTATCATCCCAGTTGCTTAAGGTGCGGGAAAAACACTCCAGAAATTTCCTGAGGGGGACAATGAAATTGTTTAGGAGCAGAAAGGAAGGGAACCAATCCAGTGATTACTGACAAGAGAAAACTTCTATTGTGATATAGTAAATTAATTCGCTAGCCAACCCTCAACATATTATTCATTCCCAAAAATGCAAGGAACTAGGGCATTTTGAAAACCAATGCACTAAGCCAAGGGTTTTTGGAGATAACCAACAACCTCCAATGCATCGAGGGAAATATTTTTCCATCACTACCATCAATGTGAATTGTAAAAATGAAGTGGTGACAGGTATACTAGTTATTCCTTAAATAATAGTGAACATATTTTTTATTCTTGTTCTATACATTCCTTAATATCAGGAAATTTTAGTAGAACTATTCAAACACCACCAAAAATCATGGAAGTAGAGATGACAGTTAAACAGGAGAATGGGGAAATTATTTCATCCCATGTATATAACTCCTCCCCTGTTAAATTTTGTGTGATGAATTTCATATTAAACCCTTTCATCCTCACTTTGGTGTAATTTGATGCAATTATGGGCATGTATTTACTTTCACTATATAAATACAATATAAATTTCCCTAAGAAGGAAATCAATATTCATATTGTGAATCATCCTCAGGTTCTGTACAAATTCATTGAGAAGGATGAATCTTCTTTATCACCATTATCTCAAGCATGGATATTATTTCACTATAAGAAAGAATATCTAGATAAAATAATTGAGTCTAAAGAAAGAATCACTCTTGAAGACATGCCCATTGTGAGGAAATATGCTGATGTGTTTCCCAGGTAATTTCCTAGTCTGTCTCCTATCTGAGATGTTGAATTTTCGATCGATATTATACTTGTGTCATTACCATTATCCAATACTGTATATAGAATGGTTGTTGTGGAACTTAAGGAGCTGAATAAAAAACTATTGGAGAATCTGGATAAGGGTTTCATATGCCCAAGTGCTTCACCATGGGGTGCGCCTATCCTCTTCATCAAGAGTAACAATGGGTCAACATGCCTTTACATCATTTATAATGAGCTCAACAAAATCATGATAAATAAAAAGTATCCCCTATCCCGTATTGATGAATTTTTTGATCATCTATGTAGAGCACAATACTTTTCCAAGGTGGATCAATGGTTGGGATATTACCAAGTTAGGGTAAAGGAGGATACCCCCAAGACTACTTTTTCATACAAGGTATGGGCACTATGAATTAATATTAATTACTTTAGGACTCACTAATTCTCCAACAATATTCATGGACATGATAAATATATTCTTTAGATATTATCTCAACAAATTGTTTGTAGTATTTATATATGATATTATAATTTACTCCAAAAATTAATGAGGAGCATTTTCATACTGTGATAAAGACCTTACTAATGGAAAAGATTTATTCCAAGTACAATAAATGTGAGTTCTGGTTGAACGAAGTCTCTTTCTTGAGGAATATCATCACATGAAATGGGATATATATAGACCCTTTGAAAGCTGAAGTAATTTAAGGATGGATGAGGCAAACATCTATGACAGATATTCATAGTTTTTCTTGGGTTTCTAGGTATTATCTCCGATTCATGAGAAATTTCTCGCAGTTGTCAAACCCTCTCACCAAACCAACTCGGATGGGAATCAAGTTTAATTGGAATGGTGAATGTGAAGAAATATTCAAGGAGTTAAAAATAGTCTTCTCATTGCCCCTATTCTTAGACTACCCTCATGTGGATGAATTTTCATGATATTCAGTGATGCTTTGAAGAAGGGCCTAAACTATGTGTTGACACAAAATGAAAAATTCATTGCTTATACTTAAAGGCTATTGAATGTTCATGAATAGAACTACCAAACACATGATCTGGATTTGGCTATAGTGATTTTATCTTTAAAAATATGTAGGTATTATCTATTTGGGGAGAAATGTGAAATATATAAGGATCACAAAAGTCCTTAGTATATATTTGCACATAAATATCTAAATACAAGACAATGAAGATGGTTAGAGCTGATAAAAGAAAATTAATACTCAATTAACTACTATTCTATGAAAGAACATAAATTGTAAATTTCTCTAAGATGAAAGGATTTGGAAATTATATCATTAACGATAATTTAAAGGGACTCGATCTTATTATATTTTGAAATGATAAACTTGGGAATAATAAGGTAAGGAACATCATTAATCCTTTCAAAAATTATTTCTCAAATATATCTTATAGAGAGGTTAAAGGATGTTCAAAGAGTTGATGTGGGAATTTTGAAAAAAGTGTAAACTATAAGGAAATGGAAATCTATTAAGTTTAATGTTAATGATAAAGGTGTTTTAAGATTTTATTCAAGACTGTGTGTACCATAAAATCATGAGTTAAAGGATTTGTTGGATGATTCACATAGATCAACCTTCTCTATCCCCCTAGGAAGTACAAAGATTCATTTAGATCTCTAATAACAATATTTGTGGGAAAATATGAATAAATTTATTACATAATTTACATCAAAATGTCTTGTATGACAGCAAGTGAAAGTGGAAAGTGAAAAATATAAGGGGATGATGCAACCATTACCCATACCGACATGGAAATGGAAAAACATCAACATAGACTTTTTCACTGATCTTCCAAAGACATCAAGGTGGAATAATGCAATATGGGTTGTGGTGGATCATCTTACAAAGACTATACACTTCATTTTAATACGAGAGAAATTCTCACTAGATCTACTTGCACAGATATACATCAGGGAAGTGGTCAGGCTGTATGGAGTACCACTATCTATTATATTCGATCAAGATCCAATATTAACCTCTACATTCTTGATGAATCTCTATAACACTAAAAATAATGAGTTGAACTTCATCACATCCTATCACCCTCAAACTTATTTCCAATATGAGAAGAAAATATAGAAACCTGAGGACGTGTTGAGAGCATGCTAAATAAATTTCAAAAGTGGATGGGATCAACATCTTCCTTTGGTCAAGTTCTCTTACAACAATAGTTTTCACTCGATCATCCAAATGTCTCCCTATAGAGCCCTTTATGGGAAGAGGTGAAAGACACCTGCATTCCTGGATGAAGTTGGGGAATGAAATCTACTAGGTCCTGAAATGGTTGAGTAAATAGTGTAAAATGTTAAGACCATTCATCTGTACATGAAATTTTCTTAGGGTCGATAAAGTAGTTATGATAACAATCATCTAAGAGACCTAGAGTTCGATGTTTGAGACATGGTATACCTCTGTATATATCTATGAAATAAAGTGATGATATTTGGGAAGAAGGGAAGGCTTAGTCCAAGATACATCGACCCCTTTGAAATCCTTGATCGCATCAGAGTGGTGGTCTATCAACTTAGACTCCCACATAACCTATCTCGAGTTCATGATATAGTCCATGTATCACTCTTGAGGAAGTACATACTTGACCCCTCACATGTACTCAATATAGATGTGGTACCATTGGAGAATGATCTTTCCTATGATGAGTAGCTGGTGAAGATCTTAGATGATAGAGACAAAGTTCAAAAACAAAAAAAGGTAATGCACCTTGTCAAAGTTCTATGGAGAAACCACATGTTTGAAGAAGTGATGTGGTGACTGAAGGTAGTGATAAGATAGAATTACCCTCATCTGTTTTAAGGGTGGTGAAATGAAAATTTCATGGGCAAAATTTCTCAAGGGGGGAATATTGTAACACCTGAACTATTATAAATGAAGTTTATCTTTGTGATTTTAATGGCTTATTATGTAATATGGTTATAGAAAACACATGCACTTACTTAGCCATATCTTTGGATTTAAAATACCATTAAAAATATTACCATTGTTAACATAGCTGTTAAATATTGATAACATGATTAATATAAATATAGGGATTTAAAAAATCCAATTAACACAGAAATATGAACTGATGACATCATCCAGTAGGATTATACCCTATGAATCCCATTTATTGGAGTTTTTGATGGAGATAACATCACTGAGCTTTTCACTTGACCAATCCCAAGCTGATATCCAACAACATAAGTATGAGAAAAACTTTTTATGGGATAAGTTCAAGGTCGTTGAGATCATGACCCAAACCATGTTTATCAAACACCCCCATGAAAGTCTCACAGTCGTACACCTTAATATTAGGGAATACACTGGTGTAATAAAGGGATATGTATCATGAAAATAATAATATGAATATATATATTGTATACAATAATAATTTTTTTCATTTTTATTGCTACTTATAAATGATTTGTATTTTGAATCAATTAAACAAAAATTGTTTTTTGGGTGATATTAAAATCCAATTAGAAGATTTTTTTAATTAATTAATGTATTTTTGAAATAAATATTATTTTAATAAAATTTTAATATTAAAAAAAATTATTAATTATAAATGGTCATATCACTTTTATGAAAGGAAATGTACTTTTTATAAGGGTTCAAAAACCGTTATTGTCAAAACCCATCATTTTTTTCAATAAATGTCAAATAATATTTTAAAAGTGAAAATAAATATATTAAAAAATTATTTAGATAAAATTAATATTATTTTTGGAATCAGAACATCAAAATTATCCAATGGTTAATTTTTCATAATTTTCTCAGACAATCGAATTTTTGGGTACAAATTAAATACCGTATAAATATACATTGTGTTTTTTGAAATAATAATGAAACAAATTTGATGTAATAAAAACTATAATAGTTATATTCGACAAATATATATTCCCATTAAAATAATTTGATTTTATATTTATTTTATTATTATGCCTTTTTGAATCCTCCAAAACATATAATGTATTTTATGATTTTAAATTAACTTCTTTAAAAATGTGACTCAACTCCACATAAGAAAGGGTAATATTTTGATATTTCTTCCATTTTCCTAATAAAATAATTAAAACCAATCATCTTTGGAAAAAACGTGGGCAAAAACCATGGGAAGGTTTGTGGTTTGAAATATTTAATTTTGTAGAGTCCAAAACCAAAATATTAAAGAAATCCCTCTCTTTTTATATATAAACCCACCCAAGATCCCACTTTTCTTCAATAAAAATACTTGGATCATGACCTTACTACACCATACTCTTTATATAATCCTCCCAAGGTTCCCCAAGCTCCCAAGAATCCCCTTTCAAGATTTTAGTGTCATACTCTTAAGGTAAGTGATCCTCTCTTTCTCCCTTTTATTCAAAAATATCTCCTATGTCATGCCATTTTATTTTTAATTTACTAATTATGGGTTATGTTACACCTATCACATATTGAAATTATTGTGTCTAGATTATTAGATACCCCTTTCTCTCTCATTAACCCTCTAATGTACACCAGTTACAATGTTGAAATTTTATAGAGGTTTTTTCATTCTCATTTTTATAAAAGTTTATTGATCTTTTTATCTCCTTTTATTTTAAATTAATACTTATAGGGTTTGTTTTTGAAACTCACCCATATGTCCTTTTTTATGTAAAAATTAATAGATACCTATTTCTCTCCCAATAACCCTCCCATGTACACCCATTACCATGCCAAAATTTTGTAAGCATCCTTTCCTCTCCCTTTTTCTTCATGCTTATTTATTATCATATGCGTTATTTTTTTCTAATTATAAATGTGTGGAAATGTATTTAAATGTAACTATTACATTAATATTCATGTACAAATTATGAGAGATCCATTTCTCTCTAATCAACCCATTTTATTAACTTTTAAGTGACACCATTATACTGCTGAATTTTCACCACAATTTTCCATGACAAACCAAATGTGTAGTGAATACCATACACATTTCCTATCATGGGTGTCCAATTTTATGCACCTATATATTTTTATTGGGTAATTACATGTATTTATTCTACACTCCTTAATTGTGGAATAAATATTATGATGAATGAATCCATTTTTTATGATCTATGTGGCACACTTAATCATGATAATTGAATGAAAGTGACAGGTGCACCATGAATTATACAGATCTCCAATACATTTGGTAATTCTTAGTATCGTGATATGTCATTTTGGGATAGGGGTGTAACTTATTCCATTATGGTACTTTGTCCACTAAGAATTCTTGGCATTTTATCCTTGACCTATGTTTTGCATGTATTGTTTTAAGTTGTTGCCACATTACCCATGTTATGATTGTCATGTTATATCACACCTTATTATTCATGTTCCTTTATGACTCGTTGATATGCCTTGTTTAACATGTATTATTATCTTCATGCTATTCCATATTGTTTCCCTTACTGGGCTTTATGGTTCACCCCTTTCTTATGTATTTTCCCCAAGTTATCCAATGTAGTTTCAAGCTCAAGCATTTTAAAGAAGTTTTCAATAAAGATGTTGTAATTGATGTTTAAATTTGTAATGAAATGTACTTAATTCCCAAATAGACTAAACCTATTGATATTTTGGGTCGTATTAAGTGTAATTTTATGTAATTAAATCATGTATTATGGTGTAATAAAAATAAGGGTTGTTATATTCACCTCAAAACTTGAGATCAAATGATGTTTTTTATATATAAGGATTGAATTATGATCTCTTAAGTAATACTCATCTATATTCTAAAAAAGTGTGTTTGGTTTATTTTTTTTCAAAATATTAATATGAGTTTATAGTGAAAGTTACTTAATAATTTTGGATAACATTGTGATATTATAATTAAAGAACATTCCTTATGGGGTGTAATAATGTTTACTTAACTATGTTAGGAAACATTCCTTACATAGTCAAACAATGCCATGTTTTTCTTTAGGTTCCTAACATCTTAATGTTTATCATGATCCAAGAACATTTTTTACACCTTTTTACAAAGTGATATAATTATAATGGGGAAAAGTAAAACATGAGAGATATTAAATATTAAGTAGAAGTACAAAGTTCAATATATATTTATCTGGTAGACTATGTGTAAGAAAGTTTCATAACATGATCGAATGGACAGAACAATGTTATCTGAAAGACTAGTTAGAAATGTTCTTATCAGTCAAAGGTCCGAGTTAAAAAGTTTAAGCTAAATTCTATGTGTAGTTTTTCATATTAATGTATGTACATAACCTATGTTGAATGAATGAAAAAGGGGTAGGAGAATGTATGGAAAGAACTATGAATTCTATGTAAAGGTAACATGTACTTTTTGTTACATATGTAAAGGTATCACATGAACTACATAATGGTAGTAAAATATTCTTATGAACTAAACAATGTTCATCTATGTAATGGTCAATTATTTTTTACCCAACTTGTACAAGAGTACTGACAAAGCTATTGAATGGATTAAATCCAACTAGAGTACCTAATAAATAGGATAATGAAGTTTAAATAGTTAGATTCCAACAGGAAGACACTCTGAAGATCCAATGAATAGATATTTCCCAATGAAATTGGATGGAGAAATGTGAATTAACTTCTAGAAGATAAAGGAGTTTAAAGTTTAAGATGAATTTTATTGTTGTTGAACAGAAAAACATCAGACTTAGGTACATGATTTCATAAGATATAAGATCCTATAAAGACATACCAGCCTTATATTCTATATAAGAATGATCAGACATAGGTTATCTAATCCAAAAAATATATATTACCTATGAATTGAACACATCAAAAAGAGGAATAATGATCCACCAAATGGATATATGAGATTTCATCAAACACACATATACCAAGCTTAAAAAAAAGGTTTCCTAACAAAGGGAAACCTAATAGAGGCATGTTGGACAAAGAATGATGAACATGTAACATCAGATAGAGATGTTATAACAAAGGAAATATATATACATACTCCAGATAGAGGATTTATTATAATATTTACATAAACTATGTAAATTTCTTAATAATAATATGGTGTACTGATAGATTGATATTTTTTTATCTTGTTGAGGTTAAGGAATTATGTATAAGTTCCTTAAAATCAATTTTAAGGAAGTTTGAAGAAAATGTAAGCTTTCATGAAACTTCAAGAGTATTCAAGAATTTTATAGAATTATTGATAAGCTCTTAGTGAAATTTAATTGAGAGGATTCTTTGAGATACAATGTTTTAGTGAGTGGAAAATTCATTTCAGTTACTGACCAAACCTCTGAAAGTACACCTATATAAAGGGGTAAAAAAGTATAGAAAGGTAAAAAAGACCTTTTTATCATGTGGAGTAGATGAATTACTGAAGATATTTTATTGTGAGTTTCCAACCAAGGTTCTTTCCAAGTTGAAGAAGAGTTATATCATATTCAGTTTCATTAGATAAAACAGAACATGCAATGAACCATGAGTCATTAGATAAAGTGGGAGCAAAGGGAGATTATCTAATTGAGTTTATAATTAGTTGAAGGATTTGGAGGTGTACTAGAACAAAATTTCTTAATTGGAAAAAAATTCTCATACTAATAACATCATACATATGTATATTACATATAATATTCTAGACCAAAACACAATGAATGGCATTTAATGGAGACATTCTCGATGAAGTCATCATACAGAGGGTATACTGTATGGGTTCAATTAGGTGAAAAATTTCTAAGTTTGATTTCTAGAATACATTTAGGAAAATTTTAAATTTAGATTAACCAGATATTCTAAAAACCAGGATGAAATTTTAAGTCTAATAGCCTCTTAAGAGAGTTTTTAAAGATCTTGAAGATTGTAAATAGGTGAAGGTTATCCAAATTTATTCTAATGGAAGAGAAGATATTTCTATAGTATATAAAAAAAAGGAAAAAACTTATATCTAGAGGATCACCATTTACTAAAAAGTTTTGTTAATTGGGGGATGACTAGATTTGAATAAATAGAAGATAGTTAGGAAATTTGGGGGTATAATAAACTATAGAATAGGAGCTAATTAATGGGGAGTAAAACCAAGGTTATTGAGATGAACAATTTCAAGGTTGTATATCTAGTTATTTCATGTTCCTTGTTATCCTATGAATATAGTAAATGAATCCATGTTTATAGGAGTAAATAACATAGAAAGGATTAGTTATTTTACTAAACCTTCTAAATATCATGTGTTGAACTCTATTTATATTTATTTAATATAAAAGGAGAGGTTTAGATTTATATATTATTGCATCATAAGTCGAACAATTTTTATAGGTAATGAAAAGTTTCTTTATAAAGTTAAGAAACATTCCTATTAAAGAAAAAGTAAAAGTTATAACTAATTCACCCCTCCCCCTCTTAGTGATTTTACATTGATCCATGGTAACTTCAATCTTTTTAATGATGACTATGAGGTTATTTTCAAGAATAACACTTGGGTCATTAAAATCTTAAAGGATGTAAGTATCATTACTCAAGGAATAAAAAACAATGATAATCTATTTTTGATAGGATATCATACCAATTAATGATACATGAGTGAAAAATATGAAAGTTTGTTATAGTATAGATAGATTTACCATTTGGGATAAAGGAGTTTGAGTAAAATTTTGAGGCATGAAGTTGTGAGAGAATTTCCCAAGATGAGGAGATAACAAGATGATGTGTGTGCAACATGCCAAAAGGGAAAGATGACTCAAAAAATTATTAAAAGGTAGAGATTCTCTCTACCAAACCACTAGAACTTATTCAAACTGATTTATGTAGTAACGTGAGGTAAAAATCAATAATAACTGAGTGATATTTCGTCACATTTATTGATGATTTCTTTTAAATGACTAATGTGATGTTCCTCAAGCCTAAAATTGATATATTTGATATGTTTGAATCTTTTAGAAGATAAGTAGAAAATTAATTGGGGATTCACATTAAAAAATTGAGATCTAATAATAGGAAGGAGTTTAAATGTGATGTATTTTAAATTTACCTTACTAAACATGTAGTCAAGCATCAATTCAGCACACCGTATACACCCTAAAATAATGGGTTTTCATAGAGAAATAATGTGATTATTATTGACTTGGGTAGGGTAATTCTATATCAAAATAAAATTTCAAAATAATTTTGGAGAGAGTTTTTGTGTGTTTTTTTACTCATACAAAACAAATGTCATTTGAGACCTAAGACACATTTAACTCTATATGAAATGTGGTATAAAAAAATATCAATTAGTTTAAAGTGTTTATAATTACATGTTTTATACATATCAATGGTTACAATATAGTAAAGGTTTAATATAGAGTAAATGAAATGATATTTATGGGGTAATTATTTGGAGGTAGTGGGTGTAGACTCTCGAACAAATGTTTTCATAAGCTTGTAGACTATTCATATGTCAAGATTTTTTTAAACTAGTGAAAATACCATCATTTTGTTCAACAATATTTCATATATTTAGATGAAAAAACATATACATATAAGATAAGAAGGAAGAAAAGGCATCAGATATTAGAACACCATTTGGTGGTGTTGATTCAAAACATATTGATAAAGAAGGAGGTGTTTTGAGTAGTGTAATGAATCCATCATAGAGGCTAAAATTTATGTTGATTTTGAACATATAATTTATTAATAAGGAGATCTTGTACAGATAAGAAGAAGGATAATTTTTGGAAATGACATAGCTCTCATATCACATATTGAACTGAAAACAGTATCTTAATCTACTAAGCATGTTTAATGGGTACAAACCATGAATGAATAAATAGATTGGATTAAGAAAAAATCAACTATGGATCTTGTCCCTAGACCAAAGGATAATAATTTCATTGAAACCAAATGGGTATTTAAAAATATATTGAATGAGAAAGATACTATAATATAAAACAATTCTAGGTTGGTATGTAAAGGATATACTCAAATGGAAGGAATTGAATTTTAAGAAACCATTTCTCTAGTATAAAGGCTTGAAAAAATTAGAATATTTTTTATTTTGGATGCACATAAGCACTAAAATGTGTATAAAATAGATTTGAAATTAGATTTTTTAAATGGTGACCTTGAGGAAAAATTATTTATTGAACAACGATATGATTTTATTCTATATGTTGATGGGGGCACGGTGTAAAGACTAAGAAAATAATTATATGGATATAAATAGGCTCCTAGATCTTGGTATTTAAAATGTGATAGCTGATTAAAGAAAATATAATTCAATAAAAATAATTTTAATAGAAATTTGTATAAAAAAGAGCTACCTCAAGGTTCATTTATTTTCCTTGGATATGTTTATGATATTATATTTAACATTGAAAATGTGACTCTTTGTGAGGAATTGTCTATGTAAATGAAATAATAGTTTGATATATATTTACTGAGAGAACTAAGATACCTTTTGTGTTACATATTGAGAAGAATTAAAATTATATATTTCTATCCCAATAAACATATGCTTGAAAAAGTTTAGTATAAAAGAATACAGAGAGGTTTAAACACATATTCTGATTCAAACAAAACTATAAAAAGATGAGTATAGCGGTATGGATGACCAAAGGACTCATTTTAAATCTATTGTATTTAAAAACCATAAGAATGCATATAGCCTTTATCATGAAACTTTTTTATCATATTTAAAGTGACCCTAGAGAGTCACACATTTTTGTGGAAAAGTGAATATAGGGATATGTTAGGGGAACAATAAATTATGGCTTTGTTTAAAAATTCAATTCATATTTGATGTTGTTTGAATACACTAATACAGATTGGGTAGGTGATTATATAGACATAAAATCCACATCAGGTGAGAATTTCTTCATTGGAAAGGGTTGTGTAAGATAGTATATCCAGATGAATAGATCAATAAAACATAACATATCCAAGGTATAATATGTGGTAGATACTCAAACATGTACACATGTATTATGGATAGTTTTATAGTTAGCATACTTGATTGTTTCAATTACGAATCCATTAAGGATTTATTATGTTAATCAAAGTGAAGTTAGTATTTCAGAGAACCTTGTACAATACTCTATATCCAAACATATAAATATCAAGTATAATTTCATTAAAATAAATATTGTAAAATAGAGATATCAATATTGAATATATATCTACACATAATCAACTTGCAGATATCTTCAAAAAAATACATGTCAAGAGAGAGGTTCTGCAAGTTGAGCTTATAAATGTATGTTTAGCCCTCTCCTCTTTCTTGATTAAAAGTGGCACTAATTCCACACAAGAGGTTTAGATTGTATTCAAAAATGAATATAAATAGTGTCACAACTCTATATCATAGGAGGATTGATCACTCTTATTTCATCTGAAGATGTGTTTAATGTTGAATGGGGAAATTTATTAAAAGTGAGATTTTATGCATGATTTGAGGGTTGTATGTCTTGGGGGGAGTTCATCAATGTTAGTTGGATAATTTTTCTTAATATTGATTTATGAATTTCTCTAAAAATCATCTGGTTTTGTGGTGTAAGAAACTTCTCATATGAGATAGGTTGTGATATGATGATTCTTATGATGAAGTTTGATAAGGTGTGAATAGATTTGAGATTATATTAAATAGTTGATAGATTTTTTCAATAAATTTAAAATTGGTAGATTAAAGTATCTTTGTATTTTTGGATGATGTGATTAATGGTTTTCATTTTTTTCAACATGATTAAATGCTCTCTCATTTTCATCACTTTTTTGGCACACTATGTCTGACAACACAATCCCCAAGCCCTAGAAAATCATCAAACTTTGATGCCATTGTATAGATGTGGAATGAAAATCACTTATGGTCATTTCCATACAATTGAAATTATTCTCAGTGGTCGATCGACATCTTATGCATAAGTTGAATAATCTTCCATCAATTTCATTTCATTTAAGGCACAAAGGTTTTTAAGGTTGTTGATTATTTTGAAATTTTTAGGATGTGTTTGAGAGTGGTTAGAGGTGATTTGAATAATTTTTTAATCTTTTATAAAAATTGGAAGACTCCATCCATCTTAATATGTTGAAAAAGTATTGATTATAAGTATTTGAGTGTCGATAATAAGGCTTAGAGGGAAAAGCGTAAGACTTTTCCATTAAATGTAAGACTTCATGTCTGAGTGTAAGTCTTTGACCTTATCATAAGTCTTCAACCTAAGACTTAGATTCATCATATGACATGAAGATAAGTCTTTGAGAGTGTAACCCTTTTCCATGAGCTCAAGCATTCTCGTATTGAATTTAATACTTTACAGAGCACATGAATTTGATCTTCCTAGAAGATGACTACTATACTTAGAGAAATTTTGAGTTTCTACTAGGTGAAATTATGAGATTCCAAAATTTAAATATTCTAAAGAAAACAAACCCAACAATGCAAGAATCGATATTTAGTGTTCGAACCATCATAACTAAAATGTTATTTAAGTTGATTCATGTGAGATTTTTAAAATTACTATTATTTTTGATATCTGCTTTAATATTTGATATGAAATATACGAAAAGTTACTGTGTTATTTGAAGTTAAACTTATTCAAGAAGAAGATATGTATATTACATTTGGAATATATTTATGATAATGTTGTACTTGTCACACCCCAACCTATGATATTATTTTATTTTAATTTTTTTTCTACCTTTAAATATTTTTTTGGGGGTTTGGGTGAGTCCCTGAAAAAAAACTTCTTTTAGTCTTTGTTAAAAAGTGCGCTTTTTGACGTGACGTCATTGGGCACGTGAGCATAGCATGTTTTGGAAACCCCATGTGGCTCCGCCCGGGTACCTGTGCGTCTTGGTCATCCTTAAAAAATTGAAATGAAAAGTTTTTATATTTTAATCACATAATAATTGTTTTGTCATTTAAGGTTTTTATTGTGTTAATGATTTTACTAATATTGAGATAATATAAATAGTTTTATTATTTTATTATTATTATGATTCTTCTTCTTATTATTATAATTATTATTTTTGTGAAAATTATTAATTATTATTACAATTAAGAAGTTTAATAATTATTATTAGTAGTAGTATTATCTTTAATCTTATTGTAATTATTATTTTCACTATTATTATTATTATTATTATTATTATTATTATCATTTTTTTATTTGCTTGGTTTTTTTTTGTAGGGTTTCGGCGCACCATCTCTCCAATTAAGCCCCCCTTTTTCTTTCCTGTGTGCGGCGCAAGAAGCCCCAGCCGCCTCCCTCATTTCTTTCCCCCTCCCCATCAGTCTTTCCATCTCCACGCAGCAAGGACTTGGTCCTGCTTTTTCCAACGACCCAGTGTGCCCCCCTTGTTGCGCATGAGCAGGCCGACGCAGCCCTGCTACTCGGTGCGACCCCCCCCCCCCCCCGCTTCCTGCTCTCCCTCACCTCCGACCTGCACTACCACAAAAACAATTTTTCCCAGCACCAACCTTTATTAGCGCTAAAGAAAAAGCGTTGATAAAGGGACCCCCTTTATCAACACTATTTTTAGTAGCACTGATAAAGGGAAGACTTCAAAAAAAATTAATTAAAAATAATATATTAATATATAAATATATAAATATAGTTATATTGATATAAATATAATATATAATTTTTAAATACATTTTCGATAAGTATAAATATACATTTACAGTTAATATACTTAATATATAAGATATTTAGTGAAAATGGATTATAAAAAATTAAAAAAAAAATATTTTTAATTAATAATTTTCTTATTATTATGGAGTAATAGTCATTTAATAATAATTTAAAGTCTAAAAAGATTAAAAAAATTAAAAAAAGATCCAAAATATGTTGAAAACGCTACTCGAACTTCAAACGGCCATAACTTTTGATCCGGGTGTCCATTTGAGCTCTACCACATATCAAATCGAAGCCTGCGAAGAGTTCTACATGCTAGTAATAAAGGAAAATCCTCTGTCACATTTTCTGTGAAAAAAAAGGCCCAAAAGGCCTCCAAAATTGAGTTTTTAGTCGGGATACCCCGATTTTTTAATATTTTTTGGATTTTCAGCCTCGTTTAATGGGGTATTATTGGATTTTTTTTGTGGGTACTGAATTTATTCCATGGTATTACATTCATATTGATATTATTTATTTGAAATTTTATCATTTTTTAAAATGTGCTGATATTTATAATCAAATATATAACAATATATACATATTTTTTATATATTCACACATAAAAATTTAATTATAAATATAAATAATAAAATATATTTACATATAAAATATATTATCTTTATCTAAATAATAACTCATATCCATTTTATTTAAAATACAAATATATGAATATTTATATACCTATATATTAATCTAACTATATATATATATATTAATATAACTACATATATATATTAATATTACTATAAATATATATATTAATATCACTATAAATATATATATTAATATAACTATATATATATATTAATATATATATATATATTACTATATGAATAAATATAACTAAATATATATATATAAATAGAGATATATATTAATATAACTATATATATATATTAATATAACTATATATATAGTTATATATTAATATAAATATATATTAATATATGAATAAATATAACTATATATATATATCATAAAATGGAAAACAAATCAAAATAGATGAGTGGTAAGGGCTTAGGCGCGTAGGGGGGAGGTCTCGAGTTCAAAACCTAGTGGAGGCAGGGTCGCGCGTTGATGGGGGAATATGGGAGACATCACTGATGAAGGGTGGAGGGGTACGTACTAGTCACTGGTGGGGGAAGAAAAGCGATGTAATAGGGGAGCTCAAGCGCTATAACCCCCCCCCCCAATTGGTAGGATTTTTTAAAATATTTTAAAAAAAAAAATTATTATTTTTTTAACTTTTATCAGTGCTTTTAAAAAGGCGCTGATAAAGGACCCTTTTATGAGCGCTTTGTTTTAGCGCTGATAAAAGACCCCTTTTATCAGCGCTTTTTTTTTAGCGCTGATAAAAGGTGCCTTTATCAGCGCTTTCTGGAGCACTGATAAAGGGGACCCCCCATTATCTTCTCCAGCTTTAACAGCGCTTTTCTAGCACTGATAAAGGCCATTTTTAGCACTGATAAAAGGGGTATTTGTAGTAGTGTTGTCCTCCCCGTAGCATAGCCTTGGCCTCCTTCTTTCACCCAGCCACCTCGTGCCTCCCTCTCAGTAAGCGGTAGCCCAGTCGCCTAGTCTACAGCATCAGCTCCCTCCCTTCCCTGAGCTCATTCGGCATGCCCTAACACCCCTCACTCGGTTGCTACCGCTTCCCAGTCGAAGGGCCCCGTACCCCGACTCCTGCTGCCCCTATTCACCGATGCTGACTAGCCTTGGCTGCCACCGATCCTCATTCTCCTTTGCGGTGTGCGAGCAGGTAGACATTCTGTCGGCCTCACACACCGAGCATCACAGACCCCCCTTGAAACGTCTATTTTATTTTTATTTTTACTGTTATTATTATTATTATTATTATTATTATTATTATTGTTGTTGTTGTTGTTGTTGTTGTTGTTGTTGTTGTTGTTCTTATTATTATTATTATTGTTGTTGTTATTGTTATTGTTGTTATTATTGTTATTATCATTATTCTTATTCTTATTCTTACTCTTATTATCATTATTATTATTATCATCATACTCCTGTTGGATTATGAGATTTAAGTTGATGGTGGGTTTTTATTCGTAGGTTTAGGATTTTTAGGACCCTTGCAGGGTGTTTTCGAGAGATTGACATCGTCGTGCCTTGTTTCCGAAGTTTCCTTGTTGTCGCGCCTTGGTTTCGAGGTTGCATTGTTGTCGTACACTGATCTTGAGGTAGGTTCTCATTGCACTTCTTTTAAAAATTTATGTTACATTTATTTCATGTTGTTTTCTCCCTATATATGTGTGTGTGTGTGTGTGTGCTAAATATTATTGTGCAACTTAAGATTAATTCATTTAGTATGAAAATTTATAATTCAATTCTTGTTGTGTAAAAATGGTGTCGTTTTGTTGTGTTTTCATATGCCAATTGTTCAATTAAATATTTTATAAATTTTAATAAATATTTAACAGTATTAGATAATTAATTTTTAAATAATTACTTGATGTAAAAAGTGTTGTTTATTTTATACAAGACACTTCAAATATTTTCTTGATGAGCGGATGCACAATAGTGAAAGAATGCATGTTTTTATTTTAAACATAATTCATGAAATTTAAAGTAGAGTTCTTGTTTTAATGATAAATGATTTCTTCGGAAGTGTGAACAAGCATTTTAGTTCCTTCTAAAGTGGTGATTGTGAAATGTGTTCAATGCCCGTTTGGCACTTTATGGAAAATGATGAAAAAGTTTTGATGGAAACCCTCCTTGGATAACTCTCCTTCCTTGATTGCGACTGATAGTTTGAGAGCCCACGCTTAGAGGCTCCCGAGTGCTCGAATGGTTTAAAGGCAAGAGGTTGTCCCATGGAGTGGCTCGGGGTGATGCTCATTGTGCATTATTATATATGTGTGTGTGTGTGTGTGATTGGATGCTCGACTAGCATCGATTGGATCACCCCCCCCCTTTTATAAATACTTGGGACATGGGAATCTAGCATATTGAGAGAATATTCTAAGAATGATTGCTGCACTGGTAGGTTATGGTACTGACCAGTGGCCCATAGTAGGTGGATATATTGTGTTTATTACTATGGGATTTTCCCTCATCCTTCCTGAGAAAGTATAGTCAAGCGTATTGGGAATTTTTATTTCATCATGCGTGACATGTCAATGAGGATGATATCTCATGTATTGTTGTCTTCTGGATTATTCTCGATCTCCTAGGTTCACCCATGTCGGTGACTTTTCAGTTACTTGCAGTGATGATTTGGTACTTGTTGGTATTTCCACATTTCCCTTGTTATGTACGTACTTTTGTGCATTTTTGTACATTTTTTTCCTTGGAAAGTGATAAATTTGTTTTGACTTGTTTTCTAGAAATGGTTTTCAAATGAAAGTGTTTAATCTTCTTTGTACAAATTTGAAAATGTAAACATCACTTTCCCTTTCTAAAAATCCATTGACACTGATGAAATGAACCCAAATTTAGAAATTTTCAAGGTCAATGGTTTTTACTTTTCTTTTAAGTAAAATATTTAGAAAAGTATACTTTTATAGATTTTAGTTCAAAATTGAAATGATGTTTCTTTTATTTTAAAGGTAGTGCATTGGGAATAGATATCAGGCTAGCAGACTGAGTTTTAATACTCATGCCTATAGTTCTTTTCTATTTTTAGTGTTTGTGCAGGCTACAGCTTGAGTGTGCTTTCCTTGGGCGATGCTTGATCGTTGAGTCGGAGAGTGACCCGCGAGGTCGCACGGAGTTAGTTCGAACGTCATGTTTGGTTAGTTTTATTTTTCTTTGTTCCTGTTTGGTCGTTTGGTTCGGTTTACTTATTTTTTGTTTCTCTATATTATTTCTGTAGCATTATTTATTTATATTGGTCGAAATCGTTCCCACAGCTTCTATTGATGCCCTGGAGCTTGTCGCCAGCTCAGGAGGATCGGAAACGCCTCTCGAGCCATGTCGGGGACCGACTCAGGTGACCGGTTCAGGTTTGACTTGGGTTGGTTCGTGACAAAATGGTATCAGAGCAGGTCGGATCTTAGCGGACCTTTATTTTCAGAGCGCCCATCGTTATTTGGGATATCAGGGTAGATGGAGTAGGATTTTCGGGACTGGAGGGGTAGGAGCGGGAAGTGCGTCACGAACTCTTTCTCATTATGATCCTCAAGTTTCTATGGGAAGACCGGTTTTATTTGTTTATTTGGGTTTTTATGGAAGTGTTTTGTGATTGGGTTACGACAAAGGGAGTTGGGCTAATAGTCCTCCTAAGCCGCATGGTCTGGAAAGCCATGTAGAGCTAGGGGCATGGTCTAAAAAGACTCTCTGTGTCGGTGACGTGATTGACATATGGCCGCCAACCATATGGTCAAGTCACCCACCGAAACTAGTTTCCTATTGGAGATGTTTTGGGTCTCTTGTGACTTCTGAGAGTGGTTCTAATTTGAAAAAATAGGGGTTTTGAAAAAAAGGGTTGTTTGAAATGACATGTTTAATTTGTGGATTGTTTTAAAAGAAGTGGTATGAATGATTTGTTTTTGGAAAATGAAGTTGCTTTGTTTTGGCCTTGGTGTTCTTTTGGGTTCTCACATGCATAGTAGTATGTTGGATTATGAGTGGATTTCTGGTATGATGGATGGATTCCCGGGGTGGCACAGATACATGCATGTGAGTGAGACTCTAAAGGATACAAAGGGCGAGGGTTTAACCCACCAAGATTGTTTTAAATTAATGATTTTTTTAAAAGAAGGGTTTTGATGTTATGATATCTTGTTCCCTTGTGTTTATAGCTTGTCATCTATGAAACTTTTGTCTTCGAGGATTTTTATTTATTGAGTTGGCATTGATTGGGTTCTTGAATCCTTTTGTCTAGTGGTTATCTCCTTGAAGCTTTGATGGGTGATCGTAGTACGGTTGATCAACCTAAGGATTTCATGCTTGAGTTTCAGAAGCTAGATCCACCTCTCTTTTATGGTCAAGTAGAAACTTCTGTAGCAGAGGAGTGGATGCAGAATATTGAAAGGGACTTTAACCTCATTGAGTTTCCCGAGTCGTTGAAGATCAAGTTTTTGACCTTCATGCTTGAAGGTTCACCATGGATGTGGTGGAAGTCAGTGTCTCTTAACAAGCCCCGTCAAGAGCTTAACTGGGAGTTTTTCAAGGCCTTATTCATTCTTCAGTATTTCTCTGAGGAAGAAAGGGTGAGAAAGGGGACGAAGATGTGTTGTCTGCTGCAGGGCAACAGATCCGTGTTGGAATATTTCCAACGCTTTGCAGAGCTAGCCCCTTATGATTCAAGGTATGCCACAAATGACCCCATGAAGGCTCGACGCTTCAAGGCAGGTCTCCCGCCTGATCTACAGTTGAAGGTGTCAGAGTCCAACCTAAATTCTTTTGTCGATGTAGCCAGACAAGATTTTCATGTTGAAGCCACGATGGTAGGAGTGCTCGAAGTAGTTCTCCCTCCTTCGATCCCTATAATCAGTGGTGAAGATTCTGGAAAGGATATGATTAAGAAAATGGAAGTGGATGGAGTAGGTCTTGGAATAAAAAGGCCTCGGGATCTATCATCAACGTCTTCTGAGTGAGAGATCCTTGTGTGTTATCAGTGTGGAAAGCTGGGTCACAAGAAGCCATTGTGCCCAAGCGCTCCGAAGCCCTACCATGCATGTGGATTCCTGGGTCACTTGCGACGATTCTTTCAGGGCATTGCTAGAAAGCATCACAGAGGAAGTTCTCAGAAGTTATGTGTTGTTGGGTTTTTGTTCAAAGTTTCTGGTGTAAGTTTCCTTTTAGTGTAAGGGATCTTTTATCTTTGCAGTTGTATTGATGGGGTTTTGGGTTTTGACATGTATGGGATGTCATGGGTCTTTTGATGAACTCCATTTTTCAACACCAGCATGGCTATATTTCAAAATTCTATCCTTTCATCTATCAGATCAAAATATGTAAGTTTATTATTGGGATTATCAGAACCTGACTGCGAGGCAGGAGATGCTTCATCCATTAGAGCTCCAGCCAAAGGGCCTCGGAGTGAAGCCGATGCGTAGCTAGGAACCTCGGGGAATTTTAAGAAGTATGGTTAAGGTTGTGCCTCTACTTTGTGGTGTGACAACTTTTTTGTTGCTTCTCTGGTTTCTCTATCATTGCAATTTTCCTCTTGTCGCAAAGTGTGTGAAAGACTTATCCCTCACGTAATGTCGGTAATTGTGCCTTTCGGATGCAAGTTTTTGATCAGTGACCTTGCGTGGGCCACCCATGTGAATCAGTTACGACTTTGGTTTGTGTCTATCCCGAAGTGGTGAGCCATGAGTAGTTGTTTATCGTAGTTTCATTGATCCAATCCTTGGGCCCTCCCTCCCCACCCATGGGGCAAGGGTTTTTGGTTTGCGCTGACTTTTCGGACTAACTCTTTCCCTTTTGGATGGGAGTGAGTGGTTTAAATATTTTTTGTGTACTCTTTCTATCTTGAGTAAGTCCTGGTGCTGGTCTACATTGGTTTTCTGGTTGGGCACTAGTAGGTTGGTTCTTTATGGTGGGGAGACCCACCATCTCTTTGGGTTTTCTATTAGGTCTTTATCGAATTCTAGTTGAGTTCTTATGGTGGGAGGTCCTATCAGACCTCCCCTCCGCTGGTGATCTGTTTTGGGCAATGAGGTTGAGTCATGTTGGTGGTCAATGGAATATACTTGAGATAAGAGGTTGGATCGTGTTTATGTGGAATCCTTAGGTGTTGATCGATTTGATTGGATAGTGTCGTGGCATTCTGGGGGCAGAAAGCGTTATGGTGGGGATAATTTTCACACCCTGACCTATGATATTATTTTATTTTAATTTTTTTTCTTCCTTTAAATTTTTTTTGGGGGTTCGGGTGAGTCCCGGACAAATTTTTTCCTTGAGTCTTTGTTAAAAAGTGTGCTTTTTGACGCGACGTCATGGGGCACACAAGCAAAGCGTGTTTTGGAAACCCCGCGCGGCTCCGCCTGAGTAACTGCACGTCCCGATCATCTTCGGAAAATTGAAATGAAAAGTTTTTATATTTTAATCGCATATTAATTTTTGTGTCATTTAAGGTTTTTATTGTGTTAATGATTTTATTAATATTGAGATAATATTAATACTTTTATTATTTTATTATTTTTATGAGTCTTCTTCTTATTATTATAATTTTTATTTTTGTGAAAATTATTAATTATTATTACCATTAAGAAGTTTAATAATAATTATTGTTATTAGTATTATCATTAATCTTATTTTAGTTATTATTTTCAATATTATTATTATTATTATTATTAATTATTTTATTTTTATTTGATTGGTTTTTTGTAGGGTTTTGGCACACCCTCTCTCCAATTAATCCCCCCCCCCCTTATTCTTTATTGTGTGCGGCGGAAGAAGACCAAGCTGCCTCCCTCATTTCATTCCCCCTCTCCATTGGCCCTTCCCTCTCCACATAGCGAGGACTTGGTCCTGCTTTTTCCAGCGACCCGGGGCACCCCCCTTGTTGTGCGTGAGAAGGACGACGCGGCCCTGCTACCCGGTGCGACACCCCCCCCCCCCCCCCCCCCCCGTTTCCTGCTCTCCCTCACCTCTGACTTGTCCTCCCCGTAGCGCAGCCTTGGACTCCTTACACCCAGCCGCCTCGCGCCTCCCTCTCAGCAAGCGGCAGCCTAGTCGCCTCCTCCATATCAGCAGCGCCCTCCCTGCCCTGCACTCATTCGGCGTGCCCCATCACCCCTCACTCTGTTGCTGTCGCTTCCCAGTCGAAGGCCCCCATACCTTGTCTCCTACCGCCCCTATTCACCGACGTCGACCATCCTCGGCTACCACCGATCCCCGTTCTCCTTTGCGGCATGCGAGCAGGTAGACATCTCGTCGGCCTCACACACCGAGCAGCACAAACCCCACTTGAAACGTTTCTTTTATTTTTATTTTTACTTTTATTATTATTATTATTATTATTATTATTATTTTTATTATTTTTATTATTATTGTTGTTGTTATTCTTATTATTATTGTTGTTGTTATTATTATATTTATTAGTATTATTATTGTTATTATTATTATTATTGTTGTTGTTGTTGTTTCTGTTATTATTATTATTATTATTATTATTATTATTATTATTATTATTATTATTAATATTATTATTACTGTTATTATTATTGTTGTTGTTGTTGTTGTTGTTGTTGTTATCATTATTCTTATTCTTATTTGTTATTATTATCATCTTACTCTTTTTGGATTATGGGCTTTATTTGATGGTGGGTTTTTATTGGTAGGTTTAGGATTTTTAGGACCTGCGTAGGGCATTTTCGAGTGAGCGTTATCGTCGCGCCTTGTTTCCGAAGTGTCCTTGTCATCGCGCCTTGGTTCTGAGGTTTCATTGTCGTCGCACACCAGTATCGTGGTAGGTTCCCATTGCACTGCTTTTAAAATTTTAAGTTAGATTTATTTCATGCTATTTGAACACTATATATATATTTCTGTGTGTGCTAAATATTATTGTGCAACTTAAGATTAATTCATTTAGTATGCAAATTTATAATTCAATTCTTTTCGTGTAAAAATGGTGTCAATTTGTTGTGTTTGCGCACGCCAATTTTTCAATTAAATATTTTATTAATTTTAATAAATATTTAATAGTATTAGATAATTAATTTTTAAATAATTACTTGATGTAAAAAAGTAATATTTATTTTATACAAGACACTTAAAATATTTTCTTGATGAGCGGATGCACAATAGTGAAAGAATGCTCATTTGGATTTTAAACATAATTCACGAAATTTCTATGTTAAGACCCAGAAATTTCAAGGATTTTTTTTAATTTCTTTGAAATTTTACGAGTACGTAGTTTCTGATAGCGCTTGATTCTGAGGCCCGGTGTGCCCAGAATCAATTTCCAAAGATAGGCTCGGGTACGTTCAGTGAACGAACGAGCGGGTTTTCTAACTTTTAATCTGGTGCTCAAAATCGAAATCTGAGGGCACCGATGAAATCGCAGGGCCAGTAATTGCTTAGGAACACCTTTTCCGAAGGTGCGTTTTCTCGGGTGGTGATGTTAAAAAAAGCGAGGAACAAAAATACAATTGTTCTATTTTTTATTTCTTTACTGGGCAGTTTAAGTGAAATTAAGTTGTGTCACAACTTAATTTCTCTCTTCTTTTTGGTTAACATCCATGTAAGGGAGTTAGGGTGGGGCCCACACGAGCCCCCACCTTTCAATTCTCTAACTCCCCATTAATCACCCTCTCACTTTTAATTTCGTAACTCACCCGCTCCCCTATTTTAATGTCAAGTCGACTCAAGCAGTTTTTCTTCCACATTAAATGCATGCCAGTAAAACGCCTAATTAATTGGGCAGCGCGCGTTAATTAATTTGGTGAATTCATTTCGAATTTCAAATTAAAGTTGACACGTTTGTGTGTGAATAAAATAAGACAAGGTCTTATTTTATTGTGGTGGATTCGTTGTGCGGAATAAAGGAGAGAACTCTCGCGGTTTTGAAGAACTTCATCTTCTTCGCGAAGAGCGCCAAGGCTCCGACGAAGAACACCAACTCGACAATCACGGTTCTTCAACCTCTTCTTCCTCCACGACAAGGGAGAAGTCGCCGACTGCGGTGATCATCGCCAACGACAACGTACCTTCCTTCTTCATCTCCGCAACAAGTGAGGAGATGTCGTTTCCTCCTCGGACGCACCCCGACATCCACAGAATCTACGTCTGACCCCCGCGACGCCCAACGTGCGACGTCAAATATCCAAGTAGGGGTTATTTTGTTTTTGCCCATGAATTATTCCTTTTCCATTCACCATCTTTTTATTTTTGGGCCGCCTGTTATCGTAATAACGGGAGGAGGTCGGACCGCACGAACACGGCCGACCCTCCTCCCCCTTTGATGATTGTGTTTGTTGCGGTTTGAAAGAAGGCGGCGTGGTGCAACGACACCACGCAGAAAAATGGGGAAATGTGGCGAAGATGTGTGGCGGCGTCGCGCCACGCCGTTGAGACCAAACGATCCCGCGACCGGAGTCAGGCCGCAGAGAAGGGGCGCGGCGCCGTCGCACTGCACCGGAGAACCACGAAGACACCGCGGCCGGAGCGGGGCCACGGCGGAGGGGCACGGCGCCGACGCGCCGCGCCGGTCGGACAAGGCCGCGGCTTGAAGCCGCGGCAGTGCATGGCGGGGCGGCCGGAACCACCGGCCGCCAGCACCTCGAAGGGGCGGGACCCCGGCGGTCCAGCGACACCAGCATCGGCCGACCGGCTTCCAAGAAAACCGGGGTTCGCAACCCCCGGCTAGCCGAAGGAGCGGCCCCCCACATGGGGGACGTGGTTATCAATCAGGGGGGGGGGGCAGCGCCCCCCCCTGTTCCGCTCAGCTCGGCATTTGTCGAGCTGGTCACGCGGGTCGCGCGAGCGCGCCAGGCCCCCGGCCGCCCAGGTCGGGCCGGGCCGCGCTGACCGGGTCGGGCTGCACCCACTGGGCCGGTCCGTGCCCTAATGGGCCGGACCCGGACCCGGATCAGGTCGACCTTGTTCTGGCCGACCCCGGGGGTCTTGGGCCAGGTCGGCCCGGGCCCAAAACCCCCTTTTCCCGGACATGTTCGTTTAAATGCCCGTAACTTGTGATACAGACCTCCGATCGATTCACCGTCAGTTGCGATGTGATCCTTGGATCGAGACGGTCGTTTTGGTATATTACACTCAAGGTTTCGGAGAACTTTGGGTACGGCCGGGTTGGTTTGAACCCGAAACCAACCGGGCCCTCGGAGCGGAAATGCTTATAACATGAGCTCCGGACGTCCGATTGACGTGTCGTCGACTTTGCTGGATTCCTCTTGATGAGACAGAACTTTCAGCATACTTCGCCTGAGTTTTGGATGCAGTTGGATAATGGACGGGTTGGATTGAACCCGAAATCCAACCGGGCTCCTGGAACGGAAAAGCTGATACCTTTCAGACCGGACGTCTGTTTGACAAACCGTCAACGACGTTGGTGATCTCGTTGAGAAACAGTGAGAGTTTGGGGTATAGTTGAGATACGGCCAGGTTGGTTCGCACATGAAACCAACCGGGCCCTTGGGACGAAAAGGCTAATAACTCACAGACCGAGCGTCCGATTGACGCGTCGTCTGTTGCGTTGAGACCCCTATGACGAGGCGGTCCATTAAGATACTTCTTCGTGGGACTTTGTGATACATGGAGTATTGACCTTTAGCTCGTGGAGCGGACCCTCCCGGAGACGAGCATACGGAGTACGGAGACCGTGTAGCTGGCTGAGACCTGATGACTGCTTGTCCGATTCAATTCAGAGTGACTTGCATAGCCTAGTGGGGAGCACTACTTTGTGAGGTGCTAGACCCAAGGCGGAGGAGCACTACTTTGTGAGGTGGCAGACCTGCGGTACTCGACAGGAGGAGTACCTCTGTAGGCTATGAGGGGGAGCACTACTGTGTGAGGTGGCAGACCCATGGCGGAGGAGCACTACTTTGTGAGGTGGAAGACCCGCGGTACTCAATAGGAGGAGTACCTCAGCAGTCTTTGGTTAGTGAGCAGTACCTCAGAGTCGTGATAGGATCACTGTACTCGTCAGAGACAGAGCTCTTCAGCAGCGGTTTCGATAATGAAAATCCCAGTTTGAGCTGAGTCTATGACCTTTGTGTTTACCTCATGATTGAGATGGGTCACTTGATAACTTAAGTATATGTATGGGCATATACCTAGGTAGTGGTTATCCGTTGATTTCATAACCTTTGTGTTTCCTCATGATTGAGATGGGTTACTTGATAACTTAGGTATAAGTATGAGCTTATACCTAAGTAAGGGTTATCTGTTGAGATCCTTATTTGTGGTTATCCTTGTTGGATTTAGTGAGACCTTGAGGGTCTCAGGGTCCCTACTGAGTATCGTATACTCACCCCTGCACGGTATATGCCCACACCTCATTGTGTTGATTGCAGACGACAGGCAGCGCTGACGGAGGTCGAGTGTTTGAGGACTGGATGGTACCCGGTGGTGGACTTCACGATGAGACGATACTCAGAGGAGGTTGATGGGCGAGAGCGTTGAGGAGGATATCTGTACCTACCCTTCAGGTATGATCCGTGGTGGATGATCCAGAAGCTGCGCTATCTGTACCTACCCTTCAGGTAGGATCCGAGGTGGACGACCCAGGAGCTGCTTCTATTCTTCCAGCTGTTTGCCTTTTTCTGTTGTACTTCCTTTCCGTTGTAGCTGTACTTTTCATTTGGGTTTGTATTCTGGCCCTTTTACTTTTCAGCACTTTCTTTTGTACTTAGTGTATTACTTCTGCTTGTACTTTGTGGTGTTTCGTTTATTTTTATAAAGGCAATGCCTTCCCTGTTATCGGGATTTACACCTTTGGTGCTAGTCGCCAGCCCCTGGCCTATGGAAGGCGGGCTTGGGGTAGTCACGACACGGGTCCCGAGGACGGGTCGTGACAAATTGGTATCAAAGGAGTCGGTTCTACCGAAAAACTTATAACTCTGATATTTTCTTTCTATTAAGCAATAGTGTTAAGGGTACCGAGAGTGGTTTTCAGTTTAGGGAGTCCAGTGTTGGTGCGGGCGGCCGACGTATCCATACACCAGGATCCTGGCAACTGATTTCTGACTTTGTGCACGAAAAAACTGATTGCGTGTGTGTTTTCATAGGTTTTCCTTTAAAATAGCTCAACCCAAGTCAGCTCACCAGGTATAAATCATTTGACCATGTCACGTTTGTTTCTTTCAGGATGCCTCCCCGCAGACGACTAGCTAGAGCCCCGAGAGTTGTACGTACTGACAGCCCGCTGAGCGACATGGCCTCAGTATAGGGCCCTATCCCAGTTGAGGCACCAGCGGAGGCACCAGCAGTACTACCACCCATTGGGCCACCGATGCCACCAGCCCCAGCAGCAGAGGGTGCACGTCACTTTAGCGCACTACACGAGTTCCAACGCCAGTGGCCATCCAGGTTCAGGGGAGAGACGGACCCGCAGGCGGCTGAGGATTGGCTGGAGGCTATGGTGAGAGTCTTCAGGCTAGTAGGGACGCCAGCAGATTTCATGGTGATCCTTGCTGCCAGCCTTCTTCAGGCAGCAGCATGCAGATAGTGGAGCCTGATGCTCCAGATGCATGACGAGGCGACACTTCTGTGGGAAGACGTCGAGATCCTGTTCCGGGCAGAGTTTGTACCAGCCACCCTTAGAGCAGTGCATATACAGGAGCTACTGCATCTTCAGCAGGGTAGCATGATGGTGGCGCAGTACTCAACGAGGTTCACAGACCTCTCACGCTACTCTACAGATATGGTACGGGACCCATTCTTCCGGGCCTGAACCTTCGAGCAGGGGCTCATGTGAGAGATTAGAGTTTTTGTTGTTTCTCACAGCATCCCGACGCAGACAGGGGTGTTAGAGCGAGCCCTCTTAGTGGAGAGTTTCCTTGATGAGTAGTTTCCAGTAGCAGGGCCCACCACTAGCCGGCATGCGGCATAATATTCTGCAGCGGGAAGTAGACAGATGACGCAGAGGTCCAAGAGGACCAGACCTACAGGTTGTCGGCCGCATGACTCAGGGTCGGTAGTGCGAGGCACCCAGGGGAGTGACAGAGCCAGACCTACCATGATGTGTTACACGTGTGGCGGACAGGGTCACAAGGCTCGTGACTGTCCGACCCACCGCTCGGATGATTAGCAGATAAAGGAAGGACCTCCCAGGCAGAGGCAGAGGTTCAATCGAGGTGGACCACAAGGAGTAGAAGGCCGAGGGAGGGGAGCTGGCCGTGCAGCTGGAGGTGGAAGACGCTTCGAGGTGTTGCCACCACCACCACCGGGAGGTCCACCCCGACCATAGGGAACAGGTGGACATGGGAGATCTCAGCTTTAGGCAGCAGAAGTATACGACTACGGAGCTCTGGATGCTGGCGGACAAGAGCGGGACTAGTTCCAGTCATTAGACCTTTGATCTTGGTGCTTCTAGTTTCCTTGTTATCATTGTTGTGTGTCTTTGTACTTCGAGCTGCAGTAATAAAAGACACTTGTCCTTGTGACATTTGCTTCCTTCCTTTTTGTGTACTAAGAGGTTCCGGTTCAAACTTTTGACTTGACCCTCACTTTAGAGATTCCTACTGGAGAAGACCTAGTTACCTCACGCTGATACCGACAGTGTGACTCGACCCTTAGAGGAGAGAGTGATGGTTGGATATCTTGGTAGTAACATCGAGGCCTTACGACATCATCCATGGCATGAATGCATCATTCATGTCCGGATTGACAGTATTAGGCAAAGAACGTGGTTCATCCAGGGGATGAGACTCGATTTCTCTTATCAGAAAAGAAGAAATCATATCAACTCTTGTGGGACCAGAGATGGTCCAGGCCATGATAGAGAAGGTCTAGGTCATCCAGGAGTGGATGAGGACAGCTCAAGGCCAACAAAAGTCTTATGCTGACAGGAGGCAGAGACCACTAGAGTTCGAGGATGGTGACCACATTTTTATTACAGGTCTCACCTCGATGAGGAATTATGGAGATTTGGCCGAGGCAGAAAGTTATCTTCATGCTTCATCGGACCCTTCAAGGTCCTCAGCAGGGTGGGCGAGGTGGGTTACCGCATGACCCATCCACCTTAGTTGCACCAGGTGCACGACGAATTCCACGTATCTCAAATGAGGACATACGTGCCTGACACGACGCATATCATCGACCATGGGGAGCTGGACTTTGGCGATGTGGTGACTTTTTTGAGGTTTGAGTAGAGGTTGAGGATTGACAGGAGAAGATCCTATGAGGACGGTTGATTCCTCTTGTGCACTTTCTTTGGCAGCACGGGAACCTCCAAGAGATCACATGGGATCGGAAGGCTCAGATGCGTGCTCTGTACCACTTTTGTATCCCTACTTTGTGTTAAAGCTTTACGGGGACATAAAGCCCTGAGGTGGGAGTAATGTAAAGACCCGGAAATTTCAAGGAAATTTTTTTCTTAATTTCTTTGGAATTTTACAGGTACGTAGTTTCTGACGGCGCCTTATTCTGAGGCCCAGTGTGCCCGGAATCAATTTCCGAAGTTAGGCTCGGGTACGTTCAGTGAACGAATGAGCGGGTTTTTCTAACTTTTAATCTGGTGCTTGAAATCGAAATCTGAGGGCACCGATGAAATCGCAGGGCTAGTAATTTCTTAGGAACACCTTTTCAGAAGGTGTGTTTGCTCGGGTGGTGATGTTAAAAAAAGTGAGGAATAAAAATATAATTGTTCTATTTTTTATTTCTTTACTAGGAAGTTTAAGTGAAATTAATTTTTTTCACAACTTAATTTCCATCTTCTTTGTGGTTAACATCCATGTAAGGAAGTTGGGGTGGTTCCCACACGAGCCCCCACCTTTCAATTCTCTAACTCCCCATTAATCACCCTCTCACTTTTAATTTCGTAACTCACCCGCTCCCCCATTTTAATGTCAAGTCGACTCAAGCAGTTTTTCATCCACATTAAATGCATGCCCATAAAACGCCTAATTAATTGGGCAGCGCGCGCTAATTAATTTGGTGAATTAATTTTGAATCTCAAATTAAGGTTGACACGTATGTGTGTGAATAAAATAAGACAAGGTCTTATTTTATTGTGGTGGATTCGTTGTGCGGAATCAAGGAGAGAACTCTCACGGTTTTGAAGAACTTCATCTTCTTCGCGAAGAGCGCCAAGGCTCCGACGAAGAACACTGACTGGGAAATCACGGTTCTTCATCCTCTTCTTCCTCCACGACAAGGGAGAAGTCGCTGACCGCGGTGATCATCGCCAACGACAACGTACCTTCCTTCTTCATCTCCGCAACAAGTGAGGAGACGTCGTTTCCTCCTTGGACGCACCCCGACTTCCACGGAATCTACGTCTGACCCCCGCGACGCCGTTCTCCGCGACGCCCGACGTGCGATGTCAAATATCCAAGTAGGGGTTATTTTGTTTTTTCCCGTGAATTATTCCTTTGGCGTTCATCGTCTTTTGATTTTTGGGCCGCCTGTTATCGTAATAACGGGAGGAGGTTGGACCTCATGAACACAGCCGACCCTCCTCCCCCTTTGATGATTGTTTTTGTTGCGGTTCGAAAGAAGGCGGCGCGGTGCAACGACAACGTGCAGAAAAATGGGGAAATGTGGCGAAGATGCACGGCGTCGTCGCCCCGCGCCGTTTAGTCCAAACGAACCTACGACCTGAGTTGGGCAGCAGCAAAGGGGTGCGGCACCGTCGCGCCGCGCCGGAGAACCACGAAGACACCGCGGCCGGAGCGGGGCCGCGGCGGAGGGGCGCGGTGTCGACACGGCGTGCCGGTCGGTCAAGGTCACAGCTCAAAGCCGCGGCGGTGCATAGCGGGGCGGCCGGAACCGTCGGCCGAACCAGGACGGACGACTTCCAAGAAACTTGGGGTCGTAACCCCCGGTTGGCCGAAGGAGTGACCCCCCACGTAGGGGCCACGATTATCAATTAGGGGGGGCAGCGCACCCCCCCCCTGTTCCGCTCAGCTCGGCGCTGACCATGCTGGCCACGCGGGCCGCGCGAGCGCGCCAGGCCACCAGCCGCCCAGGCCGGGTCGGGCCGCGCTGACCGGGCCGAGCCCCGCCCGCCGGGTGGGGCCGTGCCCTAATGGGCCGGACCCGGACCCGGATCGGGTCAACTCAGGGGGTCTTGGGCTGGGTCGGCCCGGGCCCCAAACCCCCTTTTCCCGGGCAGGTTCGTTTAAATGCCTATAACTTGGCCTACGTACCTCCGATCAATTCACCGTCAGTTTCAATGAGATCCTTGGATCGAGACGGTCATTTAAGTATATTACACATAAGGTTTTGGAGAACTTTGGGTATGGCTGGGTTGGTTCGAACCCGAAACCAACCGGGCCCTCGGAGCAGAAATTCTTATAACTTGAGCTTCGGATGTCGGATTGACGTGCTGTCGACTTTTTTGGATTCCTATTGATGAGACGGAACTTTCGGAATACTTCGCCTGAGGTTTGGACGTAGTTGGATAGTGTCTAGGTTGGATTGAACCTGAAATCCAACCGAGCTCCTGGAACGGAAAAGCTAATAACTTTCAGACCGGACGTCTGTTTGACGAACCGTCAACGGTGTTGGTGATCTCGTTGAGAAACAGTCCCTATGAGTATACCCTATGAGAGTTCAGGGTACATTTGAGATACGTCCGGGTTGGTTCGCACACAAAACCAACCGGGCCCTTGGGACGAAAAGGCTAATAACTCGCAGACCGGGTGTCCGATTGACGCACTGTCTATTGCATTGAGACCCCTATGACGAGGCGTTCCATTGAGATACTTCTTCGTGGGACTTTGTGATACATGGAGTATCGACCTGTAGCTCATGGAGCGGACCCTCCCGGAGATGATCGTACGGAGTACGAAGACCGTGTAGCTGGCTGAGACCTGATGACTGCTTGTCTGATTCGATTCAAAGAGACTTGCATAGCCCAGTGGGGAGCACTACTTTGTGAGGTGGCAGACCCATGGCGGAGGAGCACTATTGTGTGAGGTGACAGACCCATGGCGGAGGAGCACTGCTTTGTGAGGTGGAAGACCCGCGATACTCGACAGGAGGAGTACCTCAGCATTCTTTGGTTAGTGAGCAGTACCTCGGAGTCGTGACAGGATCATTGTACTCGTCATAGATGGAGCTCTTCAGCAGTTACGGTTTAGATAATGAAAATCTTGGTTTCAGCTGAGTCTATGACCTTTAAGTTTATCTCATGATTGAGATGGGTCAATTGATAACTTAGGTATATGTATGGGCACATACCTAGGTAGTGGTTATCTGTTGATTTCATAACCTTTGTGTTTCCTCGTGATTGAGATGGGTTACTTGATGACTTAGGTATAAGTATGGGCTTATACCTAAGTAAGGGTTATCTGTTGATATTCTTCTTTGTGGTTATCCTTGTTGGATTTAGTGAGACCTTGAGGGTCTTGGGGTCTCTACTGAGTATCGTATACTCACCCTTGCACAGGCTATGCCCGCACCTCGTTGTGTTGGTTGCAGACGACGGGCAGCGCTGACGGAGGCCGAGTGTTCGAGGACTGGATGGTACCTGGCGGTAGACTTCACGACGAGACGATACTCGGAGGAGGTTGATGGGCGAGAGCATTGAGGAGGCTATCTGTACCTACCCTTCTAGTAGGATCCATGGTGGAAGATCCAGGAGCTGCGCTATCTGTACCTACCCTTCAGGTAGGATCCGAGGTGGACAACCCAGGAGCTGCTTCTATTCTTCCAGCTATTTGTCTTTTCTGTTGTACTTCCTTTCAGTTGCAGCTATACTTTTCAGTTGGGTTTGTATTTTGACCCTTTTACTTTTCAGCACTTTCTTTTGTACTTATTGTATTACTTCCTCTTGTACTTTGTGGTGTTTTTTTTTACTTTTATAAAGGAAATGTCTTCCCTGTTATCGGGATTTACACCTTTGGTGCTAGTCGCCCACCCCTGGCCTATGAAAGGCGGGCTTGGGGTA
The DNA here is from genome assembly GCA_963277665.1 of Viscum album. Lineage (NCBI taxonomy): Eukaryota > Viridiplantae > Streptophyta > Magnoliopsida > Santalales > Viscaceae > Viscum > Viscum album. Next base: position 2,066,750,452 of record OY728126.1, on the reverse strand, counting down.
GTCACGACACAGGCCCCGAGGATGGGTCGTGACATTCTAGTGGAGTTCTGTTTTTAATGATAAATGATTTCTTCAGAAGCGTAAACAAGCGTTTTAGTTCCTTCTAAAGTGGTGATTGTGAAATGTGTTCAATGCCCATTTGGCACTTTATAGAAAATGATGAAAATGTTTTGATGAACACCCTCCTAGGATAACTCTCCTTCCTTGGTTGCGGCTGATTGTTTGGGAGCCCACGCTTAGAGGCTCTGGAGTGATCTAATGGTTTAAAGGCAAGAGGTTGTCCCATGGAGTGGCTTGAGGTGATTCCTATTGTGCATTATTATATATATATATATATGTGATTGGATGCTCGGATGGCATTGTTTGGCTCACCCCCCCTTTTCTAAATACTAGGGACATGGGAATCTGGCATATTAAGAGAATATTATAATAATGATTATTGTACTGGTAGGTTATGGTACTAACCAGTGGCCCATAGTAGGTGGATATATTGGGTTTATTACTATGGGATTTTCCCTCGTCTTTCCTGAAAAAGGATGGTCGAGTGTATTGGGCATTCTGATTTCATTATGTGGGACATGTCAAAGAGGATGATATCGCATGTATTTGTGTCTTATGGATTATTCTCGATATCCTAGGTTCACCCATGTCTGTGAATTTTCAGTTACTTGCAGTGATGATTTGGTACTTGTATGTATTTCCACATTTCCCTTGTTGTGTACATAATTTTGTGCATTTTTGTACACTGTTTTCCTTAGAAAGTGATAAATTGGTTTTGACTTGTTTTTTAGAAATGGTTTTCAAATAAAAGTGTTTAATCTTCTTTGTACAAATTTTAAAATTTAAACATTACTTTCCCTTTCTAAAAATCCATTAACACTAATAAAATGAACCCAAATTTAGAAATGGTTAAGGGAAATGGTTCGTACTTTTCTTTTAAGTAAAATATTTAGAAAAAAATACTTGTATAGATTCTATTTCAAACATGAAATGATGTTTCTTTTATTTTAAAGGTAGTGAATTGGGAATAGATATCGGGCTATCCTACTGAGTTTTAATACTCACACCTATAGTTATTTTCGGTTTTTAGTGTTTGTGCAGGATACAGCTTGAGTGAACTCACCTTGGGTGATGCTTGATCATTGAGTCGAAGAGTGACCCACGAGGTCGCACAGAGTTAGTTCAGATGTCGTGTTTGGTTAATTTTATTTTTCTTTGTTTTTGTTTGGTCGTTTTGTTCGGTTTACTTATTATGCGTCGCTCTATATTATTTTTGCTGCTTTATTTATTTATATTGGGTGAAATCATTCTCACAACCTCTGTTGATGCCATGGTGCTTGTCGCCAGCCCTGGAGGATCAGGAACACCTCTCGGGCCATGTTGCAGACTGGTTCGGGTGACCGGTTCAGGGTCGACCCGGGTTGGTTCAGGACAGTACTGATCGTGAGATCTTAAATCACATTTTTCTCAAGCAATGATGCAAGAGGAGTTTTTGATTTGATTTTTTAAAATAAAATCTATGAAATCTTTTTTTTTATCATGAGTTTTTTAAAATAAAATTCAATTATGAGATTGATCCAGTTGATTCAAAAAGTGTTAACAGAAGAGGATGATTTTTAAGCTAGTGTTGTTAAATCACAGTAGGGAAGAAGGATCCAATCCATTGGATATCAACATGCAAGTGAATTTTTTTCATATGACTTAAAGTAACCTGAAAAGAGACTTCACATTATTTACCTTATTGAGTGGGGTAAATAAATTAGTGGGAAACCAAAAATAATGGTTCTATAATTATGATTTTTATTAGAAATTTTAAATCCATCCTAGTGTGCCTTTTATGGCTTCTGAGGATGATAAGAGCCAATTAATTATCTTAAATAGAATTCATTTTGATAAAATTGATGTACATTAGATTGAATCATAGTGAAGTAAAAAAATAGATGATATTGGAAGTTTTTAAAAGAGAAATATGAATCAATGGAAGAGAGTTGAGTATAGAAGAAGAGTGTATGATTCCTAAATCTTAGTTCCTATCATTTATATCTATTTTTGATCGATCATTTAGTGAGAAAATATGAGGATGATATTAAGAATTAGTTCTATAAAGGATCTTTAAGAAGTGAGTAGTTGATCTAGAATATTTCTAAAGGCTCAATTAGGGAGGTCTATTACTACTATTCCAAAAGAAATTAAGCTATCAATAATATATTTCTCATCCATTTTACATATCTTGTATGAAGTTAGTGTGAAACTATATATTTCTGTGTTAGTGTAGAATGGAATAGTGTGACTTTATAGTAGCTCAATAAAATTTTATTTTTTGTTGCATATAGTAAATAATATATGGTTGGGGAGACTAACCAACCACTAAAAGTATTAGTTTGCTTGAGAAGGGGTAGGGACTAGTAAAGATCAGCATGTTCGTTGGCCCTTTATTTTCTACATACATAAGTGAGGTTGAGACTCTATGATTGAGTGAATTAAACCTTAATAGGTTGTAGGGGATGATTTAATTAAGAAGAAATTGTAATAATTGGTCTCCACTAATTATTCCCCCTTTCTCAGTGGAGTGATTCGTTTATAGGCACTTCAATATTCTCATAGTCAATATATAAAATTTTAACCATCATATCTAACAAAAATGACATTTTGGATTTATCTTTAAGTTTATATTGATCCTAAACATTAATATTCACATTCTCCAAGATCTTGAATGCTTAAAAATAGTAATTTTTGTCGTTTTTAAGACTATATCTCATATTGAAGTTCCTAACCAACTTTTGATGTTGGAATTATATTGATGAGATAAGATATTGTATCAAGTTCCTTTTACCAAATACCGTTATAAATTCCTAACTTAAACTACATACTATTTCCTTTCTCAATAAAATTATCATTCATCTTTTCAAACACACTTTTCTATTCTGGATTTTCATTCACTATCTTCTCATGTCTTATTCCCTTCATCTAACTGAATTTAAGAAAGTTGTATCTAGTGTATTCACCTCCATTGTATCTTTGAATAAACTTCAATTTCTAACTGTATTCCTTTTCCAACAAATCATTCCATTGAATTAAAACTTGAAATAAATTAGGATTATGCTTCATAAAGTAAATCCAAACTTTAAGAGTACCATCATCAATAAAGGTTACAAATTAGAGAGAACCACTCTAAAATTATATAGGGGAAGGCACCTAAATGTTTGAGTGAACAAGATATAACTTATAAGATCCAAAATTACATTCATATAAATTGAAAGGTGCACTTTTTTTCTTTCCCAATACAAAAATTTCTCATATTACATTTTCCATCTGATCAATATTCAGTATTCCATTTATTGTTAGAATATTTATATTTTTCTCATTAAGGTGACCAACCCTTCATTTCCAAAATTATAAATCTTTATACTTTTTGAAAGTGCAATTCCAACTGAATTTCTAGTCATGTAAAGAGTCCAATATTTAAATCCACAAGAAAACACCATGGATCCATGAATAATTTTAAATACCCTATTAAAAATGTTGGTGTTATAACCATATTCATAAAGTTTTCCAATAAAAATAAGACATTTACATCTACCTATAATGTTCCTTACTTTCATGAGTTTTAAGAATCCATTATTCTTCATTTGGATGTTGACATCACCTTGTAAAACAACTTACATGGACTCACCATCCTCTATATGAACTTACCCAAACTTCCCAGATACATAATTGGACATGAATATTTGATCTCTAGTTGAATGATGAGATGATCTATATTAAATTTACAATAATACTACCAGAGTATTAATACCCAGCAATATATGTTTTTTATCTATTGTTAACCTAACAGATTTTTAACAAATATATGTTGATTAATTTCTAGTTTTTTTCTTTTTAATTTTATGATTATTCTTAATATTCCCTTTATTTAGCCAACTTCAACTTATATGACCTAGTATAGCTAACTTAATTTGACTTATTTCATGATAATTTACTTATATTGGTTTATTCTGATAGAATTGCTTCTATTGAGGTGAACATCCTTGCCTATCATCATTAAGTTTATTACCAAACGGGACATGGACCTTCCTCTATTTGGGACAATCACTTAGGATCAGGTTCTAGATATCCTCAAAAACCAAGTCGATTTTTTCACTAGAGAAACTGAACACAATCACCATAGAATATCTACTCTCCAAAAGAGAAGATAACAAAAGTAGTCCCCATTCAAAATATTAAATAGTTACTTTCATCGATTTGAGCTACCCACAGATCATGTTTAATTCATTCACATAATCAACCATTGGTCTTCCATCCACTAACCATAAGCTAGATAATCACCATAATATGAAAAATTGGATAAGTGTATTTGGTTTTACATAAATGTCTAACAATTATTTTATAACAACCACTATAGTATTATTTTCCAAAATTTTTAAGGGAACACTTCTTTCCAAAGACATCCTCACCAGTTTTTGTACCTTCATATCCAATATTTCCCATTCTTATTTATCTATCTTCTTGGAACATTCACCGAGATCGGAAGATCTTTGTCCTTCTGAATCAAATGGTTCTCAAGCTGCATTCCCTAGAAGCCAAAGTCTTTTCCTAAAAATTTATCAATCTAGTTCTTTCCTTTATCTGATTCCATACTTTCATCTAGTAGTATAATCTCACTTGAAAAAAATTATATCATTGAATGAGAACAAATCATGACTTACAACAAGTGTGATAAGTACAAAACCAAACGTTTTGATACAATTCATTGGGGAAGATGTCACGACCCGCCCTCGGGGTCCGTGCCGTGACTACCCCAAGCCCGCCTTCCATAGGCCAGGGGCTGGCGACTAGCACCAAGGCGTAAATCCCGGTAAAATGGGAAGGCATTGCCTTTTTAAAGTAAACAAAAACCACAGAGTAAGCAAGCGGAAAGTAAACACTAAGCAAAAGCAGAGTACAACTGAAAGTGCGGAAAAGTAAATGGGCCAGTATACAAACCCAAACTGAAAGTAAAGTACAACTCGAAAGGGAAAACAGCAACTGAAAGGTAAAAGCCGCTACACCGAGCTGTCCACTGGAAATCCCACCTGAAGGGTGGGTACATATAGCTCCTCTGCTCCACGGGTCCCGCCGTCCGCTCCGAGCAAGTCCCGCCCAGTGGTCCACCTCCAGGTACCGTCCTGCTCTGCAAGCCTCAGCTAAGATCAACGCTGTCCGTCGTCTGCAACCAACACAACGTAGTGCGGGGAAAGCCCGTGCAGGGGTGAGTATAAGCTACTCAGTAGGGACCCCGAGACCCCTGAAGGTCTCTCAAATCCACAAAGGATAAACCACGAAGAAAGGAACAATCACGAAGTAATAACCGACACTGCTTAGGTATATGCCCATACATATACCTAAGTCATCAATTTCAAATACGCTCCAACCTCCGAGTCCAAGTACAACTCAGTCCACACAGGAAAGTAAACGTATTCCACACAGGAAAGCAAAACGTAATCCACACAGGACAGCATATCACAATCCACACAGGAAAGCAGCAGGATTCAGGTCACACAGGATTTTCATTATCAAAAACGTAACTACTGAAGAGCCCCATCTCTAAAGTGTACAATGTCCTGTCACGACTCTGAGATACTGCTCACTAACCTAAGACTGCTGAGGTACTCCTCCTGTTGAGTACCGCGGGTCTGCCGCCAACTACCGGGCGCTCCGTCCGCTGAGGGTCTGCTGCCAAATACCGGGCGCTCACCCAAATAGCCTACAGAGGTACTCCTCCAGTCGAGTACCGCGAGTCTGCTGCCAACTACCAGGCGCTCCGTCCGCCGTGGGTCTGCCGCCAAATACCGGGCGCTCCGTCCACTGGGCTAGTCGACTCACTCCAAGTCGAGTCGGTCGAGCAGTCTTCAGGTCTCAGCCGACTACACGGTCTCCGTACTCCGTACGCTCGTCTCTAGTATCGCGGGTCTGCCGCTACAACCAAGCGCACCACCTCTATCGAGTAAAACAGAAGATTCATCTCACACAGGTATACTTCTTCGGATGACGTTAAAGATGATCAAAGAACCATCTAAGTCGTCGGACCCACGAAGGATCGATAGGTACTAACCCCCGCAGTGACCTACACAGGATCGGACCCACACAGGATCGGGCCCACGCAGGACCTGTAGCACTGATCCACGTAGGATCGCTGAGTGCAGTAGTCGTCGCCGTCGAATCCACATAGGATCTCTGTACTGTCGTCGTCGCAGTCACAGTAGCAGTAGCAGTAGCAGTCACAGTAACAGTCGCAGCCAGCACTAGGGTTCCCGCACATAGCAAGCTCGTTCGGAGGGTCCGCTCCACGAGCCGAGAGGCTGATACATCAACTGTCACAAAGTCCAGAGTTGATGTATCCAAAAGTTCCGTATCGTCAACAGGAACTCAACGCAACAGACGGCGCGTCGATCAGACGCCCGGTCTGAGAGTTATTGGCATTTTCGTCCCCGGGGCCCGGTTGGTTTTTAAGGCAAAACCAACCCGACCGTACTCCACCTGCGTCCAAACCTCGGGCGGAGCATGCCAAAAGAACCGTCTCACTAAGAGGAACACAACAAAACTGACGGCACGTCAATCGGACGTCCGTAGCTCAAGATATGACCATTTCCGCTCCGAAGGCCCGGTTGGTTTCGTGAACGAACCAACCCGGCCGAACTCAAAGTATTCCGAAACTTTGAGTGCGATATACCAAAACGACCGTCTCGATCCAAGGATCGTGTTTCCGCAGACGGTTCATCGATCGGAGGTCCGTGGCTCAAGTTATGGCCAGAAGACCGAAACTGTCTCGAAAACGGGGGGTCAGGGTCTGGGCCGACCCGGCCCGGCCGGCCGGCCGGCGGCGCGGCGGCCTGGCGGCGCGGCGGCCTGGCGGCGCGGCGGCGCGGTGGCCTGGCGGTGTGGCGGCCTGGCGCCGCATGGTGGCAGCACGCGGGGGGGCACGGCCCCCGCTTGATTGGAAGACGGTGCGGCTTTTAGCCGCGCCTTTAGAAACCGCCCCCCCTTCGTGGGGGGCCTACTTTGAAGAGGACCGGGGGGGTCGCCTGCCCCCCTCAAGGAAACCGCCCCCTCATAAATGAGGGGGGGGGTTTCTTTTAAGCTGGCAGGGGGAATTTATTTCCCCCGCCTTTTGACCTTCCGGCCGGCCAACTGCCGGCCGGTTTTCTCCAACGGGACCGGAAAATCCGGTCCCCTTTCCGGCTTCCAATGCCGGCGGTCCGGCCGCCGGTCTTCTCGTCCCGCCGCGGCCCGGAACCGGCCGCGGTGTTCGTCGTCCGGCGCGGTGCGACGGCACCGCGCCCCTCCGCCGCGCCTTTGATTCCCTTCGACGCGGCGCGACGGCGTCGCGTTCTTGATGATTCTTCCATGGCGCGGCGCGACGGCACCGCACAATTTAATCGTGCGAAAACCACATGGTGCGATGGAACCACGCCATCTTGTATCATCCGCAGGATAAATTATCAAGAACAAAGGAGGGGGTTCAGCCGTGTTCATGCGGTCCGGCCCCCCTCACGTTAAAAGATAACACATAATTTAATTCCTCACGTTAGTCATGCTAGATCCACGAACAAGGATAAATAAATAAACAAATAACAACAACCCCTACCTTGGGTATAGGTTCGAAGATTTGTCAACGTCCCGTGGAAGACAACGTCGCGGAGGTCAGGCGTCACGGTAGTCGTTCGTCAAAACCGATGACGAAGAGGTACGTCGTTGGCGAATCTTCGTATGCCGACGAAGGGAGTCCGAGGAGGAAGCGGCGTTCCCTTTCGTTGACACGGAAGACGAAGAAGAGAGGAGTGGCGTTCTTCGTCGGAGCTTGAGCGTTCTTCGTCAAGCTTGAGCGTTCTTCGTTAAAGTTTGAAGAAGAAAGAAAAACTCTCAAAAGCTCTCAAGATGGCTAAAGAGTTCTAACCCAACAAAATAAGATAAGAGCTTAATTTATTCACAAACTTAACAAAAGAATTTCAAAGGTTTGAAATTCAAAAAGAATAACTCCAAAATTAAATAACTCATGTCATTTAAAGAGGGGTTAAGGGAGTTGGGAGAAGATGAAAAGTTTAGGGTTCGTGTGGGCCCCACCACACTTAATCCTCTCAAGGGAGGTTAAGTGGGTGTGGGTCCCACCCCTAACTTACTTTGAGAGAAGTTATCTAATAAGTTTAAATAAAAAATATGTAATCCACAATTTTTTATTTAACTTATTCTAAACTCCCAAAAACTAACTCTCATCCCGAAATAAACGCAACCTCGGAAAAGGTCTCCTTAAGAGAATATCAGCGCTGCGAGTTCATCGGTGCCCTCAGATTTCAATTCCGAGCACCAGATCAAAAGTTAGAAATTCCCGCTCGTTCGTTCACTGAACGTACCCGAGCCAAACTTCGGAAATTGATTCCGGGCACTCCGGGCCTCGGAATCAGGTGCCGTCTGAAACCGCGCTCTTGTAAAATTCTAAAGAAAATTAAGAAAAAATTTCCCTTGAATTTTACGGGTCTTTACATTACTCCCACCTCAAGGATTTACGTCCTCGTAAAGATACATCAAAAACTAGGGAAACAAAAGAGGGTACTGAGCACGCATCTGAGCCTCCCTCTCCCATGTGCTCTCCTGGAGATTCCCGTGCTGCCATCTGATGCGCACAAGAGGAATCGATCGCCCACGCAGGACCCGCTCCTGTCGATCCTCTATCTCCATCAGGACCTCCGTAAAAGTCGCTCCATCATCAACGTAAAGCTCCCCATGGTCAATGATGTGTGTCGGGTCGTGCACGTATCTCCTCAGCTGAGACACGTGGAAGACGTCGTGCACCCGGTGCAACTGAGGTGGTAGATCCAGGCGATAAGCCACCTCGCCAATCCTGCTGAGGACCTGGAAGGGTCTGATGAAGCGCGGAGATAACTTGCCGCCTCGGCCAAATCTCCGAATACCACGTCGAGGTGAGACCTGCTAAAAGACGTGGTCGCCATCCTCGAACTCTAGTGGCCTCCGCCTCCTGTCAGCGTATGACTTCTGTCGGCTCTGTGCTATCCTCATCCGCTCCTGGATGACCTGGACCTTCTCTGTTGTGGCCTGGACCATCTCTGGTCCCACCAGAGCTGCAAGATTTCTTCTTTGCCGATAAGAGAAATCTGGTCCCATCCCCTGGATGAACCACATTTATTGCCTAATACAGTCAATCCTAACATGGATGATACTAATCCATACCAAGGATGACGTCGTAAGGCCTCGATGCTACTACTAAGAGATTCAACCGTTACTCTCGCCTCCAAGGGTTGAGTCACACTGTCGGCATCAGTGTGTGGTAACTGGGTCTCCTCCAGTAGATGTCTCACAAGTGAGGGTCAAGTCAACAGCCAAAACTGGAACCTCTTAGTAACATCACGAAAGAGGACAGGAACGAAAATATCACAAAGGTATGCGTCTTTTATTATTGCAGCTCATAATACAAGACGCTACACAAATGCAACAAGGAACCAGAAGTACAAAGGATGTATCCACTAGTTTTGCTCCTGTCCATCGGCTCCCAGAGCTCCATGATCGAAGGCCTCGGCTGCCTGAAGCTGAGCTCTCGCATGTTCACCTACTCCCTGTGGTCGGGGTGGACCTCCTGGTGGTGGTGGTGGAAGAGCCTCAAAGCGTCGCCCACCACCGGCTGCTCGTCCAGCTCCTCTGCCTCGTCCGCCTCCTCCCTGCGGACCGCCACGGTCGAACCTCTGCCTCAGCCTGGGAGGTTCTTCACTTAACTGTTGATCATCAGCATGGTGGGTCGGACAGTCATGAGCCATGTGACCAATCCCGCCACATGAGTAACACTGCCCACTCTCGGCACGCCTGGCTCTGACTCCACCCCGGCTTCCCCGCACAACTGAGCCTGAGTCGTGCAGTCGGCCACCGGTAGGTCTGGTCTGCCTGGAACCCTGAGTCATCCGTCGGCTACCTGTTACTGAAGACTCCGCTATCTTCCGCCCTGCGGTAGGTCTCGCTATGGACTCATCCAGGAAACTCTCGATCAGGAGGGCTCGCTCCAGTACTCCTGTCTGAGTCGGTATGCTGAGGGAGATCAGCGATGCCCTGATCTCGTGTCTCAAACCCTGCTCGAAGGTCCGGGCCTGGAAGAATGGGTCTCGTACCATGTCGGTCGAGTAGCGCGAGAGATCAGTAAATCTCGCCGAGTACTGAGCGACCGTCATGCTGACCTGCCGCAGCAGAAGAAGCTCCTGGATACGCACCGCACGAAGGGTGGCTGGGATGAACTCCGAGCGGAAGAGGCTCTCAAAGTCCGTCCAAAGTAGAGATGCCTCATCGTGCACCTGGAGTATCAAGCTCCACCATCGTCCTGCTGCTGCGTGTAGTAGGCTCGCAGCGAGGATCACCATGAGGTCTGCTGGTGTCCTCACTAGCCTAAACACTCGTACCACTGCCTCCAGCCAGTCCTCTGCTGCCTGGGGATCCGTCTCCCCGCGAAACCTGGGTGGTCGCTGGTGCTGAAACTCATGCAGTGCACTGAGGCGACGTACATCGTCAGCGGCTGGTGCTGGAAGCATCGGGGGCTCGGCGGGTAGAGCTACCGCCGGTGCCACTGCTGACAAAGGGCCCTGCACCGAGGCCTCATCGCTCGGTGGGCTATCGTCACGCTCGACTCTCAGAACCCTAGATGGCTGCCGTCGTGGGGCCATCCTGAAAAGGAAACAGGTGCGCCACGGTCAAACAGTATACCTGGTGAGCTGACACAAAGAAATCACAAAGAAAACTTTGAAACACACACGCAATCAATGTTTTTGTGCATTAAGTCGGAAATCAGAAGTCAGGGTCCTAGTGTACGGATACGTCGGCCACCGCACCAACACTGGACTCCCTGGACTGATAACCACACTCAATACGCTAAACATTATTGTTTCACATAGAAAAGATCATAGTTCGCGGTATAACCGAACTCCTCTGATACCAATTTGTCACGACCCGCCCTCGGGGTCCGTGCCGTGACTACCCCAAGCCCGTCTTCCATAGGCCAGGGGCTGGCGACTAGCACCAAGGCGTAAATCCCGGTAAAATGGGAAGGCATTGCCTTTGTAAAGTAAACAAACACCACAGAGTAAGAAAGCGGAAAGTAAACACTAAGCAAAAGCAGAGTACAACTGAAAGTGCGGAAAAGTAAATGGGCCAGTATACAAACCCAAACTGAAAGTAAAGTACAACTCGAAAGGGAAAACAAAAACTGAAAGGTAAAAGCCGCTACACCGAGCTGTCCACTGGAAATCCCACCTGAAGGGTGGGTACAGATAGCTCCTCTGCTCCACGGGTCCCGCCGTCCACTCCGAGCACGTCCCGCCTAGTGGTCCACCTCCAGGTACCGTCCTGCTCTGCAAGCCTCAGCTAAGATCAACGCTGTCCGTCGTCTGCAACCAACACAACGTAGTGCGGGGAAAGCCCGTGTAGGGGTGAGTATAAGCTACTCAGTAGGGACCCCGAGACCCCTGAAGGTCTCTCAAATCCACAAAGGATAAACCACGAAGAAAGGAACAATCACGAAGTAATAACCGACACTGCTTAGGTATATGCCCATACATATACCTAAGTCATCAATTTCAAATACGCTCCAACCTCCGAGTCCAAGTACAACTCAGTCCACACAGGAAAGTAAACGTATTCCACACAGGAAAGCAAAACGTAATCCACACAGGATAGCATATCACAATCCACACAGGAAAGCAGCAGGATTCAGGTCACACCGGATTTTCATTATCAAAAACGTAACTACTGAAGAGCCCCATCTCTGAAGTGTACAGTGTCCTGTCACGACTCTGAGATACTGCTCACTAACCTAAGACTGCTGAGGTACTCCTCCTGTCGAGTACCGCGGGTCTGCCGCCAACTACCGGGCGCTCCGTCCGCTGAGGGTCTGCTGCCAAATACCGGGCGCTCACCCAAATAGCCTACAGAGGTACTCCTCCAGTCGAGTACCGCAGGCCTGCTGCCAACTACCAGGCGCTCCGTCCGCCGTGGGTATGCCGCCAAATACTGGGCGCTCCGTCCACTGGGCTAGTCGACTCACTCCAAGTCGAGTCGGTCGAGCAGTCTTCAGGTCTCAACCGGCTACACGGTCTCCGTACTCCGTACGCTCGTCTCTAGTATCGCGGGTCTGCCGCTACAACCAAGAGCACCACCTCTATCGAGTAAAACAGAAGATTCAGCTCACACAGGTATACTTCTTCGGATGACGTTAAAGATGATCAAAGAACCATCTAAGTCGTCGGACCCACGAAGGATCGATAGGTACTAACCCCCGCAGTGACCTACACAGGATCAGACCCACACAGGATCGGGCCCACGCAGGACCTGTAGCACTGAACCACGTAGGATCGCTGAGTGCAGTAGTCGTCGTCGTCGAATCCACACAGGATCTCTGTACTGTCGTCGTCGCAGTCACAGTAGCAGTAGCAGTAGCAGTCACAGTAACAGTCGCAGCCAGCACTAGGGTTCCCGCACACAGCAAGCTCGTTCGGAGGGTCCGCTCCACGAGCCGAGAGGCTGATACATCAACTGTCACAAAGTCCAGAGTTGATGTATCCAAAAGTTCCGTATCGTCAACAGGAACTCAACGCAACAGACGGCGCGTCGATCGGACGCCCGGTCTGAGAGTTATTGGCATTTTCGTCCCCGGGGCCCGGTTGGTTTTTAAGGAAAAACCAACCCGACCGTACTACACCTGCGTCCAAACCTCGGGCGGAGCATGCCAAAAGAACCGTCTCACTAAGAGGAACACAACAAAACTGACGGCACGTCAATCGGACGTCCGTAGCTCAAGATATGACCGTTTCCGCTCCGAAGGCCCGGTTGATTTCGTGAACGAACCAACCCAGCCGAACTCAAAGTGTTCCGAAACTTTGAGTGAGATATACCGAAACGACCGTATCGATCCAAGGATCGTGTTGCCGCAGACGGTTCGTCGATCGGAGGTCCGTGGCTCAAGTTATGGCCAGAAGACCGAAACTGTCTCGAAAACTGGGGGTCCGGGTTCGGGCCGACCCGGCCCGACCCCCCCTGGGTCGGCCCGAACCGGGTCGACCCGACCCGGGTCCGACCCCGGCCCGGCCCGGCCAGCCGGCCGGCGGCACGGCGGCCTGGCGGCGCGGCGGCGCGGCGACCTGGCGGCGCGGCGGCGCGGCGACCTGGCGGCGCGGTGGCCTGGCGGCGCGGCGGCCTGGCACCGCATGGTGGCAGCACGCGGGGGGGGGGGGGGGGGGGGGGGCACGGCCCCCGCTTGATTGGAAGACGGCGCGGCTTTTAGACGCACCTTTAGAAACCGCTCCCCCTTCGTGGGGGGCCTACTTTGAAGAGGACCGGGGGGGCCGCCTGCCCCCCCTCAAGGAAACCGCCCCCCTCATAAATGAGGGGGGGGGTTTCTTTTAAGCTGGCAGGGGGAATTTATTTCCCCTGCCTTTTGACCTTCCGGCCGGCCAACTGCCGGCCGGTTTTCTCCAACGGGACCGGAAAATCCGGTCCCCTTTCCGGCTTCCGACGCCGGCGGTCTGGCCGCCGGTCTTCTCGTCCCGCCGCGGCCCGGAACCGGCCGCGGTGTTCGTCGTCCGGCGCGGTGCGACGACACCGCGCCCCTCCGCCGCGCCTTTGATTCCCTTCGACGCGGCACGACGGCGTCGCGTTCTTGATGATTCTTCCATGGCGCGGTGCGACGGCGCCGCGCAATCTAATCGTGCGAAAACCGCGTGGTGCGATGGCACCACGTCATCTTGTATCATCCGCAGGATAAATTATCAAGAACAAAGGAGGGGGTTCAGCCGTGTTCATGCGGTCCGGCCCCCCTCACGTTAAAAGATAACACATAATTTAATTCCTCACGTTAGTCATGATAGATCCACGAACAAGGATAATAAATAAACAAATAACAACAACCCCTACCTTGGGTATAGGTTCGAAGATTTGTCAACGTCCCGCGGAAGACAACGTCGCGGAGGTCGGGCGTCGCGGTAGTCGTTCGTCAAAACCGATGACGAAGAGGTACGTCCTTGGCGAATCTTCGTATGCCGACGAAGGGAGTCCGAGGAGGAAGCGGCGTTCCCTTTCGTTCACACGGAAGACGAAGAAGAGAGGAGCGGCGTTCTTCGTCGGAGCTTGAGCGTTCTTCGTCAAGCTTGAGCGTTCTTCGTCAAAGTTTGAAGAAGAAAGAAAAACTCTCAAAAGCTCTCAAGATGGCTAAAGAGTTCTAACCCAACAAAATAAGATAAGAGATTAATTTATTCACAAACTTAAAAAAAAGAATTTCAAAGGTTTGAAATTCAAAAAGAATAACTCCAAAATTAAATAACTCATGTCATTTAAAGAGGGGTTAAGGGAGTTGGGAGAAGATGAAAAGTTTAGGGTTCGTGTGGGCCCCACCACACTTAATCCTCTCAAGGGAGGTTAAGTGGGTGTGGGTCCCACCCCTAACTTCCTTTGAGAGAAGTTATCTAATAAGTTTAAATAAAAAATATGTAATCCACAATTTTTTATTTAACTTATTCTAAACTTCCAAAAACTAACTCTCATTCCGAAATAAACGCAACCTCGGAAAAGGTCTCCTTAAGCGAATATCGGCGCTGCGAGTTCATCGGTGCCCTCAGATTTCAATTCCGAGCACCAGATCAAAAGTTAGAAATTCCCACTCGTTCGTTCACTGAACGTACCTGAGCCAAACTTCGGAAATTGATTCCGGGCACTCCGGGCCTCGGAATCAGGTGCCGTCTGAAACCGCGCTCTTGTAAAATTCTAAAGAAAATTAAGAAAAAATTTCCATTGAATTTTATGGGTCTTTACAGAAGAAAACCCCAATACATGCATTAAACAATGAAAATATAAGGAGAAACCATGGTCAATATTTTTTAAACACTGGAGGTTCTCTGTAGTGAAAATGAAACCTCTAATATTTGACCTTCCTCCAGACTAGGTGTACTAGAAGTGGGAAGTCACTACACCCTACCCACCCCACAAATTCAACCTTAAAAATACTTAATAAAAAATATCAAACATTCAAGTGAAAAAATGGAAGTAAATTAGTAAAATATATAATATTTGTAAAATTATTTGGATGAGTTTTCCTATATTGATGGAAGGAATCATGATGGATTTCTATATTATCAAAAGTACATAGTTTCACTTCAACTGACAAGTTGAGTTAGTATGATTCAATATTATCACACCCTAACCCATATTTTTCCTTATAAATGTATTTATTTTTTGATTATTACTTTTACCCTCAATTGTTTGGTCCATGCCTTTATTTTTTTTAATTTTAAGAAATTGTGATTTTTGCATGGTTAGCGCATGATTAGCGCAAACTTTTTAGAAGATATGTGGTATGGGTCTGCAATTCTCTGACCAATTTCACATGGTTGGTGCATAGTTTTCCAAACTGTGTGACCAACCTATGTGGGTACCCTGAGTTTTTAGTATGAGGCACATGGGGGAAACACTATTTGGAATTCCATACAACTAAAAAAGTGAAGTACCCACTTTTTTTTTTATTTTTAATTTTAAAAAATACCCCCTCACTCTTTTTACTCAAAATCAGAACTCACCCCTCACTCCTCTCATGAAACACATTCTAAGGAGTCTAGAAAATGGACCTACTTGCCTTATCCATAGAATAAATCATTCCTACCTTGTAATTTCAAATTGAATCTATCTAGGTTAGGGTTTATCCTCCCCCTCATCTTCCTTCTTGTCTTCTCCCTTGTTCTTCCCCTCCTTCCCTTTATTGTGCATCACCCCATATGAACCCTATGTAGGGTTTCAGTTATAAAATATTTTGATTCCCTATTTTTAGGGTGTGTAATGGATTCTCTGGGTCTTTATATTTTTTGTAATTAATGGGTTCATCATCTGTTCTTGAACTATGAAGGTACTTATAAGCTTCTTTTTTTCATGAAATGTCGTGTCTTCTTGAGTGTTTCAAATTATTCATATTCAAAATTATTCATTCTATTTCAGTTTAAATGAAATAGATATATATATTTATCAATTTTATAAAGAAATTATGACATATAGTGGTTTATTATGAGTTTTACTCTATTATATTTTTTCCCATAAAGAATAGATATATTGTTGAATTATAAAATATTCATGTTAATTTTTTATAAAATCTAAATGTTTTTGTTTTTTTTAAATTATTATATAATTTTATGGGAAGAAAAATGATCCTTGTTTGGAAAATGACAAGAATATTCCTTTAATTTTTTTTTTAAAAAGTTAAAATGGGTAAAAATGTCTTTAAAAATCATTTATAAAGGGTTAAAAAGATTTTTGAAGACATTTTCATAAAACAAGGATTTTGATGAAAAATGATTTTCGGCCGAAGAGAGAAATAAAGTAATATTTTCTTAATAACAATTTAAAAATATATATATATATATAACAAAGAGTGTAAAAAAGTTACTATTACTTGAATATTTTCCTGATTAATTAAATAATAGAAAATATATTTAGTTTAACATTGAAATATCAAATAATTCCCCTAAGAGAGACTTAAACAAAAACAATCCGGAATAATGATGAGATTGTGAAATAAACCTTTACCCCTTTGGAAACTTCTGAATCATAATCCCCCTAAAAGAAATAATAATCATATGAAATATTAAATACCAATAAGAAAAAAGATATTGATGATATATCATATCAAATGGGAATTATATATACCACAAAAAATAAATATGTGGTGAATATGGTATATGTCTCACATAAGTAAAAGTAAGATGAGAAACTCTTACCTCATGATCAAATTCTTCATATGTGTCCAAACCTCCTGTATAATAAATATAATTTATTATAAATTTATTAAATAACCTTAGTAATATATCAAATACCATATATTATTTACTTATAGTATTTTATCACCTATTTATTAACAATTCTTTGTTAAAATCACTATTTCAGGTGATAATTTCTTCCTTTTTCATGTATGTTTCAGTTCAGTAAATTTGGACCTTTTAATTTGATCATGGTTAAATAATATGAATAATGTTAAAAATTATATAAATATTACGTATATTCTTTATAAATTTATTTATTTCAATTTATTAAATTTATAGATAGAAAATGGATTACATCGTTTATGGAGACGGTAGGTCGTACGTACGCATGAACAATGTTTCCATTTTTCTTGATGGATGAAATAAAAGGAAAATAAATATAAATTGAACAATAAAGAGTAATTATTATTTCATATATAAAATTTATATTAATTAAATATGTCATTATTAATCTTCATGTAAAAATAAAATTAAAAACTTTTCACAACGTTGTGTGGTGGAGGTAGTCCACACATACACATGAGCGAAGTTATTATTTTCCAACAGATTTAAAAGTAAGAAGTTAGATGTGATATTATATTTCCATAATTATTTATATATCTTAAATATCACTTATATTCATTATTTTTAAGCGTACTACCATATGTAAAGTGTAAGCAAAAAATGAATCACATTGCTATGCGAGGTGGTATTTTTTTGTACACACGAGCGACATTATTGTATCCCCTACATAATGGAAAGTAATAATGTATATGTGATATAATAATTAAAAAAGTATAATAACATCATAAATATAATATAAATATGTTAAATACATCATTATATACAGCATTTAAATGTGATTTTGAAAAATGAATTACATCAGTTCGTGAGAGGGTAGTCCATTGTACACATGATCGACGGTTTCGTTTCCCATTTGAAGGAAGTGAAGATGGATATGGGTTATTACATTAACAAAATAAAATATAATTATATAGTATGTAATTTTTTTATTATATTATCATTGCTGAATAAGTTTTTAATCAGGTGGAATAATAAATAAAACAAAAACACATATTTAATGATTTTACCTCTCTTCAGAAAGCCTCTTTAGGTTTATACCAAAATCCTTATGAGGAGGGATTAATAGCAAAAATAAGGACTCTATAATTTTGGGATATAATTAATAAATATTTTTGGGAATATTTTTTCTAAACCAAATGGTTTTGGATCTATAACTAGGGGAGGATATGGTGACCTTTTATATGTGGGGGAGAGGACACAGATGAAATTTTTGAAAAGATAAAGTAATAACCAAATTGTTCACATGAAAAAGCCTCTAAAATGGGTTATTATCAAACCATATAGTTTATAAGGTCCAAATATGTCTAAAAAATAGGTTTTGAAAAATATTAAGTCATTTTTAACCCTTATCGTTTTAGTTTAACCCACTGGTAAACCCATTTTTACCTTAACAGTAATAATTAATTTTTTCTATTTTCATTATTCATTAGGATAAAAAATTAATTTAAACTTATTATATATTATGAATTATTCTAATTTAAAATATAGAATCCATTTTTTGAAATTCAATTAACTTTACTTGTAGAATATAATTTAAAATTAAACCCACAGACACGATGAAAGATTGTATTTGAAAAGAGAAAATTCCCATAAATATGGAATGTTTTAATATCAAAATTCAATTTGAAATTGATTAAAATGACCTTATATATATATATATATTAATAAAATTGAACTAATTTTACTTTAAAAAATTAAAATATAAATTAACTTATAAAATAATTTAAACTAAAAGGCGGTTTACAATATAAAATAGTATTTTTCACTATTCATCAAAAAATTAAACTTTTCAGATAATTCTTAAAAATTAACCCAAAGATAATTTTTACATGTATATTTCAAAAATGAAGTTTATTTTTTCAAATAATCTTTTAAAAAAATTTAAAAATTAATTTTAAATTATGTGTGAAAAGAGTAACTAAACATCTTTTTAGAATGATACATTTTTTCAAAAAATATTTTTTTTTATTTTTAATGGTTCTTATTTTATTTCTAATAAATACATAACCATTGAATTTATTTTATATATTTTTAAATAATATAATTATCAAATTTTGATGTCATTATTCGTACCCTCCATCTTAACAACTATGTCATAATGGTCATGTTTGAAAAATAATATTTCAATAGAGTATCACATTTTTTTAAACCCAATGTTGTGTGCATCGCAAGCTACCAATGAGATTCAATTAATTTAAAAATAAATATATCATAATGTATCAGGTTGTATATTCGGTTCTAAAATATATATTTTATGTTATATACACTATCAAATATGATGTTCCTATTTTAAAATCTCAATATGTTACATTCTACCCCCTCTCCCCAAAATAAATTATGTCCTCACAATTTAATCATGATCTCAGAAATCAATGATTTGAAATTTGGAAATAACTTTGTTGGAAACCCACATCATAAAAGGGGTTTTAAAACATCCTATTTATAAGTGATAAATTTAAGTACAAAGTTCATCTACAATAATACATAATAATGTTTCTAAGTAGTAGAACATTGGTGGGAAGTGAAGAAATGGACATGAAATGAAAAACATAAATAATTATAGAGAGTGATATAGATCATTAATCATAAGAAAGTGGATAATCTATATAATGTTGTCAACAAAGAAAATATAGATATTTAAATGTTGAAAATACCATAATTTTATCATAAATTAAGGTATTATGATAACATTTTTATTTCAATATCATTTTCCTAGAGTTGAGAGATTCCTTTAACATTTTGACTAAGAACATAATGAAATAGAGTGACTTGATATCTTTATTTTTCATAGGAAAAATTTCATCCTTTAGGCATCCTTCAATAAAATTCAACTACATATCTTACTCTAATAAATGAATATCCGATAGGATTTTTTATGCATGAAGCACTAAAAGTAACATTTAACATATCATTACCTCAATAGAAGAATGAAAAGACATTCTTATCATCTCTAGATATATTCCAAGACCAAAATGGTTAATAAAAGTTCTCACATGACACCCAAAGTTCAACTTAATCCATTCCATAAATAGTAAACCATAAGAATCATCCAAAATACATCTCTCCAAATTCAATGTCCAAAAATTTAGAAGGAAGGTCACTAAATTTCCAAAATCAACATAACATTAGAATCCACAAAAAAATGCATATATTAATGTCACATAACAAATATTTTAATACCATGATCGCCTTTAAACCTTAATGAAAACTTTCATGCTTAAAAAAATAAAATATCATGTTGTAAAATATATTATATAAATCCAAACATATAGTAAACTCTAGAAAAGATAACCTAAATCATCAAATCACTAACCAATTTTATGGTCACAAATTATATCCCATGAACATATCATTATCATTATTAAAACTACATAAATTACATATTAAGGGTTATCTTCCCTCTATCATGTTTTTTTTAAAAGATCAACTTTCAACTAAATCACTTTTCCTGGTCATTTGTACTATTCAACATATACTATCAAATCCTTAAAGAATAACTACTACATTACAATAACTGTACATTTCATAATTATAATAACGAGAATTTCATTGAATAAATATTCCGATAAATCCAATCACATGAAAATTAATCATTCCACTTCATTATTAAACCATTAACAAGGATTCATCATCGTATTCATCAATACCTCATTACTTTTATATGTCATTTGTAGTCACTTCGTCCTCAGCAATATAACCATTATTCAAAAAATCTTTCTAATTACCTTTATGGGATTTCCCCCTTGGACAAATATTTTCATAATGCTCATAATTTCCACATTTAGAACATTAAACCATTGATAATACCTTAGGGATAACATTACTCTCGTCTATTATATTAACTGGACTTTTCATTTTTCCTTGAAAATTACTTAATGTGTATCCTTATTTTACACAAGTAAAAAATTTTCACACTGCTTTGAGACACTATATTGGGTTTATCTTTCCACATTTTTTAGAAGAATTAAATTGATCCTTATTTCTTCCATGGTATCTAATATTCTAGCTTTTAGTGTACTTCATCCTTGTCTTATTTTTTGAGTCTGAGTGTTGGTTGAGGTGAATGTTTTTAATCATATATCATGATAAATGATTAGGAATAATCACAATATCCTTCACCCTAGTCATCATCCCATTTGGTTTCTCATCAACACATTTTCTATCACATTCAATTTTAACCCAATTCCTTCTTGTTCCTTCCATTAGCGAAAACCAAAAAGCACAGTGTGAGAAACACTAACAAAAGCGGTAAATCACTTAGTCATGAAAAAATATTTATAGGATGTCTAAATAATTAATAGTTATTTTCAATATATGATACCTTAGGTTTAACCTAGTCTATTCATATTCATCATCTATTCAAATCATGCATGATGGTATGTAAATAAAATATGAATAAACCAAATCATATCTCCTGGTAGTGTCAAAATAGGTGTGTAGTAAGGCCCATTTCCATGTACAAAGAAATTCTGAAGTCAAGCTCAACACACCTATTTTAGATTTATTACCCCTAGGTACATATATTCTAGAATAATGTCCCATTTTAGTATTCAGATTAGGATTTATTTCTTATAAAAACCACAGAATCTTTATCTTACAAAAATTTTAAGACACTCTTCTATAATTATCCTCAATGTTTATCATAGGGTTATGTTCCCTAATATATATTTTTATAAATATAGTTCCTGATTATTCTATGAATCTTCCTCAGATACCAACTTTAAAGAACCTGATCCAAGTATCCAAGAGTTGGTAGTTACTTTATTAAATTTTCTTAAGATTCAAGGAATCACATCCTAAATGAATGAATAATTTTTTAGTATTTGTAAACTAAATGCACACTTGAAATTAACATTACAATTGAAAAAAATAAAATAATCAAATTTTTTATTTAAAAATTCCATTACCCATCATAGAATATCCCTATATATCAATCAAAAAACACTTGGTGGTACCATGGGGAAAATAACACATAAGTAAGGGGTGAGCTTAGTTTCTTAGTAATGGTATAACAAATCCTATCATAAATAAATAATCATAATCAATATGGAAAGGTAAATAACTAAAAAAAATTCCATTTAATCAATAATCTAAGCATAATATGGTAAAAATAAATGATGATCAAATAAATAAATATAATAATGAAATGATCTTGAAACCTATCCATGAATATTTTAACTAATCAAATAATCACATGGAAGTCAATAACTAGTCTCATAATTAGGGAATTCATAATTTTTTACATCTAAAACACATTTTCAATACCATTTAAGAGATAGTTTAAATCTATGGGTAGAAACCCATCTAATTTGGCCTACTAATTTGTCTCATTAGACATATCGATGAATTGAGGGGTTATTTATTACCAGACCCCATCCATAAATTAATAACTCTAATTAATTAATCATATGAATGGAGTGAAATATAATCAACATAAACATTCATATTGAAAAACTAACATTTAAAATGTTAATACTTACCTCAATCAAATAAATATAATAGTAAATCATCTAGAGTAATATGGTAAACGATAATGAAACTATAAGTCCTCAGTAAAAATGACCATAAAACACCCAAATAAATAATAATGATGATATCAATACAATATATTCTCACTAAATAATAATTAAAATAAATTTTTGATTTTATTGATGAATAAAAATACCTTAAAATTTTCATTAAAAACATTTTTGAGGAAAAACCCTCTTCACTTTGAAAACATTTTAAAAAATTCTCCAAAAATATTTTAAAATTACTTTTATTTGAAAATATCCTTTTAAAACATATAAAATAAGATTTAAAACATTGATTGGTCATGATGGTGGAAAGTTTTATTCATTTCGTACACATTAAAACAAATATTACTTCTAAATTTTCGATAAAATCCAAGTATGAGATGTTTTGAAAATAAAAAGAGGAATAATTTCAAAAAGAATTATAAAAATTCCAAATGGGTAAAAAAAAATTTAATAAATCATTTTTAAAAGTATAAAAACATTTTTAAATTTTTTTTAGGAAACATGTATTTTGATGAAAAAGGATTTTCGACTGAAAAGGGAAATACAGTTGGATTTTCTTAAAAAAATTACAATAATTTTAAGTACCAATAAGTAGGAAAATTTTAATATTACTTGAAAAAGTTCATAAATAACCATATTTGGAGAAAATATATTTATTTTATGATATAAATATAAAATAATTCCTCCAAGGTATACTTAAATAAAAAAATCCTGAATAATGATGAGATTGTCAAATAAATACTTACCACTTTGGTAACTTTTAAGTTGAAAGCCCAATAAAATAAATAATGATCAAATAAAAATTTAAAAATAATTAATATAAATATATTCATTACATAACATATCAAAATTTTATTAAGTACACCACAAAAAAATAAATAAATGGTGAATCTTACATATGTCTCGTGGAAGTAAAAGTGCGATGAGAAACCCTTAACTCAGGTTTGACTTCATTTTTATGTGTTTGAAATTACTATATAATAAATATATATTTATTATAAATATATTAAATAAAAATAATAGTATATATAATACCATATATGATTTAATTGTAGTCTTTTATCACCTATTTATTAATAATACTTTGTTAAAATCTTTATTTCAGGTGATAATTGTTTCATTTTTCATGTATGTTTTATTTTGGTAATTTTGGCCCTTTTAATTTGATCATGTTAACATAATATAAATAATAATAACCATGATTTAAATATTATATATATTTATTATATATTTATTTATATTAATCTATTAAATTTAAAGATAGAAAATGGATGACATTATCCATGGAGACGGTAGGTCGTACATATGTGTGAATGATGTTTCCATTTTTCTCAACGGATGTTTTAGTACCCCCATTTTGAAGTATGCAACCATTTTTTATACCTTTTTATGTGGTTAAAGTGGTTAGGTGATGTTTGGGAGGTATTGGGAAGGTTTGGAATGGTTTTGGGACTTTTCAAGGGGTGCCCAGTTCGAGCAGGGTTAGCTGAAACCGGGTAGAACTCCTAGGTAATGGTGCAACGTGAGGTAGTGGGGTTTGCAAGGTTTGCACACGGTTTGTATAACTATGTGAGGATACTATTTGGGGCACCATTTCTAAATTATCAAGAGCATGATTAGTGTATATTTTGTCTAACTGTGAAGGAATTTAAAAATGGGTTTTTAAAAAACAGATCACTCGGGATATAACCTAAAACACCCCAAAATTCCTCCCACTCAAGCTGCACTTAGTTTTTCCTCTTATAAAGAGTTATGAAACCTCTCCCACTCATTTTATAGGCTATTTGAAGGGTTTTAAAGGTGTGGTGAAGTCAGTTCTTCTCCAGTAAGCCTCCTATCTTGGATCTTTCTTGGTTTTCAGTAGATCTAGTTCTCCATCTCTCTTGATTTTCTACATCTACAACTGTCGCATGTAGATCTAGGTTTTTTGTTGCCTAAAATTTCAATATTTGTGATTTTTTATTTTATTAAATACATCTAAGGTGGTTTTTGTAGAGAGTTCACCCGGATTTATGGTGCGGTTGTGGGTGGGTCGATTTCACGGAAACCCTAAGGTATGTGGATTCTCTCTCCACTCTATTTTGATATAAATAGATTACTTATTTTAAATTAGTTGGGTTTTCTTAGATTTGGTTGTGATTATGATGTGAGAAGATTTTTGGAAATTCATTTGGTGATGATTTGTGGATTTGGGGGAAAATGGGCTATTGTTGTGAAATGTTCTTTGTTGTCGGGTTTTAAAATGTTGATATTAAAATATGAAGCTTGGGTTGATTTATGAAAATGTTTTGTGAAAATGGTTTTAGATAGAATGGTTTTATTTATTTAAATTTAATTTGGGATGGATTATTTCTTAAGGTATTTTTTGGTTGTGAAATAGTTGTTTGCGTATTGTTGTGGCTTTAGTTGGTGTATGTGCTTGTTTATTGGCTTCAACATTTTATTCTTTTGTTGGAACGATGAGAAGTGGGTGGGGATTACCACTATAAAAAGGGGTTTGATAGTGGATATAAGTGACACCATAAAATATATGTGGGTGTGAAGTACCACTAGATTCAGAAAGGAGTAAATGGGCTTGGATGGGAAGTTCCATTGTGATTGTTACACCGAGATGAGTGTGTGAAACTTTATGGATATATTTTGATTATGTGTGTGGAAAAGTAAGATGAAATTGTGGTGATAATAAGTGTTCTTAAAATTTATTATGTAATTTTTCTTTACCTTTTATGGTGGGAATTTGGATGAAAAAACAGCTTGGTAATGGTGTGTTTGGCTTACTAGAAATTGTTTCACTATTTGATGTTTTGTATAGACTTATTTATATAAATGTGATAACAGTTCTATCCTAGTGGTGTTTTTGGGGAATTCATTTGGGTAAAACCTACTGAGTGTTATTACTCACTCATACTTTGGAACTTGGGTGCTTTTGCAGATGTGGTATTTCAAGATACATGCAAAGTTAAAGCATCTCGTTTTTATAGCGGTTAATCAAGAGGATTGGGTGGTATTTGTGGTGATTGGAGCATAGAGATTGGTGTGGATCTGTGTAGTATGTCAAGGTTTCCTTTGGGTATTTTTTATTATTCTTCCTCTTAGTACTCATATTTTTGGATTTCTTTAATTTAGTTGTATTGGTTTTTGGGAATTATTATGGAAGAGTTTGGTTGTTTGGTTGTCTCTTGGTAATGTGTTATCAGGATTTACTTTGTTGAAATGCATCATGTAGTTGTGGTTGATTATTCCTTGTTTGGTTGGTTAGTTTTTTTTTCTAAGGTAAAATCATTCCCAAATTTTTAATAAATCTCTCCGAATTTATTACCATCCTTTGGAACCTTAGGAACATCAACTTAGGCCAAGTAGCATCACACCGCCTTCTCAATCCAATGAAGAAGGGGCTGGATGTTACAGATGCATTAAAAGGAAAATAAATATTAATTTACCTTTATTGAATCATTATTATGTCATATATATAATTTATATTAATCAAATACATCCTTATTACTATCTATGTAATAATAAAATGAAAAACATTTTACATCGCTACGTGGAGGCGGTAGTCCACACGTACGCATGAGCGACATGATTATTTTCCAACAGATTAGAAGCTAAGAAGTTATATGTGATATTATATTTATATAAGTATGGTTATATAATAAATATAACTTATATTTATTAATTTTTACCTTACTATATTTCATATAAAGCGTAATCAGAAAATGAATCACATCGCTTCGTGAGGCGGTTGTCTGTCATACACATGAGCGATGTTATTATATACCCCATGGATTGGAATGTATAAAGGTATATGTGAAATAATTATTAAAACATTATAATAATGTCATAATTACCATATTAATATATTAAATCCATCATTATATCCATAATTTAAAGTTGGTGATGGAAAATGAATTACATCAGTTCGTGGGGTGGTAGTTTGTCCTACACGCGATAAAAAAATTAGTTTCCCATTTTATGTGAGTGGAGATAGATATATCTTATTCCATTGACCTAATAATATATAAGTATATATTAGATACTTTTGTTATTATATTATCATATTTTATTAAGTTCTGAAGGAGGAGTAAGTAGAAATAAAAAAATATGCATGTTTAATAATTTTATCTATTCTTCAAGGATACTTTTTAGGTTTATACCTAAAGTCTTATTTGGAGGTATTTATAATAAAAATAATTTCTCTAGGATGTGATGAGGGAATTAAGGAATTTACTTGTTCATTTATTGTCTAAAAAAGGGTTTTGGAAGTGTGAAGAGTGTAATAGAGTGGGTGACCATTTATAAGTGGGAGATAGGACACACATGGAATTTTTGAAAAGATAAAGTGATACCCATGTTTTTCACATTCCAAAATCCAAGAAAATGGGTCATTATAGAACCATAAAGGTTAAAACGTAAAAATATGACCATATAATGGGTTTTTTGCAAGTTTAATCTAATTTTTAATGCTTATCTTCTTACTTTAATCCCCTTCTGGTTAACCCTTTTTTACCTTAGCCGTGATAATTAATTTTTTATGTTTTCTTGATTTTTAAAGGTAAAAAATTAAGTTGAACTTATTAAATAATATAAATTATGTTGAATATAAATATATAATCTATTATTTTAAATTCAATTCAAAAAATTTATAGAATTCATTAAAAAATTAAACCCGTAGATGTGATGAAAGATATATTTTAAAAAAAGAAAGTTCTCATGAGTATAGAATGTTTTAATATCAAAATTCAATATGAAATTGATTCCAATAACCTAAATTAGTTAAATTTTAAAATAATTTATCTAATTTTACTTTAAAAACAATTTAAAATATAATTTAACTTCACAAATAATTTATAGGAAAAGGAAGTTTTCAATATAAAACATTATTTTTCACAGTTCATCAAAAAATTAAACTTTTCATAAAATTATCAAAAATTCACCCGAAGATAATTTTGACATGAAAATATAATTTTTTTCAAATAAAGTGGATAAATTTGGTAGAAATTACTTTTAAATTATATTTTCAAAGAGAAACTAAACCTCATTATAAAAATATATTTTTTTAGAAAACATTTTTTTTCTTTTAAATAGTTCTTATTTTATTTATAATCATTATATAACCATTGAATTTTTTTATAAAAGTGTAAACCATATAATTTTTATGATTTAGGTATCACTATTCAAAGTATCCAACATAATTTCTAGGTTATAATGTTCATA
The DNA here is from genome assembly GCA_963277665.1 of Viscum album. Classification (NCBI taxonomy): domain Eukaryota; kingdom Viridiplantae; phylum Streptophyta; class Magnoliopsida; order Santalales; family Viscaceae; genus Viscum; species Viscum album. The sequence continues at coordinate 2,066,722,836 of OY728126.1, read as the reverse complement.
TTTAAATAATAATATTTTAATAATGTATCACATTTCATTTAAACCTGGTGTTGCATGCATCGCAAGCTATCAAAGATAATGAATTTATTTAAAAAGAAATGAATCATAATGTCTTGGGGTGTGATATTATATTATAATCTTGATGTTTTGTGTCACATATTCTATCAAACATTATGTTCTTATTTTAAAATCTCAGGGTGTTACATTCTACCCACTTAAATAAATTGTGACTTCATAATTTAATCTTGATCTCAGTAAACAAGGGTTTGAAATTTGGAAATACCTTTGTTAGAAACCCAAATCATAAAAGTGTTAAAAATATATTCTTTATAAGATAAAAAGGGAAGTATAAATGTTATCTATAATAACACATAGCTATATTTCAAAGTAGGGGACCATTGATGGGAAGTGAAGATATGTCCATAGAAGAAAAATGAAAATAATTATAGAGAGTGATATAGATAATTTATTGTATAGAAGTGGGTGATCTAGAGAATAATAAAAAACAAAATACCATAAATATTTAATGGGTGAAAATACCCTTTGTTCATCATAAATTAAGTTATTATGATAATGTTTTTGTTTTAATATCCTTTTTTCAAGAGATGAGGAATTCCTTTACTGTTTAAACTACGAAAATAAAGAAATAATACAACCTGGTAAATTTTTATTTAATAGGAATAATTTCATCCTTTTTATGTTCTTTCTAAATTCCTACATCATCTATTTAACCAAGAAATGAATATCCAAAATGAATTTTTATGCTTGAATCACTAAAATTAACAATTAACAGATAATTAGCTCAATAAAAGAATGGAAATTCATTACTCCAATATCAAGATATTTTCCAAGACCAAAATAGTTAACACAAGTTATCCAATAACACACAAAGTTAATCTTAACCCCTTACATAAGTATTTAACCTTAAGACTCATACAAAATAAAATTTTCCAAATTCAAAGTCCAAAAATTTAGAACGAAGGTCACTAAATTTTCAACATCAACTTAACATTACATTCCCAAAATAGAAAAATGTATCTCTTAATGTCACATACCAAATATATGAATACATTTATCACCTTAAAAACTTAATGAAAAAATTAATGCTTACAAAAATAAATTCTCATGTTCTGGAATATATTCTACAAATCCAAACATTTAGTAAACTCTAGTAAAGATAACATATACCATAAAATCACTAAATAATTTCATGGCTACTAATACTATCAAATAAATATCTATTTATCATTAATATATCAACATCGAGAACTTATTAAGGGTTATCTTCCCTCCATCATATGTTTTCCAAAAAGATAAAATTTCCACTGAATCACTTTTCTTGGTCATCAGAACCATTCAACATATACTCTCAAATCAATAATGAATAATTACTATAGTAAAATCCTTATTCATTTCATAATTCTTTTAAATATAATTTCTTTAGTAAACTACTCCTATAACATAATTATTTCATCAAAATACGAGAAATATAACCATTAACTAGGATTAATCATCTTATTCCTTAATACCTCTTTCCTTTCATATATCATTTATAGTCTCTTAGTCATCCTAAATATAACCACTACTGGAACAAAATTTTTGATTATCTTCAATAGATTTTACCCTTGGACTTAAATTTACATACTTCTCAAAATATATTTATTTAAATAATTCAAAAATTTATAATACAATTGGGAACCCATTACTCTCATCTATTACTTTAAAAAAAGTTGTCATTTTTCGTCAGAAATTACTTTCTTTGTATCCTTATTTAACACAAATAAAACATTTTCCTTTTACTATGATACACTCTCTTCGGTGTCGCTTTCCAAATTTTTAACATGAAAGAAATTGAACCTTTTTTCCTCCATGGTATACAGTATTACAAATATTAGTGGACTCCATAATTCTCTTTTTTAGTGAGTCTGAGAGTTGGTTAAGGAGGAAATGGATAATCATATATCATGATAAATGATTAGGAATAATCAAAACAAAATTCACCCTAATAATCATCCCATTTTGTTGCTTATAAACACGTTTTCTATTAAATTCAATGTTAACCCTATTCCTTCTTGTTCTATCTATTGAATAAAATAAAAGAGAATAGTGTGAGAAACACTAATCATAGTGGGAAATCACATAGTCATGAAGAATCTTTTATAGGATTTCTAAATCATGAAAAAATATTTTTAATAATTACACAATACGTTTAACCTAGGTCATTCATGGTCATAATATACTCAAATATTTCATGATAGTTTGTAAAGAAAATGTGAATTAGCTCAACCATATCCCATAAGAGTATCAAACCATGTGTGTAGTAAGGCCTATTTTCATGTACCATGTAATGCTTGAGTCATGATGAACATGTCTTTTTGGACTTATTACCCCTAGGTACATCTATTCTTGATCCCAATACACTATTAGTATCCCTACATAGATGTATTTCTAGGAAAAATAATATAATCACTATCTTACAAAAAAAATTATAATTTTATTCTATACTTATCCTCTATTTATATCATAGGATATGTTCCATAATCTATGTTTTCTTATGTATATTTCCCAAGGTTTCAACTAAAATTCATCAGATACCATCTGTATAGACCTTGACCTTAGAATCCCAAATTTGGTGGTTACATTATTAAATTTTCATAAGATACAAGGAATTACATCTTAAAGGACCAAATGGTTTAGTAGTGTCAGTAAACTAGATTCATACTTGAAAATAAAATTAAAACTGAAACCATTAAATACAAATAATGTTTTCATTGAGAACACCATTATTCCTCATATCATATACCTGCATATCAATCACAAAACACTTCCTAGTACCTTGGGAGAAATAAGAAAATAAGAAATTGGTGAGATCAAATGCTTAGTATGGGTGACTTTATAGTGGAAGTTATTATAAATAAATATGTATAGTCAATATTGAAAGATAAATAAGTAAAACACATTCTATTTAATCAATAAAGTGAGCATTATATGGAATAAATATATATTGATCAAATAAATCTATATAAATAATAACATGAGTTTGAAACTTATCCATGTATATTCTAAACAATCAAATAAATACATGGAAATCAATAAATGATATCATAAAAAGGGAATTCATAATTCAAGTCATTTTAAACATACCATCAAGACCTTTCACAAGATAGTTTAAATCTATGGATAGAAACCCATTTAATTTGGCCAACTGATTTGTCTCATGAGACCTGTCGATGCATAAAAAGGATATCTATAATCGGGCCCAACCAATCACTTACTAAGTTTAATGTATTAATCATATGAAAGGTGTGAAATTTAATCAACATAAACATTAATATTGAAAAACTAACATATGAAATTTTAATACTTACCCCAATCATATAAACATAATTATAAATCATCCAAAGTAATATGGTGAATAGTAATAAAATTATACATCCTCACTCAAAATGAACATAAATCATACAAATAAAGAAAAATAATTATATCAATACAATAAATCATCCGTTTATTAGAAGTGAAATAATTTTTTAATGTTATTATGGAATATAAATACCATAAAAATATCGTTAATAACATTTTTGAGGAAAATAACATTTCATTTCCACAATATTTTAAAAAAATGTTCACCAAAATATTTTGAAAATTATTTTATTTGAAAATAAACATAGAAAACTTGTAAAATAATATCTAAATAATTTATTAGTCGTGATGATATAAAATTTTGTTCATGCTGTATACATTAAAACAAATATTCCTTTCACATTTCATGTAAAATCCATAGTATCATAGTTTTGAAAACGATATGAGGATTAATTTTTTTAAAAAGAAAAAATCCATAAAAATATATTTAATAAATAATTTTTAAAAGGATAGAAACATTTTTAAAACAATTCTTAAAAAACATGGATTTTTATTAAAAATTATTTTTCACCGAAGAGAGAAATAAAGTTAGATTTTATTAAAAACATTCTCATAATAATTTTCTGTACTAAAGAGTGAAATAATGGTACTAATACAAGAAAAATTTAATTAATAACTAGAGAATATGAAAATAGATTTATTTTAAGATAAAAATATCAAATAATTACCCCAAGATAGACTTAAATAAAAATAATCTCAAATAATAATGAGATTGTGAAATAAACCCTTACCACTTTAGTAACTTATGAATCATAAGCCCAATAAAAGAAATAATCATAAAATTAATCTTAAAATAACATGAATATAAATATATTCATGATATAACATATCAAAGGGGTAGTATATAAACCATATAAAAAATAAGTGGTGGATATGGCATTTGTTTCACAAATGTAAAAGTGATATAAGATACTCTAACCTCAGGTTTGACTTCCTTCATATGTGTCTAAACCTCCTGTATAATAAATATAGGATTATTATAAATATATTAAAAAACCAAAATCATATATATCATACCATATATGATTTATTACCCATTAATTAACAATTATTTGTTAAAATTTTTGTTTTGGGAGATAATTGTTTTATTTTTCTTGTATGTTTTAGTTTAGAAATTATGGTCCTTTTATTTTTATCATGGTTGAATAATATAATGAATTTTGAAAATTTTATAAATATCATATATAATCATTATATATGTATTTATATTAATCTATTAAATTTATATATAGAAAATGGGTTGCACTATTCATGGAGATGGTAGGTTGTATGTATACATGAATGTTATTTCCATTTTTTCCAATGGATGGAACAAAAGGAAACTAAATATTAATTTAAATTTATATAATAATATTTTTTTCATATTTAGAATATATTAATCAAATAAATCCTGATTACTATCCATGTAAAAATAAATTTAAAAACATTTCACATCACTATGTGGAGGCGGTAGTCCACAGGTACGCAAGAGCGATGTTATTTTTTTCCAACGGATTTGAACATAAGAAATTTTATGTGATATTATATTAAAATAAATATGGTTATATCATAAATATCACACATATTAATTAATTTTAACCATACCACCATTCATGTAAATCGTAATCAAGAAACACATCACATCACTTTGTGTGTCGATAGTCCACCGTAAACATGAGCGGCGTCATCGTATCCCCCAAGGAATGAAAATTAAGAAGTTATATGTGATATAGTAATTAAATAAGTGTAATTATTTTATAAAAAATATATAAATATTTAAAATCCATCATTATATATATCCTTTAAAGGTGGTTATAGAAAATAAATTACATCAGTTCATAAGACGGTAGTCTGCCGCACATAAGATCGATGGTTCTGTTTCCCATTTTATGGAAGTAGAGATTGATATGAGTTATTAAACTCACATAATAACATCTCAGTATATATTATATACTATTTTTATAAAATTATAACTTTTTTAATAAGTTTTTAAGGATTTGGAAGAAGAAATAAAATAAATATGCAGGTTTAATAATTTCACCTCTTCTTCAGAGAGCCTCTTTAGGTTTATACCTAAAACCTTCCTATAAGGGATTAATAATAAAAATAATATCTATATTATGTGCGTAGGGAATTAATTAAGGTATTTGAAAATTTATTGGTGAAACTAAATGGTTTTGGAAGTGTGAATAATGGAAGAGAGGGGGTGGACTTTATAAGTGAAGGAGAGGACGTACAAGGAATTTTTTAAAAGATAAGGTGATACCCATGTTTTTAATAGGACACAAGCCTCCAAAATGGGTAATTATATAACCATATTGGTTATAAAGACTTAATATGTCCAAAATATTAGTTTTTTACATGTTTAAAATCATTTATAACCCCTATCTTTTTAGTTTAACCCCAAAGAAAACCCATTTTTTCCTCAACAACGGTGATTAATTTTTCCTATTTTCATTATTCATTGTCATTAAAAATTTTGTTTAATTATATAATATAAATTATTATGTTTAAAAAAATGGTATAATTTTTTTAAAATTCAATTCTCATAATTTTCCTAAATAAATATAAAATTAAACCCATAAACATGACAAAATAGCAATTTTCCAAAGAAAACATTCTCATAAGTATAGAATGTTTTAATATCAAAATTAAATATTAAATTTATTATAAAAATAAAAATTAGTTAAATTTAATATAATTTTACTAATTTTACTTTGAAAATATTTTAAAATGTAATTTAAATTTGTAAATAATTTAAACAAAAAGGTAGTTTTCAATATAAAACAGTATTTTTCACTATTTATCAAAAAAATAATCTTTTCAAAAAAAAAAAGAATTACCCAAAGATAATTTTTACATGTATATTTCAAAAAAGAAGTTTTTTTTCAAATAAATTTTATAATTATGTTTAAAATTAATTTTAAATTATGTGTGAAAAGTGCAACAAAACATCTTTTTAGAAAAACATAGTTTTACAGAAAACATTTATTTTTCTCTCAAATGGTTTTTATTTTGTTTCAAATAAATATATAAAAATTTATTTTATTTTATACAATGTTAAACCATTTAATTTTCATAATTTGGTTATTTCAATTAATAACCACAAACTTAATGGATGTGTTATAATGGTCATGTTTAAATAATAATATTTTAATAGAGTATCGCATTTCATTTAAACATGGTGTTGTGTGTATAGAACGCTATAAAATAGATTTAAATTATTCAAAAATAAGTATATTATAATGTATTAGGTTGTTATATTCTCTTATAAGTTTAATTTTTTGTGTCATATATGATATAGAACATGACGTTCATCTTTTAAAATCTTGGGGTGATACATGAATAGTAGGTCATATTGCTTGTAAGGGAGTTATAGGTTTAGGTATATTTTTTGTGATTTATTTTTTTATCATATTATTTATTTATGCATGAGAATTAAATTTATGGGCACATCATTTAGTATATTTTTGAAATATTTCTAAAACTTTCTTAATTTATTTTAGGGTGGAAATCATTCCCACTAAGTTGTTTTTGATTCTATAGTTCTAGTCACCAAATCTTGGGGATTAGGAATTACCCTTAGGTCCTATAATGAGATGAATCAGGCATTTTATAGGTAAAAATATCTATTTTATTCATAGATAAATGTTATCATATTCTCCGTTTGTTATTTGTATGTGTCTGATAGATTCAAGATAGGGAAATCAGAACTCGAGAGGTGGGTGCAAGAAGATTATATTTAGATATTTCTCATTCTAAGACTCAAATTACCATGGGAATTTGGGTCTTGTGTATTTGATTTTGGGATTTATATGTTGATTCCTTTGACATGTTGATTTAATCTAATGGTGTTAAATTTTTGTAGGTTTTTTTAGTCGTTTTAGGGTTTTATGTTTGGGGTGAAGATGAAAGTAAAACTGGACACGTCAGTAGCTCACATGGACTAAAAATCATGTAGCTCCTACATGAATGGTTTCATGAAACTCTTAATGGTTGTGGTATGGTTTTCATATGGTTCTTCAAAAATATTGACCAAACCATTCATGACCATTATCCCCTTTAAAGATATTTTTCATTATTTTATATTTATAATTATTTATAGTGTTGTATATATATTATTTAAATGTATGTTGACGTGTTTTGGTATGATTTTATTGAATTTATAAAAGGAGACATGAAATAAAATGAAAAAAGTAATTTTTGGAAAAGTATTACGGGTAATTGGGATTAGATGTTAGATATTTGTTTTGAAGTGAATTATGGGGTTTTCTAAAAAAAGGTTGAAATGGGTTCAGTGATTCGGGACTCATGGAGTGATTTCAAAAAGGAATTTGTAATGTTATAAGGTGATTTCAAATGGGAATTTGAAGTTTTAGAATTTTAAGTGTAGTATTTCAAAATGGTTTTCTTGTAAACTTTTTTATTTCAAAACATCAAAAGTGGAGTTGAAAATGATTTAATAAGTGAATTATGATTAAAAAATGTTTTATGAATGGATTTTGTTTATATTTCGTCTTGATGAACTTGGTTTTAAAAAATGGAAATTTGGATTTTAAACTACTAAAGTGGTTTTCTAAAAAAATTAAAATGAAGCCAGTGATTGGAGACTTATGCATTTTTTTATGATTAATGATGATATTTAAAATGGACTTACACATAGAGATTTAATATTTTAAAGTTCAAATATGTGGTTTTGGAATGGTTAAAAAGTGAAATTTTTCTTGTTTTTAATGTTTTAATCCAGTTTTGAATGTTTTTAATGATCTATTTTAAGCAAAATTAATTGAGTTTTGTTTTTTAGAAAAGGGTGATTATTATTTTGGATGTGATTGATTGGGTTTCATATTCTCTCTATTTTTTATGGTATGAATCATAGTAAGGTCGTAATATTTGTTGGATTTATGTTATTATATAAATAAGTATTTAGTCAATCGTGTTAGTAAAATGAATGGGGTAACCTTGCCTTGGATCTCTAGATATAAATACTTTTGTAAATTCCTCACCCGCACCCCCTCATCTAGAATAAATCCAAAATAATAATATACTAGGTTGTTATACTAGATTATGAAATCTTTCACACTTTAATTCCCCTATTAAAGAGTAATAATCATCTACTGACAAGAATCCTTAGTGGAAAAATAAATAAACTCGAGTAGAAACTGATCATGAAACTTCTCCCATTAAATGAATGAATCCTCGTGATCTATAAGGAATAGGAACCTCCAATAATGAGCTTCCCTATGAAACATGTACACAAACAATGAAACCTAGTTCCCCCTATTGGTGAAGATCAAACTAAAGTTATCATCCACCACCTCCAACCAATCCTTGGTATCCAAATTTGAAACAAAGGCCTCATATTTCTATAAACCATGGTGCTAAAACTCTCAAGGTTTCCTCCTCCAAGAATAATCATCATTGAACTCAACTATATAGTGATATTCTGGCACATATTACTGAACATATTCAGAATGAATCTGATGAGTATATAAAAATAGAGTCATTCCTACAAAATAAAAAAAATTCTGGATTCCCTAAACCATGAATATGGAATATTCAAGGTTAATTAATTAATTAAATTTCAACCTAATTCCCCTCGTCTACCCAATTCAAATACATGCATAGATAATCATGATGTATGATCCCTTCCAAGTTCACTACTCCTAAAGCATCATCTCATTTCTTGGAATGTTCAATAAACTTAATGTCATTGCGTCAAATCACAATGGCCTTAAACTCTATACCATAATTGATCTTCCTTTCTTGAAGCATGTACTAAGTCCAGATAATATTATTTCCCTACCAACCCATGAAATCATTACTAGTTCCTTCCTCCAAATTCAATCTTATATTTAAACCATCAACTCTAATACCACTCTATCATGACCCCTCCCTCCATTAGTACCCCTCTTGGACCGCTATTGAAGATAGGGATAACCCCTGAATCCCACCTCCAATAGGCCACATGTTGAAAACTAAAATTGAGGGAATATAATGCCTTGAAATGGGAGGAATTACCCTATTTATATAAATTTAAGTATAATAAATAATATGGGATCCACTAATAAACACCATTACAAATATAATAAACCAATCCCAATAAATAATTAAATGTCATACATAATGGAGAAAATTTTGAAAATACTAAACAAATATAAGGAATCCACCATGAAGCTCCAATAGCTCTTGAATAACTATTCTGAGCTAGTAACACACAATTTAATCATCAAAAAACTTATTTGGACCTTGTAAACAACTTATAAATACATACGTTGAGTATAAAAGTATAATAAGTATGATTCTCCTCAGAACCTCTTGTGTAAATCTGAAATAAGCATACTAAAGCTTGATGAATAAATAAATAAAACTAAATTATTACCTAAATAAGAAAAACTATATCACATACTCACAAATGATCACTCACTATGTAATTCATAGAAGTACTTCTATTTCAAAATAATATATATATATATATATATATATATATAACAAAGTTACCCCACCTTCACTTCCTCATTAGTTTTTCACTATCACACCTCAATGTTGAACGCCTTGTGCTACAATACCTTTGATAAGTCATCTTACATCTCATAAAGATCATTACAACCTCATCTCATAACCAAGTAGTAATTTTAAAATCCACTACAACCTAAGTATTATGCATTATACCTCAATCCATCACAGCCCATGCAATTACACCTATAAGAAACCACAATCACAATAACTCGAATACAAGTATGTGTTATAACCTCAAGCCATTATAACCCACAAATACATGTATAGTAAAAATGATATCCATTACAGACCATTTAGACACATACCCTATACATTAATCCATTATATCCTAGATACACCTATACATTATACTGCACTTAATGGAAAGTGGGGAAGATAAAGAAATTAGTCATACATTCCCTCACCAACCTGGATGTTGAGGAAAAAAACCAGACCCCAAAAACTTTAATTGTTTTCTACCCCTTATACTTAGGTGGTGGAGCATATGAAATCATAAAATATAATGAATATATCACACACAACCATACTAATAGAAATAACCTAGAATTAGACTCAACTGCATCTATCATCTCTCATGACAACCAACTGTCACCACAAAGTTCTAGGAAACAAGATCTCATACAAGCAGATAAGAATTAATATTCAACATGAATAATTATATTTATTTAGTATTTTGAAACTATCATTCATTCATTTTTTTCACCGATTAAAAATTCTAGTTTAATCAATTCATTTCATCACAAGTAAACCTGATTTATAATTCATATTACAATTCCCAATTTCATTCCCTGCTATCAGAGCATTCATTCTAAGAATATCGTGGTTTTTTTATTAAATATTATTAACATTAATACCCAATACCATGGGTTTATATTGTTATCATACTTTTCATTACATAATTCTAGATATTCTAAGCCACATCTTACGATACCATAAAGAAAATTCATTCATGGTGAATATGCTAACTATAACAGGAATTTTGAAATCACAACAATTAGCCATATGGAAACCATCCATAAATCAATAAGAAAATCATGAAATCCCATATCTCAACTAAAACCAATAAACTAATAAAAATCCCAACACAAAATTATAGTAAATTAGAAATCCTTTCTCTTAATCTGTTCTATCGATCCCACTATCAGCCTCATCTCAATTAATGGGAAACAAGAAAGCCTTGCTCTTAACTTTTGTCACACATCCCTTTCCTATGATCCCAACCATTCCAAGTTAAAAAAAATCACAACAAGGGATCTGCCATCCTAGATAATATATACATGGAAACAAAATTATTTTTAATTCAAAAATTCAATGGGAAACCAAGGCAATAACTCAAAGGAATAAAAGGCTATAATAAATAAGTATGGGATCATATATCCCCAAAAATTTAACTCTGATGAACAACCTTTTTCATTACTGTCACGAAATAACTGATTCATTATGCATAGGTTTTTTCTAAAACAAGATATTTATCATTAGTAGCTAAAAATAGTTGTGAATAAAACCTAAATATGCTTCATTAATCACTTTTATATTCAAAATATTTCGTGGATGAACAGTAATCCAATTCACTTTCCTATTTCATTAATCACTTCATCTTTAGAATATTGATATTGTTTAATTAATTTCTAGAATATTAAACATGATATGGAACAATAAAAAAAATAGATATCACACTATATATAAAGTTTTAAGAGGCATCGTCTATATAGAATCACCATGTGTGATGACAACACCCTTCCAATTCATTCTTAATTCTGGTTATTATCTTCCTTTTTGATAATTACATTGCTTCCCAAAGAAACTAAGTCATGATAATAACACACATACACATAAATAAATACAATTCATGAATCCCCTACCTTGATTCAAATATTCAAGGAAATAATTTCTCATGAATGGAAGAATTGAGGATTGACCCCCACAAAATTTTAAGTAACCCTTCTCTGATCCTATCCATAATAAATCATCATTAATCTATGCTTGAATCTTAACCCAATACTAGAAGAACCTCACCTCATGTAACTATGGAAATAAAGTGGACAAGGAAGATGATGATACTAGGTTAAGGGGATACCATGATCCAATAAAATTCAATCTCAATGAACTGAGTGGTTTTAACCCTCAAGGGATATGGATTTAGAGGTCTATTTGGCCATGGGGTTAGCTAGGGTTATAAGGAAGAGAATAAAAATTGAACAATGGAAGTTTGGACCCTTTATTTGTAAAGGAATCCTAAATATCCTCCACCGTGGCATAGAGGCATCCAAAAAACTTATGGTTACTCGGATCAAAGTGATATATTATTTTCTAGTGTTTGAACCTCCAAGATTTGTGTTTCTTAACAATTTAATTAACTCATCTTTGACTATCACCACAAATTCACCATGACATGGAAGAGAGAGTTTCAAACACCCAAGTGGACACCACATTCACCCTCTATGAAATAGGTTAAAATCCCTAGTTGTTTCAGTGCACCATGCCCAAGAACATGATATGGTGAGAGCTAGCTCACTGTTCACTCACTTACTTGTGTGGAACTCCTTCACCTTGACTCATTCTACCATGATCAGCAGACCTGGGAGTTTCCATTGTGTGACACCCCGAGTGTCAATTTTATGTGGAGGTATTTAACAGAGAGTTTATCCCCTCGAGTTAGATAAATTTTGGGATGTAAAGGGTGAAATTTGGGGTCCTTTTTTAGGTCATGCAATTAAGGAACACGATTAAACTAACTCTGTAGCCTAAGTGTGCAACCTCTTATAGTGGTGGTCTACACCATTACTGTATAGGTTTTTTAACTATGAAACCCACTCAGATAGGGGTATTTTTTCCTTTTGGGTTATTTTTAAGTTGTATTTCTCCCCTTGGGTTCCCCACTTCTTTTCCTTAACCATGGAACCTCTCCCATCCCTACTTGGCTCTTCTAAAGACCCTAAAAGGTGATTTCATGGGGTTTTCTTGGTTATTATTACCTAATTTGAAAAGTTAGGGTTTCCTTCCTCTTCTTCTTGGGGTTTATCCCATTTTCCTCTTCTACTATAACCCTAGTGTCCATGCTTGGACAATTTCCATACATAGGTTTGTTCTAAAATTTTATTTTTTATTCCTAGGTTTTGTTATCCCTCCTTTGAGACCTAATCTAGAAAATTTCATAGAATGTGGAAAGGTTACACCATTTTAGGTAGGAATTTCAAATTCATTTCCTTTTATTTAAAAGTTCCATGAATGATTGATTCCCTAAATTTATTTTAGAATTAAATTAAAAAGTTATATGATATCTAGTTTGGATTTACTAAAGGTTTTCTATGATTAGGTGGGTTTCTCCATGGAAAAAATGGGTGAATTGATTTGTTTGATAGAAATTGGTTTGAAAGGGGTATTTTATGTATTCTTCAAGTTTGATTAAATTAAAATAAATGTTATTATATTGAAATAAACTTGTTCTTTGGGATTTAGGATAAATTGTGTTTTTAATGTGGGATATATTGTGTGTTCAAAGGGTTTCCTTATTTTAAAGGGTGGTTTGGTTTTATAAAGTAAAAAAATAGAGCTTCCCTTGACTTATTTCATTGTGCATAGAAGTGTTTATGATTAATTTTGGAATTGTGTTTGAATTGAATTTTTTTATAAAGGCATTTCTAAATGTATATGATATAACTGAATTCTCGGATGGTACTGGTGATGTGATGTTGATTGTGCCCTTATTGTCCCCCATAGTGTTGTTAATGATGTTGTATTATCCATGTAATGGATTATTTTTTATATGATTTATGTTATTCTCGTATATTAGGGTTCTTATTAAGGGTAGTATGGGAGGTGGGATGTATGTGATTGTGGTGTTAGACCTTGGATATTTTTTATTTTCATGTTATGGCATTGTTTTCTCACCTCTTCCATGATTATTCCATGGGGAAACTAAGGATACTAAGTGGGAAGTGGTGAGTAATTTTTAGGATAGTTGAGGTTGAGAACTGGCTAGTACCCCCTAGTTCTAAAAATTCATTTCTAGGGGGTTTGTCACTAAGGAGATTGCTTAGAGTGATTCTGTTGAAGGATATATGGTTGTTAAACTAATGAAATTAGGTCCACCATTACATATCATGTGTTTTCCTATTGGTCCTCATGGTTTTTCATCATGATATGTATCATATATTATTCCTTTTTTATATAGATTGGCATGTGAGATGATTATTTTCTAGATGGATTTTTTTGATTTATTGATTCCTTTACAGTTTAGTCTTAATGTTCACTAGTTTACTTCCATCTATTTATTGGAAATATATTTGACCTCTTATAGTGGTTATTTATATATTATTTCATAAAATTGGGTGTGTAAGATATTTTAAAGGAAAAAGGAGGAAATTATTTTCAATAGGTTTCCTCATTGGAATTCTTTTTAAATGTCTTAAACCATGTGTGGGTTTATTTCAAAAAATGTTGTGTTTTAAAGATAAATGGTTTGTTAGTTTTGAAATTAGCATGGGTTTGGTAAAACACTATTTTAGAAATTTTTGTGAATGGTTTTCTTTTAGAATGTGTATGCTCCAGGTTTGGTTTGATTCTATATGGTGTAAAATGGAAACGAAAATCTATTTGATTTCATTATCTTCAAACTAATAGTGTTGGTTTCTTTTATAAAATTAATGAATTGGACTAATGATGTTATCCTACAAGATTCGTCTCACAACATACATACTCATGTTTGTGGTAATGTAGTCTTCATGTTTTTTGTAGGTTTCTTTAGGTCTTTTATTTTGGGTTGGTTTGTAGTGATGTATTCCTTATGAAGTGGATAGATGTAAGAATAATGGTGGTGAGGTGAGTGTCATCTGGAGATAGTTATCAGTCCAACAGTTTCATGGAACTGGTTGTCTTGAGTTTTATTATCAGCCTCTTTGGACTTTCGTTATCTTTTATTTTATCTTATATTGTAGTTTAGTAATCCTTGTAATATTCATTTGTTTTTATAAGATGTATCCTAGAATGTATATTGTATCTTTAATGTTATTACATGTTTGGATGTTTTCATTTGGATTTTAAGGGTGAAAACATTCCCAATGGTTATGTTATATACCCTTAACACTTTTTATCAGTCTAGTGGGGGGGGGGGGGGTCAGGGACACTCATCAAGTATGTGGAGAGCCGACTTTAGAATCCAATTAATGGATGTATCAAGTTGCTTTATTACATAGTGCTACACATTTCCCATAGGCAAATGCCTCATGATCTCAAGCATTCCTTATTTACCACATGAAATATTTCCAAGAAAAACACCATATAAAATGGAAAACCCTATTTTTTTACTCCCCATAGTACACCTTGGTACCACCCAACCAACTCAAAAATCCAAATGACTCAAAATGGACAACACCAAATACTCACCCCACATCCAAAAATGTAAATGAGATTACCACAGCTAGCACCACACCTAGCACCATGATTCAGTGGTCCTATAGATAGAGAAAAACTTACTCTCACCTCTTGAACTCCTCGAAGCTCCCTCTCAACACCTCCAATCCCCATGGAAAATGAAAAGGGTGGGATTTCTAAAAACCAGGCCCTTGAACCATATCTTTTGGTCTCTTGATCAATCCTACCAGGACGTATAGGTTTTTTGGTAACCAGATTTAGTAATTATTCCATAAATATTTATAGAATCAACTCAATTTACATATTTAGAACAGTTACTATTTATTATTATTGAACTTATCCAATTTCAACTTGCCTCCCACTGACTCCTCAATTCATGTGTATTTTTTCAAGTAATGCACAATCTCAGGTCAAAAACACATTGTGTTCTGTAAGATTATATAAAAAATATATCATTGTCTCCTTAGGATAACTAACAAATAAGAACCTTTGTGATTAAGGTATGAGTTATTCAGAATCCAAACTTCATATGTATGCTTTGGAACCCCAAATCCTCATAAAGGATAAATTAGGAAATTTCCCATTCAATATCTTATATAGTGTCTTTATGACTTCTTTAGATGGAATTTGGTTAAGTATTAATTCTGTATTTTCCAGAGCATAACCCCAAAATAAAATAGGAAGGTCATGTTGATACCTCATTGATTGAACCATGTAAAACGAGGTATGATTCCTCCTCCCATATACACCATTCCATTATAGTGTTCTAGTAGGAGTGAGTTGTGAAACAATTTTATAGTCTCTCATATGATCAGTGAATTATTGGATAAAGTATTCACCACCCTGATCTAATTGGAGATTCTTAATACTTTTACCCATCTGATTATGTACATAAATATGAAACTCTTTGAAGCTTTAAAAATTTTCAAACTTTTTTCTCATTAAAAACACATAACCATACTGATTAAAATCATGAGTAAAGGATACATAGTATCATAACGCCCACTTTTTTATTCCCATCAGTCTATATACATTACTATATAAAATATCCAATGATTCACTAGATCTTTCACCTTTTCTACCAAAATGTGTTTTGATCATTTTTTCCAAAAACATATATTTTCATGTATCAAGTAGTTCATAATCAAATTAACTCAATAATTCATCTCTATGGAGTGTTTTAATGTGGTTCTTATATATGTGTGGAGACAATTCCAAAGGTAAATGGTGTTATAATCAACTTTTACCTTCTTATTTTAAATATTATAAGTAGTATTCTCCATATCAATAATATATAAACCATTAACCATATTCTAAATTCCTCAAAACAATATATATAAATAAAATTTATATTTATGGATAGAACATAATAATAGTTTTAAAATTCTAGAACAAAACCATTGGGTACACTTAGATCATAAGTTTTGACCTCCAATATAGAAACTCTTGACTCATTTTCAACAAAAATATATACTTAATATTTTTTTAATTCTCACCTATCTCCACGTCTATGTTTATTAACACAAATATGTGATATACACTCATTGTCTAATAAACTTGAATCATGGTTTGAGAATTTGACTTCTATAACATTAACATCCAAATTATTAGAATTATTTTCTTTGAGAAAACTTATCAACCTTAGATACCAATCAACAATTATTTAATAGGTCATACCTGTAAGAGAAATTAAAATAATGATCACAAGGCATGATTGAAATATATAATAAAGACTTATCTATTGGTTAATATCATGTTTTATATCTTTTCATCAAGTAATTTTAATGAAAGTACTCCCACTAAAATGATAAATCTATACAACATTACCTTGAATGAGCCAAGATCTATATTTCAGTAAGTTTTTTAGTCTACTTTATTGTTCATCTCAAAACATACTCATTTAGGTAGGTTTTCATTCCAATCCTATAAAATATGAATCTCGGATATTTTAGTGGATAACCCTTTAACAAAATCAATCATATGGATAATATAAAATCTATTCATATAGTATCCTATCTCATATAATTTCTCTACTAATTTTCACCCAAATATTATAATGGGATTTGGTAACCTAACTCTTAGGGTTTTCCATTTCCACTTTAACTTAATTGAGATAATACATGCGAGCAAAAAATTAGCATGAAACTACCCAGTTGGAGGATCTAGGTCTTGATATATTCTTTTTTATATATGGAATCTCACACTTATTGTTTAAGGGGTATTCTTTTAAAGTCTGGCTAATTTGATCTACATAACATTTATATTAAATGAATAACAATTTTTTTACAAGAAATATTTATTATATCATGTTTTATTCCTTTATTTATGTAGTGGTATGATGATTTAGTTTTGGAATCCATATTCCACTCTCCAAAATAATATGATCAAACTATATTAATTTGTAAATCTTTACACAACTCACGAATTGTGTTACTTACCCAAAAATATAAGAAAAAGATATTTACACATGTAAAAATTCACCCCATGAATAAGGTAAAATAACTCTTTAATTTAAAGGTTTAGAATTATATGAAATTAGAAATCTACCCCTGAATATTCTTAGAGCCATAGATAGCCAACCATCACTTTTCTAGACAAGCCATAAGCATACATGCTAGTGGGAAGTCCAACCCAAATTCCCTCCACACAAGGATTCATTACTCAGGTGATATTTCAATCTGATCATAACTCCACCATCTAGTATTTATAAACTATATTCAAACTTCAAATTCAAGATCATAACTTTAATTAAAACATGAATTCAAGGTAGATGAAAACTAAATCTTATGTTGTCGTACCTAACATGATATTATAATTTTTCTAGAATAAATTTGACACAAAAATTAAAGCATATATAACATTCACATCATATAAACAATTTATATAAAAAAATAAATTATTTGTAATAACTTAAATAAATAAAAAATCTAATTTTATCATGATATAATCAAATTTATACAACCAATTTTATCAAAATTATTTTTCAAATGGTCTAAAGTCACACATATTTAGTGTGGGATCAAAGGGGTTATGGTAATGAAGGTTTTTAATAATTTTAACAAAAATATAAATTTCTATACAATTCAAATCAAAATATCTTTCACAAAATCATAATGCATATTATTTTGGACATTTGAATATTATAGGTATTATTCTCATTTTAAAATCCATTTTAGTTATAATTTTTTAGAATATGATCCATTTTATAAAATTGCTTTTAATTTTTTACTATCTTGTAAATACTTATGGAGAATCATAACTCTAGAAAAAATTTGTAAAACCATGGCATAAAGAATTGTAACTTCCATGCCCATGTTTACTATGAATAGTAACCAAACATGGTTTTCATGGGACCTCTGACATATCTCCTTATATGATAGAGGCTTACGAATAGTAGTGGGGGACTATGATAGTGTCATGGTGGGACTCTATCCCTATATTTTAGTGTGAAATAATATATTTAAATAACCAATACATCATCCACAAACATCTATTGACATTAGAGTACATGAATGTAATAAACAAACCCCTTAATAAATAATAAATATATATGGAATCATATATTCATACAATATATAAATTCCCACCAATTCGATCACATATATAATATAAATATAAGAAATAAAAGACAATTAGGATTTATTGTCATCCTTGAGCCACCCCTTATCCATATCTTCAGTCCTATATGAGTTATCCTGCTCGATCAATCTCAAGACCCTACCCAACCCAAACATGTGATCAATGAAGTCTATTCAAGTTCTCAAGTGTTATGGATTCTTAAGAAAAATTTGAGTAAAACTAAGTAAGGCAACACTAAATGTAACACCCCAAGCTTCCACTGTACGATTCTCTTTGAATAATACAGTAGCATGTGTTGTACGCAAATTCGAGATTCTAACACACTGAAACCAATCAAAGTAGCTGTTATGAATAGTAATACCCACTTTTTGAAATTTTATAAATTTTATCTCTCAAAATGGAATTCATTTTTGGATTTGGAATATCGAAATTATCCTAGGGTGAAATTTTGGTACTTTTTGGATAACTTTTATATTTTGATGAATAGTGAAAATTACTAAATTTTAATTAAAAACAACTTTTTTAATCGAAATAATTAATAGTGATAAATTATGAATTTGAGTGGTTTTAAAGTATATTTAAAATATATTTTTACCATTTAATACAATTTTTGTCATTGGACATAATTTCACAATTAAAATGGACATAAACAAGTGTCAATCTTTTGATAGTTATTATCTCTTAAAAACACGCTTTTTGTTTTATCAATGGGAATTAATTTTAAATTAATTTCTGACACTTCTGTGTTTTGAATTTGAAAAATGGATTCCATATTTGGAATCAAGATGTCCAAATTTTGTAAATAGGTAACTTTTATTTTTAGACATTTTGAATAATTACTTCGGTAAATATTTTAATTACCATGGTTAAAGGGTAAATCCGGTAAATAAGGGTAAACAAATAATATTATAATAATAATAAATTACCCTAAAATGTGTCCTAACCTTATTTTTTGATATATTTCCGACTATGGGAATCTTTGGGTCAATTTTGGGACCCCATGGATCCACTTGTAAGTGATAAGGACACTTTATATTAATTAAGTTAAAATAAATACAAAAATGATATAAGCATATGTCTTTTAGCAAAACAATTTTTACATAGGGTGATATATGTTATATTTTCGAATATAAATATTCATTAGAAATATAAAAATATTTCCTACATAATGGTATTTTATTTATAATTTTTAGACATTTAATAGTTAATATTATTTATGACACAATAATGATGCAGTATTTTCCTTATCAATGAACGAATAAAATAATTGGTATTATAAATGTTAAAATAAATATAATTTGAAAGTTTTGATGACATCTATGAATTTAATTGGTTAATATGACATTACAGGATTTCTTAAATTAATTTGGTTCAAATTAATAAAGTTTTTAGGACTTTATAAAAATCAATTATTGAATAGTGTCAAAATTGACATAAATGAGTTTTTAAAACAAATATTATTTTATTAATTGATATTCTATTCCTAAAAATATAAGGTTCAGAAAAAGGACTTATATAATGATAGTTGTGTCATTAATTGACCACTTGGGGGTCTCTTGGATATATATTGTAAGTTTATTAACTATATAATATAAAAATACAAAGTGACATGGTAAATGTCAAACTAATTAACTAAGAGTAAAAACTAAAAGATAAGGTTAATATAATGACCCAAACCTATATAAATTATATTGGTTGAATTTATTTCGACCCATACCCACCTTATACTTTTAATAATCCACTTTGTAGCCATTAGAAACTGAATATGAATTTATTATAAAATAATATTTCTAGCTTTTCCAAAGGTTCCCCTCACCCCTCTTATAAAAGGGTACTCCCCATTCTCAGTAATTCACACATTCAAAGCCTTTTGGCACAGACAAACCCTGCCCAAATACTCTCTAAAATTCCCTCACTTCAACATATAGGCCTTAGTTTGATTAGAAAGCCAACCTAAAGATCCATTTTGATCAAGTCAAAAGGAAGAACCCGAAGAGGAGGTAATGTTTTCACCACCCTTTTTCAAGTTCCTTCTTCAACTTCTTATTTATTTGTTATTTCCATTCTAAAATAATAAATCCAGTATCTTTTATATACTATGATGTTATTATAAGTATGGTACAACCATATTCATTATTCTATCCATCCTTTGAATGACATGTCACCATACGTGCGTACGTATGGCCTACCGTCTCCACGTCATGGTGTAATTGTTATTCAATACATTATTATTAGGATGGGTATAATAATGATGTTTAATTCATGTAAATAATAAATATAAAATTATAATGATTTTTTATATATGATATACCATACAATTATATATTATTTTAATATCAAAAGAATGATATTATCGCTCGTGCGTACGTACGGACTACCGTCCCCATGAACGCAATGAGATTCATTCCCCATCTTATCCATTCAAGTCTAATTCTCATTTGATGATTAAAAAAATGTTTAAGGACTTGATATCATTCTGTATATGAATAATATACAACCTACCCATAACAAACATGACTTATGTAACCAAACATATAAAAGAAAATGAGTAAGTTAACACCTGAAACGATGATAGTACTAAGATATTATTAACAAAGAAATGTTAAAAGATCATATATGATATTAATGTATATGATCCTTTTATAATTCAATAACAATTATTTCACCATTATACAGGAGGCTAACCTACCCTCTACCAAGGAAAAAGTACAAAGTAAGGGGTTTCTTATCTCACTTTTAATTCCATGAGATTTCCATTGTTCACCACTTATTTATTGCTTGTGGTGTGTGTACTGCCCATGATTGTATTCATTGTGTAATATAATTTGATTTATGGATATTTACATCATCATTGTATGATCCTTATTTCATGGTTGTATGTTTCGTATGTTACCAAATCGATAAGGGAATTTTAAATTTCAATTTCCACTCATTCGGCTTTACACATACTTCATTGATTATTTTACTCCAAGATTATGTGTGGAATCACTATTCATTTTATCATGTCATAATTTCCACTACCCTTTATGTGGATATAATTTTTATACACATAATCACTCCATTGATAAATTCTCAAGTCATCGGTATGAACTTGATAAGTGTAATTTTTACTCAATCTTGATTTGTTGAGTTAAACATCAAATCCATTGGTGTTGATTTTACAAGAATATGTGTGAATGTACTTTGATTGTTTTACACTGAATATCAAATCATATTTCATGTATTTATATTTTTCACACATAATTATTTTGTTTATTTAACCTTAAACTAAGGGTACGACCTTTATGAGATATTTCATCTCAATTTACATTCCATTGAGACTCCTTTGTTGTTATACACAAAATCACTTTCATATGGTGTATATAATGTATTTTGATAGAGTATATCATGAATCCCTTTATTATCATGATATTACAAGGTTTTTATTATCTCAATTATTTTTATTCAAGTGACTCTCTTTTGGTTAGGAACTCTAACTAAAATATCATTTTAAAATGTTTTAAAGATTTATTATTCTAAATCTTTCTCATTAATGTCCATGTTTTAAAAATGGTTTTAAGGATTTATTTATATGGACATTAATGTTTTCAAATAAAAATTTAATTTAAAAGTTTCAAAGTGGTATGGGACACTTTGATTCAAAAATCTATTTTAAATGGCTTCTTGACAAATAGTGTGACTTTTAAATGTTTTCAAGAAAAAGGGGGATATTTCTCTCAATAGTTTGATGATTATTTAAATAGATGTCAATATCCTTCATTATTATCGATTGGGGTTAATCTGACACAATAAAATCTTCCATATTATATCAAATGAGTTATGTTTGACTGCGGATGTGCTATTTTTATACAATTCATGATTTTTGGTTAAAGTATTGACATTTTATATGCTAGTTTTAATACGAATGTTTATGTTATGTTTCAAACTTTTCATATGAGGAATGCATTGGACTTAGTAAGTGACGGGTGGAGCCCTATATAGCTCCTCGATTCATCAGTAGGTCTCATGAGACAAACTAGTGTCTTGGCATGAGGCATTGAAAAAATCTTATTTGTAGTCTTGGCATGAGGCCTTTGCTACGTGGTTATGATAGTCTGGAATTATGCATTCCATCATTATGAAAGTGGTTATTGATATTGCAAGTGATTATTCGACTAGTAGAATATCCATGTGAATAAGTAAATGGTATTATTTCATTTTATTTTTTCCATATTATGATGAAGTTCAAGTTTAAAAGGCTTTTGTTTTAGTTATACATTGCCTTAAATGTTTATGCTTATTTATGAAAGTTTCCGCTATATTGTTATCCTTATTGGGCATTTGAGCTCACCCCTTTCTATGTTTTATTTATCCCAGGATGTGGAGAAGTATTTTATGAATGACCTGCAGGGATAGTATAAGGGGATATGAGTGTGGAGATAATTTTTCATTGTAGTTTTCACTTTATGATGTAATGTAAACTTGACGAATGTATCTCGTTATTCCAAGGATACTAAACTAATCGGTCTTTCAAGACTTGATCTTTTGTGATCATTCCAATGTTATGTAATAATGCACCGACTCTAGGTAACTGTGGTCAGGGGGTTACACTAACATGGTCCCATATATAACCAGTAAATACAGTGAATGGGAATGTGATATTCTCGAAATAAATAAATACCATAATTGTGGAAGCATAAATAGACAAGAATTATTGATCCCTAAGTTTTTTCACTAAACCTGTGATGAACCAATCCTACATTGGATAATGTCAATGTGTATCTGAGCACATAACATAAATGTTCCTACTAATATATAGACCAATTGTTAATTCTTATAAGTGTTTCCTAGTAAATCCAAAACATTTCACATCTGAATCAAAGTATTGTGTCCAAGTTATTCCAAATCATATCACACCCGAATCCTCAGAACATATCCCAAATATTCCAAACCATATTACATCAGGTTCATAAGATCTTATCCTTATAAATACAAACCATATCATATTCTTATCCAAGGATCATGTCCTAGTTGTCCCAAATTATTTCATTTCTAAATAAAAGGAGTGTGTCTAAGGAATCCTAAGCCATATCATTTCTAAATCCATGGACTACCTCCAAGGCATTCCAAATTCATAATCTATCCAAATATAATGAATATATAAAAGTCATTCAAACCATTCCTATAAAAAATGTTAGAGCCACATACCCTACCCTTATTCTGGGGACTCATCCAAGACATTATAATCTCATCTAGAAACTTAGGGTATTTCCCTTCCAAATAAAATCACATAGTGGCACATTAAGATTCAAGGAGTGAGTCTAAGGAATCCCAAACTGATATCATTATCACGAAGTCTAGGTCCTAGGAGCATTACCTTGGTATCTTGTGTATCACCATACATCTTGGTGGGAAAATCATCCCACCCAAACACCCATGTGTTATCATCGATTCAGGTTCTAAGGGGATTCCCACAATCATCTCTACATATTTCCCACACACACCCTCACTAGGTTTAACATATCATCAGTGCACTAACTAGGTCCCATAGGTGTCATCTATACCCAGACACCCTTCAAGGGTTCTCCTATAACATTCCCATCACTTGTTTTCAAGCCCAACACTCAAAGGGAATCACGTCCCTCGACATATTCATAATCTCATCAAGGCTTCATTGGCCTCCTGAGTTGAGTCGCATGAGGGAGATGTCCTCGACCCCTATACCTTCTCAAATCTCCCTAGGTCTATCCACACATACAACCTATAAAAATCTTACCCAAGTTACCACTACCCAGTTCTCACATATCAAGTGTGAAGAAACACTCATCCCATACTCGTTATACTATCCCAATGAGTTTAAGGCATCTCACAGTTCTGTCATGGCCAACTGAGGACACTCATTCCCAATACAATGATCTTCTCTACAAGGTTGAATCTCATGTTCTTACACTAAGGAAATTTGTGTTCATTTAATTTTTTAATATCTCAACCATTGGGGTTTTTTCATCTAAAGGTATACAATTATCATCAAGGCCTCATCCATCGATGACCAAGGAAATCAAGCTAATTCACATGGTCCATCATGTCCATGAAACTATATACAATCCAACCATAAGAATTTAACTTTAAATAAAAAATTTATATAATTTTAACATGTGTATCACCCTTGGTGGAGATACCTCACATAACCCATGTGACAATAAACATGCATAATACCAAGGGGCATGTACAAGGACCACCTACATTAATAACAGAGTTATTAACTTTTAAATCATAGTCCAACAAATCTTGCATAAATTTTTCTATGTCTAATGGACATCATCCAGACACCAAAGTCCATAAATCATACCAATATATCTTGTGATTAATTATAAATCATTATAATTAATTATTCAAAAAACATTAAATAATTTACAATTAATTTATAGATTAAAAAAACCAATAATATTTTTGAAAATCTCACTGATCGACCTTAGTGCACCAATATTGTAACAAGAAAATATCCAATTCCCCATGATATAACTGTGACCTCATTCTAGGAAAAATTACTAACACACTACATCAATTCCATGGCCAAATTAATTTAATTTTGGACAAAACCCATAAATAAATCCATCGATAGTCACACCTTCGATGAAAAAAGATGCAATGGTGTGAAAATATGATCTCAGAACACCCCCTACACCAATAGAGAAAAACCCCCCACAAAATTATTGATTCCATGATGGTCTAGTTGAATTGGCCTTAAAACTCTAAACCAAGGAAACAAAAAATAAGTGGTGATGAAAGGATATGAAAATAAAATTAAGGGGAAGGAGAAACTCACCAGGAAACACTATAAAATTCCCATAAAATGCTCTAGGTCATGGGGGGCTAAGATATGATGAGGGTTGAGTAACCAACCAAAATGGAACCTCCAAGCTCCCATGCCCACCTAAAATTAATAGGGTATGGACAAGGGAAAAATAAAGGTTTTCTATGGTCTAAAAAACACACTCATATCACTTTCACGACATAAACATAGTGTTCACCCCCTAAAACATGTCATAAATCATGTTTCACCCCATGAATCTCACTCAGATCAAATCAAAATTTTCCTAAGCATGATACCAATGCATTGAATATATCTTACTTCACATCTACATCCCAAATCTAGTATTTTACAGGAAACCAAATAAGTTGGATTTACATCTCGTTGGCATCCAAATTTCATATCGATCATCCTAATACCGGTCTCACCACCCCAATATCCCTTCCATCACAAGGGTCATTCTTCCATCAATCTTCTCTATCCATGACAACATGTAATGACTGGATAATTTCATCTTGCTCACAATCAAGTGCCAACATGACTATCAGTTGTTTCCTATTCCCAAATTACTAAAACGCTATCCTCAAAATTTCCCTAATTCCCATTTATAATGAGGGTCATTCTCTTAAATGACCAATGGTTCACTCCCCACCATATGAGTTCCCTTATACCACTCCTTGAGCATGAACTCAATCGATTTTATTATTATACATGTGTCAATCCTCCTGAGTGTAACGTACCAACTTGGGATCCAATGTAACGGTGCCTCAAGCTAGCTGCTCACATGGACTCAAGCACACCTCCCCATATTCTAGAGGATGCCGACCAGTTGTGATGGTCTAATGATAGTATAGTGGGGAGAATATACCCTATGATCAGAATATCTCAGTGATATAACAATAAACACATTGATCAATATCAGAATTAGTATAAATGAAGTAAATAATAAGAAGAATATAAATACAATAACTAAATTAAAATTACCAATGCAAAATATACATCTATACATGCATGTTAAAATGATTCTATAAAGTACAAGAAATAAAAATAAATTAGGTAGTATAATACAATACAACACAGTACAAAAAAATTAATAAAATCCCAAAAGCTAAATCCTTGAGCATCCTGAGTACCATTTTAGTCATGTGCTCCTAACTCCTGTGTACAATTCACAACATAAGCAATAATACTTGGACCTATAAACATGATATCTTCTTGGGTAGCCCATAACAATTGATACTTGATAAATGTGTGATATATACTCAGTATGCCACCACTAATAGTGTCTAAAGCATAATCTAGCCTGTAAATATAAAATACAGTATTATGTAGTTATATCGATAAATAAAAAAAATAAAAAAAGTAAATAGGTTAGCTTAGGTTCCTAAAGGACACCTGGCCAACCATACCTACTTTGGCCTATGTCGGAATTCCTCTAAACATATTCTAACATGAATGTATTCACACACCTAAAATTTCAGTGAAGATTTACTTGAACTGGAGATGTACCCATGGCTTAGTGCTCAAACATATAATTAATAATACTAATAATATAAATATATAATCATAGGGCGTAATCATAAGAGATCATAACTGGGACTATTATAAGGTCCGAAAAAAACATGGACCAAACCCAATAATGTTATTTAGCTTGGAAGAATCATACTTTAATCTAATAAACAATTAATTCTTAGAACCATAACAAACAATATTAAGGTTCTTAATAAAAAGGAATATTGGGACTGTAAAAGGTGATATATAAAGAGGAATCCAGAGTATCACACTAGGATCTCTCTAATTACCAATCACTATAAAATTCCATCTAAGATGAACAATATAGAGGAATCCCATGTATCACTCTTGGTAAGGTATAAATCCATACCCCACTGTTCTCTTCCAAGGTATCACACATAGAGGAATCACTATCACTCATGGAATTGTTTAACCATCTTTCCACTGATCCTATCTATGGTATTTCCCCTAAGGTATAGGTATCACTCATAAGGATAATAATCTCAACAAACCTATAAGCCCATCCATGGAATTACTACATGGAAATCTAAGTATCTTTCAAGGAAAATACAATAAAATAACCTTAAGAGTCCTTCCAAGGAATTCCTATATGGGAATCCAAGTATCACTCAAGGAATAATGTAAATCCATTAACCTATAATCCTATCATTGACATTCCATAAAGAGGGACCCAAGTATTTCTCAAGGAATTCATAGTTCATTCAACTATTTAATCTCAATTACAAAAGATGACATATTTGTAAACATGACATCACAACTCAAGTATACAAATAGGGTCATTCCCATTATTTATTTTAATTATAAATTAAATTCCATGTACTTAAGCATGCTATCTAATCATTAAAATATCCCATTTATTTTCCCATTTTATCAAATAAGAAAGCACATATCCTAAGAGGTTTTACTATTAAGTTGTGGTGAGCTCATCATTTTAATTCACATGGGTCAAGTAATTATCCCTTAAATGAGGGATTATTTATCACACCTCAAAAGGTGGTCAAGAGGAAACAAATCATTATAATCATGAGCATGTGTATCATCACCGACAAGGGTGAACTAATTACCAATAAGAGGCATAGGTCTTGGGCATAAATGAATTTCACCCAAAGGGGTGGTTCAAATTAAGGCAAGAATCCTCTCCCATATTGATTTAATTTAAAAGGGAAAATTAATTTAGGATGTTAGGGTCTATATTTTTAATTCCAAAATTAAAGGGAAACACACATAAAATCTGGTTTATAGAACAATGAATTATTTATTATATGCGATAAATTACATGGGAAAATCTATATACCACCTACCTCATTCTTAGGATGGTCCACTCACCCAATATCAAGGATTGAATTGAGCTGGTTTGAGAGAAATCAAAGAAACTGATAAATTCCCTAAAATAGGTTGAATTAGCTCAAAACATGATATCATTTAAAATAGAGAGAGAAAATGGGAATGAAGGGAATAGGATTTGTAGAATCGCTTATATGCTTCCAACGTAATGAATGATACTCAAAATGGATGTTGGATAATGAAGATCTCTCCCTGGAAGGAGGAGAGGTGCAGGAAACCCATGGAGGGCTACTATGCGAAGAGGAGATGAAATGATGGATAAAGTGACTTAAAAGAAAATAGAGGAAATAGGGATTTCACCCCTTTAAAATAGGCACATTTTTTGGACACATTGTTGGAAAAACCTTGTGCTAACTATGCTTCAACCACTACCTTGGAAGGAAACTCGCATCATTCATGTGCACAGTTTGAGAAATTATACACAAACCATGAATTTATCCTCTTTCAAGGAACCTGCAACAACCACACGTCCATGAAGCTACTCTTGAATGGTTTGAACAAACCATTTGATAATCCTATCTCCACTAAATCAACCACATGGTTTCACCTAGTGGGATGTACAGTTTTAGACAAATCGTGCACCCTTACTAGTTCCTTCTAAACTTGAGTTTCCAAATCTCAGTGCTCCCAAAACTCAACATGATACCTGAGACACCTCTCTTACATTATAAGAAGTCAAAAAACAATACATTTATGTTTTCAAAATCTTGTATTTATATTTTAATGATCGGTTTAAAGAAATACCCACCCACTAAATGGTAAAATTCAAATTCCCTTGGAATTTCAAACTGGTCAAAAAATAGGATATTAAATACTCTCCATATTAGAACTTTCCATCCCTAAAAAGCATTATGGAAATAACAGAAAAACATCATCCAACCTATTCAGGTAATGAGGTTTTGTTTAAACATGTGTGTTGTGTTTTAAATTCCATATGCACCACTAACCATCCCTTAATCATACAGAACATAATCCGTAAAACTCAAGACAACACTTGAATTCAGAACTAAAGATTTTAGGGGATTTTTACCCAATCTCACTAAACTAGAGACTTGATCATGTCATCGTTACTTTAAAATATGGAATATGGAACTTCCTACAACTGGATCTAGCATTCAAAATACCAATTCCAAGTTATGGTGTTTTCATCATTGGAATTGTCTATTCTAACATTCTCCATGAATTATAATGATTCTCTTGGAATGATCCTTAGCTTAAATTAATGGTCAATTCAAAATTAAACTCATTTAACCAGGTAGATCCATCTTTTCATGAAAAACTTTGATAGACTCATGATTTACATACCTAAACCTGATGACATTCCATGAAGTGGTCCTTCTCCAACCATATTTAATCTAAACAAGAGGAAAACAATTCAATCCATACTCATCTGACTATTCTCAAAATTTTCAACTTATATTGTCGGTGTACCATAAATTGAAACATGATTCCTTCTCATAAGGCACCTCAAGATCACTTTTCTCACATCCATTAAAGCTTATAACTGAATTCCAATGATGTATCAAGACCAAACATCCATTTATGTTGTCATGAACTAGCACGAACATGGGTGTAAACATGATTCAATACACTTGTATTGTCTCCTTAGAACATCTCATCTGACCCCAACTGGAAAACTGGGGTAACCTCAAAATCATTAATTGGATTCTAAGTTGATTATTTAAGTATTTTACACTCCGGTTTTTACAAGTGAGATGTCAATACATAGACTAACATCCACATATTAAGAACAATAACTGAGTATAAAGAGGAATCCACTTAGAGGTCAAGATGAGGAAAAATAGTTGGTTCCCATGAGTCCATCCAAGGAGTTCCTACTTTAGAACCCAACTATCACTCAGGATAGCCACACCTCTTAACATACCACACTGCATAAGAATAACTCCCATTGAGTATCTTCATCGAGTCCCATAGAATTTAACCTATTTATTTATTTAGCTCAATATATAATTGATGCTCTCTCAATGTACTCAAACGATGTCAAGATAGGGGAAATGATCATCATTAAGATGAGAGTACACTAATATGATTCAAACAATATCCAAAAAGGATCTGATACACTCCTGCTACATCAAAACGAATTTCATGGTATGGATCTGAACCATCCATATCCAACTACTATAAGGAAAAGTAGTAGAACCACTACTATTTGACTTATTTTAAAATAGGTCGGATTCACTAATTGACACATCTCCATTACCCAAACTTTATTCCCTTACCACACAAGGCATCTCGTGATCACTACAGGACTACCATCAAAGTCCATCTCTAACTAATAGTGTTCATAAGGTTTTCATACACAACCAACCATTCCTTGATTGTGATTCCTTGCAAGCATCAACATATTTAAAGCTTACCATCCCCAAGGTAATTTAATGAAAATCCAACCATTCCCAAATGTTACTTTTTGGGTTTCTCTCCCTCCACTTGGAAGGAATTTTTTTACCAAATTTGACTTGACACTCCCCACCTTATGAGATTCCTAGTCATCATTTACTAAGAAAAAAACTCATCTTATGACACACACTTCATCAACCACTAACCGCGGGTCCTGGAGGTGGACAACATGCTTTCAGCAATCATTAAACTGAAAGGAGAGATAGAATAGATACTTACAAGTGCACTAGTATATATTTACTTTATACTTACGAATGAAACTCCTCCTAAGATACATCCACATGCATAATATCATTAGGTGTAAAATCCAAAACAAACAAACTAGCATATTAAAACATCTAATCCTTTTTACAATATCAACACAATAATTAAAATGAGTATGATTTCATTTAACACCTAGTTCACTCTCATCCGAAGATGACCCATGATTCATGTGTAGTATCTCAAAGATCTAATGATTACCACCAAAATCATATGATTTTTTGTACCATTTTAACTATTTGATGGGAACCGCATGTATCAACACATACTACACGGAGATCTCACCTGCAAAATGGAATATCCTTATACTATCCATACTCTTACAATCTATATTCATCCCAGTATCTGACTTCCCAGAAAAATAATTTTTCTAGAGTCTTACTATCCTATTCGACCATAAAATAGGCTGACTACCTCCCAAGTCTTCCATTAGAAAAGGATGGAAAAGACACATGACCTACTAAGTGTCTGACCATGCCCCAGGGCTAACCCATTGAACGAGATCATTACTTGATGCTCACACCTGTAAAAAGGTTCAACCTATCCAAATTTTACCCATCAAGATAAAGGTTCCATTTTAGAAACTAAGAATCCTACTCGGTACAAACGACACTCAAATGACACCACACATCTGAAATATCCCACAATCATTTTGCAGGGCATTATGTTATAAGGGCTATACCTACCACATACTAGCCCCTTATATAAGAATAAAAAATTTACCCTATAGATTGGTCATCCTAAAATGGTCGCTAGTCTCTACCACCTATCGTTTAAGTTCAATATATAAAAGAAGAGGCATATGGGTAATTCTCATGCTCCTATTCTAAGTCAATATTAGGGAACACTGAAACTACCCTTACAAGAGGGTAAAAAAAATTTACCACTCAAGGTTCCATTTTAAGGCATTATACAAACTCTCATTTAGGAATTTTAACATTCCAAGGTTTATCTTTTAAAGTGTTCCAATCACTATTCATCAGATAAAATTACTTATTACTTTATTTAACTAGCACCACAAGGAAACATAGGCAATTTATATCAAACATCCTTTTAGAAATTGATTATTTAACTGATATCCTATTTTAGTTAGGAAATTTATCATATAATTTATTTTTATCCATTTTATTAATCCATAAATATTCTCACAATTATTCTTAGTTAAATTAAATTTCAATTCCAATCTATAGAAGAAAAACACCCTTGAGGTTGCAATTGGAATTTTAATTAATAGGGGACTCACAAATAATAAAGATTAAACATATATAATATTTCTTTTATTAATTAAAGAGGGGAATGGTCGTGTAAGATTCCACCATACATTTATATGTAATACAATATATCTGGATTTAGACACTTTAAATTACCATCCCTATATAATATAAATATACACCTATGGGGTTGGGTATTTAGGCATATCAAGGTAAAAGTGACCTATGAGGGTTCCGTTAATCCATTATGGGTTCATCTAAATACAACTTGAAATGTTTAAATTATTAATATTCTAAATCACCCTTATTGGGTTCATTTGATAATCACAAAATACAATGATCAACCTACTTTGGTTGAGTCAACACTCTCTCATAATTATAACTGGTCAAGACCGACCTACTAGGGTCGAGTCTCATAAAGGTCCATAAGAAACTAATTCCTTAAAATTAAATATTTAACTTCTATTAAATTTATTCAATGGTCTCAAGGCATATTAATTTCATATATAATGGTTCAATTATGTGGTTTAGCATTTCCTAATTTATAAATCACTCATACACATTATAATTTATAAATTAATTTCAATCGTATCACAAAAAAATCATCCCATGAAACCATTGGTCCATGGCTAAAACATTTTATTATTGGTTACTTAAGGTGAAACCATTAATCTATATAGGAAAATTCCATTTATGATGATACTAAAACTTTAATAAAAAATGGTATATTAAATGTATAACTATGCATGCCATAACAAGCAATAAATACAGGTAAAATGGAAAAATATTTACCTAATCATGGTAAGCCACTACATAAGCAAGAAACTACATAAGAATGGTGTATCATCAATATACTGATAAGAAAAAAATAATTTCAAGTAATTACCTAAGCATGTTAAACCGATAATTATGCTAAATAAATCCCAAATCATGGAATACATAACAACATGTTATATAATTAATAAAACATGGTGTCCAAAATAGCAATGTTGCTACAACACACAAGGCACATATAACAAGTAAACTGCAGCATACATGTCATGGAATATGAATCAAATATGAATATCTATGTTCCTAGAATGATGCATGTAATTATACTTCCTTTCCATACTGGTCCATGGGTAAATTCTTTAAATATCATAAATTAATGAGTAGCAAAATTACACCAATAACTAGATGTGAAATTATAGTCAACTATAAAAATGAACAACATGAACATCATTCCCATCCTTGGATACTTGGTCTTTTCCTTATGTATGGGTAGATCACTCACAAACATAGATATTTACTAAAAACCGACACTTTCCAAGTCTCCTATATACCAGCCCAAAATAGTAAGACAAAGGAAAATAAGGCTATGATACCACTTTCTAACATCCTAAACTCAGATACAATGAAATAATTACTTGAGTCAGTCGGTCGCATGACCTCAATAATGACTCCCCATGTGCCAAAGGATTCCAACTTGAATTGTGGTTATAATGATGGCATAGTGGGGGGACTATACCCTCATGATCAATGTAGCTCAACAGTATAATACTAAACACATCAATCAATAGTAGAAGAAGTATAAAAAAGGATAAATTAAAAGAATAAAAATACAATAACTGAATAAAAATGGCCAATGTAAAATATAAATCTATGCATGCATGGCTAGATGATTCTACAAAGTACTAGAAATAAAAATACAGCAGGAGATACAATACAATAAAACACAATACAAAAAATGTATAAAAGACGAAAGGCTAACTCCCCAAGAATATTGAGTACCAGCTCATCCATGCTCTCTTAACTCCCATGTACAATTCACAATACATGCAATAATCCATGTAACTGTGAACATGATATCTTATTGGGTACCACAATGAAATGGTGTCCTAATAAGGGTGTAAGATATAAGTAGTCCACCACTAATGGTGTCTAAAGAATAACTGAGTATGTGAATTTAAAATATAGTAGTGTGAAGGTATATCAATAAAGCAGTAAATAAATAACAGTAAAAAAGTTGACTAAGGTTCCTAAAAGACACTTGGATGACCATACCTTCTTCATCCTAATATGGAATGCCTTTGAACAAATTTTTACATGTATATATTTTCATACATAAAATATCTGAAAATATATACCTACACTTGATATGGACCTGTGTCTTAGTTCCCAAGAATCCAAATAATAAGAATAATATAAATATATAATTATATGGTGTAATTAAAAGGGATCGTAATTGGGACTATAATAAGGGATGAAAAAAACATGGACTAAACCCAAGCATTTTCTTTATCTTGGTGGAAACATCCTTTAATCTAATAGACTAATATTTCTTAGGTCTTTAACAAGAGGCATTAATTTCTTAATATAAAGGAATCATGGGCCTATCCAAGGCGATCCATAACGAGGAATCCTTAGTATCACACCATGAGTGATCTAATTACCCACCACTGTAAGAGCCCGTTCAAGGCTATTTGTAAATAAGAATCCCATGTATCACTCTTATAATGGTATAAATGCATAACTCGCTGATCCCATCCCAATTATCACAAGTAGGGGACTGAGTATAACTCATGGCATGGTTTAAACATATTTCCACCAAGATCATCCAATGTATCTATCATATGGTACTAATATCACTCATTGGGGTGATAATCTCAACCATTCTATGAGCCTATATAAGAAATTAATACATGGTAATCTGAGTATCACTCATGGAAAATAAAATCAACTCACCCTAAGAGCTCATCCAAGGAATTCCTACTTGGGAATCCAAGTATCACTCTAGGCATCCTGTAAATCAAGTAACCTATTATCTCATCCTTGTTATTATGTAAATAGGGTCCCTAGTTTTTCTAAAGGCATTAATAGTTCTTTTAACCATTTAAGATCAATTAAAAAAGAGTCCATATTCAGAAACATTCCATTACAACTCAAGTATAAAAATAGGTCCATTCCCATTATTCATTTAAATTATAAATTAAATTACATATACTTAATCATTCCATAAAACCATTCGAATATATCATTTATTTACCCATTTTGTTAAAGAATATAGAACATATTTTAAGAGGTTTTACTATTAAGATGGGGTGAGATCATCACTTTGATTCATATAGACCAAGTAATTATCCCTTACATGAGGGATTATTTATCACATCTCAAAAGGTTATAAAGAAGGAAAGAAGCATTATAAACATGATCATGTGCATTTTCACTGACATGGGTGAACTAATTACCAAGAACATTCCTAGTTTATAGGCATATATGAATCACACCCAAAGGGGTGGTTTGGGTGGAGGTGAGAATCCTACCACAATGTGATTTTGTACATAAGGTCAATTTAATTTTAGATGTTAGGGTCTACATATTTAATTCCATAATTTAATGTAAATTCATGGATAACCTCGCATGAATCATAATGGTGTATTTAATAGGAAAGAGAAACTTTAATGGAAAAGCAATATACCATGTACATTGTTCTTATAACGGTTCACTCATCCAATTTTGAGGCTAGAATCGATCTAGTTTGAGAAAAATCAATAAAAATGGGAATTTCACATCAAATAAGGAAAATTAACTCACACCACAACAAAATTTTAAATGTCAAGAGAAAATGAGAATAGAGGGATGAGGAGTTGTAGAATCACCAATATTCTTCCAAAGTGAAAAACAAAGCTCAAAACAGAAGCCAAATGATGAAGATATCTCCATG
Source organism: Viscum album (assembly GCA_963277665.1). Taxonomy (NCBI): domain Eukaryota; kingdom Viridiplantae; phylum Streptophyta; class Magnoliopsida; order Santalales; family Viscaceae; genus Viscum; species Viscum album. The sequence goes on along the minus strand of OY728126.1, from coordinate 2,066,686,706 downwards.
GAAGTAGGAGAGGAGGAGGAAACCCATGGAGGGATGATGCACATGGAGGAGAAGAAATGAAGGAAGAATAAACATAAAATAAAACAAGGTAAAATGGGTATTTCACCCCTTTAAATTAGGTTCACAGTTTGGACACATGGTTGGAAAAACCATGATCCAATCGTGCTTCAGACACTACCTTGGAAGCGGCTCACATGGTTCATGAAAAAAGTTTGAGAAACCATGCGCAAAATTTTTATTTATCCTTTATTAAGGAACCTATAACAACTGCTTGGTCGTATAACTTCTCTAGCATGGTTAGACCAAACCATTCCGGGACCCTATCTCCACTAGATCAGTTGCACAGTTTCACCTGGTGGGATGCATAGTTTCACATAAAAAATGAACCCTTATGAGTTCCTTATAAAATTGAATTTTTTGGCCCGATGTTCCCAAAACAAAACAGGACACCAGACACGCCACTCTTTTATAAAACCAAGTCTACAAACCACATATTTAAGTGTTCCAAAGCTCAGATTTACATTCTGTATGTCATTTTAAAGACTTTCCCTTCCACTAAATGTTAAAATTAAAATTACCTTATAATTTCAATCTAGTCCAAAAAATAAGAATTTACATCAATCTATGATCATACACCATTAATTTTATAACCCCACATTCCCAAAAATACATTTCAAGTAAAACCCTTGGGTCATTCGTGCCACCACACCTAATCCATTTCTTACATCCTCTATACCATGGAGGGACATTCACCCCTTTAATCAGAACCCTAATAAATAAATACCACATGTTCTTCATTGGGTTCTTCAATCCTTGACTCATATATGGTCGCTCATTGATCTATAAATAATGGTCACCATGTGTAACCAACATCCACACTACCTTAGTCTCATCAAATGTAACAACTCTTCCCTCATGTACTACTTGATCATTCACCCCAACTCACATACCCATGAGTCTTATATAATTTTACCCAGGATCACACACCTATCCAATAACCATAGTCTAATTACATGTCAATCTAATCTAAACCAAATCACCCTAGATGCTCCTCCTCAAAAAAATTAGGCATTTCACATATGCCATTATTTATTGCACGTTCAATGATTAGAAACTAAATGAGGATAATATTCATTGTTAATATATATAATATAATTTGAGTTATTATTTATAAACAAAATTTTAGTGCATTTTACACTTTGAACATCATTTCACATTATGATTGTAATTCCTTCTTAAAATGCACTATTATGTGGTACATTTTTGAACATCATTTAAAGTACCCAATGATTCATATGATTTTAAGGAATGTAATTATCCATATTTTAATTTTATATTTTGGGAAATTGATCTACACTTCAATATGAACATGTTTCATTCAGGGATCAATAGAAATTCATGGAAGAAGATGGGGATATTTTATGATGAATGGAAGCAATTCTAGAGAAGGAAGATTGGACACCAGCCCACTGATGAGAATGTCGGACCCACATTACAAGCCCAATGAAGCCCAAATTTCGTGGGATTCTACAAGAACTATATAGGAACAAATAATTCTATATGATACAGTGCTAATTCGGCCTCCATGGTGGTCATTAAGGCGGCCCAACTTGGAGATAAAATTCTGGGCTAGATTCTGTGGCCCAGAAAAAAATCTTACCAATATAATCATATCTCGTAATAAAATACTCCAAATGGGCCCAAATGTTACAATAGGTTAGTAGAAATCCTGAACTCAATTTTCTTCTTCTATGTCCCACTCTAATTCTTCCATATAGAAGGTCTTCCAAGTGCGTCTATTCGGTGGATGAAAGATGGCTGCCACCTCGGGTCAAGGGTGGAAAAATCAAATCTCCTTCAACTTTCCACCCACCTATGGCCTACCGTAATCAAGTGGGATGCTTCGTACTATTTTAGTCTCGACCCTAGGCTCCCAAAATGCCTATTTAAGTCAGTGTTGGTGGAGGAGTTGATCATATTTGAGCTTTGTTTTATTTTAACGTTATGCTGCCAATTTGATGTTGTTATCACATTCCTTCAAATGTAAGTTCCTTGAATTACCTTAGTTTCTTTATAAAAGTTCTTCATATTCTATTCTTATATTCTTATTATTATCACTTTGAAACCTTTGCCTCAAGTTGTGAACTTTTTCATACCAAACCTTGTGAGATCATCACACAACGGTGGATCATTTTTTTTTTCATTGTTTTTTTACTTCTCCAATTCCTCTCTCGTGAGTCTACTTTTCGCTTCCATTGAAACCATGAGATCAATTGAGGGCTAACCAACTTATGGGTTGATTCAAGGTATTATAAATAGGCTATATTGGATGTTATTTATCACTCCATTAATGGATACTCACTTCTTTTAAATGAGATTTTTATTTGATGACTTTAAAACCTCTTCATCCTTATTGAATTTAAGGTCACACATTTCAAGTGCTCAAAACTTTGATCCTTCAAGTGTATAGGTGATTAGTATTATGGTGTGTAGTAATTAAAATAGTAAGTGATGATTTTGTTTTATCTCCTTAAATGAACCCATCTCAAATATAAGAAATTGAAATATTTTTACAAGAAAAATAATGCATCCAATCCGCCCCTTGTAATAACCTAGGATCAACCCTTATCGTAATTTGAATTCACTTAAGAATTTTAGTGTTCACTTAAACCCATATAAAATCAACCCAAAGTTTTCCAATCAATAGCCAAAACAGTCCATAGAATGTACGTGTCCATAGGTTACTTCTTAGGTCTCTGAGGATTTGACAACACAAACTAAACTACAAAGACCATTATACCTTCTTCTCTTAGGTAAATTTTAGCGTGAATCAAATTTTGGCACCATTTTCGGGGACCCAAGTAATTAAAATAAACACCCATTATATTCTCCTCCATTTATTATTTTCTCATCCAAATTCTCTTATCTTGTCCCTTTATCATTTTTTTCATTTGGCGCATGTCTGCCTACACCAACGATCAATCAAACCGTCTAGTTAAGGTGAATAGTCCTGAGGTTGGGGAGTCAAGTACACAAAGGGAAATATTTCCATTAGATCCTAATCTTACTAATACTCTAGAGTCCAAAATTGATCCCATTTCAATGGAATGTCTTCAAAGAAAGCAACTCATAAACCTGGGTGGGAACCAAAATGGAAACCCAAATGAGGCAACCCCAAACATGGGGAATGCAATTGATCAAACCATGAATGACTACCTCACACATTCCTAGACCAATGACCCCTCATGAATTAGACAGAATTCCCTAGGAGATTCCAACTACATATTTAAACCCTATGTCATAAACCACCTTCCCACATTCCATGGAATGGAGTCCGAGATGCCCTACCTTCACATTAAGGAGTTCAATGACATTGTAGAAACCATGTGTCCCCCACATCAACTAGAATCTGCTAAGATGAGGCTATTTCCTTTTTTATTTAAAGTATCAAGAAAAAAATTGGAAAAAAAATTTGATACCATCATCCATAAACTCTTGGGACCAATTACAAAGAGAATTCTACAAAAAGATATTTTCCCCACCACAAAACAATTGCACTTAAAAAGAGAATCCATAACTTTTTTGAAAAAGAGGGAGAGTCATTCTTTGAAACATGGGAGAGTTTCAAAGATACTCTAAACATGGTTCCACACCATGTTTTTTCTATTCCTTAACAAGTGAGAATTTTCTATGAAGGGTTGGGTCTGGGGAACAAACAATTCATTGACATAATGTATAGTGGAACATTTAAAAACAAAGCCCCAAATGATGCTTATGAGTATCTAGAAAGCCTTTCTGAACAAAACCAAACATGGGAAACTTCACATTATTCTGAAAATACATAAATAACTTCTGGAATTCATACACTTAGAAAATAGGAAAGCCTTAGGGCTAAACTCGCAACACTCTCTAGGAAGGTTGAAGAGATAGACCTTAGGAAAGTCCATGAAATCCAAACTAAAGACCTTGTTTGCACAATTTGTGACAAACATGACCATAAGACAGACAACTGCCCAACCATTCCATCCATCAAGGATGTTATTTTAGGAGGACCCTCAGCAGAAGTAAATGCCTTTAAATTTCAAATGCCTCAATACCAAAACAACTTCAACCCAAGGTATAATGACCACCCAGGATTCCGCTGGAAAGATAACCAACAACCTAGCCAACCACAAGGACAAAATCCTTACCCCCTATCATAACTAACAAACCCATAACCAGTTCCAAACCCAACCTATCCAATACCAACAGCCACTAGTCCATTTTCAACAAACCATCCGACCTCCAAAATATCCCCCTGGGATAAACCAATCTTCTCAAGCATCAACCCAAATTGTTCCACAAAGCCTACTAGAACAACTGTGTAAACAAATGGAGAGGATGAACTCATAAGTCTCTTCCCTTAAACAAGAACTTCAAAAAATCAAAACTGGAAAGGCTCCCATGCCTACTCAGGCGGTACCATCCTCAACTTCAAGGGTAGATTCAAGTTGTCCTCAAACAACTCATGAACAACTAAAGGCTATGACTGTTTTAAGAAGTGGGAAATCAATTGAGAAACCTAAAAAACTAATTTAGAACCCACCTGAAGATTCAAACATGGATGAAAATTCAAAGGAACCAAATTATCAAACTAAAAAACAAGATAAAATTGTAAAAGAAACAACTCTTCAACAAACAACCCCACAACATGCACCATTTCTTCAACTCATGAGGGGGAAAACCAAGCCTGAATTGAGTGAAACATGGAGGGAAATCTTCTCAAAATTCACGTTTAAAATTCCTCTTCTCGATGCCATCCAAATTATACCTACCTACTCAAAATACCTTAAGGACTTTTTCACTTTTAAAAGAAAATTTTCACATAAAAACCAAGTCCTTTTGGCTGCTAATGTGAGTACCACCATTCAAGGGACCATTCCTCTTAAGTTGAAAGACCCGGGTTGTCCTTACATCAATGTTGAACTAGGAGAGAGAAAAGTTGTCAAGGCCTTGTGTGACCTAGGTGCTAGTGTCAATCTCATCCCCTATGTTGTGTACTGCTAGTTAGGCCTAGAATAACTCCAACCCACATCTGTCACACTTCAACTTGATGATCGTATCATTAGGATTCCAAAGGGGATTTTTAAAGGATGTTCTGGTAAAGGTTGAAATCTTCATCTACCCTGTTGACTTCATTGTCCTTGACAACCATCCAAACTTAGGAAATAAGTAACAAAACCCAATCATACTTGGTCGTCCTTTCCTTGCAAAAATCAACTCTGTTATCCGAGTCTGAAATGGGAACATGACCATAACCTTTGGAAACATGAGTCTAGACTTGAACATCTATAATGTATTCTCACAAATAAGGGATTACGAGGACATTCATGAAGTAAACATGATAGGAAGCATAGATAATTAATCCATGGAACATCAAGGAATATTTGATGGATGTTTAAGTCAGGATGAGATTGATTTCCTTTGTTCACATGAAGGAATTTTATCTCCTTGGATTGAGTCATTTTCAAATTACTCTTATGATGAAGTCTTAGGTCCAAAAATTAGTGAAACCTTTCAGGAAACCAATTTCATGGAGACCAATCAAACTTCCTTCCCTAAATATGATCAATCTAATATAGTAGCTAAAACTTCTACTTGTGGGGAATCAATCCTATCTAAAACTCTAGGAAAAAAATTTGATATTGATCCAATGTCCCAATATTCTGCTGAAATTCCGAACCAACCTAATCTTGAATTGAAGGAACTTCCCGCTGCACTCAAGTATGCCTTCCTAGGGGACAATCAAACACTTCCTATTGTAATTTCTTCTTATATTGAATCCAATCATGAGAGGATGCTTCTAGATGTCCTTAGGAAACATAAGAAAGCCATTGGTTGGACCCTGTCTGATATTCTTGGGATTAGCCCACTTATCGGGACTCATAGGATTGTTTTGGAATCTGATTCAAAGACATGTCTTCAACCTCAACGGCGAATCAATCCTAATCTCATGGAAGTAGTGAGAAAATAACATCTGAAATTGTTAAAATATGGTATCATATCTCCCATAGCTGAGAGTGAGTGGGTCAGCCCAATCCAAGTGGTTCCCAAGAAGGCAGTAATCACAGTGATAACCAATAAGGATGGAGAGATACTTCCAACAAGGGTGAGTAGTGGATGGAGGGTCTGTATTGACTATAGGAAGCTAAACTCATTCACCAAGAAGGATCATTTCCCCTTAACATTCATTGAACAGGTCCTTGAGAGAGTGACAGGTCATGCGTTATACTATTTCTTAGATGGGTACTCAGGGTATAATCAAATTGAGGTCTCCCTAGAGGATCAAGGGAAGACTACATTCACATGTCCATTTTGCACCTTTGCTTTCAAACGCATGCCCTTTGGATTATGCAATGCCCCTGGAACCTTCCTGCAGTGCATGATGGGAATCTTCTCAGACATGGTAGGGGATTTTCTAGAGGTCTTCATGGATGACTTATATTTTTTTGGGGATACATTTTAGGGATGTCTGAGGAATGTAGAGAGAGTCTTGTCAAGATGTGAAGAAAATAATATTGTCCTAAACCAGGAAAAATGCCATTTCATGGTTAAAGAGGGACTAGTTATAGGCCATCTAGTCTCAGGTAGGGGGATTGAAGTTGATAAATCCAAGGTTGACATCATTCGTTACCTTCCATCACCCAAAACTGTCAAGGAAGTGAGGTATTTCTTAGGACATACTGGTTTCTATAGAAGATTCATCAAGGACTTTAGTTCAATCTCTCATCCCATTTGTTATCTCCTAGTAAAAGATTCTCTATTTTTTTGGATAGAAAGCTATGAGGGTTCATTATAAACCCTCAAATCCTCTCTCACCTCTCCTCCCATTATGAAATCTCCAAATTGGAACCTTCCTTTCAAACTTATGTGTGATTCCAGTGAATTTGTTGTAGGAGCTGTGTTAGGAAAATGTTGTGATAAAACTCCTTATGTAATTGCTTATGCAATAAAATACTTAAATGATTCCCAAATAAACTACACCACTACTGAAAAGGAGTTACTTGATATTGTGTTTTCCTTAGAGAAGTTTAGGTCCTAACTCCCCATCACTGTGTTCACTGACCATTCTACACTAAAATACCTCTTCCAAAAAAAGATGCCAAGGCTAGACTGATTAGGTGGGTCATTCTCTTACAAGAATTTGACCTCACAATAAAATATAAAAAGGGTGTTGAAAATGTTATATTTGATCACCTCTCTAGGATGGAATTCAAAGATAGCTCAAATCACATTTCTTTGTCTGATTTATTTCCGGATGAACACCTATACTCTGTGAGTTACTACCCTTGGTATGCTGACATAGCCAACTTCTTAGTTACAGGAGTAATTCCAAAATTCTTAGGGACTCAAGATTGAAGTAAATTCCTTTAGAATGTTAGGAACTATGTGTTTGATGATCCATACCTCTATAAGTTCAGCCCTGACCAATTCATTAGGAGGTGTGTCCCAGAATTTGAACAAGAGTCCATCCTTAAATTCTGTCATAGTGAGGCATGTGGAGGTCACTTTTCCTCTAAGAAAACATCTTCTAAGATTCTTCAGTGTGGTGTCTTCTACCCCACCCTCTCAAGGTACTCCTACACATTTTTTCAAATCTATCCTAGGTTTCAACAAGTAGGGTCCATCACAAAAAGGAATCAAATGCCACTCACTCCCATATTAGTGATTGAAATCTTTGATTGTTGGGGAATTGATTTCATGGGTCCCTTCCAAAACTCTAGGGGATATCTTTACATTCTATTAGCTATTGATTATGTCTCAAAATGGGTTGAGGCCATTCCCACAAAATCCAATGATCATCAAACTGTGATTAGATTCTTAAAAGAAAACATATTATCTAGATTTGGAATTCCTAGGGCCATCATTAGTGATCATGGAACTCATTTTTTCAATCGTCCATTATCACCAGTCATGGAAAAGTATGGAATTTCTCACAAAGTGTCCACTGTGTACCATCTATAGACCAATGGTTAAGCTGAGTTAGCCAATTGAGAAATTAAACAAATTCTTGAAAAAACTATCAATCCTTCTAGGAAAGATTGGTCCGAGAAACTCTTGGATGCTCTTTGGGCCTATAGAACCGCATATAAAACCATTTTAGGAATTTCCCCATATAGGTTGGTTTATGGTAAAGATTGTCATTTTCCATTGGAGATTGAACATAAGGCTTTTTGGGCAATTAAGAAAATTAATTATGACCTCTCATTGGCCGAAATAAAAAGGAAATTAGATCTCAATGAACTTGAGGAACTTAGGATGGAGGCTTATGAGAATTCAAGGATCAATAAAGCTAAAGTACAAGCCTACCAATCTCTAAATCTTAAATCAAAACACATTGTACCAGATAAACCAATTATTTTATATAATTCTAAAATTCATCTACACCTGGGAAAGTTTGGTCCAGATGATCAGGCCCATACATAGTGCATAAGGTGTACCCCCATGGGGTTGTTGAAATTCAAGATCCCACCAATGGTCAAACCTTTAATGTTAATGGTCATAGAGTCAAACCATTCATTGAACCATTCCAAAAACATGAAGTTGATGAATAATTGTGTGAACCCGCCTTAGATGACGAAAATAATTAATCAATTAGGGGTCTAAGTCGAGATAATTATGTTAAAAAAAGCGCTACATGGGAGGCAACCCATGGTTTTCATGTTTCCTATCATTTTTTTGTTTTAATCAACTTTATATTTTAAATATGATTAATTAATCATTTTGATATTTAATAAAAAAATAGACTGTTGAACTATTATTCTATTATGAGTATGGATGGGTACGAAAGGGGAGCACCATATTCATCTGTGTCACATGGTTTGATCCCTTAGTAATACCTTACCCAGAAATTTAAAATAAGACAATGTATCATCAGTTTATTTTATTTTATTTATGTTTTTTTAGGTTAAAAAAATTTACACTATTGAAATGTTCTTCTTTTATGAGTATGGATGGGTATGAAAGGGGAGCACTGTATTCATCTGTGTCACACGGTGTGTTCCCTGAGTAATACCTTACCCAGAAATTTAAAAGAAGACTATTTATCATTAGTTTAATTTAAAAAAACAAAAAAAAACAAAAAAATAGAGAAAACCATAAATATGATCATACTTGGAATTAAATAAGTCATTGTGTTGTTTGTTTTGTCTAGTTTTTTCTTCTTTGTAAGGTTTAGGGACTATTTTTGGGTGATACATGTTCAATCAAGTAGGTGCATATATCCCCAAAGAGATCAAAGGACTAATTTGGAGCATCAAGAACTTCAACTTCAACCACTAGGTGACTTCATTCCACGATCCTCATATTTCAATTTCCTTTTTGAAATTCCCTTATCTGCCTATACTCCTTCTACCTTTTCATTTCTTGAAACACTGGGGATAGTTTTTTTTAAGTTGGGGGGAGATGAAATAAAAAAAATCTTTTTTGAAAAAAAAGTATTTGAAAAAAAAATGTGTGTAAATGGAAGGAAAAATTCCTTTAACTTTAAACATGGTAATACACATTGCACAATTTGAAACTGAATATCAAATAATTTAGCATGCCCTGATTATGATTTTAATCCTTGTATAATTTCATGAGCATAGATTTTGGAATGTGTGGTTGTCCAATGTGATATTTCATCGTTTATATTTTCATCCAAATAAAAAAAAGATCACAATGCACGTCCTTTGGATAGTGGGGTATTAGTTTGAGTTCATGGGTTACCCAAAATAAATAGCATAGATTTTGTGATCATTTTAGTTTTAATATGATTATTCAATAAAAAAATAAAAAAACAATAAATTTTCACGTAGAGCAATGAAATGACCTAATGCGTGGCTTTCGGCACTTGGGGATTGTGACTACATGGTTGTCTGGCCCAGAGTTAGTAATTTTATCACTTTTTATTGTAATTTGAATTTGTTTTTTATTGAGTTAACTCGAGATGATTCCTGAGTATGTGGGCTTCACTTGGTTCCCTAAGGTATTTGAGCCTGGGAGTCATTGGAAAAGTCTCACTATAGGGGTTGACTCTTTTGAGTGCAATTTCAATTACCATGGAAAAATTGCAAAAAAAAAAAAAACAGAAAAAAAACAAAAAAATATAATACAAAAAAAAAATTGAATACTCATCTTAATATTGAAATGTGATTCAAACTATCACTTCCATCATTTCCCCCTTGAATAAAGATGAACCCCATGTCTATTGTGATGCACAACATATCCTCATACTTAATTGATATTGGATGAAATATGGAAATGAATTTGAACAAAGGAATGGGATTGGGATTGGGATCCTCTTATGAAAATATATTGTATTAAAATATTTTGATGGGTTTCATTATTTTTTGGTATAAGGGTTTTTGGTGATCATTGTGTATTAAATTTTTTTTTGGAAAAGGGAAATCAAATTTCATATTGTTGAGATATATTTTTCTCGGGACAAGAAAAACTCAAGTTGGGGGTGTGATTATCCACTAAATGAGGCTAATATTCATTGTTAATATATATAATATTCATGTTCTTGATTATTCATAAACACCATTTTAGTGCATTTTACACTTTGAACATCATTTCACATTATGATTGTAATTCCTTCTTAAAATGCACTATTATGTGGTACATTTTTTAACATCATTAAAAGTACCCAATGATTCATATGACTTTAAGGAATGTAATTATCCATATTTTAATTTAATATTTTGGGAAATTTATCTACACTTCAATATGAACATTTTTCATTCAGGGATAAATGGATAATTCATGGAAGAAGATGGGGATATTTTATGATGAAAGGAAGCAATTCTAGAGAAGGAAGATTGGACACCCACCCACTGATGAGAATGTGGGACCCACATTAAAAACCCAATGAAGCCCAAATTTTGTGGGATTCTATAATAAATATATAGGAACAAATAATTATAAAGTATCCAGTGCTAATTCGTCTTCTATGGTGGTCATTAAGGTGGACCAATTTGGAGATAAAATTCTAGGCCAAATTCTGCGGCCCAGAAATAAATCCTACCAATATAATCATATCTCGGAATCCACTACTTCAAATGGGACCAAATTTTATAGGAGGTTAGGAGACATCCGGGGATAAATTTTCTTCTTATATGGCCCACTCTAATTCGGAAATCTAGAAGGTCTTCCAAGTGTGTCTATTCGGTGGATGAAAGCTGGATTCCACCTCAGGTCAAGGGTGGAAAAATTAACTCTCCCTCAACTTTCCACCCACCTATGGCCTACCATAATCAATTTGGTTGATTTGTACTATTAGAGGTTACAATGAAGGCTCCAAAAATTACTATTTAAGGTAGTGGTGGTGGAGGAGTTGATCATATTTGAGCTTTGTTTCGTTTTATTGTTATGCTGCCAATTTGATGTTGTAATCGCATTCCTTCAAATGTAAGTTCCTTGAATTACCTTAGTTACTTTATAAAAGTTCTTCATCTTCTCTTTTTATATTCTTATTATTATAACTTTTATACCATTGCCTCAATGTGTGAACTTTTTCATACCAACCCTTGTGAGATCATCACACAACGGTGGAGCGATTTTTTTTACTTCTCCAATTCCTCCCTCATGAGTTTACTTTCCGCTTCCATTGAAACCATGGGATCAATGGAGGGCTAACCCACTTATGGGTTGATCAAAGGGAGTATAAATGGGATGTATTGGATGTTATTTATCACTCCATTAATGGATAATCAATTCTTTTAAATGATATTTTTATTTGATGACTTTAAAACTTCTTCATCATTATTGAATTTAAGGTCATACATTTCCAGTGCTAATAAGAAGATTTTCCTTAGAGTGTTCAAAACTTTGATCCCTAAAGTGTATAGGTGATTATTATTAGGGTATGTAGGCATTAAACCAGTAAGTGATGATTTTCTTTGATCTCATTAAATGAACCCATCTAAAATATAAGAAATTGAAATATTTTTACAAGAAAAAGAATGCATCCAATCCACCCCTTGTAATAACCTAGGATCAACCCTTCTCATGATTTGAATTCACTTAAGACTTTTAGTGTTCACTTAAACCCATCTAAAATCAACCCAAAGTTGGCCACTCAATATCCAAAAATAGTCCATAGAATCTACGTGTCCATAGGTTACTTCTTAGGTCTCTCAGGATTTAACAACCCAAGCTAAACTACAAAGACTGTTCTACCTTATTCTCTTGGATAATTTTGAGCGTGAATCAATCAACCATCAACCTAGGAATCATCTCAAAATCATAAGCATCAACTGGGGCTATCATGACCCCCTACCCCCAAAGCGTACCCCTCCTGAGATGGAAACGGGAGAAGGGAGATGGTAATTTTCTAAGTCCTACCTCTAGTAGGCTCGAGGTTGGTTACTATCACCAAGGGTATAATAAACATACACATGGTAGATGTTTCCATCTAAGAGAACATGTAGAAGAGAGAGATATAAGACCAATACACCAATAAAAACCTGACCAAACATATATATAAATAAATACCAAGTGAAAAAATTAATTGAAATACAATACTACAATAATTCAAAGTAAAAATACAAGTAATAAAATGTTAAATATGGTTGTGACCACGATTCCCCAACAGCTCCTGCAAAATCATGATATAGTAATATCTAGATCAATCTTCAGCCTACATCTTCATAACTAAAAACATTTTATATATACATAGGTTGAGCATAAAATATACTTAGTAGGATCCTCTATGAATCCTCTTGTGAAAAAGATAAATAAACCATGAAAAATCACAGTGAACAATAGTGAAACTAAGTCATCACCTAAATAGGTCTACTAAGTTCTCATCCTCACCATGACTAAATCTCACAAAGTATCACATACAAGGGAGAATATAATATAATAATGAAACATAATGGGTACCCTACTCCCTCTTCCCCACTGTTTTTCCACTCTTCCCCATTGTCCTGTGTCCTAATCCATCTCCCTCCAAAATAATCTAGCCCAAAGACACCTAGAAAAGGCATCATGACATGCACCTCATCCATCACATCATCACTTCATCCCGTCCACATATCCATATATAATAACTAAGTAGTTTTTGGGATCCACTAAAACCTATATGACATGTATGATACACAGGTAATTATACTTCAAGCCATTAAATCCCATTCATGGATTAACATACCACTGGCCATCACAACCTATACACATCATACCAATAATAATCATTTGGATACTATATCTAGAGATACATTTGTACAAAATAACCACAATCCATTATATTTCTCTAAAAAAATATATGGGAAAACTAACCACCATGAATACAAGTAAAATTAACTACCAAGAGAAGATAATAGGTCCATAGGGGATAGTAAACCATCTATTGTTCCACAAGGATGTTGGGTAAAACACCCTCCCAGAGTCTAATGGGTTTCAATTTCCCTAATAAAAATTTGGGGGTAGTGTATGAAATCATAAAACATATACGATATAATATAGCTCGCAACAAAACTATTGAAACAAATTAGTCTTATACTCAAGTGTAGCTAACATCACTTAGACTCCAAATTGCCTCTACTAAGACTATATATCCTATAAGTAATAGAGTTTTTAGATAAGTACATAAAATTAATTATTTTCTTTAAAAAATCATTTTAAATTAGTTAATTAATTATCCATTAATTAACCTATCAAATTATTTTGAATTAATTACTTTAAACATTGGCGTAAAGTCCATACCATCCAAGCATAATCCAAACTGAGTCCATTGTTTCTCAAGATTAATATCATTATAGAATTTTCATTCCATGGTTACCAAACCCATGGGTTAAGAAATATTTATTCATTATTAGAATAATTAAATAATCAAGGTACTCTAGGAAATCCATCCTAATATACCACCAATAGGAAACAAGAAACCAATCACACCCAACTTCTTCAAGTATTAGGGAAAGGAATGTAGATAAAAACAAGAAACTTGGACATTATCCATTAAATAGATTCATTTCAAGAAATAATATCAACTCTCAATATCCCATTAATGGGTAATCCCAACTTAAACCCATTATATTATCTCTAGTTCCATCCCAGACACCCATATTCATATCCTGATGCATCTAGGAATCACAAACATTGACTACTACAAAAAATTCTAGGCCTTCCCACCCACATCACTTCATTCATCCTAGGATCAAAACACATCTGGGCCTCCCCTCCCATATCACATCAAATAGAAAAGATTATGTTTGAAGCACATCACAAAATTAGTGGGAAAATATGCATAGCCAATAGGGAAATCTAGTCCCTAATCAAAGGAATCCAACCTTCACACATAAATGAGCTCTCACTGCTCCAAACTCAAGCCACTCAGCCTTCTCGGGTAGACGGGAAACTTAGGCCCTAGAAAATGGATTTTTCAAACAAAAAGTTTTTATTCCTTCTTTAATTAAACAATTCATTATTAATTGGTTCCAACTATGGGAAACCTAAGGCATAAAGCGATAAAAGATAATAAATTAATTTAACAATTAATTTAAACATGTTTTACATTATACATTCTAGTTTCAAAAAACTCATGGGATTCCAATTTATTAACATGCCTTTAATTATTTCCTTTAAAAATAATTAACATGCTTCGCATTATTTATCAAATTTCATCAACACATGGAATTAAAAATTCAAATAAACATGTCATCATCATAAATTTGATCACCATCAAATTATAATAAACACAAGATTCATTAAACAAACCTCTTTATTTTAAAAAAACTAATTATTAATTAATTTAGGATTAATATTTTCTATCAAATACCAACATTCTAAAATGAGAATAATAGCATGCTATATAATCATATCATAGATCGCACACTATCTATAAAATCAAGAGGAACCCCATTATCATGTTAGAAAGAAACAACATGTGATCGCAAAACCAATTCTTTATTAATATGGTTAAATATTTATTAGGTTAATTGTATTTATATACAAAGGGATAAATCATGCCAACTTTATTATTTAACATAAATAAACAAGAAAAAAAAACGAATCCCCTACCTAGAATAAGAAGCTCCACGTGACTCACTACACCAAAAATAGGGGGTGCAAGATAGGATCAATGATAGAGAACTCAAGACACCTACATAAGGGTTACATGACTGCAAGGGAAGGTTTCTAGAATTTTTGGTCTTGATAGAATTAAATAAGGGAAGAAAAAAGGAAAAGATCTTAGTTTTTGAGTTTATAGTGACATGATTATTTAATTTTCTAGATCCCAAAATATTTAATTCCAAATATTTTGAATCTCATTAAATTCCATGAACAAGGATGAATCTGTAGAATCTTTCAACTAAGAAAATCAAATATATAATTATACTTAACAATTCATCCATTTAAGGCCCTTGATTTGTGCCACCAAAATATTCACATGGCCATTTTCATGAAACTAGCAGAAATCTCCACATAGGGGATTTCACGTAGCCAATAGCATAACATAGCCGAAATCTACACATAGCTAAAAGCACCACATAGAAATTCTCCCACATATTTGATATCTAAAAATATCCAAATTCCCCATTTAGTAGAATTACCCATGTAGGTGAATTCCACATGTAGTTGAATTCCCCATGTAGCTGAATTCCCCACATAGTTGATTCACATAGTCGATCCAGCCACATAGTCGATCTATATAGCTAATGGCTCCACATAGTAGATGGATCCACATAGCCAATTTTATTTTCCATGAACTAATTATTCATTATGTGAAACCATCACACATCATTGGTTCTCCATGCTTATAGTTTTTAACAGCCAAACACCACCAAACCCACTCTAGGACTCCTCCAAGAACTACAGGATTCAAAAACACACAAAAGGTCGGACTACATGGATCTGGGCCCTTACATGTGCTCTCACCATGCTCATTAAATCACATCCATAATCAAAAAGGTTAGACACTCGACTAGTCCTGTCCCCAAAATCCATCCTTGATGCCAAAAATCACCTCATGTTTTTTACATTTAATAAGTCTAAACCATTTCTATGTCTATACCAAAAAACCAATAGCACCTCATGTGCATTGATTTTTACAATCCAAAGAACGTAATCATTCTTTACATATCTGAGGAACTCATAGGTTTGGGTTAACCTCCAACCTGAGTTACCCTTTCATATATCACATCTCATATCATTCATAGCACCAGACTCACATGTCTTAGGAGCCACATCTTAAATCAATAGGCTCTCCCTCCTATTCCATAGGTAATATTTCACAAATTTCACAACTCATGGACCTATATATTACCATCTCAAACATCACCCAACAAATAATGCACCAACAAACCAACTCTAGGGTCATCATCTATACATATCAATATCCAGCATCACTTGATAACTCATTAGCATACTAGGGAACTGATTCTCACTGAGCATCTAGATACAAGACTACCCCCTCAAGAATCAAAATCTTGTAGTGGTCTTAACTAGGAATCTATATCTGGAAATCACCCCCACAAGGATCACATTATCATATGTTTTCACATTCATATATATAATAGCACCACCCTACCGTGATCTTTGTCAAGAATACCATATTCATAGCATTATCCTAAGTAGAATTCCACCACCAATATATATGGGAAAACACTCTATAGGTTGTTACTAAAATTTTAAATAACCAAACCTATTATATTAAACATCCCAAGGGACTCATCACAAGGCATAAAATTTCTATATCGAGCTACTAGGGTCATTATACATCCCTTACTAGAGGGAACACAAAACTGTCATAAATAAGCATCTCACTATAAATCTACATGACCTATCATTCGAAGAAATACATACTATGCTCAAGTTGAGTAGAATGAAATTACAATTAATATAGTAAAACACCATATAAGTTGTTACTAACACTTTAAAAATCTAAATCATCGATCATTAGTGGAATTGATCACACATATTCATCCATATGTCATGTGAATTCTATGGGCCAAATTTGATGAATTAACAATAGCCACTTACTAATGGGCTGGGGTCTAAAAATACAATACCACATAAATCATAAATATTAAAACCCATGTGTTTCATACTAGTTGAAAATCATATAACCTTAAAATCAGAATCCAAGAACAATAATCTCATCCCCTAGTAACCTGGACTTCTAACTAGAAAAGTTTTTCAGGATGCAGTAGTCTAATATCCATCATAATCTTTAACATGTTCCTATATCACATATACACCATCTCCCTATATTGTAATAAAAAACCAAAACTTGGATACATCATGTAATATCAAGCACCTAGAATCTCTAATACCACTTTGTAATATCCCCACAGTAGTTTGCTATGAACAGTAATGAGATCGAGCTATCATGGGACATTAGTCACACCTCTTTGTATGATAGTGGATTCCAAATAAAAGTGGAGGTCTAGGGTAGCACAATGGGTTGACTATACTCCCCATAAATAAATAATAAATTAATTTGGAAGCATACAATCATATAAAATATGATTTCCCATTAGGATGATCACATTGATGCACCCGCACACGTCTTTGGTTTCCACACGGGCTGTAGTTAGATTAGATTTTTTTCCCCAAACTTCACTTAATATTAAGGTGTATATATAGTGATAGTCTAAGTCCAATCCCATGGGGAGAGTTTCTGGATTCTAGAGGATAATAAATTAATACCCTTTGGAGTAGGATTTGTTTCAAGGTTTCTTCAGTTTGGGAATATCCAGATCTGTGGTGGTTAGTAGTTGCTTCAAATTATTAAGGAGGGGTCAATATTAATTTAGAGTATTTTAAAAAATGATGATCTTAATTATAATATTTGTAGGATCATATGGTTTAGGCTGTGAAGAAAGCGAAATTCACTAGTTGACTTTGGTCGGGTATCCTAGTTCTACCTAGGAGGTCCCTGTTCCTTTATTTGGAGATAATTACAACTTAGATGCATTAGGAATAGCTTCTAATGTAGAGAGTTTCTTAGTATAGTGGTCATAGACTAATATAATCTAATCAGGATACAATATTCTTATTAAATATCCCATGTTCAGGGATGTTAAATATAATTGGATAGAAATTAATTATTTAATCTGATTACCAATCATTAAGGTTAGCAAGTTTAGAATTAAATATTTATTATGAACTCATATACATATACTCTTGATCCCTTCCCCTGAGTGGTTTATCCACTCATGGTAGGAGGGGATAAGAATAAATAAATAAGAACCATGAATAACATGTTAAGACGATTTGAAATTAAACAATTCGTAATCATACAATAGTTTAGATTCACAAACAGGACCAGCATGCAATCGAATAGGAATCAAAAATTAATAAAATGCTTACTTGTAATGAAAGTAGAAATGAATCTAACATGGTGTTTTTGCTAATTAAAGATGAATGATGGTATGTGATTCAATAGAAATCAAAGGTGATGATGAAAAAACAACCCACTACACTTGTATTGAAATAAAATATAAAAACTATGAATAAAATTATGTTTTATATGGAAAGAGTTGAAGGAACTCGAAATGGAAAAAAAGAAAAAAATAACCCTGCTCTGGGATGCTCTCCAAATCACTACCAGGCTGCCATATATATAATCGAAATAAGTCGCGATGTTTAATGGATTACATGTAGTGTACCATTGGTCCATGTAGTTCTCTATAGATTTTTGGATCTTACACATATCCCATGTGTAAATTTCTAAAAAATATAAGGTTTGAATGCTTACACATCATATACAAATGACTCACAACGTGTACTGGACTTCCAGCTATTCCTCTAGAGTGGATTTCTCATCCAACGATTTTGACTGAAGTCACATCATGTATGGACCATTCATGAAGTGTACTAGCTTATTTCTCTCCAATATTCACAGCTTAGTTCACAACTTGGATCACGAATTATGGGATGTTGTGAAATCTAGTTACACGATGTGTAATTCAGGTTCATGATGTGTAATAGGTGAATTCTATGCTTTTTATGCATTTATTATTTTGAATATGTGTAAGCCTCATTCCTGAAAAATTATGCACATACCAAGCACATTATCAAATAAAGAAATAAAAAACCTTAAGTAAATGATAGAAAAATGTAAATATGAATTTGACTTATAAATTCCACCCCACTTGAAAAACTGGTTGCCCTTAAGAAAAAATGTCTCACCAGTTATTTCAAAAATATAAACCATTTTTTTAATAGGAAACATTCATTATGTATAGGAAAATATAAATAAGTGTAAGAGGAAAGGTTAGTTTCTAGAATCATCTCGGCATAGAGAATTAGTCATGCCTCATAGCTCAGTTCTTTAAAACAAATTAAAATCTTTTAGTATAATCTATTAACTATTCCTTGATTTATATACCCATTTGTAATTTACCTCAAAGTTCATTTTAGATAATAGCTTAGGGTAAAATGAAGTTAGAGTTATGCTCATACCCTGTGAGTACATTCTTCTAACCATAAGCTTGAATTGGTTCTATCATCTCCACTTTGTAAATACATGTACAAAACTAATCGTGAGGGCTTCTGTAATTAGGTTCTGATGACTCTGAGGTTGTGGGTAGGTGGGAAAAAGTGAAAATAAAGCTCAAAATGAGGGTAATATATAATGTATAATGCATGAATGTCATGATAAGTGTAATACAATTCCTCTTCCCACCTAATCAAGTCCACACTCCCACAGCTCTAGTTAGATCCATATATATGTCAATTAAGTACACAATGACTATTCTATTCCTTTCCTTTTTATTTTTTATTTCTATTTTTTGAAATTCATGTCTAGGATAGATCTCACATCTATTCCCTAAACACATATATTCTTTAATGTAATTCATCAGTCTGGAAATGGTGATTTTTGACCTTCCTAGTACATAACCCAGGTAAATTTTTCTTTTCATTTGTACTTTGTGAAGGAACAAAATAAAAGTGAAATGATACAAAGTAGAAATGGATCAAAACTAAATAGTCTAATGAGTTTACCATATATCTCTGTAAATATAATCTTGAAATGTTGTCTGAATTACTCCCCCACACTTGTTAAAAATTAAAGTTGTGCATTATAAAAGGATCTAGGTAGGAAGGGAAAATCAGTTTAGAATAGATTCATCCTATAAGTTTATTCAAGGAAACTATGGGATAAATGAATGAAATATGTAAGGTGGGTCTTAGGAAAAAATGAATAATGAATATTGCCTCAATCATTTTAAATTTTTACTTGTTTATTCATATACTCAATAAGATTTCAAAGCAAGTTATGTTAGATTTTCATGTCCCAAGTATCACTCAAGAAAAATGATTAGAAAATAATATTCAATTATAGGCTTAGAGTATTCTTGTGAAATGAGAATAAAAATAGAAATTTACAATCACAAAGGGTATGAAAATAAGTGTCAATTCAATTAACCATGATTTTAAATATGTTAAATTTGAATTAAATATCTATGCTTAGAAATCATTCTAAAAATTATAAACAAAGATAAAACCTAGATTATATAACTTTCCAACTTAAATTTTCCTTTTATTTAAATGGGAATAATGCTTTTCAAGTTAAAATAATGCTTAAATTTTGAATAATGTCTCCTAAATAGGCTATAATAAATAAAAAATCATGTGTATCGGCAGTGAAAATCATGAGAAACTCCCCCACACTTAGAAGAAGATAGTGTTTTCACTATCCATGCAATTCATGTGGGAGTGGTATAAAAATTAAATATAAAAAATCTAAATGGAATTTAATAATTTAAAATTAAGGGAATCGAGAAATTATTTGATAGTATTTTCCCATGAGGTAATTTGGGATGTCTGAATGTGAAATCTGGGCCACCTACAAAATGTGTTAGAAAACAATCCTTATACTAGAAGAAACATTATTCCATAGGTGTTAAGCATTTTACAAGCATAATAAAGGGTAGGCGCATTGTATGTTTAACATGAATAACCAGTTTTATTAAAGTTAATAGATGTTTTCAATATATCTCAATAATGGACTCAAAATGAAAATGAAAAAGACTCAAGTATGAAAACTCAATCTAGGAAAAAGATCAACTATGGGTTGCCTCCCATATAGCTCTAACAGGAAATCATTGGCCATACATATGGAACAAGATATCATGAAGTAGGGTCCATCAGCTCAGGTACTTTTCTTGTGTTTACAACTACTAGTGGTTGCGTCTTCCAGTTCGCAAGGTTGCTTGACTAGGTTGAAAATTTTAGGGGAAGCAGCATGAACACAAATCAGATGAGGGAGGGATGAAATCATTGATCTTGGGGGTTGTTTCTCTACATTTATAACAATGGAATGTTCCTTAAGGTGATGTAAAATTTTAACAATGCACTAGATTACCCTTTTTCTAGAAAAGATGGTAGTTTTGGGCCATCAATAACTACATATGACTCAGATTAGCTAGACATTACTATGTAAAAAATTGAAATACGTGAAATGTAAGCCAAGAAAAGGTGAAAAAAATAAATAATCATATATATGAATGACTAGTACAAAAATAAGGTCATAATGAAATGAATAGAACTGTCAAAAAAAATTATAGCCTAAAAAGAAATAGACAGGACACATCGGGTGTTAGGAAAAAAGATCTACTCCATTGTCAAGCCACCCTCGAGTGGTGAAGCTAGAAGTAAGTCTAGATCAGTGGTCGTGGCATAAGTATATGATATAGTCATGGTAGTAGAAACATGGTCTAGAGTGGGTGTTGGAGAGGTCCTAATCCCTAAAGAGTTTGTGGGTTTGGCAGCTGGATTGATGAAAGGGACCTCTATGGAAGAGTCAGGGGCCATCCCCTTGCCCCACTAGGACAGCTCTGCTAAGTACTCCCATAAGGTAGCAGGGTCAGTAAGACATATTATTAGGTAATAATGGGATGTGGATGATGTGGGAACAATATAAGATGAGGTACCGACAGGGGTGGGTTGTGTTTGTGTAGTGAACTCTGAGGGCTCAATGAAAGGGAGATGAAGGTTAGAAGAAATCTGGCGCAGGTTCACCAGGATGCACTGCTGGCTATCCCAGATCTACGAAAGGGTGGGATGAGTGGGTGGAGGAATGGTGGATGAAGTGGTAGCATAGGTAGTAGTTTGAATGGGTGGTACATGTGGAGAGGTGGTGTGGGTATCAACTAGAGGGCCAACTACTGCATGTGGTGGGTCATCCACATGTGGTGCTGCCTCTTGTACACTAGGTGACCAACTATAGAGATCGGCCTCTTTTACTATTAGCTACATCTTGGGGAGCATCAAATATTTGATGATCTCAATAGGTCCTAGGGAATTGTGGGGTAGTGCTATATCGAATACGGTAAGGTTCCTAGCCAGATGATTAATGAATGAACCTCCCATCAAAGTTTCACGAATCCGCTAAGCATAGTCTTTGTAATAATGGGAAGACTAGGCATCCATGTTGATGGATGGGCCACCCATAGATTTTACGATAATGAGTACATCCATCTGGCTGATACTCTCATGATAATCAGTTATGGAGAACCATCCATGTGTCATAGCTCGATATAAAATACATATGATATGGACCCATAGTTGGGTAGACTTCATGATGTGTGGGTCATGATGAAACTGAGGATATTGAGTAATAATCTTCTAGAGATGCTGAGATTCATCTTGCGGTGGATCTGGCTAGAGATTCTAATAGATATTTGATGTGAAAAGCTCATCTGTAAAAATGGAAAGCCTGATGCTGAACTATGTGAATGACAAATCATGGGGCCATCCGCTGATGTTGAATATGAGGTAGTCAATTGTCATCTCAAAAGTGGATAGAAACTTGAGAAACAAATCCATGTAGGTCTCCTCACAAACCTCAATAATTCTATCGATATGGAGTGTCTCCATGAGGTCACAAACAACATTGTTGATGATCAACCTAGCGAGGATGGGCATGTTTGGGGTCTTGTTCTTACGCATTATCTCAGACTATAATATGATGAGATTGACCCGGTGTTGGTGGTTTGAAAATTATAGGATAAGGTGTAGGTGAATATTTTCTTCACTAATGGAGTCCTCCAAGGTGGAGGAGGATTCGGCCGGAGCAACAGGTGGAGTAGCGGTAGAAGCAGACAGAGCAGAAGGTTCGACAGGTGTAGAAAATGCGGCACCATGGGGGTGCTTCAAAAGAGGTTGTTCATCAAAGGTTGAGGATTACTATATAGAGGGATGGGGTAATTTTTTCATTTCATGGTAAAGGGGAGGTAGGGTGGATGCATGCTCACCATTAGAGGGGGAGGGTGTGAGTGGACGGTGGAGGTCAGGAGAGAGGGAAGAGGGAAGACAAAGGCGAGCAAGGTTGGGTGAGGGAGAAGTGTTTGCGTGGGTTTATAGAGGGGGAGGGTTCTAGAAAAGATTTTTTGATGTTCTAGATTTTGAGAGGTAGGAGGAGGAATATGAGGTGTCATGGGTGGTGTGGTTCGTGAACCTAGTATTCACAATCTATATTTTAAAAAAAACTTGATGCATTACATGATGTGTAACTGGGGTTCACATCATGTAATGGTGAATTAAAAATAATTTTCGACATAAAGGTTACACATCATTAAGGTGTATATCACGATATGTAATTGGCAGTTTTATATCATACTTTGTTCATTCCTTGATTTCATCTCTTGTAACACCTGAAACTATCTTAAGGTTATCCTAATCTAACATAGGCTAAGTTTTCCTAGCTTAGGATGCCTCCCAGTAAGTGCTTCCTTTTAACTTGAGAGATTGACTCAGTTTGGGTTCAATTTAAGTTTAGGCTGATAACCCTAAACTCTTGGAATGGTTCTTGGAAAATTTCTAGTCTTTTACCATTAAATTGTAATGGTGGTCTAACTTCTATTTAAATTTTGATGGTCCCATAAGGAATTGCACAACTTCAAAAGGTCCAAACATTGATACTATAGCTTAACATGGAATAGTTTAAATCATGAGTTAAATAGCATGAAATTATTCCCTAATAAAAAGATACTCCTAGAAATGCATTGATCATTCCATTTATTTGTTATGTCCTTATAGATTTTTTCATTTTCATAGGCATCCCTCTATATCCCTTCTAATGCAGTTAACTACAATATCCTAGATTATCAATCCTTCTCAGAATCTAAATTTAGTTTCTTAATCTCTCAAAAAGAACGATGCTCCGACTCAACTTGGAGATGACATTGTTTCCCATAAAAAAAATTAACGGTGTTGTGTCTATGGTCATTTTATATTCACTGTGGTATTCCCATTGTTCATCGTCCAATTTGAGACTCAAGTTTCTTCAGCTTGTATTCACAGTTTTTTCCAAAATTTGCTTTATCTCTCTATTTGATAGTACTACTTACCCACTTTTTTGTGGGTGGTGGGGAGTTCCAGTGTTGTATTTGATTCCATAACTCTGTAGAAATCATCTCATATCTTGTTTTGTGAAGTGTGTTTATCGATCACTAATGAGTAATTTTGGAAATCCAAATCTTACAAACACATTATTTTTTAGAAAGTTCATGACCACTTTTACAGTTTCATATGAGGATTCTTCATATTCAACCCATTTCAAGACATTATCAACACCAACCAGAATGTAGGATTTTCCATATGAAGTGGGAAATGGTCCCATGAATTCTATTCCCCAAACTCCAAAGATTTCAACTTTCATAATGGGATTTTTCGTAATCTCATTCCTTTTTCCAATGTTTCCAGTCCACTGGAATTATCACGTTTTTTGTAGATTTTCCTCATGTATTGATGTATTTTGGTCTAGAAAAGTCCAATTTGTAGAATTTTTTCCACTATGCACTTGGATCCATGATGTCCTCCAACTAGTGACATTGAAACATCTTAATCACATTGTGGGTCTCATTCTTGGGAATGCAACTTCTTAATAATCCATCAGTACAATGCTTGAACAAAAGTGGTTCATCACAATAGTAATGCTTGACATCAGCCATAAATATTTTCCTTTGTTAGTATGAAAGATACTATTGTGAAAATATCATGGAAAGATAATTGGTGATATCAGAGAACCATAGTTGTACTTCGATACTGAATAGGGTTTCATCTGGGAAGTCTGCTTCAAGGTTAGTCTCTTCTTTCTCCTTAATGAATGACAAGGGAAGTTTAGATTGATGGTCAAAAATAAGATTTTCTATTCCTTTTGTTTCCTTGATTACAATCTCAAACTCTTACAACAATAGGATCCTTCGTATCAGCCTTAGTTTTTCATCCTTCTAGTTCATCAAGTATCTGGGAGAAGCATGATCAATATGTACAATTACTTTGGACAATAACAAATACAAATAGAATTTCTCAAAGGAAAATAAAATAGCTAAGATTTATTTCTCTTTAGTCATGTAATTTTCATGAGCTTTATAGAGTGTGTGGATTTCATAATAAATGGGATAAAAGATATGTCCAATTCAATGACCTGACACAACACCAACAAAAAGGTCACTTGCATCACACATTAGCTCAAATTCTTTATCCTAGTTGGGTGAAATTATGGTCGGGGATACTATCAGAATTGTATTCAAGGTGTTGAAATTCATCTGACATTCCCCATTGAATTTTAATGAAACATCTTTTGACAATGAGTTTTTCAATGGATGGGAAACTTTAGAAAATTCCTTTACAAATCATCTATAAAATCATGGATGACCCATAAATCTTCTAATACCCTTACAGTTGAGGGTTCTCGTAAATCCTTATTGACTATTATTTTTGATAGATCAACTTTGATGTCTTTATTATAGATTTTATGGCTGATGACTATTCCTCTTTAGACTATAAAATGACATTTCTCTCAATTCAGGACATGGAATTTTTTTTCATAGCATTATAGGACTAATTCCAGATTTCTTAAACAGGCCTCAAATTATTTTCCATAAAAATAGAAGTCATCCATGAAGATTTCTAGTAAATCCTCATTCATGTGATGGAAAATATGCGTTATGCATATTTGAAACGTTTCTATGGAATTGCACATTCCAAATGACATTCTTTTATATGAAAAAGTACCAAATGGGAATTGGAATGTGGTCTTTTGGTAATCAGTGGGGTTGACTAAAATTTGGTTGTATCATGAATATCCATCTAGAAAACAGTATAATTTATGTCTTGCATGTCTTTCTAGCATCTGATCCATGAAGGGTACAGAAAAATGATCCTTCTTTGTTGTTTTATTTAGGAATATTAATCTATGTAGACTCTCTATCCAGTGATGGTGTGTGTAGAAATGAATTCATTTTCATCATTTATCTCTACTATGAGTCCTCATTTCTTAGGAACTACTTGTACAGGGCTTACCCATTCACTATTTGAAATAGAAATATTATTCCTATATCCAAGAGTTTTAGAACCTCTTTTTTGATGACTTCCTTCATCAATGGTGTGAGCCACCTTTGAGGTTGAAATTTTTGATTTTCATCTTATTTGAGTAGGATCTTGTGAGTGAATTTAGTAGGATTTATTCCTTTTATGTCTTCCACTCCCCTAGAAATTGATTGTTTATATCTCTTCAAAACATCAACCAATTTTTCATCTTCTGCCTAGTACAATTTGGAGTTTATAATTACATGTAGAGTAGATAAATCTCATAGTTATGAGTACTTAAGTGTACTAGGTAATGGTTTTAGTTACAGCTTTGGTGGTCGAATGATAGAGGGGTTCAAAGGTGGAAATGTTTCCCTTATAAGAGGATTAATGAATCTTACTTCCTAATAATCATACTCTTCTTAAATCTCCAAGAGTTACTCAAAACTTTATTCATTAATTTCCATGTAACTTTATCCTTTTGGGTGAGATAGATGGATTTGAAATCAACAAAATCATCTTATTATTGGGAAGCTTTAACCAAGTTGAATAGTACTTGTCCTTCTCCAACTCGAAAGATCATACATCCTTGATTCACATCAATAAAATCCTTTCTTGTGGCTAGGAACGGTCTCCCAAGTATAATGGTTATGTCGCCTTATTCTTCCATTTCAACAGCTATAAAGTGGACATATGGATTTTTCAACTTTAACTAACACATCTTCGAGAATTCCCATGGGTTAATTCAATGATCATTCAGCGAGCTACAATGATAATCTAGTTGTTTTGAGTTCTTAGAGTCCTAGATTATAGAAAACAATCATTTGATTTAGATTGACGCTAGATCCAAGGTTGCATAGATCTCTTCCAAACTTACATTCTCTAATAGAACGGGGGATTGAAAAACTTTCGGGAACTCTCATATTTGGTGGAATTTTCTACTGCAAAACAACATAGAATTATTTATTTAATGAGGTAACCCCAAGATCTTTTATCTTCCTTTTGTTGGATAGTAAATCCTTAAGAAAGTTTTCATATACAAACATCTAGGTAATGGATTCTGCAAATGGTATGTTGATGTGAATTTTCATGAACATTTCTAGGAACTTCTTGTATTACAACTCTGGTCTTCCTTTCTTTTCTATTTTTGGGAATGGAACATGTGGCTTGTATGGAGGGGGGGAATCATAAACTAGTTCTTTTGGATACTCAAGATTTTGTTTCTTCTTAGATGGTAACTCTTTTTGAGGTGTTACTGGTGTAGTCTTATCAACTTCTCTATCTTCTATTGGTTATTTCTTAGGCTATTTGTGTAGCCTTTAATATCTTCCATTGGGTTGTTTAAACTCCAAAATATTCTCTCTTCTCAACACTACCACATTATCTTATTCCCTTGGGTATGTATCTATGTTACTAATAGGGTTCCCAGTAATCTATCAGACAATTTATTTGAGATTTGACCTATTTTTACTTCAAGGTTTCACAAGGAAACTTGTTGGTTATGTATCATCATTTACTTAGTATTCATTCTTTGGTATTATTTTTGAACAAAGATGTATAGGAGGTTATCGAGGTTAATTTGAGTAGGATAATGTTGTTTTCAGGTCTAGGTTGACTCAGTTGGAATTGTTAGTGAGCCCTTTTTCAGAAGGGTTGTTGTTGCATCTATTGTTGAGGTCTGGGTACTAGTTTCATTGGTAGATACCCTAGTGGTCCTTAATTACAAAATGGTGCTTGACCACTTCACTATTGAAAATATCCTTATTTATTCTAAGACTACTGCTAAGAAGGCCTATGCTAGTAAAATTGTCACTTCTATTGAAAAGGAGGGTTCTGTTGATTGTAATTAATATAATTACAATATTAGGCTTGTGATTTCTCAACTCCTAATTTGTAGTCTTGGTAGAGATACATGCCACCAAACATCTCATATTATTGTATTTCCATTTTGTGGATAAGAGGGGATTATGTAGTAGGAATCTGGAAGGATTCTAGTTTATTTTTTAGCAATTCAACTTATGCTAATAATCTGGAATTCTCATACCCCTAGTGGATACCACACTACTATGGTCCACAATCACTTTTTCACATGATGTAAATGTGTGAAACTTCATCGAGAATAACTCTTCTAGCTTCTAGGGTCTTGATCATTAATCCTCCATCAGCAGAAACATCAATGGCAATTCATGTTGCAAGATGGATTCCTTTGTAGAATTCCTGCAACTAAATCGACATGACTAAACCATGGTGGGGGAAATTTCTCATCAACTCCTTGAATCAATCCCATGCTTCCCATACTAATTCTCCTTCAGTCTGAGAAAAGTTATGAATATCATTCTGGAGCTTCCAAGTTCAAATCGGGGGAAAAAATTCATCCAAGAACTTCTTGGAATGGTTATCACAAGTTGCGATTGACTCAGGAGTTTGACTTTTTAGCCAGTTTATTAGGGAGAATGGGAAGACATGCAATCAGATTACATCAGAAGAAACTACCTAGTTTCAAAATTTATCACAAACTTTCAAGAAGTTGGAGATATGCTCATGAGGATCTTTACTCTAAAGTTTGCTTAATTTCCCTATGTTATGGATTATGTGAATGATTCCAAGTTTTATCTCAAAGGTATGAGCTTGAATGGGGGGGTGAATGATGCTTGGTGTGGAAACATGGATTGATTGAAATCCATAATCCATGATGTCCCTCTCATGATTCATAAGATTTTCTCGAGGAACTACTTGAAGTTTAGGCGGGTTGGGTCCTTCTGGGTTGTTGGGGTCATCCATTGTAGACCAAAAACATGTGGAAAGAAACCTTTCGGTCTCAGGATCAAAGAATAATGAATCTTCTATCTTAAGTTTCCTAGAACGTGTCAAAGGGCCATGGTACATGCATGAAACTACAGAAAAGGGGGAAAAGAAAATAAGTAAAGGTGGTTTGGGAAAGGAAATCTTAGGTCTTCTGCTAGAGGATTTGGAAATCACAGTGATTCTTTCATGGTAACAGTGCCAAAAATTTTGACGTGCCTGCATGCGTCATTGGTTTCTGTCCGGGCTGTAGTCATATTAGATTTGTTTTCCAAAACTTCACTCACTACTAAGGCATAGTATAGTGATAGTCTGAGGTTGATCCCATAGGGAGAATTGCTATCTTTTAGAGGGAAATGAATTAATACCCTTCAGAGTAAGAGTCCTTTATAGGTTTCTTCAATTTGAGAATTTCTTGATCTTTGGTGGTTAGTAGTTTCTTCAAATGATTAAGGAGGGTTTGGGATAAATTTCAAGTATTTTTTAAAAAAGTTGATCTTAATTATAATATTGGTAGGATCTTAAGGTTTAGGCTGTGAAGCAAGAGGAATGTGCTACTAGACTTTGGTGAAATATTCTATTTCTACATTGGAGGTCATTATTTCTTGATCTGGAGATAGTGAAAACCTAGATGCGTTAGAATTAGTTTCTAAGGAAGAGAGTATATTAAGCCAGAGATTATATCCTAGTCTACTCCAATCAAAATAGGTTCTTCTTCTAGAATATCCTATGGTAATGGATATTTAATTTAATTGGATGGACATTAATTATATACCATGATTACTAATCCTTAAGGTTACCAAGTTTAGAATTAAATATTTATTATGAAATTAGATACATCTACTCTTTATCCCTTCCCTTGAGTGGTTTATCCACTCATAGTAGGTGGGGAGAAGAATAAACAAATAAGAACCATGATTAACATGCTAAGATGATTTCAAATTAAAAAAATTCACAATCATGAAATGGTTTACATTCACAAATGGTATGAGCATGCAATCGAATATAAATCACAAAATAATAAAACACTTACTTATAACGAAATAAGAAAGTAATATAACACACATTTATTGGTAATTGAAGATGAACGGCGGTAAGAGATGCAACACAAATCGAAGGAGATGATGAAAACAGAATCCATGTATCTTTTATTGAAATAAAATATAAAAACAATGAATACATTTAAGTTTGAGAGGGAAAGGGTTGAAGGAACTCAAAAGAAAACAAAAGAAAAAAATAAATCTACTCTAGGATGATCTCCAAATTTTTGTAGGTCATCCATATATATAGTTGAAATGAGTCATGATGTGTAATGAATTACACATCATGTATCACCAATCTGCATAGTTCTCCATGGTTTTTGGATCTTATGCATATCATGCACATATCTCACCTACAATTTGAGGTTTGAAAGATTACACGTCATGTACCGATGACTCGCGACATGCAATGGCCTTCGAGATATTCCTCCAAAGCATATTTTTAATCCAATGGGTTTAACTGAAATCACGTTGTGTATGGACCATTCACGATGTGTACTAGCTTCTTTATCTGCTCTCTTCAGGACTGGGTTCACAACTTGAATCACAACTTGTATGATACTGTGAAATCCTATTACAAGATGTGTAATTATGGTTCATGATGTGTAATAGGTGATTTTTTTACATTTTATGCATTTCTTATTTTGAATCTGTGTAAGCCTCATTCCTGCAAAATTATGCACATACCAAATGAATTGTCAAATAAATCAACTAAAACCTTATGTAAATGAGATTAAAAAGTATATATGAATTCGGGTTATCACACATATATACGATATATTAAAGAAATAAAATACATTGAGGCTCTACTATCATCCATGAGCCTCACCTCATCTAGATCTCCAATCTCATCTGAGCTATCCTACATGATCAATATGTAGCATCTTCCTAACCTAAACTTATGATCGGTGAAGTATTATTGGGTACCCAAGTGCCATGGTTTCTTGAGTTGAATGTGACTAAAATCAGTAGGGTGCCATCAATGAGGTCCCATACATAACCAATAAATTTAGTGAATTTTCTAGTAATATGTTCAGAATAAATAAAATTCCACAATTTTTGAAGGATAAATAGATAACCATTGTCAATCATCAGGTCCTTCAATTTAACCTAGGATCAACTCAAACTAACATCAACCAAATTTGGGGTGTCTCTGACTATAGGACACAATCATTCCTACCAAATATCAGACCCAATAGTCGATTCCTAGGAGCATGTCCTATTTAATCCTAAATTTGCCTCATCTGAATCCAAGGATAGTTTCTAAGGCGTTCCAAATAATATCAAACATATATCCTAGGAATGTATCCCAGACATTCCAAATTGTATCACTTATTATTTTCAAGATCTTATACTTGGAAATCCAAACCATATTAGATTTAAATCCAAGGAGTGTGTCCAAGGAATCCCAAACTATAGTACATCAGGATACTAGGAGTGTGTCTAAGACATCACAAACTATATTTCATTTTAATCCATAGACCACATCCAAGGAATTACAAACTAATAATCCATCTAAATCTAAGGGCCATGTCTAAGGAATTCAAAAAATGATGGTAGGAAAACTATGAGGGTTTTATCCCCTTCCTTGATTATAAGGAAATCATCCAAGGAAATAATATCCCATTTAAACACTCAGTGTATTTCTCTGATAGAAAAAAAATCCACACAGTGGCACATCCAGGTCCAAGGAGTGTGTCTAAGGCATCCTAAACTGATATCACCAACATAAAGTACATGTCCTCTTATCCTCCCCTTGGTATTCCCTGTATCACCATATATCTTCGTGGGAAAAGTGCCCCACCCAAAAATCTTGTGTGTAATCATTGATTTTGTTTTTAAGGTGACACAAATAATCATTACTACTCATTTCCCATACACACCCTCACTATGGTCAACATATCACTAAGAAAACCATCATGTTCCTTAGGTCACATCTCTACTAGGACACCCTTCATGGATTTCCTTATCTCATTCCCATCACTTGAGATCAATCCCAACACTTTGAGTGCGTCACATCATTCATCATATTCATATTCTTGTCAAGACCTCATTGGACTCTTAAGCTAAGTCACGTAAGGGAGATAACCTCAAGTCACATCCCTTCCCAAGTCACCCTAGGTCGGTCCTCACACCCAACCTATCCAAATATTACCGAAGGCACCCCTACCTAGTGATCACATCACAAAGGGGGAAGAAACACTCACCTCATGCTAATCATACTATCCTAATGGCTTTAAGGAATCTCACAGTTCTATCATGGCATACTTAGACCACTCATTTCCAATCCAACTCCCTCCTTTACTAGGAGGTATCTAGGGCACCTACACTAAGGGGATCTATTTTAATTTAATTTGATAGCATCTCATACATTAGTTTTTTCTTCATCTTAAGGAATACAATTATCATAAAGGCCTTAGTTATCATTGGATGGGGCAAGAAATCTAGTTCATAAGGTCCATCATGGCCCTTCCACTTTGTGCAATCCATCCATAGGAATTTAAATTTAATTAAACAATTTATAAAATGTTAACAGGTAGGTCTCCCTTAGTAGTGAGACCATACACAACCCATGTGATAATTAACAAGAATGATATCAAAGGGTATGTATGAGAACCACCTACCTCAATAAAAAATTTATTCCCTTATAAAGTGCATCTTGAAAACTCTCGCCTGAGATTTTCAAAGTCCAAAAACCATCTTCCAAACACCTAAGGCCCTAAATCATGTCAATACATCAAATAATTAATTATAAATTTTTGTAATTATTTATTAAAAACACTTTAAATAATTTATAATTAATTTATAAATTAGACCAACTTGGAATAATGGCTAAAATCTAACTAGTCTACCTTATTGCATCAAAAATGAAACTAAACACTTGAAAATGCCTCGTGGTGTGCCTATGGCCTTATTTTGAGTAAAATTACTAACATAAAATATAAAATATATGTTAAAATTAATTTAATTTATTCCAAAACCTTAAATTAATCCATCAAGTGACATACCATTGACGAAACAACATGTGATGGCCAATTCAAATTTACTCTGGTGGAATCAACATTGAGACCCTAAAATTAGGAAACTAAAAATATGAAAAAATGAAAGGAAAAAAAACCTAAATGAATGGGAAGGAGAAACTAATATGAAACAACCATGAAATCATTAAAAAAACTCCCCAAAACAAGAGGGAACAAATAAAGGGGAGAAAAACCGACCAAAATGTAACCTCTCGGCTCCCCTGTATTCCTAAAATAAAGGTGGAATGACTTAGAGGGAACACATGTTTTATCCCATATAAAAAAACACACCCAGTTCACTTCACAATGTGAACATAGTTTACACACTAAGATTTTTTAGGGAGTTTCTCTTCCTCCACATACATCCCTCTTTCATGACATAAACACACCCCCTAAAACCCTTTCGTGATGTGAATTAGTATTCACACTATGAACAATCTTCTTATTCTATTTTTAATAGCTCACCCACTCTACCCTTCTCTGACTTCCATATAAAAATCCTAAGTACCCATAGAATCTCAAACCGTGTCCAGAAAAATTAATTTTGGATGCTTAACTCTCAGAATCCCATTTCTTATCTCGATTCCCAAAATGAACCATCCAACACATCAAAAATTCAAATTATTCTTGGATTTCATAAACTTTTCAAACATGGGGTATTAAAAGAAACATCCCATGATGTTTTTCTTTCCATGTTTTTTGAACAACACCCAAAGCACCTATTTCAAGTTCATTGTGTCATGATCATGTAAATATATGAGTTTAAACGCCTATTTTTTTGAAGTCCACATTGTATTCAAAGAGATCAAGAATTGTAACAATAATTTTGAAGTGGAAAACCATGGTACCTAGGTAGAGTTTGGATTGGGTTCTCTCAATGGATCTCAAAACTATTAAATTACCATTGTGACAGTTGATTTGATACCACTGATAGTATTCTTGGTATATATCCAACACATTTTATAGTATAAGAAAACATTAATTACATTCCCAAAATACCACTGATATAAAATGATATAATACTTAATAAAATGATAATCCATGAATACCTCATTGTCTAAGATTTCAATATTCATTTTTAGTGAGTTTAATCAAGTTCTTTGAGAATATTCGAATTGGTTCCCCCCTTTTATAGTATCCAATAGCCACGAGAATTGTCAAATGTTTAATCATGACCTCCTTTGTTAAAATGGTGTGATAGATTCTCTTAATAAAAAGAAAATGGAGATAAGAGAGATATAGAGAGTTTCATATATACAGGAATAATAAATAGTGTATAAAATGAGGCTGGTGAATCTTCTTTATATAGGCCTTTTTCATTTAATGAGTAATCATCTTGGAGTTTAAATGTTTCAAACAATTTGAAATAGATGAACTTTTTGGCATACACAACATTGATTAAATGACATGTTAAAACTCTTTTTAACATTCATTTAATCAACATGCCATCATATTATGTGTTTTTATCCTAAATACAAAAGATAATCAACATGGTAGATTTGTTCGAATGATATAATGTCTTATTCCTCAGTATGAAAAATGATGTGGTTCCATATAACACATGATGAAACCAACCATAACCTGGTGACTTCCTCCACATCGTTTTGAGTTCTTTATTGAAACAAACACAACATTGATGCCAAGGGTGATCTATATTACTCTATAACCTGCATTACTATAATTTGGGTCGATAAGGTTATGTCACAACCCACAATATGATGGAGGCTACAAGATACCATTGGAAAACTATGTTATGTTTTGTCTATAGACACCTTGTGACATTGAAGGCAATATAACTCCCCATAACATATTCCACCCATAATTTCATGATTTATAAAAAGGGTTGTAATTTCATACATTTCAATGATATTTTCAATTTATAGTTTAAGATAATTAGGAAAAAATATTACATAAAAAAGTATACACCTCCACTCAATGTCTATTTTTACCATAAAAACAGGATTCTTTAGTTCATAGTCTTGTTTAATTCATGAAAAATTTTCTTCATTCATGGATAGTTTACTTTATTTAGAGTTATACTTTTTAATACTTCCTACTCATCCTTATTCCCTATAAAAGACATTTTAAAACTTACGATGAGTAGAAAATTCCTAATAAAGGATATAAAAATAGTAAATGCATTAATCCATTTGAAATTCTTGAAAACCCAAATGTAATATTTCCTTTTTACATAATAAAAATTTGAGATCAAATTAATAATTTACCTACTCGTGAAATAAAATTCAAAGAAAAAAGTTTTCCAAAAACATCTTTTAATAAATAAATAAATGAAAAAAACATAATAATGAAATCTTTATCATGGAAAAAACTTTCACCTTTAATAAATCATAAAATTTACATTAAATCAAAAATCATTGGTTATATTTTTAATTCAAAATATTTCTATGAAAACCTGTTAGTATGGATAGAGAAAATATTTAGGAAAATTTGGGCTCATACATTCATCATGGAAACACCTAAGAGGATAATTCCAACATTCTCATAGGAGTAACTTACATCAATTAACTTCATTAAATCATATGATAAATTAAATCTATCAAAATTCTCTTAGGAGTAAATTACATTAGTAAAATATGTTTCTTTAAACAATGAAATAGTGGGATTTAAGAACCCAACCATTCATATAATGAACATAGTCCTATAAGGGTTTGGGTTTACTCCCCATTACCACATTCTTGAATAATACCCAAGTGTCATGTTTTAAAATAAAAACTATTAATAACTTGATTTTTCACCATAAAAACCATAAAATTGGAATTTAATCCCATAAATAAAACCATTTTCAGTTATCTCATAAAAATTTGGATAAATATATTTATATTTTGAAAACATTTAAAAAATAAAAATTACCAAAATAGTGGGACAAGTATCTGAAGGATCTTGATGCTTCATGGAAGCATGAAAAATAAAACTTTAGAAAATTTGGGTCCTAATTTATATCAAAACATAAAATCCGGTATACCCCATCCCATATTAATCCATGTATCATATGAAAACTAATTAAAAATAAAGAATAAAAATGGAAAAATTAAATCGAAATTGTACCTCATATGATTTCAATTAGAAACATGTTTCGCCCGTTATTCATCCATCATCGCTCAATGGAATTTAACCTCGAACCATCTAGATAATAAAAATATATTCCAAAATATTTATCAATCATAGGCCTATGAAATCTTGGTTCCAACATGGAGAATCAGAGGTTCTTTAACATTTTTACTATCACAGAAGATCAAACAAAGGATACTTGAACTTAGATTGAGTGATATATGATCTTCCCTTCACTTTATCCCTCTAATACTTGATAGAGAGGGGTATATGAGATAAAATTCAATAAAATACTTCTCTAAATGATTTTACTTCTTAAAAATTATTAAATTATTATGTAATAACTTACATAAATTTCATTTAGATCCTTATGGAAGTTAAATCTTGAAATATACCAAAAAACAACATAAACAACACTTAAAACTTTTTGTAAATGTCAAGGATATTTTATTACATGATTGTAACATATAAATTATGTTACATGATAAAATATGAGTCATTAACTCAACCTTACTCTCCCATAAATATTAAAGGAACCTTTAATATTTAATATTCATTCAATTTTTTTTTCATTATGGTCACTAAAGAAAATTTTAATATAATAAATAAATAA
This sequence comes from Viscum album, assembly GCA_963277665.1. Classification (NCBI taxonomy): domain Eukaryota; kingdom Viridiplantae; phylum Streptophyta; class Magnoliopsida; order Santalales; family Viscaceae; genus Viscum; species Viscum album. The sequence continues at coordinate 2,066,649,879 of OY728126.1, read as the reverse complement.
ATTTAATGGTTATTATTCTAAACTTGAATAATATTGAATTTATTTATTTCAGTTGAGATAGCATAAACTTTGACATTACCCATCCACTTCTGTAGGGCCCATCATGTCCTAAACCCCAATTCAGTAGGATTGTTCAAGCTTCTAAATATTCTTCTCATGTGACCCTCTAGTTCCTTATCTCAATAACCATGAATGATACTCATAGACCAAGAGTTGATTATATTAATCCGTCAATTCCCCTAAGGATATAAGGTTTAGTTATAGAAATTTCAACCTCCAATGAACACACATCGTGTAATATAATATCATTATATCATGATATATTATAAATTAATATGCACACTTCAGGTCATTATCCTTTATTTATTTATTTATATGTGACATTAATAGATAAACTTACCTTTAATCTCCATGGATAATTATTTAATAAAGTCACTTATATCCGAGTCAACTAGGCTCAAGACATAACTTCCTTTCAGAAGTGACAATTTATATCTTGATAATTCAATCAATCTCATACCATAAATTAAGCACCAAACACAAGTTACCTCATCAGGACAAAAATTCTATGGTTTTCATCTTTCATCAAAGTACATAATAAAATTACACACACTGTTAATGATCTAAAGTGGAGAGATTTATACATGTTTTCCTAGATAAGAACTACCAATGAAACCCAAAACATGGTGTGTTCCTATTGGTGGGTTAGTCCTTATTATCTTATCTAATTAATATCACCAAGTACTAACTTTATGAGAAAAAGTATCAATGTTTATGAGCTTCCATTACCTGATAGTTAGATATCATCTTTGTCCAGTCAGTATAATGTATATGGACCATAATATATTTGTTTAAAATTAACTTCTTAGTATCTCATGGTTCCCATTATATCTAGGAACTATTATAACCTTTTGATATGATAAATAATCTAAGGACATTACCATGTAAATAGTGGGAAAAAAATTGTCGATGCTATTATGGTAAGTATTCATTATGCATAAATATTTGTATAAATGATTTAGTAATCAAAAAATAATTTTCAAATTGGGTTTAGGGAACCCAGATTTACAACACTCCCACTTACAGTAGAGCCAACTTTCTAACAATCAACTTGTTAGATCTCACATGATAATACAATTGTTCTACTAAGTTATGTCTTTAGTCATTAGACTTACCATATTTTATGACATGGCTACTATGTAATGTGTAACTTCACCTCCTTGAGTAAATATTACCAAAATATGATATCCCTAAGTATAACTTTTTTCCTCCATAATAATCTGAAAAACTTGGTTAGTATCTTTGGTACAATTCCAATATTGATAACAAATTGTTCCATATTTTATTCTTCTTTGGATACATTAAAAATCACTACATGATCTTTATTATAGATATGGATACCACAATCTTGAATTATATTTCTCACTAACTTAGAATAACTATGATATTAGATCATATCGATCCATAGAAATAATTTTTTTTGTCCCATTATAACTAATTTCCCTTCCTCTCAAAGTACCAAGTACATATCCTTTATACATTCTCAAGTACAATTGGATATTTATGACTTCTTTCCATATAGTTATCATAAATCTAATAGATATTTTCCTACCATAATGTATATGTTGGAAATATATAGTACATATAATGGAATATGTGATCAATCTATCATAAATGAGCATAGAATTAAACTCATCATTTTAATCTCCTCTTATGTATCATAAATGGATTCTTGGAGGGATTTATTCCATGTGGAATTGGAAAAAATTATCTCTCAAATTATTTCATTACATTGTTAGTATTTGTATATTAACATAGTCCATGTAACCCATAGATATACCGTAGTAAATCCTATTCCCTAAAACATAGGTTTCTAATTTAATTTAATCTTTAGATAGTTACTTTCAACACCTCCTTAACTAACCATAAGACTAATAATAGTTTTCCATATGTAATCAACATATTTTACTTAGAAACGGTGGTTCTCCCACTAACCTCTTGTAAACACCTAGAATTATTTAATTATAAATAATATTCTATGACAAAAATTATTTCATTAATCTATAAATGGATATATATAAATCTCATTCCATATTATTGTTTTATAGTGTCATTAACCCTTTCTAGTTGTGTCGTATAGACACATTCTAAAAAAGGTGGTCTTGACATCCAATTCCCAATATAATGATCATAAAAAGTAACTAAGATAAGTAAAATTATAATGTATTTCCGAATAATAACTTAGTATACCCAATTGAGTCATATTGGTACCATGCTTGTACTGCCCATATATTTTTTATGTTGAATACCCACCAATGGATTTATATCAATTGGAGAAACTACCAAAATACCGACTCTATTTTGGTACATGATATCCATTTTCCTAAATTTATAGCCTATTTCCATTTAATAATTCCTTATAGTATTATTAATATATCACCCACCATTGTTAATATTAAACCATATCTCTTGGTTTTATTTATCTTACATAGTATGTGTATCTGGGATATTCCTTTTCTATGAGCTCTTGTGGAACTTCTTCATAACTACTTGTGCATCTCTAACCTTGACTTAACCAAATTCAATATTACTCTCACTACCTCAAATAGATATTTTCAACCTTTTATAGAAATATAGTCTATCACTTCACTATATCTTTTCTATCTTATGGAATTTTTTAATATCCTAATAAAGCTTTTAGGATAAGCTATCAAGATGCGCTATGTGTTTTTCTTGATACAAGTTTGTCTGCTAATTTAGCTTGATAAACTATCTATATCTAAACACATTGATTAGATACATAATGTATCTCCTTCATATTATAACTCATATTATATCCATTTTTCATTATAGTTGGTATATGTTTGAGGGTTAACACCACTACTTGAGAATAATGTCTTGAAAAGTTTAAGGAATACTTTTTAAGACATCAAATACATGACTTTAGTCTTCCTTTTACTAACATCATGACTCTGATGTGTATAAGTAAATGTAAATTTATGAATTTTAAAACCCCATGTAGATGGATAATGGTTATTCTTATTCTCTTTTGAATATATAAGAAGGAATAAAAATTCAATGAATGATGAATTACTCTATAATTAGTGATTAATCATGGAAAGAACAAGATGTAAAGAGATTGATAAATATTCAGGAAGGATGATGGTGATGATTCCTAGAGAATTGTTATGGACCCATTGGCTGACATTTAGTAAGAAAATTCCCCATGATTTGTGATGTTTCCTAGAGAATTCTTATGGGTTCATCTAATGTAATTCTATGTCATTCTTCAACAATTATCCTTTTAAATTTGATGATTGTGGAATTGTTCCAATTTCCAAAACTATGTGCAAGGGTTGTTTAAATATTTCACATCATTACAAAATTTGAAGAAAGAAGTTAAGACCATGAAATATGAACATTATTTCATGAGGTGTTTCTAATTGGATTAAGACCATGCGAGTATTAATTTTCATAAGAAAAAGTTTTTGAAAATAAAAATTTGAAGATCATGCAAAACATAAATTTTCATGAAGAGAAAAAGGGGATTTATAATTTCCATGAAAAATATATATTCCATGAAAATTATATATATAATTTTCATGTAGATTATTTGAAGAATATATTTTAGGTTCTTAGATCAGGGTGTTTATATTCCACTTTGAATCTTGTTGAGTATTTATTGTAGGATTACTCAAAAAATATGCCCAAATGATGATCCAATTGAGGAACTCAAGTTAAAACACTACTGATTAGAGCACTAGAGTAACACCATCCATCCATAGTAATAAAAAATGGGTGAGAGAAGTAGGTGTGGGACCATGTATAAACCTCATAGAAGAGAGATCGCATGGATCACATGTGATTAGAGGTCATGCCACCATGTGAGATAGAAGATAGGTAGGGAGAGCTGAAACTAGGTAGTTTCAAAGGGGTTTAGGATTCTTGAACCACTAGCCACATAATTTGATTGATATAATGAAGAAAAGAACAAGTGAGGAACTGATGTTAGATGGGTACGATACGTACACTATTTATCTATCTTAAAAATATGGATATTTCTTACACTGTTGGATATAGGAGATCTCAGCCATCTGATCTCCCATTCCATTTTTATTCAAATGAATCTACACAAATATTTTAAATAAACCATTATCTTCTTCCTTCGTTTTTAATTTGGTCTCACATACATTGTTGTTTCAACATTGCATGATACAATCATCATCAGGCCATATCTAATGATCAGATCATGTGAACGAGACTACTGTAACTAAAATAAATCCATGCATGAGATCTCCATTTTTCATACATGAGAATAAACTTAGAGAATAATCATCAGTTGACTAAAAACCATATTGTATGATGCACTTAGTATTCTGATCTCCATTAATGAAGTGTGTGCTTCAGAGATGAGGATCGTGTGATCCTCATCGCATGCACATGAGGTACCCATATAGAAGGACGATCATGAAGCTAAGACACCGTTATTTTCAGCATCACATGAAGATACAAATAATCATAGATCTTTATGAATTTAAATGGTCATGACTCAATAGTATTTGTGATAATTTGAATAGGTCTTGGATACAGAATGAAAACTAGATCTGAGGAAGTGAAATTTAGTCATCCTTTCCTATAAAAGTAGAGATATCAAGGATGAGAAGGTTGTTTCCATTTATCATTTGTGAGAGGCTCTCATTTCATAACAAACAGAGCACCGCTAAACAAACTATTTTACAAAGTGGAATCCCTCCTTATGATATTCTTATCTGAAGGAGAAGATAAGATCCCTTGGGATTTCTACAAGTGAAAATCACAATTTAAGGATCTTCATGAATAATGGAGTTTTTCTAAGTAATAGGGATAGTAAAATAATGCATCTCCCTAGCTTTTGAGATGATCTAAGATCCATAAAGTCTTCCCGATTAATGTGATTTGTTTGAGATCTACGAGATACTGTCACCCACACTATATTTTGTGAAGGATCAGTCCATTTTTATGCAATAATTACACAATGAGGGAATTTGGTTCATACACACAATTGTTTGAGGGATATATTTTGAGACAATGATATAGTGTAAACTTACAATGATCCTCATGAATAGAATTTTTCTCGCATAAGTAGTTAACACCAATTTGGATTAGCATGCAAGAAGAAAATTCAAATTGATTTCTTCCCATGCACTTGGTGTGCTTGAGGAGGTTCTTATGAAATATAGGTAGTTCATGAATTGAGAATAATAATTTTTTTTGTATCCAGACTAAACCTTGTGTGAAGGATATGGTACACATGCATACCACACATGCATTGAACCAAAAATAAATAAGTAAATAGTGTGTGTGAACTGTGTGTGTGAGAAAAGAAAGGAAGAAATCAGTGGAAAAAGCCTACATTCATTCATGTATAATCATTCACACCTAAAGAAATATTTACATACCCAAAATAATTCTCTTTTAGATTCTATTAAATTAATGAATTAAGTTTACTTAAACTGATTTGATAATTAAAGAAGAAGTAGTATGAGAATGTGAAACTTCTATCTTGCATAAAATATTGAGGAACATTGTGTTCACCTATTGTAAACATTAAGTAGGGATGGGTATTCATTCATAATGGATTATTTATTGGATCATTTGATATAGTGAGGAAGAAGAAAACTTTCATTATCTTGAAATATTCATTAGATTATCATTATGAAAGATAGAAAGTTTTTGTGGAAGTATCATCTCCCACTTATTAAAGACTATAAGGTCGATGTGCATATTATCTTATTGATTAATTTGTAGTCAAAGACCTTCATTAGAAGAACAAAATTATCTAGTTGATAAAAATTCATCTAATAAAGTATAGAGATCTTTTTCAGTGTATTTATTGAATATCATTAAATAACTAGTGGTGCCGGTATAAACAATGCCATTTAATAGTGGTGAAATTAGTATAAAGAACACCACTAACTCAATAATATTGTTTACATCTTGCCTAAACATTGTACACTAAATCTAAGAATTTTTAATCACTGCAAATTATAATGATAAAAGAATCTATGAAACAACCACATGTTGATCATGGTAAGGAGTAGGTCTTTGTACCAAACCATGTAAAAATCCTTGTGTTACTGCCTCTTTTATTATTTTCATTGCATGTGTATGTGATTATTAGTAGTAAAAATAGATCCATTTCTATTAACTAGGGTAGAGGTCAGGATTAGAGGGGTTAATCGAAAGAAAGTAAAATTTAGTAAAAATATGGGTACATTGATTCACCCCCACCTCCCTCTCAGTGTCCCTACACAACCCATCAAGGTTCTACATGTGGTATCAGATCATAGATCAACCTCTAATTGGATCAGAGTTTTTTCCCCATTTCTATTTACACGGTTTATATGAAGTTCGGATTGGAAGATGATTCTAATGCACCTCAAGTAGAAAATTTAATCTCCCCTCCTGTCAATGAGAACATGAAGGTTTATTCCAAGACTCTGAATAATAGTAAGAAGAGGGAAGGAAATATATTGAAAAAAATATCAAAGAAAGAAGATAAGGATCAATGTTATTTTATCAAATCTGATGATAATGATTCTTATGAAGAAACTAGTTCAAGTTGTGGAGAGTATGAGAAATTTTAATCTATCAAAATTGTTGAAGGATTCTACTCTCAATTTGAATGATATATGAAGAATATTCAAGAAGAAGTGATTTAATATATAATTTTCTCATTCAAGGATATTTTTGATGAAATAGAACATATTGAAAGAGTAATCAATAAATATGATGATGAACTTGAGAATAAATTCAAAAGGATCAATATTCTCAAAAGCCTCATTGAAGAAAATGAAGAATATATGGAACTTTTCAATAAAAATAGTTCTATAATTGATGAATAATTGCAATGGAATTCTTGTGAAATCACTGTGAGTAAACATGTTTTTGGATAAGTAATTCATGCACTTGAAACATTGTTCAAAGTTTCCATGAATTTCAGATATGCTCAACTTGAAGACAAAACATGTAAAGTCAAAGATAATGACACGTTAGTGGAAGAAAATACCAAGTTACATGGAGAATATATGAAAAATATTCATGATCTATAAGACTCTCATAAATCTACAATCTATTTCAAGAAATATCATTTTGATGTTAAAGCTATAAAAATCAAATATGTTGATAGATCTATGTATGATAGTAGAATAATTTATTAAGAAAAGATCAAATTAATTAAAAGTGATTAGGAATTTAAGTGGACATCAGTTGTAAATGATAAGTTTTACTTCAACATTAAGTGACTTAAACTTGATCTTGAATTGTAAAATTTAAATGAGACACATGATAGAACTTCCCAAGTTACTGATAAGATGAATTATACCACCCAAAAAAATGAAGAGAGCCAAGCTCCAAAAACGGATTTTTCTACACAAACTTTATATAAGACTCATTTCTGTGAAGATACTCATATTGGTAAAAATAATAACTGAAAATAATCTATTTATCTACCTTCTACAAACTCATTAAATAAGGTAACTCATAACCCTGTTAATTGAGTTTCTACTAATACAGTCTCATATTCTAGTGCAGGATCAAATATAAAATCTAGGAATATGTGGTTTGATAAAATTTATAATAAATCCACCAAAAAACTAAAGGTGGTTACTGTGGAGATCTAGAAAAATTACTCTCAAAATGATTTTCAAAGAATGAAAGACAGAACTAGAAACATCATTGTACTAAATATATCCATACCTGTACAAAAATAATAAGAAAGAGATTTTTTGGTTATTGTTGGAGCTACTATAAATTATCCCATTATTCCATTTATTATTGGAATAATGTGTCAGCATATGGAAATTACAAAAGTCCTATATTCAGGGAGAGTAGGTGTGAATAAATGAAGAAACTTGCAGAACTGAAGCATAATACATAGATAAATGGTAATCTATCTATCAAGAACATATTAATTTATCATTAATACTTCTATTATTATTACAACATAAGTGGTCACAATTATGATGAGTGCTGGTATATTAAAACAATTCACTATTCATATGTTGATGAGAAAAAAATACCACAACTAATGTAGAAGAGAAAAATAAAAGTTTAAAAGTCTTCCTTGGTGAATAATAAGAAGAAGTAAATCAAGAAAACTATGAAGAAATCTACTCCCAAGAAGGATGATAAGTTTAAATACAATGATTCCATGCCAACCAATAAAACATGATTCTACTATGGAAACATAGGCCATGCAATGGACCACTAAAAACATGCCATAGAAATGAATGGAAGAAAGTTTTAATTAAGAAAAGAATCAATTAAGGATAGAACTCGAAGATATGGTTGATTAAAGACATTCTTGAACAAGATTTTGATATGTTTATTAAGAAAGAAAACTCAAAAGAATTAAATAAGTCACATGGAAACTCCAAGATATAATTTTTTAAGAAGTAATTCTTAATTATCTTCCCTGATAAATTGCAAGTTCCTATAGAAATACAAAAAGTTGAGGATAAATCACTAGCTAAAGAAATGGAAGAAAGAAAAACCGATTATTCCACATGAAGAAAAATTTGAGTTTCATGATAGGTTTTCAACACATGAAAACTTAGGTGTCTTAAAAAAATTGTGGTAGGTGTAAGAAATCTGGACATAAGGAAAATAACTATATAACTTTTACACTGCTCAGAGGGGGATGTTAAAAATATAAAAACAAGAACCAGTGGAAGTTACTTCACTACTGGAATAAGTGAGGATAAGAAATCAATTCTAGATGATGGTTAATGGAATAAAATAATCAATACTATCTAAGAAATATAAAAATTTAAAATATGAAGGAGACACATGAATGAAGAGTTTCAAACACTTTAGAGCTACAAGGAAATCAGTATTTGGGTTGAGAAGAAATTATCATCCTTTTTTCATCAATAATAAGATCACAAGTGTTCCATATTATTCCCTTATTCTTGTGTAGTATTTTTGTAAAAATTATATGTAATTGAATGTGAAGTTAATTCATAACATGATAATTTAGTTAAAAAAGTGGAAGACAACAAGTTGTAATGATTATTAAAGATCTGATACAAACTTATTTCATTCCACAATGGTGGATTATCAACATGAATATCTTGAAGAATATATGTTGAAATTTTCCATTAGGTAAAATTGAAGGGTGTGAACCCCTTTTGGGGGGGAATATAAATACACATTCCTATCAAGACTTGTTTCATGAACATCAAGAAGATCTAGTCATCTTTACAGAAGCTAAAAATGCAGGTAACCCATTTACACTTTTTTCCTTATCTTGATTATAAAAAATATGTGGATCAAGGGGGAGTGTTGGTTGATGATTAAGATTATATAAATGGGGAATAAAATATTCTTCCATTATAAATCTATTATGTGTTTATTTAAGCATAGAGTATAGTATATTACTTGATGAATATATTTTATATAGCCCCCTATTTGAGGAATAAATGTGTTATGACAATGATATCGCATGCATTGTTATTAATAAGGATCTTAAACTCCTTGGTTGTATCTCTATTGTTTTCTACACAGGGTTATCCCATGTAGACATAGAGTAGACCAACTAAAGGATATTTTCCAAGTGAACCATATGGTATCATCCTTCATTCATGAAAAAGAAAAGTTATGTATAAATTTCCTAAAGGGAAGAAGAAAACCCCTATATTAATCCTTTACATTTATTTTCAATAAGGGGTAGAAGGGACATTGACTTTAAGGAAATGTTATTGAAAACAAAGTGAAAGGTAGAGATTGGTTGATGAGTGTGGTTGTATTTGTTTTCAACATATAATAATGAATAAAAATTCAATGTATGATGAAGTCATATATGATTAGTGATTAATCATGGAGAGATAAATATGGAAAGAGTTTGAGAAATATTCAAGAAGGATGATGGTGATGATTCTTGGAGAATTTTTATGGACACATTGGTTGAAATTTTGTAAGATAATTCTCCATGATGGGTGATGATTCCTGGAGAATTTTTATAGATTCATCTAATGGAATTATATGTATCACTTGGAAAATCCTCCATATAAATCAAAATATTTTTTAACTATTCCTATTTCTAAATCTATGTGATTTTTTTTTGGTGATTTCACATCATTACAATATTTGAAGAAAAAACTGAAGACCATGCAATATGAACATTATTGCACGAGCGGTTTCTAATTGGATCAAGACCTTGCAAGTATTAATTTTCATAAGAAAATGTTTTTGAAAAGAAAGATTTAATGATCATTTAAAAAATAAATTTTCATGAAGAGAATAAGGGGATTTATTATTACCATGAAAAATATATATTCCATTAAAATTAATCCTCGGGCAAGCGACTGTAGTGGTAGGGGGTTTAGGGAATGGGGAGGTGGTCGTGGGGTCGAGTCACCGGGCCGATTTTATTTCCTTCCATGCATTGTAAATTAAACAAATTTATATATTCCATGAAAATTATATATATATATATATATATATATGTTTTATGGAGAATATTTAAAGAATTGATTTTAAATTTTTGGCTCGAGGTGTTTATTTTCTACTTAGCATCTTGCTAAGTATTTTTTTATAGGCTTACTTAAAAAATATGGAAAAATGTTAAGCCAACTAAGGGACTCCTGTGAAACCACTACTGAGGTGGGAACTGGAGTCAAACCCATCCAACCACATCAATGGAAAAGGGAAAACAGATGTTGGTGTGGACCTACGTATAAGTCCTGCAAAGCAGAGCTCATATGGAGTACATGTGAGAAAAGGTTTCACCACCATGCAGGGTGGCACGGAGGGAGGGAGATATAGCATGGGGTAGTACTGGAGGGTTTTGGGATTTTTGAAATTCTAGTCACACACCATGATTGATATTCTGAATCAATGAACTAGTGAGGAACCGTTTTGGGGTGCTCATGGTGTGGGCACTATTCATCCATCTTAAAAAGATGAACATTTATTACATCGTTGGATCTGGGAGATCTCAACCATCTAAACTACCATTCCATTTTTATTCAAATTCATCCATGTATATTTTTAAATATTAGATCATATGATTCTTCTATTTTTCATTCAATCTCTCCATCATTCCTGGTTTGACAATGCATGATACACCCATCATCAGACCATCTCTAGTGGTCAACTCATGTGAATGAGACTATTGGAACTGAACAAAATCCATTCATGCAATATCCATCTTGAATAAATGATAATAAACTTAAATAATGATCATTGGATGACTAAAAATGTAGTTTTATGAGTCACTCAGTTATCTAATCTCCATTGATGCATTAGGAGCTTCAAATATGAGGAGCATGTGATCCTAATCATATGCATGTGAGGAGTATTAGAGTCAGTGCCTAAGAAACCAAATTCTTTTACTTTATGATATACTTGTATTCGTTGGATGAATATTAATAAATTTCTTATCACATCAGGATTGTTCTTCCACATGACATATAATGTGATAATGTCCTAAGAATTGTTGTCTCATTAAAAGGACATAGCAGATCCATATTCTGATGAGAACCCGGAAGTTCCATGATAGTATTCTGGAATATATGTTCTATGGTCGTATGATATCATTTGAAGGGACACAAATGATACAATATATCAGGGTTGGGGACTCATGAAACTTTGAGTTGCCTTTTCATGGTGTGCACCCTTGGTAATATCCAGGAGGATATTATGAGAACAAGACCTACCAGTAGAAAATCCACATTAATAGGTGTCATTAGATGTTCCTATATGAGAAAATGTGTATTGGTCCTTAGACTTTAAGATTATTATTAATGGGTATTGTGACTTGTGCACTTAGATGTATTGACGAAAATTGTGGTGAGAGATGCACGCGGCGAGGTAGGATTTGTTGGGCACATCATGAGTAATACTACATTAATGAATAATGAGAGAAAGGATTTATCACTTCTATGGGAGTAGATATCTCATTCTCTTTGTTGGAAATGATATAGCCTAAATAAATCCATGGCCTTGGTGTTCTCTAGACAAGTTCAATTCCAGGAGGTCAAAGAATGAAAAATCGAGCACATGGGTCGATGGCACTTTCATGCAACCCACTTGATTGAAGATATTATGATAAATGGGTTATATTAAATGGTAAGAATTCATATGTGGTGACATTTCATTGCAACATAAAATTCATTCTCTTGGGTGGATTGACCCATTGCTATATAGTAATCTTGGACTTTAGGCAAGCCCACCTAATGCCAACGAGAAAGAGGCCTAGAGGGTCACACACTAAGAGTAGCTAGTATCTCAGTTAAATAATTTATTTATTTAACAAGTTGAATAAATATAATTCTTAGTTGTGGTTTAATAATTATTCAAGTATGCCTGATCGAACTTATTTCATTGCTAGTTATTCGAGAGAATATATTTTGGACGTAATATTTATTTATTGGAGAATAATTCATTTATATTTATTTAATAAAAAAATAGTAATTATTAAAGTACTGGTAAATATTGAGGAGAATTGGTGGACCAAGTTATGGGTTTGGTGAGAAATAATATTAAATATTATTTGGTTAAATAATACTTAAATATTACATGAAATTTAAGCACATGTCATGGAAATAATAGCATTTCTATTATAATTTGACATGGGGTTTCACATGGAATAATAAATTAAGTAATGGCACCTATGCTAATTATTTATTATTACCTGGTTAATTAAATTCCCCCTTATGTTATTATTCTCTAAATTAGAAAAGCAGTCATTCAACCAGTTAACCAATCATTATGTGCAGAACATCCTTAGAGAAAATCTCTTGATCTTAGATAACTCTTCCCTCTCCAAGAACGCTCTCAAGAACGAGAGATATCCTCCTGCAATGGATCAAGGAGAATGCTTTAAAAGTGATTATCAAGGTGATTGAATGCATACATCGCACGTTCAAGGATCATCCATGCTAGCACCTGAAGAATCCTTAAGTGATGTCTGGAGATATGTGGAGCACATGTGGATCACCACTAGAGGATTTCTATACTTGGATTCTACATCGTAACAAAGTCGCACCTCAAACTTGTGGTCAGAGGCATTAATGAAGAATGAATCACCTTGGAGGTAATTCTATAATTTAATTAAATTAATTATATACAAAATATGTCAATCCTCTCATCTCAGTTTTGGGTTCTCTCCTTTTTATTTTATCTTTGATTCAATTCTGTTGATACTGGATTTCATTATCATATTGATCCCAGATTAATCATTGATTATGATAATTTGAAAAGTGGAGCACATGTCCGTCTTGCACTTCTACTATGCCCAGAAACTAAGAGTGGTATCTGAGATATGTTATATTTTCATTTATAATTAATTAAATAATTCTTTGATGATTTACGCTTTAATAATTTAGTTTTTCAATTCATGTTTAATCGTTCTTTTAATCTGAATTTCGAGATCTATCCCTCCCTTATCATTTCTCACAGATCTAAAATAAATGAATAATTTTATGATTAAAATTAAATAAAGAATCTCATTTAGAGGTGATGATGGTTCTATCCAGATAACACAAGAATATAGTTCGTGTTGTCAGATCAATATGTCGTGTATTTGTGTTCAATACATCAGGAGTAATTCAGAAATTACTCAAGTTGTGTTCATTAATGATATGCATTGTAGTTAATTCTTACATTGTGTGTTGACCAAGAAAAACTGGCACAAGGTCATCCATACTACACACTGTGTGGCCCACTGTACATATTGTGTAGTCCCTTTAGGTTAGGGTCAAGTTGTGTATCCCATACATGGCTTGCCGAACATGTGACTGTGTAACAAATAGTCTACATGTAATATGGACCACTACACATGTCGTGAACTCCAAATATTTCTGAATTACACCTCACACGTCATTTCCCCATGCGTGTACTTCAGATGGATGGTGAGGAGGGTGCATTTCATGTATTCAGATCAACACATCGTGTACTTCTTCCATATTACGCGGATTTAAAAATTTATTATTATATTATTTAACCCTTGAGACATGTACCTTCGTGTGGACATAAATCTGGGACACGTAATGTGATAGGTGTTTGATATATATATGTGTGTGTGTGTGTGTCTATGTGTGTGTGTGTTTAATTAACATCTGTGTAATTTTCAAAGATCTGCACTTCATGTATGAGTTATATTACAATTACCATTTTGCATACATGCTACATGACACAAAGAATAAAGTGTATACAAGTATAAATATGTAAGAAACCAGTTCTTAATCTTGAGGTACGGGTTTCTTCTTTTCTCTTTTCCCATAAATGTTTTTGAGAAAATAGGGAAAGTGAAAAAATCCTAAATTTTGGGACTACACGCGGTGCACTTTTCCACATGACGTGTACTTTGGCCGTGTGGGATGAGTACACAGGGTGTATAGCCATGGTGAAGATGAAGGGTGTAAAAACCGACTACACGCTGTGTCGTGGGTATGTACACGCCATGTAGTCAGTCAGTAGGAAAATAGTAAGGTGGTGGAAGCAGTCTCCAGCCGAGCGACAATACACGCCTTGTATTCCTGAAGACAAGTCATGTACTCATGTCAACGGATGAACAGTGTGGCGGTGGGAAAGGTAACTACCAGAGGAACTATTAAATAAGGAAAGTACACGCCTTATAGTCAATAGTACATGCTGTGTAGTTTGTTTTTTTCGCCTAAAATGGGCAGTAGCCAACCTTGTTCACAGAATTGTCCTAGAACTAGAGGAAGGCTTGGGAGAGACATTCAGATCTTTGGAGATCACCCGAGTGAGAACCAGGAATCCGATTCCACCCCCATCGATCTCGTTGAAACCGTACGGGTAAGCCTTTCCTTCTCCTTAATCCGTTCTTGACAATACTTCCTCTAAGGGAAGTTATTTGTGTTTGAATGGAAATTCTTCTACCCCATATCCACGTCACCTTTTTTCTTTTTTGGAATTGATGTTCACGTATATCGTTTAGGGGCATTTAAGGTAGGTGGCTTGATATTTAAATTCCAACTATTGTGCATTTTTGTGTACCATTGTGCCATGAACCCATGTTGGGGTGTCATGTGGATGAGGCCTTGGCTGTTTTGAATACCTATAATTGTAAAGGTAATTAAATGTGATAATAAACTGTTTTTTGGGATCAATGCTTGGATCCAGGACCACCCCTAAGGTGCGTTCCTCTGTTTAGCCATTTGGCCAGGATACCTGAGGGTATTCCATGTTTACTTTATGCATTACTTTTTCCTTGATAGGAATTGTAAGCAATTGCATGTTTATATGTTGGTCATAGCCCGGTTACTTATTTATCCTGAGGGTGTAGATATACATATATATATTATATAGCCTGAGGGCATGGATATATATATATATATATATATATATATATATATATATTATAGCCTGAGGGCGTGGATATTATATAGCCTGAGGGTGAGGACTGAGGGCGAGATATTATATAGCCTGAGGGAGATGCCTGAGGGTGAGATATTATATAGCCTTAGGGTGAGGCCTGAGGGCGAGATATTATATAGCCTGAGGGTGTGGATATTATAAAGCCCGAGGGCATGGTTTTACAATATTATCCTAAGGGTGAGATTCTGGTTGGCCTGAGGGCTTGGTTCTTTTGAGCACATAATGTTATTAAATTAAATTTTTTAATGAATAATAAAAAGGAAATATAACTGGTAAAGTTAGTTAATTTTGAGTACTTCTTAGTTTATTGCATTTTACTACTGCACACTATTATTACATATTTTCACACAGTTGGGCACGGGCCTTTGTTGGGTGCCTACTGAGATTTATATCTCACACCCTGTTTGGGTCATGTCTTCAGCCCAACCAGATTACATTTCTGCAGGTATGGATAAGGGAAAGGGTCCCTATACCGGTACTTTATTTTTGCTGAGGAGTAGGGGATCATGGGACCGAGCATAGGCTCGCGATGCTACCGGCTGTTTTGTTTTTCTTTGTTGTACTCTATATTGTATTGTACTATATTTCTGTGTAACATGTTTTGGCTGGTTTTCTTAGAACTTGAGACTTGTTTCATCATTATTTATATAACTTTTGGTTATCTTTCACTGCAGTTGTTCACTTTAAATATGTATGGTTTATTTCTTCCACTGTTGTATGCTATTTATTTTATTCCGCTGCACTACACTTTGACAAATGAGGGCATAGTTTCCCCACTATCAGACCTGGGCCCTCACTGCTAGTCAGCAGCCTCTGGTGTTTAGGGAAATGCACTTGAGGTCATGTGACCAACCAGGTTCAGGAAACCCGTGGAGTGGCACCCGGATCCGGGACGTTACAAAATACTTGTTGGGTAGTTTTGGATGTGTATTCAGTAGGTTTCTTCCAAGGTATAAGTTATGTTCAAGGTTATGGATGAGAATATCAAGGAAATTTATAAAAGGATTAAGATAAAAAAAATATTGATTAATTAAACATAATGATTAATTGATTCGAGCGTAATTTATCTTAATAAGAATGATTAAATAATTGAATGCTTGTTTTACTAAATGCATAATTCGTTTCATGTATGTGGATGATCATGATCTAGACCAGACCTTTTTATGTGATTGGTTCCCTTTTAATTTATTTATTAAATTAAGATTTTTGGCCTACATGCCTTCCCCTCATTAATATGTAGGGACTGGGTGCCCATGGTTTCTTTTATGTAAACCCCATTTTACCCCCACCTGCATGTGAGTTAAAAGCTTATTTAATGGATGAAGTTCCAAAGCTAGTAGTGGCAGTTCAAGTTAGGATCCGAGGCAAAACCAATCCAAGGAGATACAAATATTTATAGGTGGAAATCTATAAACATGAACCATAAATGTTTCAAGGTGTTTCTCTCTTTGGTCAGGGTTAGTTTATCAACCGCTAGATAAACTAACAAATAGTAAAGCTCATGGTCATACCCATTATTTATTTAGTATAGTTATTGTATTTTTGATTCAACAGTTTAACTAATGGGAAATACATCATGTTTCGAAAAAAAAGAAAAAAAAAGCCAACGAGCCTGTACCCTAGTGGTACTGGCTCCTGCTGGGCATCCAAAAGACCCAGGATCAAATCCAGGAAGGGACTAATTTCTGGGGGACTGTAACAGCACTGTAGCAGGCTACTGTAGTAGTATTGTAGCAGTGGTGGAACTGTAGCAGTGGAGGAACTATAGCGGCGGTGAAACTATAACGGTGGAGGCACTGTAGTAGGAATTGTAGCGGTGGCGGTACTGTAGCAGGTACTGTAGCAGCCCGGGTACTGTAGCAGTACTATTCACTGAGAGGCTCTTTGGGCCAAAAATATGGGCTTTGAAGCCTTGTATTCAAGCCACTTGGCCTTGGTCCTTCGGGCTCTATAATGGGTCTCCTTCTACCCAGTCTAAAGAGTTCTTTGCTTTAAATAATAAAATGAGGCTTCGGCCCCAACCTTTTAAAAAAACATAATTAATAAACTAGCAATCATGCAAGATGGAACTAAAATAAAAATTTCTTATGCATAAATATTATTTATAAATCGTTAATCACTTAAGTATATCTCACTTAACCTTAACAAGCATGTGAAAAGATAATAAGTGGAAATTTATGCATAAAGGATAAAATCCCTCAATTAAATATCAAGTCGGTATAACCTTCCATTACTTCAGTTAGAATCAAACCATAGTTCAAAGTTCTTAACCAACACTAGTTGGGGTGATTTCAATTATCAGGGAATTCTAATTTGATGTTTTGGGTTGAATTAACTTAGTTTATATCAAGGTTTGAATAACCTAGCAGAACTTGGTGTAACTAAGAGGAAAAGGTTGAGGAAATCCAAAATTAAGGATTTTAGGATTGGGGAGTCTAGTCAACAGATCAAAGAGTTGTGAGTTAATGCAGTTAGAATTTGGAATGCCCACCTAAAACCTTTAAAGTTTCTTGAACAACCCTATTTTGGGTTAGGTGAAGGGAAATATGGATCCTTTACACTAGAATTTCCAAGAAATATGATATTCTGAAGCCAATGGTGAGGTACATTAGGTTTCAACAAAATAGTGTGAGACTAATAGATATTAATTTTTTTTATTTTTCTATATTTATCAATATGAAGTACTCAAACTCTATTCAACTTAATTTTTAGAAACAGTAATCAAAATGACATAAAACAAATCATTGAAATCCATACTCGAGAAGGAAACCCTTCTCACTTTCACTAATTTCCAAGAGTGTCAAAGGCACCTTCGGGTTATCCTTTTCTCTGAGAGGAAACTTTATGTGGTGGAAGATCCTTTACCATTTGGGCCTATAAATGAGGTGAGTGATGGTGAACTCTCTGTGTATGAGAAACTTATGAATAATGATATGAATTTTTAGTGCCTCATGATATCATTCATGACTAGTGATCTCTTAAAGCAACATGAGGAAATGGATTCTTATAGTATGATGTCTCACCTTCAGGATCTCTAACAAGAGAAGGTGAGACGGGAGAGGAATGAGTTCTCCAATGCTTTTTTTCTACTAATCTTGGAGAGTAATTTCCATCTGGAATACATGTAGTCAAGATTATGGGCTATATTGAGTGTATTTACATCTTAGGGATTAAATTCCCAGATGAGTTGCATATATATCTCATACTGTCATCACTGCCTAAGACCCTCTCTAGTTTTATTATAAATTATAATATGAGTAATAAAGAGAAGAGTCTATCGAAGCTTCTTACCCTGATTCTATAATTTGATAAGGAAATGGACCTGAAAACCCGATAGTACTTATGGTGAATAGGAAGAGGAAGGACAAGGGAACATGGAATAAGATTTATAAACAATATAAATCCTCCAAGAATTATCTGACCAAGAAGAATAATATATAGATATAGGGCAAGGAAAAGGAGGCAGTATGCTTTACATGTGGCAAGTCAAGCCATTGGAAGAGGAACTGCACCCAAATTCAAGGGGAAGACAAATGTGTGGTCATTATAGAGTGAAATCTTTCCATTTCTACACATTGGGTGTTAGTTACAGCTTATGGGGCTCGCATATATTTTCAAATGTTGGAACTAAGTAGATTCTAGAAAATTTCCAGAGGAGAGGTGGATCTGTGAGCTGCTAATGGTGCGAGGCTGGCAGCTCTTACCATTGGTGACTACCACCTCACATTGCCGAAAAGAATGATTTTTGTTTTACATGCCTATTATTATGTACATATTTTTACCAAGAACATAATTTTTTTATCGAGTTTAGATAAAAATGGATTTATTTTCACGTTTGGAAATAAATGATGCTACTTTTATAAGGAAAATATATGTTATGGCATAACGCATTTAAATAATGTTATGTATGTATTAAATTATGAGATCCAAGTGTTAGAAATTGATAGAGAACCAAGTTCACATGACTCATACAACACCCAGTTGTGGCATCACTTCCTTGGTCATGTAAATGATAAGTGTCAGAAAAAGCTCTTTCAAGATGGTTATTTAGACTCTTTCGAGCTAAAATCACTTGATGGATGTCATGCGTGTTTGCATGGTAAAACAACCAAACCACCATTTGGTGGATAGGGTGAAAGGACCATAGAGATTCAAGGATTGGTACACGTAGATGTGGGTGGACCATTTCTAGGATAAGATAGAGGTAGATATTCTTACTTCATTACTTTTATCGATGACATGAGTTGATATGGCTATGTCTACTTAAAGTAGTGTAAGTCTGAGTTCCTTGAGATATTCAAGGAGTTAATTAATGAAGTATATAATCATTTTAGTAATAAGATAAAGAAT
This sequence comes from Viscum album, assembly GCA_963277665.1. Lineage (NCBI taxonomy): Eukaryota > Viridiplantae > Streptophyta > Magnoliopsida > Santalales > Viscaceae > Viscum > Viscum album. The sequence continues at coordinate 2,066,630,142 of OY728126.1, read as the reverse complement.
CTTTGATCGGATCTAGGTAGATAATATCTTAATTGAGAGTTCATCAACCTTTTACAGGAGTCTGGGATTCTTTCTCAACTCACTCCACCTTATACACCATAGTGGAATCGTGTTAGTGAAAGGAGGGATCGTACCTTATTGTTGATGGTAAGGTTGATGATGAGTTATACAGATATTCCATTATCCTTTTTAGGATATTCATTAAAAACTACGACATACACATTAAACCAAGTAACAACTAAGGAATCAAATGGGACTCCCTTCAAGATATGGAGTGGAAAGAAACCCACTTTGGCGCATAAACTTGCATGGGGATGCTATGAATTTGTCAAGGATTTCTTAGGAAACAAACTAGAACCTCGAGGAACAAAGTGTATCTTTTTAGGGTATCCTAAGGAAATAAAGGGATACTACCTATACAACCCCTCAGACAAGAAAGTGATTGTATCCAGACAGTCAGTATTTCTTGAGAGGGAGAACATCCCCAAAAAGGATAGTGGGAGCAAGATTGAATTCCATGAAGTTGATGCTCAAGATACCCAGGAGTTGGTATAGGAAAAAGTTCTATAGGTCTCCATGGAAGAGGTAGTTCCTAAAACACAAGTACTATGTAGAAGTACAAGAGAGGTTAGGGAACTAGAGAGACATGGTTTCCTTGTCACTGAGGAAGGTGACTCATTATAATTGGACAATGATGAACTTATCTCCTATAAGAAATCAGTAAAGATCGTAGAAGTTGCAAGATGGATTAAAGCTCTGAATTCTAATATGGATTCCATGTATTAGAACGAAGTCTGGGTTCTAGTCGACGAACCAGTTGATTTAAATCATGTTGGGTGTAAATGGGTTTTCAAAAATAAATTGGGAATGGAAGGTTAATTTAGTACCTATAAATCAAGGATAGTGGAAAAAAGTTTTAAATAGTGTAAAGGAATTGACTATAATGAATCCTTTTCACCTATTTCCATTTTTAAATCCATAAGAATCATACTTTACATAGCATATTTCCATGACTATGATATTTGGCAGATGGATTTCAAAACAGTATTCATTAATGGAAACCTTCAGGAAGATGTTTATATGAAGCAACTAGAAGGGTCTGTGACACCAAGTGATGCTAAAAGGGTATGAAAGTTGTAGATATCCATTTATGGATTAAATTAAGAATCTAGATCATGGAACATCTCATTCAATGAAGCCATTAGAGATTTTTGTTTCATTAAGAATGACTATGATCCAAGTGTTTATAAGTGGTTTAATAGGAATGTGGTCATTATCCTAGTAGTGTATGATGATGATATATTTTTTATTGGAAAAAACATACCATTTTTTCCCTCAGTCAAGGACTGGTTGAAAAATTTATTCTCCATGAAGGACTTAGGTGAATCATCCTACATTCTAGGGATCAAGATCATTTATGATAGATCCAAGAGGCTTCTTGGACTAAGTAAAAGTATTTACATTGACTAGATACTAAAGAGATTTAGTTTGGAACAATCCAAGAGGGTATTGGTTCCAATTTAACATGGTATACATCTTTACAATAAAATGTGTCCCTAGACACCACATGAGAAATATGGGATGAGTAAGATTCTATATGCTTCAGTGATATGATCTATCATATATTCCATGTTATGTAGCAAACATGATGTTTCCTATACACTGATCATGGTAGGTAGATATCAAGAAGATCCAAGAGAATAGTGTTGTACTGTTGTCAAGACTATCCTTAAGTATCTAAGAAGAACTGAGGGTATGTTCCTAGTGTATGGAGGAGATGATGATATTGTCATTAGAGGGAATGTTGATGTTGGTTTTCAGACAAATCATAATGATTTGAAGTTGCAATCAGGACATGATTTCTATCTCAATGGAGGATCTGTGAGCTGGAAGAGTTCAAAGCAGCTAGTTTTTGTTGATTCTACAGCAGAGTTCAAATATATAGCAGCTTATGATGCATCCAAGGAATCAATATGTATTCAAAACTTTGTCCAAGAGCTTGAGGTGGTTCCTAGAAGTAAATATCACATTATATTGTATTGTGATAATACTTAAATGGTGGATCTTGCAAAAGATCCAAGGTCATGTCAATGGACAAAGCACATACTCCAAAATTGTCACCTATTGAGGGATTTCTATCAAAGGGGTGAAGTTACAATGAGAAGAGTGTTCACTTAAGAGAACCTGATGGACCCCTTGACTAAAGACCCACCTCAAAAGAAGCATGCATATCATGTGAGAGCTAGAATATTGAAGGTTGTTAGCTGTTGGATATAGTAAAATTGAGAGTCTATTTGAGTTGGTTCCCTAAAAATCAACTTATTTATACTTTATGATAAACCTGTATTCATTGGTTGAATATTCTTAAACTACTTATCACATCATGATTTTTCTTCTATGTGACATAGTATGTGATAATGTCCTAATAATATTTTTCACATTAAAAGTTCATATTTTATCCCTACTATGATGATAACTGAGAAGTTCCATAACACTATTCTTTAATATATGTTCTATGTCCAAATGATATCATTTGAAGGGACACAAATGATACAGTCTATCATGGGTGGGGACACATGAAACTTTGAGGCACCTTCTCATTTTTTACACCCATGGTAATATCTTGGAGGACATCATGAGAACAAGACCCACCAATAAGAAATCCACATTCATAAGTGTCATTGGATGTTCCTATCTGCAGATGTGTGTATTTTTCATTAGACTTTAAGATTATTATTAATGGGTATTATGAATCACGTACTAAGATATGTTGACAAAAACCATGATGATAGATTTTTGTGGTGAGGTAGGATATGTTGGGTGCATTACAACTAATACTACATTAATGAATAATGTGAGGAAGGATTTTTCACTTATACAGAAGTAGACATCTCAATCCCTTTGATGGAAATGATATAGCCTAACTAAATACATGGCCATGGTGTTCTATAGGAAAGTTCAATTTTAGGAAGTCAAAGAATGAGAAATCAACCACATGGTTTGATGTCACTTGCATGTAACCCTCTTGATTGGAGTTATCAAAAAAATAGATTATTTTACAAAATAAGTGTTCATATGAGGTGACATGTCATTGTGACATCAACTTATTTCTCTTGGGTTCCTTAAACCATTTCTAGACAGTAATCTTGGACTTTAGGCAAGATCGCCTAATTCCAATGAGAAAGGGGCCTAGACAGTCATACACTAAGTGTAGCCAGTATCTTATTTAAATAATTTATTTATTTAAAAATTTGAATATATATTATTCTCGGTTGTGGTTTAATAATTATTCAAGTAGGACAGATCAAATTTATTTCATCTCTAGTTATTATATAGAATATATTGTAGATGGAATATTTATTTATCAGTGAATAATGTAGTTATATTTATTTAATAAATAAATAGTCATTATTCAAGGCCAAGTAAATAATAAGGAGGATTGGCGGACCAAGTTATGGGTCTGGTGAGAAATAATATTAAATATTATTTGGTTAAATAATATTTAAATATAATGTGAAAGCAAAGCACATGTCACGGAAATAATACCATTTCTATTATTATTTGACATGGGATTTCACATGTAATAATAAATTAAGTAATAACACCTATGCTAATTATTTGTTATTACCTTCTAAATTAAATTCCCCATTATGTTATTATTCTCTAAATTATCCAAGGGGTCATTCGACCTTCTAGCCAATCATTATGTGCACAACATCCTTGGAGAAAATATCTTTATCCTAGAGAACTCTTCCCACTCTAAGAATACTCTCAAGAATGAGAGATATAATCCTCTACCGGATCAAGAAGAATTATTTGGAAGCAATTCTCAATGTGATCGAAGGCAGACATCGCAAGCACAAGGATCTTCCTTGATAGCACACAAAGACTCCTTTGTCAGTGTTTGAAGATATGTGGATCATGTGTAGATCACTTTTAGAGGATTCCTATCCTTGTATTTTGCATCTTAAAGAGGACACACCTCAGACCCATGGTCAGACGCATCAACAAAGAAAAAACACCCTTGGAGGTAATTCTATAATTTAATTAAATTATTTATAAACGAAATATGTCAGTCCTCTCTTCTTGGTTCCGGGTTCTCTCCATTTTATTTTATCTTTGATTCAATTTTGTGGATACTGACTTTCATTATCATATTTATCCTAGATTAATCATCTATTATGAAAATTTTCAAAGTTTGGTACACACCCATCCTGTGCTTCTATTGCGCTCAGAACCAACAAGGAGATCATCACAAAAGTGGATCAAGAAGCTAAGAAAACATTATTTTTAGCATCACATGAAGATTCAAATAACATGAGATTTTTGTTAATTTAAATGGTCAGGAGTCTGTAGTATTTATGGGTGTTTTAATTGGCCTTAGACGCGGCATAAAAAACATATATAAGGCAGTTAAAGGTAGTCATCCTTTCTTATAAAAGGAGATCTTATAGGGATAAGATGGTTTTTTTCATTTCTTATTTATAAGACTCTCTCATTTCCAAATAAATAGAGCACCAAAAAACAAACTATTTATCAAAGTATAATCCCTCCTTGTGATATTCTTAAGCAAAGGAGAGGATAAGGTCCAGTGGGATTTTAAAAAGTGAAAATCACTCTCAAAGGATCTCTTCGAAGGCCAGAGTTCTATGATAAAATAGGTACAATACAATAACATGCCACCTTGGATTTTGAGAAGATATGATATCTGTAAATCCTTCATAGTTTGTGAATTTTTTTTTGATATCTATGAGACAGTGTCACCCACAATATATTTAATGAAGGATTAGTTAATTTGCATAAAAGAGTTTCACAGTAAAGGTATACAGTTCATAAATACTATTTTGTGAGGGGTCTATTTTGAGTAAACATAATATATTACACATAAATTGAGTATCATTAGTAAGAGTTTTCACACATAAGCAGTTAATGACCATTTGGGTTAGTGTGCAGAAAGAAAATGGACATTCTATTTTTTTCATGAACTTAGTGTAACTGAAGAGGTTCTTATGCAATATAGGAAGTTAATTCATTGAGAATAATAATTTTTTGTGTATTCACACTAAACCTTGTGTGAAGGATGTGGTACACATACATACCACACATGCATTGAAACTAAACTAAAGGAATAAATAGTGTGAGTGAATTGTGTGTAAGAAAATAGAGGAATAAATAAGTGGAAAAAAATTCATGAATTCATGCATGATCATGAACATGTGAAGAACTCTTGATATACCCAAAATAATTCACTTCTAGATTCTATAAAATTCATGCACGAAGTTTACTTAAACTAAGTTGATAATTCAAGAAGAAGCAGTATCATGATGTGCAAGTTATATCTTACATAAAATACTGAATAACTTTGTGTACACCTCTTTTACACATTAAGTGAGATAGAGTCTTCATTCAGAAGGGAGTATCTACCCATGAATTTTATATAGTGAGGAATAAGACAACTTGAAGTGTCTTCAAATATTAATTTGTTTGATCATTTTTAAAGACACTATGTTTAAGTGGAAGTGTGATCTTCCAATTATTATAGAGTATAAGGGCAACATGCATATTATCTTGACAATTTAGTAGTAGTCAGAAACCTTCAGTAGAATAAAAATATTATCTGGTTGATGAAAAGTAATCTAGTGTAGTAGAGAGATCATGTTGAGTGTGTTTATTGAATATCTTTAAATAACTTGTGGTTCCAGTATAAACAAAACCATTAAAGAATGGTGGAACCATCACTGATATAGGAATATTGTTTACTTATTTCCTGAACATTGTACACCAATTCTAGTATTTTTTAATCACTAGGAATTATAGTGATAAGAATTATCTTGCTACAACTGGGTATTTAAGTCTTACATTTTATATAAATCATATGTTTCCAATGATATGAGTATTAATTAACTATTATTTGAATATGAGGCACCACAAAAAAAATAATTCTAAAATAGAATAATGTCTTCTTGTGTCTAATGGACACATGATATAAATGTTTTGGTAAAACTCAATAAAAGTTTAACTAGAATCATTATACTTGGAAATTGAAAGTTATGTACTTATCACTATTGACATAGGAATCAACCATTCTCAATCACTTATAGAATACACATTTCTTCTTATAATGAATATATACTTACTTGGTTACTATATTTGGATACAAATTCATGGCACACAATCAGTATTTAATACCCAAGAAGTAAGAAATAGATTCATCACATACAATGATGAATATAAAATAAGTAGAATTATATTTCTTCTTCTACTTTAATTCATTGAAATTTATATTCCATATGTTTATCTCATGGAATGTGAAGAAAATATCCACTTTTATAATTATTTAACTAAATTATATGAATGATATTGTGAAGGTGACTTTAGTGTCACACTTTCCATTAACCTTTTATCCTTTTCTTTCAAATTTTTCACCATAAGAACTAAAGATTAATCTTTATTGAAGTTATTATATTCTTGGAAAAACTTACCCAAAAGTTAGTGAAATGTTTCATACATATAGTTCAATTTATAATCCTAAATTAAACTAGATTAATTAGGTAATAAGGATATTATAAAGTAATGTACTGAAATATCGTGATAATATTTCAATTTTCATGTGTTCGGTGTAATCATTTAATGATTCATTTTTCGCTTCACTTTCTCATTAAACACTTCTTAGAGATAAGAAAAAATGTGAATACATACTTTTCATAATGTTGTTTTTCCAAAAATAATTAATCATTTATGATATATTTATGATGTAAACATCAAATTCATCATAAATGTGTCTCATGGAAGCTTCCATTTCACCCTCTCTTCCTAAGGTGTCTTAAGAAGATTAGTACGTTTATCTTGATTACCAATTATTATATATTATATATTTTACTATCTTAAATTTATCCCACTATTTTATAAAATTATAGTATCCCTCATCTCATAGATTTGGAATACTTAATCACTTGAGTATTCAAGTGGAAAGAATCCTTATAACCACTCCTCGTAGTCCAAGATTTGTCTAAGCCACTTCATAGAGATTTTCAATGAATGATTTTTGTTTTACAACCACATTAACTCATGGATTCTTGATCTATCAAGTGAAATCAAATCTCCTGCAAAGGATAACCTTGAATTTCTAAACACTTTTACCCTAAGGTTTAAACAATCTAGATACAACTAATTATTTATTGTCAACTTCAGTTAAGTTGACCCACTGCTCTCAAAATAAATCCCAAGTAATAGGAGGAACCATTAATCAGGGATGAAAGGTATCTCATATAACTAGGTTTGTTCAAGATTAAGTGATTTAAGGCATTATGAATTAATATTTCTTACAATTATATGCATCTCTTCTTCTTCTTTAAATTGGAAAGTACCTAAAGATAGTAGGAATTAGATTATACATTTACCAAAACTTTCACTCACATGTGGATATTAGAGGTTAAAAATTAACTTTGATGATAATTAACACTGAAAAATCCCATATTTCATGCATTTTAGGACTTACAAGGATATGCATAGTTTTTATAGGATAATTATTTTATTCCCCAATTAGTGGAGCATTGGTGTAAGACCCAATGTCCATAAAGGTGTGAAAAATTTTAAGGTAATTTAAAACTTTGAGTTTAATGGATGGTTCAATATTTATTTTGAGATTCTAAATAAGGTTTTGAGGAATGGAACACCTAAAAAAGAGGTGTTTTAGACATGGTTGGAGGCTCGAGAGGCATCATGGGGGCTTGGGGAATCCTTAGAAGTGGGCAGTTAGTTGCTATAGCCAATGCTATAGTAGAGACACCATCCATTCATTAGGATTAAAAGGGGGTAAATACATTTTCCCCCTTGAACATAAAGAGGCTGAAACCCCTCCTCTTTCTCCTTGTTTGCATGCATGGACCAAGTGCCAAACCCCATTATTCTCTTATTCTCCCTTGATGAATGTGGAACCTTTGTGGCCATTTTTTGGTGATATAAGAGGTGTATTAAACTCAAATAACCTCCTAGAATATCCTCCTACCTCTCGTCTAATTTTGGTTTTCTATTTTATGGATTTGATACCAATACCATAACATCATAGTGTAATTAATCATGTCCCATGGGGATTTCATTTGCCTTGTGTATATGAGATCTTGTAACGACGTCTTCCTACTATATCACAAAATTTTGATGGAGGTAAGTCACTACTTTTGTTATTCATAGTTTTTTATTTTAAATTAAATTAAATTGGTTATTGAAAATTTTTCACCCACTAGGATTTTTCTTGGCTTTCATATAGGACATCACAAGGTGACATCGGCACATCATTTCTTGGAAAATATAGTGGAGCTATGTTGTGATGCTTATTATTTAAAAAAAATCATTAAAAGTAAAATTAATTAGTGTTTTTATTGGAACCATTGGTTTGGTATTTGGAATGGAGTATGGTCGAGGTCTATTGTGGGAAATTGGGGAGTGTTTTGTCTCAATTTTGGTGTGATGAGGTTGGATGGGCATTGGGTATTTTGGATGATGGCATGTTGTGCTTGGTAAGCCTCAATAGAAGTTTTCAAGGTGCTCTAAAAAGGGTATATCTCTTTGATTTAAGGTATGTGGTCGTTATGAATTTTCCATTTGGTATTATGCATTTATTTATATGCATGTGGTATTAGTGGACCTTCCACTTTAGGGGATGAGACTCCTAAAAGTTGTTTAAGTTGTTTAATTAACATTAAAGCCTAGGATTTAATTTCACAAGGTACTGAGGGCCCTAATAGACCCTTGTTTCATAGATAGACATCTCAGTCATTGATGGTAGAGTATATAAATTGGATTATGTGTCTTGAAATAGAGGGATACCTTTAAGGGGTGTGAATGAATTAAATTAAATTAAATAATATGTAGTGCCCCTAGTGACATTTAGCCTAATGAATTATATTTAAAGAGGTATTATGACTCAAGATACATGGTAGATGGGTTTGTCCATGATAGATACCCTAGATCCACTAGTCAAATTGATATGATTGTGGAGTGAGTGTTCCTCCCCCACTAAGACATGACTAATTAGGTGGTTAGACCCTACGGAGACTGGTAGAAGATTATGGTGTTTGGAATGTCCTAGGATGCCTAAGAAATTGAATTTTATTAAGGCCATATCCCTAGTATGAATTTACTAGGTGGATAGAGAGGCCTCAATGAGACTAAGGGTACCCTTGTAGGTGCCCTTGTGACTTATGACCTTATTGAGAAGGTGTAAATGGGAATAGGTTGAGATGGTAGTGGGTTTCACCATATAACCCATGCTAATGATGTGAGCCCAAGGGGTTATGGATAGAGGTGATGGGCTTGGGATATCAGATAACCCCTACCTTGTATTTATGCTTTCACTGAGTTAGTTTTTATATAGCTATATATTCATATATGTGTTTCCTTGGACCCAACCTATGGGCCTGATGATATGTGATGATGTTATTGGAGATTCCTAGAGGTACTTCCTCATATATTACTTATGTGCCTTATGTGATACTGGCGTAATATGACTTGGATATGATTATGTAATCATGGATGCCCATATGTGCTTCCTAGGATCCAATTGTTGATCCATGTAAGCATGCCCGGGACACTAGGATTTGACCTCGAGCCTACATGGGATGACCTAGATGCCATGTTCCCCTAGGATACCTACTATGTCTAGGATATACCCATTCAGGATTAATGATTTTGTTATGATTATGATTATTATTATGATATATTTGGGTCATCCCTAGGAAATTTCCATTTAATCCTAATAATATTATGTATTCTTGACCAATATGCTTAGGATACCTAGGATCTATCCATTTAGATTTGTGACATGGATATGGTTCTTATTTAGTGATTTCCCAAGCTGCCCGAGAATTATCTTTGAGTCATTTATTATACCTATATTTTTGATATATTCTTAGGATTCCTAATATATGGTTCTTGAGTTTCTTATAATGATATGTTTGGCCAATTTAGCTTGAGATTTTGGGATTCCCAAGTTACACCTAAGGATTAAATTTTAAATAGTTGGTGCAGTCATTGTGACATGCTCAGAGACATCCTGGAACTGGAAAACACTACTATGGTCAATCAAGATCACATACCTGAGGATCAACATTGGTTACTGGTAATAGGGTAATACTTGGTCCTCCTGAGTATTTTTGGATAGCATGGTCATAATGTAATTCTAAGAGACACCCCGACACAGGAAAAAGTAGGTATTATGGTGGTTGTTTATTTTTCTATAATTTATTTATTTATTTTAGTTGATCATGTCACATGCACATGCACTTCATGTATTGGTTATGTATGATACTGCATTAGTGGTTTCCTACTAAGTTATGTACTCACACCTTGCTTAGGCATACTTTAAACTTGGGTACTCAAGTAGATCTTATACTTATTACAAGAAAAAATTGGGTAAAGTCATGGGTTATATTATTTATCAAGAAATTTGTAACGGGATTAGAGATTGGGTTTGAGGAGAAGATCAAGGATATATTTGAGCCTCCTGTACTTTTACTTTATTCTTTTATTCTATATTTATTTTTATATTTGATCATCCTGGTGGGATATGTTCCTTGTATGACTGTATTGTTTTCACATTTAATGTTATTAATGATTAGGTTTTTTATTTATCCAGTGAACTCTAATGATTGCTATTGATAAATGATACTTGGTTATTTTGTCCATTATTGCACACTTTGGTCAATAGGAATAGTCTCCCCATGATACTACCTGAGACCCTTGGTGCTAGTCAACAGCCTTTGGCATATGGGGAGGTGTGACTAAGGTCTTGTAGTAAATACCTATGGCTCTCTAGTTGATTGTACTATGACCAAAACATTAAAAATTGGTATTATTAAATATTTTATTTTTTATCTTACTATTTTGGGATTTGGTAGATAGGAGACATAGGAATGTTTCGTAGATTTTGATGGATATCAGGCTGGTCCATCAAGAACACATATTCTAATAGGAATTATTGGTTACTAGGGGATTACTATTTTAGCTTCTGATGTTACATTTGTATATAATTTTTACCTTGAGCGACTCACAAATATTTTTGACATTATTGGAATATTATTGGTTTTCATATCTTTTTCTTTGGTAAGAGATCAATGTTCATACATCATATTTTTCATGTATGTTTCACAGGACATATATAACTTCCAATGTGACTATTTTCACTAATGACTAAGTCTCATTTGTTTAAAGTGTTAGCAGCAGGTCATATGATACTTTTCCTATATAAGTACTTGGTGGAATTCTACTCAGCTGGGTCGACTTGTATATGTATCATCTTCTAATAGAAGGTCATGTGGATTTACAGTGTGATGCATATTGATGAAGACTATGTGGTAACTTAATGAAAGGGATGTATGATAACCCTAGTGGGATAGTATAGGTATGTGATGCCTTAGACAAAGACCCTAAGGGTAATTATAATTATGGTTATAGAAATAAAAATAGACTTGGTTATTTAATTTTTTTAACAACATATATGATGTTTCCCCATATAGCCTGGAATGGAACTCTACTTAACCAAACCAGATGGCGGTAGTTCTCTAAGTATGGATCGTCTAGTACAATGTTGTTATATATATAACTGTTAACATATGATATTATGATTCTTAAGGGGGAATACCTATATTCAGATTCTTGGGGAGATTCAGTACCCTAGTAGGCGGATGACTCAACATAAGGTGTCTATCCTATGAATAGGTGAGACCCTTGAATGAGAATCAGTACATATGTTTCCTTGGGTTTTGAGATGATAACATTATGTTTATTGTGAGTTATGACCTTGTGATAAATGACTTTGGGCTAGGTGGGAGGACCTAGATAACCTTGGATAAAACTATGGTTTAAATGAGTTTGTTCTTGTTTTATTCAAATTAAAACCTTGATATGGGTTACCTCAGGATTGAGATATTCCTTGGAATTAAAAGTAATGGGTATATGCCTTTTTTTGAGACTGATACATGGGAGTTTCTATCATGTTTTTTAAAAGGCGCAATTATTACTTGGGATTTATTGATCTAGAGAATCATGGGTGCTGATGGTTTTGGTTTGAGTTTAGTTTCAATGGAAGGGTCATTTTGAAATCTAAATCTATTTACTTTGGGTGTTCTTTAGCAACATGGTGATAGAATGGGTGGATTATCAAGACTGTAATGGCCTTCGGTGGAGTCTAAAAATGTGGTTGGCTTAATGAACTGACATTTCATGGAGCATGGTTAATGGATATGGTGCATCAACCTAGTTTCATTGTGTGTAACTCATGGGAGTGTGAGTAATGTGATGTGATTAGGTGGTACAGAATTATATTCCTACTATGATATATGAGAAAGAAATTGTATTTGTTGGTTTTATGTGGTACTCTTTTAAATTATAAATCAATGAGAATCTAGGTGCAATACTAGGACCAGTGTGGTAAGAATGGCTCATGAAAAGTGACACATGTGTGCCGATGGAACCCATTGAGGTTGTGATTGAGGATTGGAATGAGGGAATTCATATGGTGGGAATTCCACCATAATCCTTTGAGGGTGAAACCCTCAATTAAGATTAATTTTGAAGGGTGTTGAGGACAACATTATCATGATATATGAATCAGTGGTGGTTGATGCTTCATAGTAGGTGATCAGGTACGAGCGAGGGGGTTTCATCCACTTATCATGTGCATTGATGGAAGAATCGTGTGTTGTGGAAGTACGACCCTCATGATTGAAGTGTTGTTTTCATGGTGAGATCAGTCATTGGAAAACTATTTTGGATTTTGAATATTGGTGAGTAATTAGGTATGTCTTCAACTAGATTCCTTGATGAATTCCAATTATGAATTCATTTGTGTTATCAAATGGATTCAGTGATTTTTCATTGGACTTGAGATGGTTTTAATGGGATTTCGGTGTGTGTCATATTTGTGGTGCACCAGTTCTAGAGGAGGGAGCATGATAGTTATTTTGTTTGGTTGAGATCCCATCCATGGAATTGCATCAGGAATCAGTTCGATCTCTAGTGAGTATATTCAAATGATATTCGAATTAATTTGGTGTTTAATTCATCATGATCAGGTGTCTTGATAGGACGCTAATGGGTAAAGCTAATATTTTTCAATATAGGATAGCCATGGGAGTTTTGACCAGTGTTTTTTCATAATTTTGGATGTTTCATATTAGAAACTACGTCATACACATCATAATTGATATAGTGGTTGTATTTTTAGAATCAATAAGAACTTTTCAAGGAAAATTAGTTTAATTTAAGCTCTGGGTATGAGATATGAATAATCATCAAATTTGGTTTGTAATCGAGATGAGGGATGGTACCAGTATCTAATTGGTACTTTAATTTTTTATTATGTTTGGTAAGTTGGGAAACTACTCCAGGTGAATTGATAGAATGTGAGATGGGTGTTTTAGTAAGGGGTTTCAATAGTAGAAAATTTCATGCCTCAAAGTTGATTATTTCTAGCTAAGTCCTATATTGGGGAGAATCATTGGTTGATTAATTAATTAGATAATGATGAATGGGTGTCTCAGGTTAGAAGAGTTCCATGGAGTGAGATTGTGACACTTTTGGAAAATTATAGTGTTGGGTCACGCTTTTTAGAACTCAATTCCATAAAAATTCAAGTTGTGCTAAGGAAGTGCGTTGAGAATTTAAGGAAAGAATGAGGCCATATAAATGGGTTTTAGTGACCAAGGTAGGTTTGGATTTATACTTATATTTCCACCAAGAATTCCCAATGATGATAGGTATTATCATGAGGAGATTGGAAGACCCTATGTTCATATAGGTGTAAAAATTTCCATGGGAATTTAAAACTTTGAGTTTAGTGGATGATTCAATTTTTGTTTTAAGATTTAAAAGTGGATTAAAAGGCATAGAAACCCTAAAAATAGTTGTTTTATACATGTTTGGAGTCTCAATAGGTATCTTAGGGGCTCAAAGGATCCTTGAGAGAGTTCATGTGGCTATTTCAACCAAAGGTGTAGTATAGAATTTGGTTGGTCGGTGGTGTCTGGTAATAACAACTACCACTAACCATCGATGGGATTAAAAGGGGGAAAATAAGAATCCCCCACCTGTAAATTATATAGGGGGTAGTTTCTACCCTTTATCGTTATTCTCTTTCACAAACCAAGAGTTGAACCCCCCCTTTCTTTCCCTCTCATCCCTTAATGGATAGGGTGTTTTTAGGTCATTATTTAGTGATTTAAGGTGAGACTTCAACTCTAGTAACCTCCTTGGATATCCTACTCACTTACCCTCTAATTTTGGTTTCCTAGTTTATGTATTTGATAGTAATTCCATCATATCATGGTGGAATTGATTATTTATCATGGTGATTATATGTCTTTTTCAAAGAGGAGATCTCCTGAGGATGTCTTCTCATTGCAGCACATTGTTTTGATGGAGATAAGTTGCCACTTTAGTTTTTTCTTAGATTTTTTGTTTAAATTAAAATAAATTTATGATTAAAACATCATTTAACATTAAATATTTTACTTTTACTTCATAGAGGACATCCCATGGTTATGTAATCATTCTATTACTTTTAAAATTTGGTGGAGGTATATTGTGTCACCAATTTTTTTATAAAGTTTTTTCGTAAAACAAAAATTAATTCGTGTTTGTGCTGGATCTTTTGGTTATATTTTTGGATCATACTATGGTTGGGGGTATGATGAGGTTTTTTGGTGAATTTTATATTCATGGTTTTGGTGCTATATGGTTATCCAGCACTCAAGTCCTTTGAATAATGGATGGTTGGGTTTAGAGAGCCTTGGTGGGAGTTGTTGAGCTGCTCTAAAAGGGATAAATTGATTCAGTTTAGGGTAGATGGTTCCTATGAATCTTTCCTTTGGTGTTACGAATTTATTTATATGTATGTGTTATGTGTAAACCTATCACTTTAGGCAGTGAAACTCCTAATAAAATTCTTTAATAAATTGAAATACTAAGATTGAATTCTACAAGGTACTGAGGGCCTTGATGGACCCTCATGTACCATCAAAACATATCTGTCATTGATGGTTGATAAAATAAATTGGATCCTGTTACTTAGAATATAGTAACCCCTGGATGGTTTTGAATGAATGAAATTGAAATGAATAGGATGTAATTTCCCTAGTGAAAATGGGCTTAGTGATATCTAAGTAAAGAGGGGTGATGACTCAGGATACATGGTCAAGGTGTTTGTATATGAGAGATAATCAAGATCTATTAGGTTCATTGACATGTCAATGGGGAGAGTCCCCCCCCCCACTATGATTTGACTACTTGAGTAGTTAGACCCTTCAAATACTGGTGGTAGGGTTGGGTTTTCGAACTGAATTGTTATGACTGATAAAGAAAATTAGCTTAAGTAAATCTCCCTAGTATGACTTGACTAAGAGGCCAAAAACACATAAATGAGACCTAGGGGACACTTGTAGGTGATCTTGTGACTCAGGACCTTAGTGTTTGGGTGGACATGGGAATGGGTAGAGATGGTAGAGAGTGTCACCTTAAAATCCTCCCTGATGATGTGATCCCAAGATTTTTTGGATAGAGGTGATATTTTTGGTCATCCAGCTGATCCATATCTTATAATTATACTTTCACAGAGTTATTTTAATGTAGCTATAGATTCCTAGATGCACCTATTGGGGCCTGACCTATGGTTATGGTGTTATTGTGGATACCTATTGGTACTTCCTAGGATTCAAATTTTGATCCTTATGTGATATTGGTATGATACAACATTGAAGTAATTTCAATGTCATGGATTCCTAGATTTGCTTACTGGGATATTATTAATGAGCCATGTAATAATTCTTGGGATTCCAGTATTCAACCTTGGATCTACATGGGATACCCAAGATATTATGGGTCTTTAGGATTCCTAGTATATCTATGATTCAACCATATAGTCTGAGATTTTTATTATGATCACTATTATTATGATAATATTCCTAGTCCATCCCTAGGATTCATCCAGTCAAGCCTAATGATATTTTTTGTACCCAATTAGGATGCCTAATATAGCTTGGATCTGACCATTTATCATGGTGACAAGGAGATAGTTCTGATTCATTGATTTCCTAAGATTCTCAAGAATCAGATTCTATACATTTATTATACCTAGAGTTTGGAGAGATTCCCAGGACACTGGGGATCAGGCTATTGAAGAATTTATGACGAGTTGTTTGGTTGTATGATCTTGAGCTTTATTGATGTTTATGTTACATCCTAGGATCTAGTACATGCTCAGGGACACCCTGAAACTGGATGAAGTAAGTAGGTCAATTAGGGTCATGGGACTAAGGATTGAAACTGGTTATTGATGTTAGGTTAGGACTTGGTCCCCCTATGTGGATGTGGTTAGCATGGTCATCGTGACATTCTTAGATACACCCTAACATTGTCTAAAGTATGTAGTATTGTGGTTATTTATTTTTCCATGGCTTATTTATCAATTTCATATGAGCACGTCACATGCACATACACTATGTATATTGGTTATGAATCAGATCATTTTGGTGGTTCCCTATTGAGTAATGTAATCACACCTTTCATGGATGGCCATGACAATTGGGTACCCGAGAAGATATTCCACTTATTGTAGGAGAAAGTTGGGTAGAGGATCAGGTTAGATTGTTTATATGGAAAACTGAGATAAGATTGGATATTGGGTTTGAGGAGAGGCTTAGGGATAGATTTGATCCTCCATTGCTTTTAATTTATTATTTTATTATCTGTTTATTTGTATATGTGATCGGCCTAGTGGGTGACTTTCCTTGTATGATTGTATTGTTTCTAAATTTCATGTTATTACTAATTAGGTTGTTTTATTAATTTTTCGTACTATAATTCTTACTATTGATTTATGATACATTTTTTTTATCAATTACTATGCACTCTAGTTATGGGGTATAGTCTCTCTATGGTACTACCTTAGACCTCAACTTCCATTTATAATCCTCTGGTGTACATGAGGTGCGCTAGAGGCCTTGTGGTGAACCAGGCTAGGGAACCTGTTGAGTTTCTTATTACCCAGGATGTTAAAATTCATCTGTAACTAAAATATATTTTATGGGAGTCCATAAAGGTAAAATTTAAAAAATTATTTAGTATTTTTTCTAATTTTTAAAATTTTATACATTTTATATGACTAATATTTAATCTATTCAATTATAGATGACATTTAACTTTCAAGAGATAAAAGAAATTAAGAAAAAGTGTTTATCCTTTGCAGTAACCAGATAGAGGGATTTTAAGTCAAAGTTGACTTCATTTTATATTTTTGTGAGTAAATAGAATCAACATACTTGCCTTAAGTATGGGTTTATAGATAAAGATACATGATTAAATTTTGTCTCTAGTTAGTAGGAGGAAGCATTTATGATGATTTTTTTTGTTTGTAAATTTTATTTATTTAGTTAATTTTAATTACCTAATAACTTTTCTATTTTTTATTATATAAGAGTCCTCTAGAAAAAAATCACCAAGAGATAAGGTCTCAGAATTTTTACCCTCATACATTTTCACACATAGGGCATCCTTTTTTAGAGGAGTAAAGAATTGTCAAAAAATATTAATAAATTAATAACCACGTCAAGTAGAAGCTATGAAGAGGTTTTATATGACCCTCCATATCCTCCCTCTCATAATCAAAATGGAAACAGGTGATAATGAAAAAAAATGAAGTATATTATCAATCTAACAAATAAATTATCTGCTAAGATTATAAGTAATTAATTGTTAATTTTCTTCAATATTACTATTTTGTAAATTTATGTCACGAATATAACATTTGAAAATATTATTTCAGGATACCCTTTAAGAGAAAATGACATAGGTGACCTTTATCCCTGAGGGTAGGAATGATATTCGTACAACTGCTTTATAAAAGTCAAAACAATTGAGACACGTCAGAGGGTATAAGGAGGGTATCGATTATAGAAAAGTTTTTGGCCACACCCCTAGTGCAGTATCAATGGGGGTAGAATATAATGGAGAGATAACTAATTTAAAGGTTGATTTGTGACACATGAATGAGTTGATAAATGATAAAATAAAATCAACTCTAGTGGTTATGTTATTGTAGGTGAACTAAAAATGTGCATGCCTGAGATGCATGTACACATGCATATTATACATGAGACATATATATACATATATATATATATATATAATATTACATTATATTTCATGTATATTATATATATAAAAATTAGTCATGTATTTTTCATTCGTGTGACGCATGAATATAATATATATATATATATATATATATATTTGTGTGGGTGTGTGTGTGATATATATATATAACATATATATATATTATATATATGATATATATATATGATATATATATTATTTATTTCTCTCTAATGGTTTATTCATTGGTTGTAATCCATTATTAATGGATTAAATTATTTTCATTAATTCATTTAAAATTTTCAATGAATTATACCCAATAGATAAAAACACATATGATTCATTATAAAGTGGAAGCCTCAAGATTTGGTTATAAAATAGGATGAGATCTTCTCCTATTGTGAGTGTGATATGTATGAGACTCTGTTAAACTCTCTTCCTTTTGATACTCAATTTATCTCAAATGAGAATGTGCTAGAACCCCTTCAAATTTTGGGTATCTTCACAATATTATCATGGATCCATTGGTCGGTGTATCACCTAGAAGGCAGGGTGCCTTCATTCACTGCTCCTCATAATCTTCCTCAAACACTCTCCATAGAAAGAAGATGTAAACTACTATTGTTCATGAATTCCAGGTACTCTATTTTTTAGATTATTTACACATTTATTTCTTGAAGATTCATTTCCTGTGTTTTGGTTTCCCTTTTGCTACAAATGGTCATTATATGGTCATAAAAATCCCATTAGTGGTATCAGATAAGCTTCTTTGATATTTAGACTTGTTTGAATCACTAGTTTTTAAAGAAAAATAAAAAATATCATATTCAAAAATGGAGGAGGATTACAGACCTTTACGTATTCTATGTAAAGGTAAATTTGATTTACCCTTATGGAGTTAGACTATTTAATGGTCATACACATATGAAGAATGTATACATAAGTATACCATCGATATTACCTTTACAAAAATGGGTTACATAAAGGCAGTTCCCTTATGAAGCAATTCCACATAAAGGTAAATCACAAACAACCCTTATGTGTGGCATTTACGTAAGGGTAATATCTTATGTAACCTTACGTAGAATTAGTTGTATAAAGATAATCTTTATATTGCCTTTATGAAATGAATTAAATTTAATCAGTGTAAAGGTAAGGGATGACATAGATTTAGGCAAAGGATTTTCGACAACATGTGTATGGGTAAAGGAATGAGACCCTTAAGTGGAATATAGATTCTACATAAGGGTAACCAGAAACTATATTTAAAAAACCAAAAAATTAAATGGTTTTTATGATTTATAAAATGTTTATAAATCACAATTAAAGGTGTTTTGGGATATTTTAATTTATAAATATTTTATAAATTCATTAATTAATTATAAATTGGTTATAATTTATTAAATAAATGTTTGTGAAACATGTTTTCCCAAATATTAAAGGTTAATATTTCAATATACCCTTTTAAAAATTAAATGTCATGTCTTATGATCAAGAAATTAAAGGTTTGTTGAGAAATAATAAGAGATAATTTATAAAGTGTTTATAAATTACAATTTATATGATATTTAGATTATATATAATTTTTTTATAATAAATGTTCAATTATAAAATGTTTATAATTCATGAAATATCATATAAATTCCATTTAATATAAAATATGAAGGGGTTCATATTGAAATAAATATAAAAGTTTATATTCTTTATAAATTATAAAAAAATTATATTTAGTATTTATTTATGAATTGTTTATTAATGTATCATGTTTTGGAAAATAAATAAATTGTTTATTTATTTGTTATATTTCTTTAATATTCATGTTTAGTAACTATTTTATGAAATATGAATATTATGTATGCCCATTTATATGATAAATTGATTCTAGGATAGATTCTTCAATATTATGATAGTTTTGATATCATAAATTTTAGTTTTCATCTACCTTGACCTCAGTTTGTATTTTTAGTTATAATCTTAAGAATAGTTATTGTGCATAGTTTGTATATATTAGGTGTTAGAGTTTTTATTAATTGAATTTTATCTTGAGTAAATTCTACTTGGGTAGAGGGACTTATGGTTACACAACCTACTTTACCAGTGATTTTCCTTCTTTATAAAAGTGAATGAGGTTTGTTGTCTGTAACTCTGGGCTTACTCATTTTTAGTTTTTCAATATCATATAACTCTATACCTTTACATGAAGCATTAATTTACCCTATGCATATGAAATTTTGATATGTATGAATATACTTAAATTCTATTTTTGGGTGATTAACACAGAATTATGTTTTGTGTAAAGAGATACAAATTAATGTGGTGTGACCACATTAATTTTGTGGTTGGAATATTGATTTCCAAAAATTAATTATTAGAAGCCTGCATAAAAAAGGAAATAAAACATGAAAATTTAATGATTAAATATGATTTAATAGTTATTATTTTAATATTCATATGATACATATTAAATTGATCAGACTAAAAACACCACAAATACTAAGTGTGAGATTCCTTCCAAGGAAACATTTTTCAAGTCCTTGATCAATCAATCGGGTATCATAAAGATTAGCACAAGTAACAATTGATTTTATTATGTAAGGAAAGAAATATATAAGTAACATGGTATTTTTAATGTTGGGTATTCTCAATCTTAACACAAGTATCCCTCAATTTCCCATAGTTGGATTATTCTTAGAGTTTTGTTGGGGTTACACTAGCTTAGAATTCATAATGATTAGGATACCAAAGGAATAGAGTTGGATGAATCCATATGATGGATTGGATAAATCGTTATCCACTAAACTATCAAAGAATAATAACTATTATGATTGGGATGGTTCCCTACATATATAATCATGGATTTATTATTTTTGATAACTAGTGTAAGTTATGAGGAAATATGGATCTTGGTTCACCAAATGGATATAATATATGGGGCTATCATTTTCAGTGGGAGAAATTTCATTTAAATCCCTTAATGAAAAGATATAATACATAATACTCACCTACCAATATGTATTTTCTATATATTATGGAATAATGCACTCTAATCATGTTGAGATAATTAATAGGTGTGAACTATAAAATAGTTAAATATTGGTATCTAGGATTGAAAAGTGTTCTTTAAGAGAAACATTCAGAGTACCCAAATGTGAATGTTATAAAAATAAATTTATACAACTACGAATCATGGTTAGATACTGGATTGGAATAAAATATTTATTCCCAACAAAGACTGACTCAGAGATAGGAGGGAATTGATGAAGGGTGAAGCAGATCTTCATGACAATAATGGAGAAAAAGTTGATGAATTATAGGTTGGAACTTATGATCTGATTTTACCAAGTTGATTGATCCTAGAATTGAAAAACTGTTATTATTTTCTCACCAAAAAGAGGAATTTTATTTCTATATATTGTTTGGAAAAGATGGGATTTTCATTCATTATTAATAAAAAAAATATATACAAGAATGAATTGTTTTATGGAATTGGTAATATAATGAATGGTTAATATATAATGTATATGTATAATCATGTTTATAACATTCAGAATAAGAAGTTCGGGGTTGATTCTAATCTCTCTTACCTTTGGCATTATCACCATGTACATATAAATGAGAAATACATTCAAATACTCTATAGATATGAATTTTTAGACTCATTTTATTTTGAACCATTTGATACATGTGAATATTGTTTATTGAAGAAAATGAAAAGGTCACATTTTGGAATAAAATGTGAGATGGATAATTGATTATTAGATATCATACATGGTGATGTATGTGGGCCAATGATTACTCAAGAAATTGGTTGTTTTAGGAACTTCATTACTTTTACTGATGACTTTATCCATAATGGGTATGTGTTTCTAATGAAGAACAAATATGAATCTTGCTAAAATTTTAGAGAGTTTAAAAATGAAGTATAAAATCAACTTGTAAAAAGTATTAGAGTCTTGTGGTCATATCAGGGTGGGGAATACTTTAGTTAGTGATTCATAGCTCATATGTGAGATTGCGTAATTATCTCATAACTCGCTCCTCTTGGTGTTGGAGTTGGTGGCCTAGAACCAACTACTTTTTACTTTATTCATTAATAAAAACCTTATCACATATTGATTGTTCTTCTATGTGACAATGCATGCGATAATTTCCAAAGGATAGCTATTGCATAAAAGGGTCATAGTGAATCCCTGCTATGATGAGAACCTAGAAGTGCCATAACACTATTCTTAAATATATGTTCTATTGTCGGAAGATGTTATTTGAGGGAGAAAAATAATACAAGCCATTAGAGGTGAGGAGTCATAAAACATGGAGGCACCTTCTCATAATGTGAACCTTTGGTAATATCCTGGAGGATATTATAATAATGAGACCCGCCAACAGGAAATCCACATTTCATAGTGTCATTGGATGTTCTTATCTGCAGACGTGTGTATTGGTCCTTAGACTTCAATATTATTATTAATTGGTATTACAAATCGATCACTTAGATGTATTGGTGAAAATAGTGATGACACACTATTCACAGTGAGGTAGGATATGTTGGGTACATCAAGAGTAATACCTCATTAATAGATAATGAGAGAAAGGATTTATCCCTTCTCTTCCATAACAGAAGTAGATATATCAAGCCCTTTGATGGAATTCATATATCATAAAAAAATCCATGGCCATGGTGAGGAATGGGAAAGTTCAAATCCATAAAGTCAAAGAAAGAATAATAGAGAACATGGGTTTATGGCACTAGAATACACCCCAATTGATTTGAGATATCGAGACAAAGGGATTACATTACATGGTAAGAGTTTTCAGGAGGTGACACATCATTACGGTGTTAACTTCTTTCTCTATAGGTGCCTCGGTATGTTGCTAGATGCTAACCTTGGACTTTAGGTAGGCTCTACCTAATGCCACTGAGAAAGAGGCCTAGAGGGTCACACACTAAGTGTGTCCATATATCTCAGTTAAATATTAATTTAACAAGTTCAATAAATATTATTCCAGATTATGGTTTAATAATTATTCAAGGATGCATAATCACATTTTTTACACTAGTTATTCGAGAGAATATATTGTGGGAAAAATAATATATTTATTAGTGATTAATGTAGTGATATTTATTTAATAAATAAATATCCATTATTCAAGGCCTAATAAATATGGTGGTGGAAATAAATAAAATGGAAAAACAAAAGTACACGATGTGTATATTAATATACATGCCATGTAGTTTTTCTGGGGGCATGTGAGAAATTATATTATTTATTTAATTAAATAATATTAGGTGTTATATGCTGGGTGCATGAAAAATAATAATAGTCAACTGTTATTATTGGACATGGGGTCTTACTAAGAATTAAATAAAATGAATAAATTCTTTCGAGTAATTGATTAATTTTATTATTCTAAGTAATTAAAATCCCTATTATATAATTTTCATTAGCCTAGCCATTTTTTGTGGTTGTACCCAATGGATCTAGAGAAAGATCTCAAGACAAGAGTGAATTATTTTCTCCCAATAATGCTCTAAAGGTTTGAGAGAGATCCTCCTCCACCAAATCAAGGGGAGGGCTTTGCAAGCGGCTTGTAAGGCGATCGAAGGTGGACATCACACTCAATGGTTCTTCCGTGCTAGCACCCGGAGATCCCTTTTGCGATGTCTAGAGATACATGGAGAACATATGGATCACCACTAGAGGAATCCTACACTTGGATTCTACGATGCAATAATGGATCACATCAGATCATGACCGGAAACATCAATGGAGAGAGACTTAAATTAGGGTAATTCTTGTCTTTTAATTAAATTAATTATAACCAATATATGATGATCATATCTATGGATTCGGGACTTTCTCCCTTTTCTTTCATTCTTCATTCTATTCTATAAATCTTGCATTTTATTATTGTGATGGATCTTGGATTGATCATTGTTAACAGAAAAATTATAGTTGGGTACACCCACCAATGCGCTTCCGTTGCACCTGAAATATACAAGTGGTATCAAAGGGATCATATCGTTGATTATAATTATTTAGTTTTTTTGTTGGGGATTTATGAATTTAATAATTTATTCATTTTAATTCAATTTAATCACTCTATAAATCTGAAACTTGAGATATGTTCCTCATCTCTCATTTCTTGTTCACCTTACAAAAACAATTTTTTCTTTTTTTTTGATTAAAATAAAACATAGGCTATAATCCAGAGGTTCCAAATGTTCCTGGACATACAACACCAGAAAACACAGTGTGTGTTTGGTATTAAACACTGTGTAGTCTAGGTTCAATGCATTGGACTGGTCTGCCAAACCAGGCTATGTCAATGGATCCTATTTAAGTCTTTTAGACTTTGTGTGTTGAACAGAAATAGGTGGTACACTGCTTATAGATTACACACTGTGTGTCCCATTAGACACGATGTGTAGTCTCTTCGGGTTAGGCTTGGACCATATACCCCATATATGGCTCACTCAGTTGGAAACCGTGTAATGTGGATACTACACGGCGGGTGTTCCATTGAACATGTCATATACTCCCAATATTGCTGAAGTACATCTACACACCATGTCCTTGGGTGTGTACTTCGGATGGACGGTGAACAAAAGTACATGCTGTGTAGTCAGAACTATATGTCATGTACTTATCCAAATTACACAGATTTATTAAAATTTATTATTATATTATACAAACCCTTGAGACGTGTACCATAGTGCGTGCGTAAAGCTTAGGCACAACACGTGATAGCTATTTTATATATATGTTTTTAATTTTACATATACGTAATGTTCATTTATACTCATTGGGTAGTGATGAATGGGGATTCACTGGGTTGCCTCCAAGGTACAAAGTTACGTACAAAGATAGATGAGAATCTCAAGGAAATTCAGAAAAAGGGTTTTACAATAAGTGGATTGATTAATTAAAGATAATTAATTGATTTGAGCGTGATTTAACTTAAACAAGAATGATTTAAGAATTAAATGCAAGTTTTATTTATTCATAAATATTGTTGCGTGTATGGATGATCATGATCTAGACTAAGACCTTTGTTTGTGAATGGTTTCTTTTAATTTATTTATTTAAATTAAATTTGTTATCCTGCAAGCCTTCTCCTCATTAATATGTAGGGCATGTGTTCCCAAGGTTTATTTTATGTAAAACCCAATTTTACCCCTCACCTGTGAGTGATATAAAATAACATGTAATGGATGGAACTCCCAAGCTAGTGGAGGCAGCTCAAGTTAGGATCCAAGGTGAAATCAATCCAAGGAGATACAAAGGTGGACAGGTGGAAAGCTGTAAACACAAACCCAAAAGGTTCAAGGTGTTTCTACCCTAGTTCTCTGGTTATTTTATCAAACCACTAGATAAAATAAACAATAGAACAAGATCATGATCATACCATTTATTTTATTTCTGTCATTTTCAAGGTTTATTTATTGTGGGTTTGTTGTTGCGATCACACAATTAATTAATTAAACAAGCATGCAAGATGGAACTAAAATAAGTCTGGATTATGCGTAAATATTATCTTAGACAAGTTTAATCACTTAATTATATCCCACTTAATATTAACGATCATGTAATCAATGATAATAAAATGTAAAATTACGTATAAGGATAAAATTCCTCAAGAAAACATTAAGTCGTTAAAGCCTTCCATAATCTTGTTTAGAATCGAACCATCATTCAAAGTGCTTCACCAACCCTAGTTGTGGTGATTTCAATTATCAGAGAATTATAATTCAAAGTTTTTGGTTGACTTAACTTGGTTTACATCAAGGATTGACTACCACGACAGGACTTGGTGTGACCAAGATGCAAAGGTTGAGGAAATACAAAATAAAAGGATTTTAGGATTGGAGAGTCTACTCAGTGGATCAAGGAGCTATGAGTTAATGCAGTTGGAATTTGGAATGTCTATCTAAAACCCTTCAAGTTTCTTGACCAACACTAGTTGGGGTAATTAAAATTGAAATATGGATCCTTTCCACTAGAATATTCAGGCAACAAAATATTCTGAACTCAATGGTGACAGCTATTGGATTTCGATAAAATAGTGGGAGACTAATAAGTATTAAATTATTTATCTGTCTCGGTTTTATCATGATAAGGTACTAAACCTTTTCTCATATTAATTTTTAGAAAATTTAAGAAAATGAATTCAAAAATATCATTGTGAACCATACTCGAGAAGGAAAACCTTCTCACCAGCACCAATTTCCAAGAATGGCATAGGCATTTATGCGTCATCTATTGCCACGAGAGGAAATTGTATTTGCTGGAGGAGCCTATTTCAGTTTCACCTAGAAAAGAGGATAATGATGAGGAAATATCTCTCTATATAAAACATATGGATGATTTCATATATGTCCAATGTTTCATGCTATTGTCCATGTCTAATGAGCTCTTGAAGAAACATAAAAACATGGACGTGTATAGCATGATGTCTCGCCTTAAGGATATCTATCAAGAGAAGGCGATATAGGAGAGATATGAGATCTCCAAAGCTTTGTTTACAAATACTATTAGAGATTTTCTGTCTGTTGGGCCGCATTTATTCATGATTATTGGCTACATTGAACGCCTAGAAATCTTAGGGATTAAGTTTCAAGATGATTTGTGTACATATCTCATACTATCATCACTTCCCAATACTTTTTATAGCTTTATTAACAACTATAACATGATAAAAAATGAGAAGATACTATATGAACTTCTGACCTTAATTCTCCTGGTAGATAAGGACATTGGGCATGACAAACCCATAGTCCAAATGGTGAATAAGGAAATGATGGACAAGGAAAAGGGGACAATGATTCATAAATGGTCTAAATCCCCTGAGAATCATCCCTCCAATAAGGGTTAGATCCAGAGGTAGGTCAAGGAATGGGAGGCAGTGTGTTTTCATGTGGAAAGATAGGCCACTGGAAGAGGAATTTCACCCCAAAGTGTGGGGATGCTAAAGGTGCATTCGTTATCGAGTGTAATCTTTCCATTTCTACACATTGGGTATTAGATATAGTTTGTGGGGATCACATCTCTATTAAAATGTAGGAACCAAGAAGATTTAGAAATATTTCTAGATGAGAGGTGGATCTTCAAGTTGCTAATGGTGCGAGGCTGAATGCATTGAACATTGGCAATTACTATCTCTCATTTCCAACTAGAATGATTTTGGTTTTATGTAACTGTTATTATGTGACTAGTGTTACCAAGAACATAATGTATGTATATTTTTTGGATATGGATGGATTTACTTTAAAATTTTGAAATAAGGGTTGTTTCTTTTATAAGAACAACATATGTTATGGTATGGCGCATTTAAATAATGGTTTGTATGTATTAAATTACGAAAACCAAGTGTTAAAAATTGATAACGAAACAAATTCACATGACTCATACAACACCCAGTTGTGGCATCACCGTTTAGGTCATATAAACGATAAGTGCTTGACAAAGCCTTGACAGGATGGTTATTTATACTCTACTAAGCTAAAACCACTTGATAGATGTCATGCTTGTTTACAATGTAAAATAACCAAGATTTCTTTCGGTGGAATTGGTGAAAGGGACATTGAGCTTCTAGGATTGGGGCACACTGATGTTTGTGGACCATTTTCAAAAGAAGCTAGAGGTGGATATTCTTACTTCATTACTTTTACAGATGATTTTAGTAGATATGGCTATATCTACTTATTGAGGTATAAGTCAGAAGACTTAGAGAAATTTAAGGAATTCAAGAATGAAGTAGAGAATAAGCTTGGTAAGAAGATAAATAAACTTCGATCTGATCGAAGTGGATAATTTATGAACCAAGAGTTCATCGATATTCTATGGGAGTCTAGGATTCTATCTCATCTCACTTCTCTTTATACACCATAGTATAATGGTTTTAGTGAAAGGAGGAACTGAACCTTGTTGGAAATGGTGAGGTCGATGATGAGTCATGAAGGTCTACCATTATCCTTTTGGGGATATGCATTATAAATTGTAGCATATACATTAAACCGAGTACCAACTAATGCGTAAAATGGAATTCCCTCCGAGTTATGGAATGGAAATAAACCCATTTTTCCGTACACACGTGTATGGGGATGTGAGGCTTTTGTTAAGGCCTTCTAAAGCAACAAACTAGAACCTTGGAGGATGACATGTATCTTTATAGGATATCCCAAGGAAACAAAAGGATATTACCTATATAACCCTTCAGATAAGAAAGTGAATGTCCTGAGACAATCTGTTTTTCTTAAAAGTGAGCATGTCCTCAAAAAGGATAATGGGAGAAAGATTGAATTTGAAGAATTTTATGGTCAACATACAAAAGAGTTGGTATATGAACAAGTTACATAGGTCCCCATTGAAGAGGTTCCAAAAACACAAGTACTTCGTAGGAGCTCAAGAGAGGTAAGGGAACGAGAGAGATTTGGTTTCCTAGTCACCAAGGACAGTGAATCATTATTGATGGAAAATGATGAACCTCTCTCCTACAAGGATGTAGTAGAAAGCTCAGAAGCTACAAGATGGCTAGAATCTAGGAATTCTGATATAGATTCCATGTATCAAAACCAAGTCTAGGTTTTGGTTGATGAGCCAGTTGATGTAAAGCATGATGGATGTAAATGGGTATTCAAGAGAAAACTGGACATGGAAGGTCAAGTTTGCACCAATAAAGAAAGGATAGTGGCTAAAGGATTTAGAAAACATCAATGAATTGACTATGATGAAACCTTATTTCTAGTTTCCTTGTTTAAATCCATAAGAATCATACTCTACATAGCAACTAACCATGATTACAATATTTGGGAAATGGGTGTCAAAATAGCATTCCTTAATGAGAACCTTCAGGAAGATGTATATATGACACAACTAAAAGGGTTTGTGACACCAGGTGAATCCAAATGGATTTTCAAGTTGCAGAAATCCATTTATTGATTAAACAAAGCATCCAGGTCAGGGAAAATCTGATTTGTTGAATCCATAAATAAATTTTGTTTCATTAAGAATGAATGTGATCCATGTGTTTATAAGCAGTTTAATGGGAATGCGGTCGTTATCCTAGTAGTATATGTTGATGAAATATTGCTTATTGGAAATAATGTACCAGTCTTGCAATCAATTAAGGACTGGTTGAATAAGTGTTTCTCCATGAGGGACTTGGGTGAAGCAGCCTACATTCTTGGGATCAAGATCATTTGTGATAGATCCTAGAGGCTTCGTGGAGTAAGTCAGGGTACATACATTGAACAGAAACTAAAGAGATTTAGTATGGAACAATCCAAGAGGGTATTGGTTCCATTGTCACATGGCCTACATCTTTCTATGAAAATGTGTCCTCAGACACAACATGATAAAGATAGAATGAGTAAGATTTAATACACTTCAGCTATAGGATCCATCATGTATGCCTTGTTATATACCATGCTTGATTTTTCCTATGCACTGCTCATGGTAGGAAGATATCAAGAAGATCTTGGAGAAAATCATAGGACTGCTGTTAAGACTATCCTTAAGTATCTGAGAAGAACTAAGGATATGTTCTTGGTGAATGGAGGAGATGAGGAGCTTGTCATCAGAGGGTATGCTGATGCTAGTTTTCAGACAGATCAGAATGATCTAAAGTCACAATCTGGATATTTTTTTGGTCTCAATGGACGAGTTGTGAGTTGGAAGAGTTCAAGGAAACCAGTTTTTGCTGATTCTATAGTGGAGTCCAAATATATAGTGGCTCTTGATGCATCCAAATAAGCCGTCTAAATTCATAACATTGTCTAGGAGCTTGATGTGGTGCCTAGTAGAAAGGATCTTATCACATTGTATTGTGATAATACTACAGTGGTGGCTCTTGAAAAAGAACCAAGGTCACATCAATGGACAAAGCACATTATTTAAAAGTATCACCTCTTGAGGGATTTCCATCAAAGGGGTGAAGTTCCATTGAGAAGAGTGTCTAGAGAAGAGAACATGGAATATCCCATGAAAAAATTATTATCTTAGCATAAGCATGAATATTGTGTCAGAGCTAACCGGTTAAAGGTTGTTAGAAGTTGGATCTAGTCTAAGTGGGAGTCTGTTGGACTTGGCGGTCTAGAACCAACTACTTTGTACTTTATTCATTAATAAATACCCTATCACATATTGATTGTTCTTCTATGTGACAATGCATGGGATAATTTCCTAAGGATAGTTGTTGCATT
This sequence comes from Viscum album, assembly GCA_963277665.1. NCBI lineage: Eukaryota > Viridiplantae > Streptophyta > Magnoliopsida > Santalales > Viscaceae > Viscum > Viscum album. The sequence continues at coordinate 2,066,599,796 of OY728126.1, read as the reverse complement.
AAATGGTCGTAGAGGATTCATGCTACGATGAGAACTGAGAAGTGTCATAACACTATTATTAAATATATGTTCTATGGCCGGATGATGTTATTTGAGGGATATAAATAATACAATACATTAGGGGTGAGAACTCATAAAACATTGAGGAACCTTCTCAGGGTGTGTACCCTTGGTAATATGCATGAGGATATTATGAGAATGAGACCTGCCAGCAGGAAATCCACATTTCATAGTGTCATTGGATTTTCTAATCTGTGGATGTGTGTATAAGTCCTTATACATTAAGATTATTATTAATTGGTATTACAACTCGATCACTTAGATGTATTGATGAAAATAGTTATGACACAGTAGTCATAGTGAGGTAGGATATGTTGGGTGCATCAAGAGTAATACTTCATTAATAGATAATGAGAGAAATGATTTTTCCCTTCTGTTTCATAATGGAAGTAGATATCTCAAGTCCTTTGATGGAATTGATATAGAATAAATAAATCCATGTCCATGGTGAGTAATGGAAAAGTTCAATTCTGAAAATTCAAATAAAGAATAATTTAGCACATGGGTTGATAGAACTATCATGAAATCTGCTTGATTTGAGATATCGAGATAAATGGATTACATTACATGGTAAGTGTTCATAGGAGGTGACACATCATTGGGGAATTAAATACTTTTTTTGGGTGCCTTAGTGTGTTTCTAGACACCAAACTTGGAATTTAGGATAGATCCACCTAATTCCACTGAGAAAGAGGCCTAGAGGGTCACACACTAAGTGTGTCCAAGTTTCTTAGTTAAATATTAATTTAACAAGTTGAATAAATATTATTCTCGATTGTGGTTTAATAATTATTCCAGGATGCATAATCAAATTTATTTCAACACTAGTTGTTCGAGAGAATATATTGTGGGTGAAATAATATATTTATTAGTGAGAAATGCAGTGATATTTATTTGAGAAATAAATATCCTTTATTCAAGGCCTAATAAATATGGTGGTGGAAATAAAGAAAATGGGAAAACAAAACTACACGTCATGTATATTAATATACATGTCGTGTAATTTTTTTAGGGACATGTGAGAAATAATATTATTTATTTAATTAAATAATGTTAAGTTTAATACGTTGGGTGCATGAAAAATAATAATAGTCAAATCTTATTATTAGACATGGGGTCTTACTAATAATTAAATGAAATGAATAAATGCTTTTGGGTAATTAATTCATTTTATTAGTCTATGTAATTAAAATCTGTATTATATCAATCTCATTAGTCTAACCGTTTTTTGTTGTTGTGCACAATAGATCTAGAGAAATATTTCAATACAAGAGATAATTATTTTCTCTAAATAATGATCTTAAGGTACGAGAGAGATCCTCCTCCACTGTATCAAGAAGAGTGATTTTCAAGGGGATCTCAAGGCAATCGAAGGTAGACATCGTAAGCAAAGGCTCTTCCGTGCTAGAACCCTAATATCCCTTCAGTGATGTCCAGAGATATGTGGAGCACGTGTGGATCACTGCTAGAGGAATATTACACTTAGATTCTACGATGCAATGATGAATCACATCATATCATGATCAGAAACATCAATAGAGAGAGAATCATATCAAGGTAATTTTTTCCTTTTAATTAAATTAATTATAACCTACATATGATGATTTGTTATATGGTTCTAGGAATCTCTCCCTTTTCTTTCGTTCTCCGTTCTATTCTGAATATCCGGTGTTTTATTATCATGATGGACCTCAGATTGATCATTGCTAACGGAAACATTATAGTTGGGTACACCCACCAATGCACTTCTGTTGCGCCTGAAACCTTTAGAAAACCTCAAGGGATTTTTTTATATAAAAGGATTAATTGTACCATTTTAGACATAGTTCGATCTATGATTACTTTATGTGACCTTCCTATTTCATTTTGGGGTTATTCTCTAGGGACTACTGCATTCATACTTAACCACATTCCATTTAAAGCATTCATAAAAACACAATATGAGATATGGATTGGAAAATGTCCCTTAATGTATTTTATGAGTATTTGGGGTTGTTAAAAATTCATAATACTACTATATTCTAAAAAACTTGACTCTAAATATGATAAATAATTAATATTTTTTATATCCCATATAAATTGAAGGATATTATTTCTATAATCCTACTGATCAAAAAGTGTTTGTGGCCCAATAATGGGTTTTTATTGAGAAGGAATGCATTCTTTGAGTTGTTTATTAGAGGGAAGTTAAACTAAGATAAATTAGATACCAAAAAAGGGTTAGTGTTCCTAATATAGAGGTTAATACGGTTTTATAGAGTTGTAGAAGAACTAACTCAATTTTCAAAAGAAACTCAATGGTCTAGTATGATACATCATAAACTTGATAGATATGGTTTTCTCAAGGAAAATAATGATGAAATAATTTTCATAGGAGATGAACCTAATTCCTAATGAGATATCATTGAGAGTTTTGGTTATATGAAATGTTTAAAATACATAGAATCTGAGATAGACTCCATATACACTAACTAAGATTGGAACTTTGTGGATGCACCTAAAGGGGTAATACCTATATGGTGAGAGTGGGTTTTCTATGATAAAAATGAAATGGATGGTAGAGTGTCAACATATAAATCATACATGTTGCAAAGAGTTAAAAAAAATTCATATTATTAACTATGAAGATACCTTTTCATCAATTGTGTTGATAAAGTCAATTCAGATTTTGATAGCCATAACAAATCATTATTATTATGATATATATTAAATAGATTTAAAAACCAATTTCCTTAATGAAAATTTATATAAGGGTGTATATATTATATAGCATGAGGTACTTGAAGTTCCAAATGATAATGCTATGGTTTTTAAGTTACAACAATCTATTTTTTACTGAAGTAAGCATCTGAGAGTTGAAATTTCATGTTTGATGATGCAATCAAAGAGTTTGGTTTCATCAAGAATGAAAATGATTGTTCAATATATAATATTATTAGTGATGGTATAGTCATTTTTATAATATTCTATGTATATGACATACTACTTATTGGAAATTAAATATTGACACTTAACTTTATAAAGATGTGATTGGGTAAATATTTCTTAATGAAAGACATGGGTGAAACATCTTACATACTCGGTATGAGGATATAAAAATATAGATCTAAGAGGTTTATTAGATTGAGTTAAAACAAAAATATTGGTAAATTGTTAATGTAATGAATCTGGTTTTTATGGTTTAGTCCTTTGAATATTTCTATGTATATATCTAGATTTATCATCAGATCTGGTGCAATGGTTGGGTCTCTCGAGACCTCAGAATTAATATATTAAAAATATTAATATATTTTTATGAATATCAATGCATAATTTTATTATAAATGGTTTTCCAATTGTTTGGGACATAGGATGATAAATCCAATATCGTGGTTGAATCCAAAATGCATGGTTTCCCCTAGGCATGTCCTAAGGTTGGTAGACGTCGGACATTTCATGGAAGCTAGCCATTAGAGGGTGTATTAAATAAAATATATAATTTATTTATTTATTTTAAATAAATTACCTAACCTGATTCCCTCTCTATAAATACCCCATTATGAAAAATATCTTGGGTTATTTGTATAAACTTGGGAGATTATATAGGTGTAGGGAATCATTCTTTTTTGGCAGATTGGGATCAAAGAATGGTGATGATCGAATCGAGGTGGATCAAGAGGCAGGAAATGAACATAGCGGGCCTTATTAATCACTGTAGAATGGGATCTTCACTAATGATTTAACCTTAATCTAGGTAGGTCATGTTATTTATGTATTTTCTCCCTATTTTATTTTCTAAGCACTGATTTAATTTTCATTTTATTTGATTTATGATTTATTGATCTTTACATAAGCCCTACCACATTTTGGTTTTATTAATTCAATAAACATTCATATTTTCACTTTTTATCACCCTTGGATACCATTTTTACATGATAATTATCCAAGAAAACATGGAAAATAATAGATTTTATTTTTTCTATCTACATTATCCCCATTGTTCTTCACATTCTTCACCGTTGTCCCATGAGGTCACAGTTTGACATTACCGAGGTGGATTCGAGTGAAATTGAACCCACATATTCATGTTGGTTGTGAAAACGATGTGTGTGGTAGTGATTTAAGGATGGATTAGGATGTATTTATGGGTTTAGGGTGATTTAAACATGGATTTGGGGCTAGATTCATCATCCTTAATTCATGGGAGCGGTACGGTATGATGGGATGGTCCGTGCGGGGTTCGGGTGGCCAAAATCTGGACACTAGTGATGGATAAGGCATGATCATACCCAAATTTGAGATACATGATGATATCCAAGGCATAATTGGGGGTGGTTGATTCATTTTGTGACACATATATAATTCACCAGGTTTTTGTGAAAACTCAAACTACACGATGTATAGTCTAGAAACACATGTTGTGTAGTCCATTGGTTGTGGAAGCTATGGTTTGGGGAAGATATAAAGATCACATGACATGTATAAACCTATACACATAATTTGAGACTATGATAAAGGATTGGAATTTACATTAGGATTATATGGGCATAGGAATAGCTAGGAGTACATGGTCACAACACGGTACTCAGACACAACCAGGTATATAGACACAACCCAAAGTACATGAGTACGACCAAATGTACACAGACACAACCAAGAGTACACAAGAAGGCCCTAGGTGGCTGAGGAACATTGTTTAATACCCATAAATATCATTTGGTATTACATGGATAGCCAATCCATGTGTAGAAGAGGACATGTCCAGGTGTCCAGGTGAGGTCACACACTGTGTATCCCCAGGTACATGCCATATACATTTATCTGGGAAATTTACCTTACATATATTCTTCTTATATAATCATATTTTGTATCATAGGTATTATATATTGAGAATGTTTCATTTATAACTTGATGGAATCCTTTTTAGTGGCTTTCAAGATACGACATGAGGCGTTGCGAGTGTAACTCTTCTTCAGGCGATGCTTGAACAATAGTGGTGATCAAGTGAGATCATCTGAGAGATTTTGAGGTTAAAAAATCCCATGTTTTACCAATGGATGGATCCCTCATATTCCTCTATCTATTTGGTGATACCTCCTAATGCACTAGGGAGCATAACCTCTATTTACTTAGTGTCACCCTCTCACACACTGGGGCACATGTCTTTTATCTACTGAGTGGTACCCCCTGAAGCGCTATGGTGTAGTTCCACTATATTCTGAGTTCTAAACCTATCACACCAGGTCATGAGTCCTCTATATATTGAGTGGAACTCATCCACCCCCCCTATCATACGAGAGTGTGGGTCCTTTATTGTAGATTGTTCCCCCTCAGGTTGTGGAGCAGTGGCGAGGTGCGGGTCCTTCACACAGTTTTCATGTACAAACACGTGAGATATTGGGCATTAAAGATGAACCCTAGGAGTTTTAGATAGGCTCATAATCTTGTTCTGGAATGTGTATATATATATATATATATATATATCCTCTTTCTCTATCATATGGTTTTCTTTTAGAGTATATAACATGGGTTTTTTTCCTCTTTCTATGGGTTGAGTTGAATTCTATTGTATCTATCAATTTATCCCTTTTTGGTTTTTGGAATGTCCTACTTAGTATGTATTTACTCACTTTTTATGGGAATTATTTGTACATGTCATGTCATATGCAGATGATAGGAAGATCAACAGTGACATCAGTAGAGCATAGTGATACTTGGGTGCATTGACCGTGTACGGTGGTCAGAATGGGAGATCAGAAGTTGGGAACTCTTTAGTTTTTCTTTATTATAGTTAATGTTAGGTTAGAAATCCATTTCTATTTGGACATGTATTTTTCCCCTTTACACTTTGTATTTATGTTTTTATACTCTAATGTTTTCCCTATAGGTTATTTCATCCATGTTTATACTCTAGATGTTGCAGTACTTTTAATTATTCCTCTACACTTTTCCATGGATACAACTATGTGTTTGCATAAAGGTACTTTATGAAAAGGCCACCCATTTTAGTTATTCATTCTCTAAACTTATTTTCAGTCCCTATCCTATTAGAGGTGATCTTGGGGTTATCATACTTAGACTTTCACCATCCAGGTGGGTCCCAGTGAGATGGGTCATGACAGAGTGGTGTTAGAGTAGTTTTTTTATGGTTAGTGTTGGAGTGGGACCCATGGTGAGGATTTTTGGGAACTTAAGTAAATGGTGTTGGATTGTATCGATTGATAATTTCAAACTAGATAATCCAATGTTGGTGTGGAGAACAAAATATCCATTCACCGGGACTCTTACTACCTATTTTTCAACTCAACATATCAAGAAATTGATTATATAGAACCATTGGTACTTGAATCATATATTATTGTATTCTTTAACTATCTTTATTGAGTTATATCCATATATATATATATATATATTCTCATCTAATTATGGTATTTCTTCATCACTTTCAGGATGCCTTCATGAAGACAGTCATCCAGGTTATCGATATAGGATTGTGATGATGATTAATTGAGAGATAAGGCCTTAGTTCAAATGAAATATCTTTAGGTGATTCTTATAAGTGGGTAAAGATAATTCCATCTTCCAGTTGAGGAGAAAATAGTACCATTAGGGTAGGCTAATAATACATGTAGGGTTAGTGTGTTACATGATTTCTAACATCAGAGACCGTTGTGGTTCTATGGTGACCCAGATCCTCAAGTAGTGGAGGATTATATTGAGTTGGTGATCCAAGTATTCAATATGGTTTTGACCCCAACTAATCAAATGGTTTCACTGGTAGAAAATATTTTCAATGGAATAGTAGGTCACTGGTGGAGTCTGATGATGCAAACGCATGACGAGATGATTCTCTCATGATCATATTTATTGCAGTTGTTTCATGATGAGTCTTACCCATCATGCTAGTCCTGTATGATTATTTAGGAGATTCTTGAGCTATATAAGGGTGGTGTGATAGTTTCTGAGTATTCTATAAGGTTTACTAACCTCACTCATTACTCCCTTGACATAGTAGAAGATAATTTCTTCCGATCATGGAAGTTCGAGTAGGGTCACTATAAATACATCTCTGCCAGTGTATACTCCCTATGAATAACTACTAATGCTAGATTACTAGAGTGGGTTTTTGTTATATAGATATTCTTGTAGGAGGGGAACCAAGTGGATGGAGCTGTCAGTGGTCATCATGGGGCTATGTCATATGCAATAACAGTAAGGTTATAGTCATCTAGGAATTAGTGCAGGAAACCACCCTATGGTAGGAATCTAGCATGTGGATTTGTAGCGCGGGGTCAATGTAGAGGATCTGGTCATCCATGAGAGTGGTGGTGTTATTCTTGTGATGGTAAAGGATACATGAACCATTATTTCTTGATCCAAAATGAAGAGGAGGGAATACATGAAGTGGATATACCGCCATTTTTGAAGTAGCACCATGATCACGGATCTCCCAAGAGTGGCTTGTGTGGACCTCAAAGAGGCGATGTTGGAATAGGAGAAAGTGGAGCTCAGGAGGGAGGATCTTATAGTGGAGTTTAATTCTATGAGATACTTCCACCACCACCACTAAGTGGTCCACACTGGGATTAGGGATCTAGGGGTCGATCCGTGGGTAAATACATGTTATGGAGGGAAATGAATAGGATAGAAAGAGATGATTTGAGGTATGATCTGTATCTTTTATACTCTTAACATAGTAATATTAGACACAATCGTGATTCATTCCTTCATCACTGTATCCCTATTGTGAGAGTTGGATATTCCAGTAGAGACTTTATCCCAATAGCTGCGATAAGAGTTTCCTGCAGGGAGAGATTATTAGATATCCAAATATTTTGGTAGTATGAGATAATGCTTGGTGGAGAGGGTTTCTTGTGGGACTTAATAGTTTTCATGATGAAAACTTATGGAATAATCTTGTAAATGGACTATTTTTCCATGGTATAGGATCAAATTGACTATCATTATAGACAAATTAGATCCCTATAGACAAATGAGAAAATATTCTCTTTGTTGGTTGTGAGATATATAATGGATGAGTGATTGGTACTTGTGATATGGAAGATGCACACCATCACCCATCATTTATATATTTTATCTATTGGTGCAGTGGGATCTTCAGACATATACATTCCTTTGGTAGTGGAGAACTATATAAATGCATTCCCTGAGGATGTTCTGGGACTACCTATGCAGTGGGAGATGGGATTCTATATTGACTTACACTCTGGGACCACACCAATATATTCTTTGGCATATTGGATGTCCCCTATCAATATTTAGGATTTTAGGGTGTAGTTGGAGGATCTTTAAGATAAGGTGTTCATTAGACCTAGTGTGACCCCTAGGAAACTAAAGTTTTATTCATAAAAAAGGAAGATGGGAGCTTGAGGATATGTGTTGATTATCATCACCTAAACCAGGTAATGGAAAAGAAAAATAACCCCTTAATGAGGATTGATGACTTCTTTTAATGGATAATAGGTTTGAGTTGGTTCTAAAAGATTGATCTCAATTCCAACTACCACCAGTTGAGGGTTCATGAGGATGATATTCCAATGACAACCTTATGATGTTGCTATGGACACTATGAGTTCTTATTGATGCCTTTCGTTGTGATGAATTCAACTACAACATTTATATATCTTATGAACCATATCTTCCAACCAAACATGGACTGATTTTTGGTTATTTTCATTGATGAAATTATCTTTTAATCCTCATCATAGGAGAATAATGAAGATAACTTGAGGATGTTCTTAAACATACTTTGGGAGAACCATTTTTATGGTAAGATCTCAAAGATCCATTTTTTGGATCTATGAGGTTCACTTTATGAGTCATATCATCTTTGATCATGGTTTATTTGTAGACCAAGTGAAGATTGATGTGGTGATTTCTTGGGATCCACCCAAGAGCTTGTCAAAGGTGCTCAGTTTCCTTAGATTGGCGGGGTACTATAGGAGGTTCATGTAAAACATATATATTATTGTGACCCCTTTAATTTCCCTATCATAGAAAGGGAATCAATTTATCTATACTAATTAGTGTCAGATATCCTTCATGGAGCTAAGGATGAGGCTGAAAAGTGCTCTTGTGTTCAGACTACTGAATGAGGGCATTGAGTATAGTGTTTTGTGATGCCTCTGGAGCTGGTATCGGTTGCATGTTGATATAGAGGTAGGAAATGATTGCATATGGTTTGAGGCAGTTGAGACTCCATGAGAATAACTATGACACTCAAGGTTTATATTTTTAAGTGGTAATCTTCAATCTGAAGAAATTAAAGCACTATCTTCTAGGTTTTTATTTTATTATTTACTCAAACCACTAGAGTCACATGTATATCTTCACTAAAAAAGATATTAACCTAGGATAGAGTTGGTAGTTTGAGTTCCTATAGGAGTATTAATTTGAGATAGTATATACTCCAATGAAGGGAGACATAGTGGTATATGGCCTTAGAAGGATGTCTCATTCTCTCTTGGTGGAGGAGGAATCTAAATAGTTGAATTCATTGAAGCTGACCCTGATGGAGAAGATGGGTAATTTTTTTTATTCAATGGTGGTGAATACTTCGCTCCTTCAGGGTGTGAGATAGGTTTAGTTGGAAGACATCGAATTTGAGGTTCTATATGACTAGATTCCCTCAACAGATACACCAAATAGATTTTATGGAGGATGGGATCATGTCATCCTTTTCTAGAGACGGATGGTGGTTCCAGTCATGTTGTGTGAGGTGGTGATAAGGGAGTTTCACAGTCCCCCTTGGTTTTACATCTTGGGGGGTAAAATATTTACAAGGACCTTTAGTAATAGTTTTAGTAGGATGGAATTAGTTGGATCACTACCATTTTTATCTCTCAGTGTCTTGTGGTCAGTAGGTGAAGGCTGAGCACCATCTCCCAATAGGTTTGACACAAATTCTTGAGATCCTTGAGTGGAAATGGTATGGAATATACATGGACATTATGAATGGTATTCTGCAGAAAATGAGAGTAAATGATGTTATATGGATGATTGTTGACCATTTTCAAAGTTGACTCACTTCATTTCCATCTAGTGGTATAGTTTGGTTAATAATTTGGGGTAGTTTCATGCACAAGACATCATTCAGCTTTGTGGAGTATCCTCAAAGATCGTCTCTAACCATGATTCTCAGTTTATATCATGGTTGTGGAGAGGATTTTAGTAGTATTTTGGGTCTCGATTGTAGATGAGTATAGAATTTCACCCCCATAAATATGTTCATACTGAGTGGAATATCCATAATTTAGAGGATATACTAAGGGACTATGTGTTGGACTTTAACCAAATCTAGGAGGAGCACTTGACATCAATATAGTTTTCTTATAAAAACATTTATCACTCTACTATTGTCATGGTGCCTTTAAATTCCATATACGGGAGACCATGTAGGTCCCCATTATGTTGGACTAAGATTGGTGAGGCATCTCTTATGGGGATAGATATTGATCAAGTGATGACGGAGAATGTTATGGTGATCCATGAGAAAATGAGGATGGATCATAACAGACATTAATCTTACACAAATTTTCATCGTAGCCCCTTGGATTTTGAGTAGGGAGACATTATTTTCCTAAGAGTCTCCCCAAAATGAGGATTATGGAGGTTTTTATAGGGAGTAAATCTATTCCTGAGGTTTATTAGGTCTTTTGAGATCCTGAGGAGGGTTTTCTGGGTTTCTTACATCCTATCCTTGCCCTCATAGTTGGACTGAGTGAATAAATTCTTCCATGGATCACAAATGAGGATATACATGCACAACCCTATACAAGTTATTTACTAGAAAGAGCTAGACATCAAGGATGGGGACAACTTTGTGGATTAGTTGGTGGTTTTCAAGGATCAATGGGAGAGGATCCTGCATGTATGGACTATCCCTTTGGTTCATTTTCTTTGGGAGAATGAGAGCATGCAAAAGATCTCTTAGGAGTGCGAGAGTCAGATACAAACTTAGTACCCCCACCTTTTTGTTTACATTATAATTTTCAAGGTGAAAATACATAAATGAGGGGATAATTTAATGACTCTAGTTTTTATGGATTAGTCTTTTGAATATTCATACATATATATCTGGATTTATCCTCATAGTCGACATAGTGTTTTGGTGTCTCCGAACCCCAGAATTAAAACATTAAAAAATATTAATATATTTTAATGCATGTGTGTGAATTTTTTAGTGTTAATGTTTTTCCCATTATATGGGACCTAATATGGTAAATATTATACCACAATTGAATATGGAATGTGGTTTGTACCCTATGAGTGACCTAAGGTTGGTCAGCGTTAGACATTTCATGGAATGCAGCCATTGGTGGATGCGTTTGATAAAATAAAAAATTTATTTATTTATTTTAATTAAATGACCTAACCTAATTCAATCTCTATAAATAAATAATTATCGAAAATCTACAGGGTTAGCTTAATAACACTAGGATATTAAAGCGGAGTATGGAATCATTCTTCATTGGTGGATCGAAATCAAAGAATGGTGATGATTGGATCGAGGTGGATCGAGAGGCAGGCAACGAACTCATCTGACCTCTATCATCACTAGAGAATGTGATATTCACCAATGATCAATCCTTAATCAAGGTAGGGAAAGTTATTTATAGATTTCCACCCAATTTTATTTTTGAATAACGGATTTAATTATCATCTAATTTGATTAGTGATTTGTTGAATTTCGCATGAGACCTACTGCATTTTGGTTTTTTTAATATGATTAAACTCTCTCAATGCACTTTCTATCACCATTGGATACCCCTTTTATGTGATCATTGTATAAGAACACTTTTCCATTGACGCATTTAATTTATCTATGTGAATTTATCCCCACCATTAAGTCCATTATTCACTATTGACCCATGGGTTCATGGTTTGACATTTTTGGGGAGGGTTTGAGAATGTTTGAACCCCTAGATTAGTAGTGGTTACATAAAATTTTTGTGGGATAGAAATTTATAGATAGATCGGGATGAATTTGATAGTTTCATGTGATGGTGAAACTGGTTGGAGTCTTGATTCATCATCCTTCATCCATGGGAGCAGTGTGATTTGACAGGTTAAGCATGTCGAGTTTGAGAGGCTAGAATCCATCAACCAGTAAAAAAATTAGGCATGGTTGTCCCCAAATTTGATACCCCCGGCATGATCCAAGGAATAAGAGGTGGCATAACCAACATTGAGAGATGTGTATATACTTCCCTTGGTTTCTGTGAAAAACCTAACCACACCTTGTGTAGTCTAGGAAAAAAAGTTGTGCAGTCATCTGGATGTGGTGGTTAGAGTTTCAGGAGGAGATAAAGATCGCACACCATATATGAATCCATACACATCATGTTCCCTTGTTATGGAATATAGGTGTATACACAAGGAGTACATGGTCATGGGAATGGCCCAATACATGGAAACAACTAGTTACATGAGCATGGCTCAAAGTACATGGACACAATGAGATGTACACAAGCACAGTCAAGATTATAAGGGTAGGCCCTAAGTGGGAAAGACAGGTCATATAGAACCCATACATGTCATGTAGTACTACATGTATATAAAAACCATGTACAATTAAGGATACATCCAGGCATCCAGGAAAGGTTACACGTCATGTGACCCTGGGTACACATCGTGTACTTTTCTCAGGGACTTCCACCATGCATATCTTCTTCTTCTAGACTTGGAAATTTTCCCACAAGTATTCTATCCTATTTATTTTTATACATAGAATTTTATGGTATCCTTCATAAGGGATTTAAATATGTGGGGTGAGGTGTTTTGAGTACAATTATTCTTTAGTAAATGGTTGACCAATATCAAATATCGAGCAAGATCATCACAGAGATACTAGGGTTGGAAACACCCTGTAACACCAGGGTGTGGGTCCCCCATAGTTCTATATATATTAATGGTGCCCCCTTGATGAAATAGAGTGTGTATCCTATATATACTAATTGGACCCCCCTGATGTAATAGGGTGTGGGTCCACTATCTACTGAGTGGTACCCCTTAATGCACTAGGGTGTGGTTCCTCTATATGTTGAGTGGTACCCCTATCACACTAGGTCATGGTTCCTCTATATATTAAGTTTAACCCCTATCATAAAATGGAATGGTTCCTATATTGGAGATTATTTCCCCTTTGGTTTTGGATTAGTGTTGAGGTGTGGGTCCTCCATAAAGTTTTCTTGTACAAATATGCGAGATATTGGGCATTAGAGATGGACCCTTAGAGCTGTTGGTAGAATCATCATCCAAGGATAAATTTTTTAGATATAGATTCACTTCCTCTCTCACATGGATTTATTTATAATCATATATCTTGGGTTTTTTCCCTCTTTATATGGGTTAAACCAATTACTGTTTTATCTATCTATTGCTCCATTTTCACTTTTTTTGGAATCCTACTAGGTATGTATATAATCACACCTACATAGGATTTATGAACATGTTTCATATATTATGAAGATTATAGGAAGATCCATGGTGACATTGGAGGAGCATATTGATACTTGGGTTCATTGACCATGTATGATGGTTGGATAAGGAGATCAGAAGTCGTTCTCTCTTCAGTTTTCCTTTATTCTAGTTATTTTTAGGTTAGGACTCTATTTTTGGTTGGGTGTATATTTTTACCATTTAAAATTTGGATTTATGTTTTCGTAATCTGATGTATTCTCTATAGTTAATTTCATACATGGTTATACTCTACATGTTATAATACTTTTTATTATTCCACTGCAATTTTTCTGAAGATGGTTCTGTGCATGCATACTGGTACTTTCGGAAATGGCCTCTCATTTTTTTGTGACTTATCATTGCTTGTTTCCATCCCCTAGCCTATTGGATGAGGGCTTGGGGTTTTCACACTCATCCTTATGCATTTGAAGAGGGCCCTGGTGTTTCAGGTCATGATAGTTAAAGTGATTTAACATGGAGAACTCTAAGAAGGGGTCTTTGATAGTCACTATTACAACTTGGCCTTTTATCAGCGCTAAAAACCAACATTAACAGCGCTAGAAAAGCATTATTAATGTCGGTGTAGATAAAGGGGGGTCCCCTTTATCATCACTCCAAAAAGAACTGATAAATGTCTCCTTTATCATTACTTTTCAGAGTGTAGATAAAGGGGGAATTAACAGCGATTTTCTAACGCTGATAAAGGGGTGCCTTTATCAGTGCTATGTCGAGTGCTAATAATATGGACATTTATCAGTGCTATTTTAGTGTTGTTAAATATGTCCTTTATCAGTGCTCAAAAAATCACTAATAAAGGCCCCTTCCCCTGCACCTACACAACCAGCACCTACACAACCAACACCTGCACAAACTAGAATACCTGCACAAAATATCACCTGTACACTTGCACAAAATAGCACCCACACACAATATTTTGAAAAAAATACTATATACATTTACATAACATCATGAATACATAAAAAGACACTACTATATACATTTCAAACAATTTTTTACATGGTTACAATTACAATTATCCAATAACAGTTCTAAACATTAATGTTTCATCCTTTGATATCCATGATCCGCTCTCAAAAATTGTCGTCCATGGTATTTGTTTCCGAACAAAGCATCCAAACTCAAGGAAAAAAATCACCTATATAAGAAAATAAATATTATGTTAGTAATACAATAATGAAATAAATTAAAACATTAATATGAAAGAATACATTAATATGGAAATGAAAAACTAAAATATGAAAATGATAAACTCAAATGTTTTCATTCTAATAACAATGAAAGGGAATAATGTAAAATCAATATGTTTTTGGATGATTTATCTCATTTAATAAATACTTATTCTTTATCTAATGAAAAGCTTTACCGGTCACACCTTGCATCGGATTGAGTTGCGGTTGATTCGTACACATCACAATTGACTCAGGGATCATTTTCCATAAGTATCAAAATAATAAAAATGAATTTTCTTGGTTTTTCGTATGTTACTTGTGTTGTTTTCTAAAGTTTATGTCAATTTGAAACTGATATCAGACACTTTTAGCCATATCGGTCACACCATGCATCGGATTGAGGTGCGGTTGATTCATACACGTCATAAATGAATCATGGATCATTTTCCTAAAGTATCAAAACAATAGGAACACGTTTTCTCGGTATTCCATTTGTCAGTAGTGTTGTTTTCTAAATTTTGTGTCAATTTGAAACTGATATCAGCCACTTTTAGTCATATAGGTCACACTGTGTGTCGGATTGAGGTGTCGTTGATTCGTACACATCACAAATGACTCATGGATCGTTGTCCTAAAGTATAAAAACAATCCAAACGAATTTTCTCATTTTTTTCGTATGTCACTTGTGTTGTTTTCTAAAGTTAATGTCAATTTGAAATTGATATTAGACACTTTTAGCCATACCAATCACATCGTGCGTCGGATTGAAGTACGGTTGATTCTTACACCTCAAAAATGACTCATGGATCGTTTTCTTAAAGTATAAAAATAATCTGAACACATTTTCTTGTTTTACTGTATGTCACTTTTGTTATTTTCTAAAGTTTATAGAAATTTGAAATTGATATCAGACACTTTTAGTCATACCGGTCACACCGTGCGTCAGATTGAGGTGTTGTAGATTCATACATGTCATAAATGACTCATGGATCATTTTCCTAAAGTATCAAAATATTGAAATGTGTTTTCTTGGTTTTCCATATGTTACTTGTGTTGTTTTCTAAAGTTTATATCAATTTGAAACTGATATCAGACATTTTTTTCCATACTGGTCACACCGTGCATCGAATTGAGGTGCATTCAATTCATACATGTCATAAACAACTCATGGATCATTTTAATAAAGTATCAAAACAATCTGAATGCGTTTTCTTGGTATTCCATATGTCAATTGTGTTTTTTTCTAAAGTTTATGTCAATTTGAATCTGATATCAAACACTTTTAGTCATACCGGTCACACCGTGTGTCTGATTGAGGTGAGTCTGATTCGTACACATCATAAATGACTCATGGATCGTTTTCCTAAATAATCAAAACAATCTGAATGCATTTTCTTGGTTTTTCATATGTTACTTGTGTTGTTTTCAAAAGTTTATGTCAATTTGAAATTGATATCAGACATTTTTATCCATACCGGTAACACCGTGCATCAGATTGAGGTTTTGTCAATTCGTACATGTCATAAATGACTCATGGATCGTTTTTCTAAATTATCAAAACAATCCGAATGCATTTTCTCGCTATTCCGTATGTCAGTAGTGTTGTTTTCTAAAGTTTATGTCAATTTGAAACTAATATCAGACACTTTTAGCCATACCGGTCACACCGTGCATCGGATTAAGGTGAGGTAAATTCATACACGTCATAAATGACTCATGGATCATTTTCCTAAAGTATCAAAACAATCCGAACATGTTTGCTCAGTATTCCATATGTCAGTAGTTTTTCTTCTAAAGTTTATGTCAATTTGAAATTGATATTAGACACTTTTAGCCATACCGGTCACACCGTGCGTCAGATTGAAGTGGGGTTGATTCTTACACCTCAAAAATGACTCATAAATCATTGTACTAAAGTATCAAGACAATCCAAACATGTTTTCTTGGTATTCCGTATGTTAGTAGTGTTGTTTTATAAAGTTTATGTCAACTTGAAACTAATATCAGACACATTTAGCCATACTGATCACACCGTGCATTGGATTGAGGTGCAGTCAATTCTTACACCTCAAAAATGACTCATGTATCATTTTCCTAAAGTATCAAAACAATATAAACACATTTTCTCAGTTTTTTTTATGTCTGTAGTGTTGTTTTCTAAAGTTTATGTCAATTTCAAACTGATATCAGACACTTTTAGTCATACCGATCACACCGTGTGTCGGATTGAGGTGTGGTCGATTCGTACATGTCACAAATGAATCATGGATATTTTTCCTAAAGTATAAATACAATCCGGATGTGTTGGATCAGTATTCTATATGTCTGCAGTTCATAAGAGTTTCTCATTAAGTTATTCTTTACTAGAAACTCAAATCATTTCTAAAACCATTCTTCATAATCTAAGGATATGAAACATAAGAAAGGGTGATCATAGATGCTCAATAATTGTAATCAAAGGATATATCAATGATCATATAAAGATAACATAAGTAGTAGGAATTCACCTTTATTTTTCTATTTGTTTACATTCTTCCATCAAGTACGTTGCCCATTCGTTTCTAAACACATCTATATTATCTCCTGAATAAGATTTTTTGCGAAAGTCATAGTAGTACTGAAAAAATATAAATACATAAAGTATTAATAATTATTTTAAATTAAGTAGTAATTAGTTTCAAGAATACCTCTTCAGGGATTCTAGTTTGTTCATGAAATATGATCTCTTTCATAAATTTACAAACATAATAACTGTAGTCCTTGTCATTTGTTTGTTTCGGACACTGCAGAAACATCGAGAAAAATAAGTATTATGCTTTGATATGTATTTGGATAGTGAAATATAATTATATATACCCTAATACTTCTCTATTTGTATATCTTATGCTCCTTGTCGTCCTTAGGCCCCGGATTCATTCCAGCCTTTAGACGATATTCATACACCGCCCTATCATAACAGAATCCTCATTAAAAGATAATATAAATTATATAACTAGATATTTAGTTCTAAAATGTTGGATCTAGTGTATTAAAAATTGAAAATCGCCATCATGTGTGGTCGGTTTGTTGGATATCCATGTAGTGAATCCAGAAAATAAATATTTGGAGTATCCAAATTGACTGCAATGAGCATACAATGTTTCCTAAAAACATAAAAAGGAATAAGTACTGATAGAATTGAAAATAGAATTGATATGATTAAAATGTAGAGTTTTACCCCTGCAACATTGGTATTAAAAAGAGTCTGTCAGTCATAATTCTGCATTGAAATGTTCTGAGCAGGCTTGACATTAATTCAGCTTGAAAAACAGAATCTATTTCTTCTCGTTCTTTAGAAATGGTGTGAGAACTAACGAGTCCAAATTTGTATTCATTGGAAAATCCCTTCAATTGCTTTTCATATATATGCCTCTGAGAAATATGAAATGTATTTATCCATAATTATCATAGTATATCATCTTCTGTAAAATCAAATCATGAAAACATACCTCATGTATACATTTATAACTGAGGCACCTAGCTAGTCGTATGTGATGATTTTAGCTACAACATTAGCACTAACGAAATCTAATGTTTCCTCTCCGTACATATCTTTTTCACAAACAATTGTGTGACTTTTGTTTCCTTTCATTTTTGTATCCACATGCCTCGCTTCAGCCACAAGTGTAACCCCACTATTCTGAATGGTACTATCTCAATCATGTTCATTAGTATAAAATTTATAACCATTAACTACATAATCATTGTAAGATAATACATACAAACTTGGTCCTCCAGATAGCCATCGAAGTCGTTCTGAAATTGACTCTGGATTTTCATCTGACTTCTTAAAAATATGGTCTCAAAACCATCCTATAAAATATCGATTATGTGTATCTGATATCCATTTTTCAGCCCTAGATGGATTAAAATGCCTAAGAATTTCTTTGTGGATTTAAACAAATGGGTCAACGTTGAAAATGTTATGAAAAACATAAAGGTGGGCCTGCTCCCGATCTATAATATTGATTGTGACAACCTGTATTCTAGAAATTCCTTCACCCTCAAGCTGCCCAGTGTGATGAGATTTTGATAGGCCAATGCTTTCCACACCAGACAGGTATTCGGTACAGAATTCAACGGATTCCTCAACAATATACCGCTTTGCAATACAACCCTCTGGCCGACTTTGATTTTTGACATACCCTTTCAAAATATTCATATACCATTCAATGGGGTATATCCATCTGTAATGTACAAGACCACATAGTTGAATATCTCTCACCAAGTGGACCATCAAATGAACCATCATATCAAAAAATGAAGGCGGGAAGAAAATTTCTAATTCACATAATATGATGACAATTTCTCTTTCCATAGTTGGAAATTTCACCGGGTCTATAACTTTTCTGCATATATCTTTGAATAAGAAACACAATTTCGTTAATGTATGGTGGACATTATTGGGAAAAATGCAACATAAAGCAATAGGAATGAGATCTTGCATTAAAACATGGAAGTCATGTGATTTCAGACCTTTTAACTTCAAGTCTCTCATTGAAACGAGGTTCCTTCTATTTGACGAATACCCATCTAGAACCTTTATGTAATTAAAGAAGTTTCAAAACTGATATCTCTCCTTCCTGGAAAGAGTGTAAGCAGTAGGAGGAAGAAATGTTCTTTTTTCACCCTTCACTGGTTCCAACTCTTCTCGTATTCTCATCTCAACCATGTCCAACCTAGCCTTAATTCCATCTTTTGTTTTGCCATATGTATTTAGCAACATCCCGATGACACTATCAAATAAATTTTTTCTACATGCATAACATCAAGAAAATGTCTGACATACAGACAATTCCAGTATTTTAATTCAAAAAAAACTGATCTCTTTTTCCAACAGACTTTTGTACGGTTTTTTGAAGCTGGTTTACCAAAATTAGTGTCCACATTTTTAACTTTCTCAAACAATTGATCGCCTGTTAGTAGAGACGGTGTTGTACGTTCTTCTGAACTTCCATCGAATGATGTCATCCAAGAACGGTACTTATTTCGTCGGGGTAGAAATCTGTGATGTCCTAGAAACACGGTTTTCAATGAATGTTTCAATCTAATTTATTGTGTACCTTGTTCGAAAACGGGGCACCCTTGAGTTCCTTTAATTATATATCCTCACAAATTTCCATAAGTAGGGATGTCATTTATCGTCTCGTACAACATGGCTCTCAAAGTGAAATCTTCTTTTTTGTAAGCATCATACAATGTAACACCTGAATCCCACAATAATTTCAAATCATCAATCAATGGAGATAAATAAACATCAATATCATTACCCATTTGTTTTGGTCCTGATATAAGCATAGATAACATGATGTATTTTCATTTCATGGATAACCACGGTGGTAAGTTATAATTTACCAACATAACTGGCCATGTACTATGATTGTTTCTTTGAAAACCAAAAGGATTCACTCTATCTGTAGATAACGCAAGATAGAGGTTTCTCAACTCTTTTCCAAATTGAGGATACTCATGATCAATTCTCTTCCACTGAGGAGAGTATGTCGGGTGACGTAGTATCCCATCTTTAATTCTTGTATCTGCATGCCATGTCAACTGTTCTGTAGTCTCCTCACTTCCATATAGGCGCCTAAACCTAGGAATGATTGGAAAGTACCATACAACTTTATTATGACTAGATTCATCTTTCTTGTATCGAGAAGCACCACACTATGGGCATTTTTTTAGTGATTTTTGGTCCTTGAGAAATAGTATATAGTCATTCGGGTAGGTGTGTATTCTTTCAAAGATCAGGAGGTGGAGGAGGAGGAGGAGGCGTCGGTTGAGGAGGAGGAGGAGGAGGAGGCCGCGGTGGAGAGGAGGCAGCGGATTAAGTGGAGTAGGAGGAGGAGGAGGCGCCGATGGAGGAGGAGGAGGAGGAGGCCGCAGTGGAGTAGGAGGAGGAGGAGGAGGAGGCCTTGGTGGAGGAGGAGGAGGAACAACGGCGGAGTGGAGGCCGCGGCGCAGGAGGAGGAGGAGGAGGAGCCATGGTGGAGGAGGAGGAGAAATAGGTGCCGGAGGAGGAGGAGGAGGTGGCGGCCGCGGCGGATGAGGAGGAGAAGGAGGCGGCGGCGGCGGCGGAGAGGCGGCAGCGGCAGAGAGGAGGCAGCGGCGCAGGGTAGGGCTTCCGCGAAAGCTTGACAGGGTGCAGGGAGGAGGAGGAGGACCTGGTGGATTTTGTAAATCTAGCATGGACCTTTATCAGCGCAAGAAAAGCACTGATAAAGCGTGTCTTTATCAGCGCTAAAATGGGAAGCACTGATAAAGACACCCTTTATCAGTGCTTTTTTAGTGTCGATAAAGGTTGGAATTTATCAGCGCTTCTCGTTTTAGCACTGATTAAGACACGTTTTATCAGTGATTTTCTAGCACTGATAAAGACATAGTTTATCATCGCTAATAAAAGCATTGATAAATGTATAAATTTAATAATTTCTTTATATTATTATATATTTATTTAAAATTATATTTATGATAAAAATATATATAATTATTAATAATTATAACTCTAAATAAATATATCTCTATTTATACTTATAAAATTATTTGAAAGGTTAATTTATATATATATCATTGAAAATATAATAAAATATATATTTATTTTTTAAATATAATTTAATTTTAATTATAAGTGTACATTTTTTATAACATATATATTATATGGGTAACATAATGAATTATAAATCAATAACACATCAACGTGATATGTAATTATAATCTATAAATGAACATTATTCATGCACATATATATACGCATGTATGATACATTCCTTGACCCCAATTCATTGGAAAACACATATATATTCAATAATTTTAATTATACATATATATTAAAACGTATTATATATTTATAAATAAAACAAATACATTAAATATAAACAAATATAATAAATATATATATTAAATATAATGAATTAATAAATCTAATAAATATAATTAATTAATAAATATAATAAATATAATGAATTAATAAATCTAATAAATCTAATGAATTAATAAATATAATAAATATTAATCTTATAATTATATAATTATATATATATATATTAGTTATAACATGTGTTTTTTATTTAATGTATATAATAAATATTATCATCGCTAAGAAAAGCGCTGATAAATGTAACCTTTATTAGCACTAAGAAAATTGCTGATAAAGGGATATTTCAAGCGCTGATAAATGCACCCTTTGTCAGCACTAAAAAATGCACTGATAAAGGGTAAACCTTTATCAGATCTTGTTTTAGCACTGAGAAAGGGTGCATTTATCAGCGCTTTTTTTAGTGCTGATAAAAGCCTACCCCTTTATCAGCACTTTTCTGTTAGTATTGATAAAGGTAGGCGCCTGCCTTGCCCAGTTGTGTGGTAGTGAGTATTGCATGGCACAAATCTTTGTAAGATTAAGGATCCTTTTGAAGAGTTAGAAAGGATGGATAGGGTGTCTTATGGATCTGGCATGGGATGTATCATGTATGTAATGTTATGTACTCAACCTGATATCTCATATTTGTTATCATCCCAAGTAGATACCAATCTAATCCTAGTGAGAGTCACTATAATTCTATGAAGAATATCCTGAATTACTTGATAAGGACTAAGTATATTTTCTTAGTCTTTATTGGAGGGTATGAATTTTGTGTAGATGGTTACACAAATGCTAGTTTCCAATCCAATAATGATGATATGAAATATGGATTCATTCTTTTCTTAAATGGTGGAGCAATTAGTTGGGAGAGTTCCAAACAAGACACCATAGTGGACTAGATAATAGAGGCATAATAGATCACTGTATTAGATGATGTGAATAAATCTATTTGAATAAATAAGTTCATTTCTAAACTTGAAGTGGATTATAGCATCGAGGGAGAAATAAATCTATATTTTGACAAAAATTGTGTTGTTTCTTAGGCTAAGGAACCCTGATCTCATCAAAGGAATAAACACATCCTTTGAAAATACCATCTCATACAATAGATCATTGAGAGGGGAGATAAAAATATTAATTGGTTGTTACATGGTATAATATTGTATATTTTATGAAGAAACCATTATCGTAATAACAACATGAGGGTCATGTATAATCTCTGGGTGTTAGACACGTGAGATATTGATTGTAATGGTTATAAATTCATCATGTTAATATAATAAATGAAATATCTAATTATTATTCATTTATGTGTGTTGTAATCTTATTTTACATGAATATTATAATGATAATATCCCCTTAATGTAATACATTTATTTGTCCCTAATCAATGATCATTACAGAGTATTATGGGTTGTAATGATATCATAATGTTAGAATGAATAAAATCTTGTATCTTTTGTGAATATTTGTATACGAGATATAAATAATAGATTCATGAGGAAATAAATAGAGACATATTAGTTTGATTGATCTTTTGAAGTAGCTCCCATGGAATTTCATACAGTCATCGATATAATTAGGGGTGTCTGCTTATTATCAATCCCTTTTACATGAAGTTGGATAGATACTAAGCATGATAACCTTCATACTTTGATAACCTACTTAGGAAATTCTACATTTTGAATTTGACAATACATGGGTGATTGGTTATGTTGTTGATCATATCTTCAGTTGGAGCACAACCAAGATAAGATTTTTCCACTTGTCTGAAAAGTTAAAGATATTTGTACCTTGTTTGAATTAGACTGATGAAATTCATGGAAATTCTTAGTTGTTTCATATATAATGTTTTATACTACTTAGATAAGTGACATGTGATATACTGATTAGGTAAATGAATGACATGATATTTATCTGTTGACTTGGTAAATCAATTCTAGAGAATCAAGAAATGATGAGAGGATGATGCTAGATTGACATGTTATATGCCTAGTGGTCACTCTATGTCATGGAAAAAGGGATTATATAATTATAAATATGATTTATATGATATATATTTTGGTATACATTTTCATATAGATATATGAGTATGTTTGAGGGATATCAAACCAAACCCCTTAATATCTTGAGTACCACTTACGTTTTTCTAGAGGCCACTTCTTTCCTCACATCTATGAAATGTAGATTTCATAGTTATTATTAACCCAACTATGGCCCTTATGTTCACATGGTTAGGCCATTTATTAAGGATAAAATTTTGGCCTATTTTTTTAAATGAAGAGAGTTTGATGAACAACCATATCCAAAATAGCTTGGATGGATTCATAATGAGTTGTGAAGTTTTTCATCAAGTCCTTATGGGATTTTAGTTCAAATGGGAGATTGTTGGATGCACACTAAAAATGCCCATACATGATTTTCATGTACACATGAATATGATGCATGATAAATACATACATATATATATATATGATATTATATATGGTGTACATTTTATATATGTATATGATGCCTGTATTTTTCGTGCATGCGATGAAAGAATATAATATGATATATATATTATTTATTTTTCATGAATGGTTTATTCATAAATTATAATTCATTATGAATGGACTAAATGATTTTAATTAATTTATTGAAAATTTTCAATGAATTATACCCAATAGACAGAAATTCATATGATGTGTTACATAGTGGGATCCTTATAATTCATCTACAAAAGAGGGTGAGATGCTCTTCTATTATGAGGGTGATGTGTATGAGCCTTTACTAAAATCTATTCCTTCATATTTTCCATTTATCTCATTTGAGAAGGTGATATAACACCTTTATATTTCAGGTATCCTTAAGATACGGTCTTCAATCCATTGTTAGGTTTATCACCTCAGAGTCAGAGTTATTTCATTTACTACTCCTCGTGATCTTCCTCAAACAGTCTCTATAGACAGAAGATGAAAATTTTTGTTCATGAATTCCTGATACTCTATTTTTCAGATAATTTATACATTGATTTATTGAAGATAGATTATTTATTTTTTGTGTTCTCTTCCACTCCAAATGATCATTAGAGGAGATCATATGAAACCCATCACATGCTTACATAAGAGATGAGACAAACACAACTTGTGTAGCCTACCTACTCAGATCCTCCACCTCCTTATTCAGACCCAACCATATACTATGAGTTATATGTTGGGGATCCACATTTACATATTATAGCATATATAATTTCACATCATTTGGGGGATTTTATGCACCATAAGATTATATAATTTGGTTGGGTAAGAGTAGTGGTAAATGATATTATTGATCCAACTACTCTAGTGTCACTACCTAATAAGGAGGTTTTCATAGTTAGATAGAGTATTGGTCATTTTCTTCTTTTTCTGTCCAATATTTATCATCGTCCATCATATGAGGTATACGTTGTTTTTAATTTTTTATTTATTGTCAAATTCAGAATTACTTATAAAATTTTCTTACACTTACCTTATATAAGATTATCTTAAATTAAAGTAATCACTACAAAGGAAAGGAAAATTTTAGAAACCATCACCATTAGATGCTCATCAATATCTTAATAGGAAAACAAGGTTACAAAATGTTTTTTCTATATTAGATAATTATTATACTTTTTAGATGATTACTAATATATGTGAAAGATATTATTTGTTAAATATATTTTAAATTGACATCATGGATATTTTAAATGGAGATGATCTCCCTTTATATATCTTGAAATTACTTTCCATATAAGTAAATTTCAATTATTAATTCAATTTCTTTAAGTAAACATATTTTATATTGAATTTTTTAATTACTTTTCCAATTATGTATCTCCATAATATTTTTATCAAATATGATTTCACTTTTTTATGGTTTTATAGATCCATAATACACTATAATACATATGAAATACTTGAATAAAATTGTAGAATGGAATATATCTTGGAAATATTAAAAAAATATGTAGATTATATTTTGGTTTCCTTAACTGGTAAGAAAACATAATAACGATGAATCACTATTCATTATACCATTATTAATGCTAAAAATTTTATATTTTCATGTACATTGGATGGTATGAATATTTTTTCCAAATGAATGTAAAGAATATTAATTATGGTCTTTATTGGGTAGTTTTTTAATAAGATTTGGCATGTTGTTAAAGAATTGGGTATTATTCTATTCTTTTATTTCTTTAATATTAATATTTTAATTTTAAATAAGTTTTTATCATTAATATTTAAAATTACAATAGGTCATGTATTACATCCAACAGGTATCACTTTTTAAAAATTGAACCTTAAATAAATTGAATATGTGAAATTTTGGGTGGATAAACATTATATTAGTGAATACTTGTTTTTTATTACATATATAATGTTTGTATTTTTAAAATATTGTTTCAAAAATGTTGTTTCACCATAAATTTTGGAATGTTTAATATAGGTATTATGTTTTACAATTCATTTATGAGATAATCATGACTATAATAACAAAAAATTCAAAAGGTTAGTTTCATTATAAAACATAAAATTTAAACAAATATTTTATATTTTTAAATTCATAATAAGTTATGTTGATTATTTTTTATGATGTTTTTATATATACATAAAAATACTTGAAAAAAATTTGAAATTTATTTACAGACTACTTTTATGAATTTGAAGATTTAGTTTTATTTATATGTATATTTGTAAAAAATGAATGTTTTCAATGAGTTTTGTTGTTTCTTATTCTGTTTGTATTTTTTTGTTTGGTGATATAATTGGTATTTAAATTTCTAGAATTATTTATTTTACAATATTTTTTAAAACATATTATCTGCTTTCACTATTTCTTTTCAGAAAAACTGATATTGTAAGGTATTTATATATTTTTTTACTAAAACCCGACATGTAAATCCAAGTATGAAGTCTTTTAATATCATTTTATAGTAAAAAATTTCTTGAAAGAGTTCTATATTTCATCTTTTAGAATGGTTTTCAACATTGGTTTATAAAAATAAATGTTGAAAGTCCCACTTTATATGTCACCATATTGCTTTTTAACCAACATTTAAAGGAAAAAAACAAAAATTAAATATCTTTTTTAACTATTGAGTTTTCCCTTCATTCCATTTTTTATCATTTTTTATTTAGTCACTAAAATGTTTAAGTTCATGTTGGACGTCTTGACGATGGTTTATAACCTCAAAATAATATTAGTGTGTTGACCATGGTCAAAGGAAATATGATTACATTAACTATAGAACCCTAAAATTTTTATAATTATCATATTTATACATTATATATACTTTTAAAATCAACCATTTAAGGTGGTTGTGAAAAATGAACCACATCATTTCATGTACATGATAGTTCGTATGTACGAATGAACAAAATTTTAATTTATATAATTGGTGGAAAATAAATAAAATACATAATATTTTACTTTTCTAGAATCATAAATATGTTATAGATGTCATATATTTCTATTACTTCCATCCTTATGACTATCCTTGTAGCGATAATATTAAAAACGAATCGCATCACTTTGTGGAGGTGGTAGTCCACACATATGCACAAGTGATGTAATTGTTTCCTAATTGATGGTAGGGTAAGAAGATAAGTAATGTATTATATTTATAAAATTATAATTATATCTTATATATTACTTTTTCATATCATTTTAACCATCTATATGATCTCTTAATGAAAAAAAACACATCGCTTCGTGGTGGTGGTGGTCCACAATTATGAATGAGTATTGTTTTCATTTCCCATAGGATATAAAAGGAGATGAAAAGATGTTATAGAATAGTTATAATAAAATTTAATTATATGAATTATTCTGATTATAATATTTTATCATTGTAAAATAATATTTTAAGGAGGTAGAAGAAGAAATAAACATGATATAGTCAGTTAATAATTATATTGATTCCTTGGAAAACCTCCATTATCTTACACCTTAATCCTACTTAGGTTGGTCTTTTGGTGAGAAAAAAACCTCTAGGATTTTTTTAGGGATGTTTTTGAGATATTTGGTCATTGATCAGATAATATAGAGTACTCAAAATGTGTGATATATAGAGGAGAGGAGGCTCCCTTTTATAAGTGAAGGGAGTAGAACACTTCTAATTTTTATAAACTTTTTTATATTATAAATGAATTATTCATGTTCAAATGGATTAAAAATATCCAATTTCAAATATAAGGTGATAAGGGTAAAAATACCTCAACTAATATTTTTTAAGATGAAAATTTTTGGCCCTATCCCAAAGTATTTACCTTAATTAATCTGATTTACCCTTTGTCATGGGGACATATTTTTAAAATGGTTACTATTTATAATGGAAAAAATAAAATTGACCTCCTTAATAAATTTTAACCTCATAAATACAAATATTTAATACATTTTTCAAGATATAATTTTTATAATTTCTATAAATTACTTTTAATATAAGGGCACAAAATGTAATGAAATAGGTTTTTTAAAAAATTTCATTTTTATCATAAAAATGAGCTTATACAAAAATAAAAACGTGCCCCTATTCTGATAAAAATGAGATTATACACTTTGAAACTGAATATCAAATAATTTATCATGCCCCTATTCTGATTTTAATCCTTGTATAATTTCATGAGCATAGATTTTGGAAAGTGTGGTTGTCCAATGTGATATTTCATCGATTATATTTTCATCCAAATAAAAAAAGATCACAATGCACGTCCTTTGGATAGTGGGGTATTAGTTTGAGTTCAAGGGTTACCCCAAATAAATAGCATAGGTTTGGTGATCATTTTAGTTTTAATATGAGTATTCAATAAAAAAATAAAAAAATAATAAATTTTCACGTAGAGAAATGAAATGACCTAATGCGTGGCTTTCGGCACTTGGGGATTGTGACTCCATGGTTGTCTGGCCCAGAGTTCATAATTTTATCTCTATTTTTTGTAATTTGAATTTTTTTTATTGAGTTAACTCGAGATGATTCCCGAGTATGTGGGCTTCACTTGGTTCCCTAAGGTATTTGAGCCTGGGAGTCATCGGCAAAGTCTCGCTATAGGGGTTGACTCTTTTGAGTGAAATTTCAATTACCATGGAAAAATTGCAAAAAAAACAAAACAATATATATATATATATATATATATATATATATATATAATACAAAAAAATTGAATACTCATCTTAATATTGAAATGTGATTCCACCTATCATTTCCGTCATTTCCCCCTTGAATAAAGATGAACCCCCATGTCTATTGTGATGCACAACACATCCTCATACTTAATTGATATTGGATGAAATATGGGAATGAATTTGAACAAAGGAATGGCCTTGGGATTGGGATCCACTTGTGAAACTATATTGTACTAAAATATTTTGATGGGTTTCATTATTTTTTGGTATAAGGGTTTTTTGTGATCATTGTGTATTAAAATGTTTTTGGAAAAGGGAAATCAAATTTCATATTTTTGAGATATATTTTTCTTGGGACAAGAAAAACTCAAGTTGGGGGTGTGATTATCCACTAAATGAGGCTAATATTCATTTTTAATATATATAATATTCATTTTCTTGATTATTCATAAACACCATTTTAGTGCATTTTACACTTTGAACATCATTTCACACTATGATTGTAATTCCTTCTTAAAATAAACTATTATGTGGTACATTTTTTAACATCATTAAAAGTACCCAATGATTCATATGACTTTAAGGAATGTAATTATCCATATTTTAATTTAATATTTTGGGAAATTGATCTACACTTCAATATGAACATTTTTAGAGTTATAATTTATAATAGTTTCTACTCATCCTTATGCCCTATAAAAGACATTTGAAAACTTAGGATGAGTAGAAAATTCCAAGTAAAGGATATAAAAAAAGTAAATGAATTAATCCATTTGAAATTCTTGAAAACCCATATGTAATATTTCCTTTTTACATAATAAAAATTTGAGATCAAATTAATAATTTACCGACTCGTGAAAGAAAATTCAAAGAATTTTTTTTTCCAAAAACATCTTTTAATAAATAAGTAAATGAAAAAATCATAATCATGAAATCTTTATCGTGGGAAAAAAATTTCACCTTTAATAAATAATAACATTTACATTAAATCAAAAATAATTGGTTATATTTTGAATTCAAAATATTTCTATGAAAACCTATTAGTACGGATAGAGAAAATATTTTAGAAAATTTGGGCTCATAAATTCATCATGGAAACACCTAAGAGGATAATTCCAACATTCTCATAGGAGTAACTTACATCAATTAACTTCATTAATTCATATGATAAATTAAATCAATCAAAATTCTCTTAGGAGTAAATTACATTAGTAAAATATGTTGCTTTAAATAATGAAATAGTGGGATTTAACAACCCAACCATTCATATAATGAACATAGTCCCATAAGGGTTTGGGTTTACTCCCCATTACCACATTCTTGAATAATACCCAGGTGTCATGTTTTAAAATAAAAACATTTAATAACATGATTTTTCACCATAAAAACCATAAAATTGGAATTTCATCCCATAAATAAAACCATTTTCAGTTATATCATAAAAATGTGGATAAATATATTTTTATTTTGAAAACACTTAAAAAATAAAAATTACCAGAATAGTGGGATAAGTATCTGAAGGATCTTGATGCTTCATGGAAGCATGAAAAATGAAACTTTAGAAACTTTGGGTCCTAATTTATATCAAAACATAAAATCCAGTATACCCCATCCCATATTAATCCATGTATCATATGAAAACTAATTAAACCTAAAGAATAAAAATGGAAAAATTAAATCGAAATTGTACCTCATCTGATTTCAATTAGAAACATGTTTCGCTCTTTATTCATCCATCATCGCTCAATGGAATTGAACATCGAACCATCTAGATAATAACAATTTATTCCAAAATATTTATCAATCATAGACCTATGAAATCTCGGTTCCAGCATGGAGAATCAGAGGTTCTTTAACATTTTTACTATCACAGAAGATCAAACAAAGGATCCTTGAACTTGGATTGAGTGATATATGATCTTCCCCTCACTTTATCCCTCTAATACATGATAGAGAGGGGTATATGAGATAAAATTCAAGAAAATACTTCTCTAAATGATTTTACTTCTTAAAAATTATTAAATAATTATGTAATAACTTACATAAATTACATTTAGGTCCTTATGGAAGTTAAATCTTCAAATATACCAAAAAACAACATAAAAAACACTTAAAACTTTTTGTAAATGTCAAGGATATTTTATTACATGATTGTAACATCTAAATTATGTTACATGATAAAATATGAGTCATTAACTCAACCTTACTCTCCCATAAATATTAAAGGAACCTTGAATATTTAATATTCATTCAAAAAATATTTTTTCGTTATGGTCACTAAAGAAAATTTGAATATAATAAATAAATAAATTTAATG
The DNA here is from genome assembly GCA_963277665.1 of Viscum album. Taxonomy (NCBI): domain Eukaryota; kingdom Viridiplantae; phylum Streptophyta; class Magnoliopsida; order Santalales; family Viscaceae; genus Viscum; species Viscum album. Next base: position 2,066,568,739 of record OY728126.1, on the reverse strand, counting down.
GTTATTATTCTAAACTTTAATAATATTGAATTTATTTATTTCAGTTGAGATAGAATAAAAATTGACATTACCCAACCACTTCTGCAGGGCCCATCATGTCCTAAACCCCGATTCAATAGGATTGTTCATGATTCTAAATATTCTTCTCATGTGACCCTCTAGTTCCTTATCTCAATAACCATGAATGATACTCATAGACCAAGAGTTGATTATATTAATCTGTCAATACCCCTAAGGATATAAGGTTTAGTTATAGAAATTACAACCTCCAATTAACACACATCGTGTAATATAATATCATTATATCATTATATATTATAAATTAATATCCACACTTCAGGTCATTATCCTTTATTTATTTATTTATATGTGACATTAATAGATAAAATTACCTTTAATCACCATGTATAATGATTTAATAAAGTCACTTATATCCGAGTCAACTAGGCTCAAGACATATCTTCCTTTCAGAAGTGAAAATTTATATCTTGATAATTCAATCAATCTCATACCATAAATTAAGCACCAAACACAAGTTACCTCATCATGACAAAAAATCTATGGTTTTCATCTTTCATCAAAGTACAAAATAAAATTACACACACTGTTAATGATCTAAAGTAGAGCGATTTATACATGTGTTCCAAGATAAGAACTACCAATGAAACCCAAAACATGTTGTGTTCCTATTGGTGGGTTAGTCCTTATTATCTTCTCTACTTAATATCACCAGTACTAACTTTATGAGAAAACGTATCAATGTTTATGAGCTTCCATTACCTGATATTTAGATATCATCTATGTCCAGTCAGTATAATGTATATGGACCATAATATATTTGTTTAAAATTAACTTCTTAGTATCTCAGGGTTCCCATTATATCTAGGAACTATTATAACCTTTTGATATGATAAATAATCTAAGGACATTACCATGTAAATAGTGGGAAAAAATTGTTGATGCTATTATGGTAAGTATTCATTATTCATAAATATTAGTACAAATGATTTAGTAATCAAAAAATAATTTTCAAATTGGGTTTAGGGAACCCATATTTACAACACTCCCACTTACAGTAGAGCCAACTTGCTAACAATCAACTTGCTAGATCTCACATGATAATACAATTGTTCTACTGAGTTATGTCTTTAGTCATTAGACTTAGCACATTTTATGACATGGATACTATATAATGTATAACTTCACCTCCTTGAGTAAATATTACCAACATATGATATCCCTAAGTATAACTTTTTTTACTCCATAATAATCTTAAAAACTTGGTTAGTATCTTTGGTACAATTCCAATATTGATAACAAATTGTTCCATATTTTATTCTTCTTTGGCTACATTAAAAATCACTACATGATCTTTATTATAGATATGGATACCACAATCTTGAATTATATTTCTCACTAACTTAGAATAACTATGATATTAGATCATATTGATCCATAGAAAAAAAAATTTGTCCCATTATAACTAATTTACCTTCCTCTGAAAGTACTAAGTACATATCCTTTATACTTTCTCAAGTAAAATTGGATATTTATGACTTATTTCTATATAGTTATCCTAAATTTAATAGATATTTTCCTACCATAATGTATATGTTGGAAATATATAGTACATATAATGGAATATGTGATCCATCCATCATAAATGAGTATAGAATTAAACTCATCATTTTAATCTCCTCCTATGTATCATAAATGGATTCTTGGAGGGATTTATTCCATGTGGAATTGGAAAAAAATCTCTCTCAAATTATTTCATTACATTGTTTGTATATGTATATTAACATAGTCCAAGTAACCCATAGATCTACCGTAGTTAATCTTGTTCCCTAAAAATTAGGTTTCTACTTTAATTTAATCTTTAGATAGTTACTTTCAACACCTCCTTAACTAACCATAACACTAATAACAGTTTTCCATATAAAATCAACATATTTTACTTAGAAACTGTGGTTCTCCCACTAACCTCTTGTAAACACCTAGAATTATTTAATTCTAAATAATAGTCTATGAAAAAAATTATTTCATTAATCTATAAATGGATATATATAAATTTCATTCCATATTATTGTTTTATAGTGTTATTAAGCCTTTCTAGTTGTGTCGTATAGACACATTCTAAGAAAGGTGGTCTTGACATCCAATTCCCAATATAATGATCATAAAAAGTAACTAAGATAAGTAAAATTATAATGTATTTAAGAATAATAACTTGGTAACCCAATTGAGTCATATTGGTACCATGCTTATACTGCCCATATATTGTTTATGTTGAATACCCACCAATGGATTTATATCAATTGGAGAAACTACCAAAATACCGACTCGATTTTGGTACATGATATCCATTTCCTAAATTTATAGCCTATTTCCATTTAATAATTCCTTATAGGATTATTAATATATCACCCACCATTGTTAATATTAAACCATCTCTCTTGGTTTTATTTATCTTACATAGTATGTGTATCTGGGACATTCCTTTTCTATGAGCTCTTGTGGAACTTCTTCATAACTACTTGTGCATCTCTAACCTTGACTTAACCCAATTCAATATTACTCTCACTACCTCAAATAGATATTTTCAACCTTTTATAGAAATATAGTCTATCACTTCACTATATCTTTTCTATCTTATGGATTTTTGTAATATCCTAATAAAGCTTTTAGGATAAACTATCAAGATGTGTTATGTGTTTTTATTGATACAAGTTTGTCTGCTAATTTAGCTTGATAAACTATCTATATCTAAACACATTTATTAGAGACATAATGTATCTCCTTCATATTATAACTCATATGATATCCATTTTTCATTATATTTGGTATATGTTTGAGGGTTAACACCACTACTTGAGAATAATGTCTTGAAAAGATTAAGGAATACTTTTTAAGACATCAAATACATGACTTTAGTCTTCCTTTTACTAACATCATGACTCTGATGTGTATAAGTAAATGTAAATTTATGAATTTGAAAACCCCATGTAGATGGCTAATGGTTATTCTTATTCTCTTTTCAATATATAAGAAGGAATAAAAAGTCAATGAATGATGAATTCCTCTATAATTAGTGATTAATCATAGAAAGAACAAGATGGAAAGAGATTGATAAATATTCAGGAAGGATTATGGTGATGATTCCTAGAGAATTGTTATGGACCCATTGGTTGACATTTAGTAAGAAAATTCCCCATGATTTGTGATGTTTCCCAGAGAATTCTTATGGGTTCATCTAATGTAATTCTATTTCATTCTTCTACAATTCTCCTTATAAATTTGCTGATTGGGGAATTGTTCCAATTTCCAAAACTATGTGCAAGAGTTGTTTAAATATTTCACATCGTTACAGAATTTGAAGAAAGAAGTTAAGACCATGAAATATGAACATTATTTCATGAGGTGTTTCTAATTGGATTAAGACCATGCGAGTATTAATTTTCATAAGAAAAAGATTTTGAAAATAAAAATTGAAGATCATGCAAAACATAAATTTTCATGAAGAGAAAAAGGGGATTTATAATTTCCATGCAAAATATATATTCCATGAAAATTATATATATAATTTTCATGCAGATTATTTGAAGAATATATTTTAGGTTCTTAGATCATGGTGTTTATATTCCACTTTGCATCTTGTTAAGTATTTATTGTAGGATTACTCAAAAAATATGCCCAAATGATGATCCAACTGAGGAACTCAAGTTAAAACACTACTGAGTAGAGCACTAGAGTAACCCCATCCATCCATAGTAATGGAAAATTGGTGAGAGAAGTAGGTCTGGGACAATGTATAAACCTCATAGAGGATAGATCGCATGGATCACATGTGATTAGAGGTCATGCCACCATGTGAGATAGCAAATAGGCAGGGAGAGATGAAAATAGGTAGTTTCAAAGGGGTTTAGGATTCTTGAACCACTAGCCACATACTTCAATTGATATAATGAAGAAAAGAACAAGCAAGGAACTGATGTTGGATGGGTATGATACGTACACTATTTATCTATCTTAAAAATATGGATATTTCTTACACTGTTGGATCTAGGAGATCTCATCCATCTCATCTCCCATTCCATTTTTATTCAAATGAATCTGCACAAATATTTTAAATACACCATTATCTTCTTCCTTCATTTTGAATTCAGTCTCATTGACATTGTTGTTTCAACACTGCATGATACAATCATCATCAGGCTATATCTAATGATCAAATCATGTGAACGAGACTGCTGTAACTAAACTAAATCCATGCATGCAATCTCCATTTTTCATACATGAGAATAAACTTAGAGAACAATCATCAGTTGACTAAAAACCTTATTGTATGAGGCACTTAGTTATCTGATCTCCATTAATGAAGTGTGCGCTTCAAAGATGAGGATCATGTGATCCTCATCGCATGCACATGAGGTACCCATCTAGAAGGACGATCATGAAGCTAAGACACCGTTATTTTCATCATCACGTGAATATACAAATAGTCATAGATCTTCATGAATTTAAATGGTCATGACTCAATAGTATTTGTGATAATTTGAATAGGTCGTGGATACAGAATGAAAACTAGATCTGAGGAAGTGAAATTTAGTCATCATTTCCTATAAAAGTAGAGCTATCAAGGATGAGAAGGTTGTTTCCATTTATCATTTGTGACAGGCTATCATTTCAGAAAAAACAGAGCACCGCTGAACAAACTATTTTACAAAGTGGAATCCCTCCTTACAATATTCTTATCTGAAGGAGAAGAGAAGATCCCATGGGATTTCTACAAGTGAAAAATCACACTTTAAGGATCTTCATGAAGAATAAAGTTAGTCTAAGTAATAGGGATAGTAAAATAATGCATCTCCCTATCTTTTGAGATTATCTAAGATCCACAAAGTCTTCCCGGTTAATGTGATTTGTTTGAGATCTATGAGATATTGTCACCCATACTATATTTTGTGAAGGATCAGTCCATTTTTATGCAATAATTACACAATGAGGTAATTTGGTTCATACACACAATTGTTTGAGGGATCTATTTTGAGACAATGATATAGTGTAAACTTACAATGATCCTCATGAATAGAAGTTTTCTCGCATAAGTAGTTAACACCAATTTGGGTTAGCATGCAAGAAGAAAATTCAAATTGTTTTCTTCCCATGCACTTGGTGTGCTTGAGGAGGTTCTTATGAAATATAGGTAGTTCATGAACTGAGAATAATAATTTTTTGTGTATTTACACTGAACCTTGTGTAAAGGATATGGTACACATGCATACCACACATGCATTGAACCAAAAATAAATAAGTAAATAGTGTGTTTGAACTGTGTGTGTGAGAAAAGAAAGGAAGAAATCAGTGGAAAAAGCATGCATTCATTCATGTATAATCATTCACACCTAATGAAATATTTGTATACCCAAAATAATTCTCTTTTAGATTCGAGGAAATTAATGCATGAAGTTTACTTAAACTGTGTTGATAATTAAAGAAGAAGTAGTATGAGAATGTGAAACTTCTATCTTGCATAAAATATTGAGGAACATTGTGTTCACCTCTTGTACACATTAAGTAGGTTTGGGTCTTCATTCATAATGGATTATTTATTGGATCATTTGATATAGTGAGGAAGAAGAAAACTTTCATTGTCTTGAAATATTCATTAGATTATCATTACGAAAGATAGAAAGTTTTTGTGGAAGTATCATCTCCCACTTATTAAAGACAATAAGGTCGATGTGCATATTATCTTATTGATTAATTTGTAGTCAAAGACCTTAATTAGAAGAACAATATTATCATGTTGATAAAAATTCATCTAATAAAGTTTAGATATCTTTTTGAGTGTATTTATTGAATATCATTAAATAACTAGTGGTGCCGGTATAAACAATGAGATTTAATAGTAGTGAAATTAGTATAAAGAACACCACTAACTCAATAATATTTTTTACATCTTGCCTAAAAATTGTACACCAAATCTAAGAATTTTTTATCACTACAAATTATAGTGATAAAATAATCCATGAAACAACCATAGGTTGATTATGGTAAGGAGTAGGTCTTTGTACCAAACCATGTAAAAATCCTTGTGTTACTGCCTCTTTTATTATTTTCATTGCATGTGTATGTGATTATTAGTAGTAAAAAATAGATCCATTCCTATTAAATAGGGTAGAGGTTCAGGATTAGAGGGGTTAATCGAAAGAAAGTAAAATTCAGTAAAAATATGGGTACATTGATTCACCCCCACTTCCCTCTCAGTGTCCCTACACAACCCATCAAGGTTCTACATGTGGTATCAGATCATAGATTAACCTCTAATTGGATCAGTGTTTTTTCCCCATTTCTATTTACACGGTTTATATGAAGTTCGGATTGGAAGTTGATTCTAATGCACCTCAAGTAGAAAATTTAATCTCCACACCTGTCAATGATAACATGAAGGTTTATTCCAAGACTCTGAATAATAGTAAGAAGAGGGAAGGAAATATATTGAAAAAAATATCAAAGAAAGAATATAAGGATCAATGTTATTTTATCAAATCTGATGATAATGATTCTTATGAAGAAACTAGTTCAAGTTGTGGATAGTATGAGAAATTTTAATCTATCAAAATTGTTGAAGGATTCTACTCTCAATTTGAATGATATATGAAGAATATTCAAGGAGAAGTGATTTAATATATAATTTTCTCATTCAAGGATATTTTTGATGAAATAGAACATATTGAAGGAGTAATCAATAAATATGATGATGCACTTGAGAATAAATTCAAAAGGTTCAATATTATCCAAATCCTCATTGAAGAAAATGAAGAATCTATGGCACTTTTCAATAAAAATATTTCAATAATTGAAGAATAATTGCAATGGAATTCTTGTGAAATCACTGTGAGTAAACACGTTTTTGGAGAAGTAATTCATGCACTTGAAACATTGTTCAAGGTTTCCATGAATTTCAGAGATGCTCAACTTGAAGACAAAACATGTAAAGTCAAAGATAATGACATGTTAGTGGAATAAAATACCAAGTTACATGGAGAATATATGAAAAATATTCAGGATCTATAAGACTCACATAAATCTACAATCTATTTCAAGAAATATCATTTGGATGCTAAAGCTATAAAAATCAAATACGTTGATAGATCTATGTATGATAGTAGAAGAATTTATTAAGAAAATATCAAATTAATTAAAAGTGATTAGGAATTTAAGTGGACATCAGTTGTAAATGATAAGTTTTCCTTCAACATTAAGTGACTTAAACTTGATCTTGAATTGTAAAATTTAAATGAGACACATGATAGAACTTTCCAAGTTCCTGATAAGATGAATTATACCACCCAAAAAAATGAAGAGATCCAAGCTCCAAAAAGGGATTTTTCTACACAAACTTTATATAAGACTCATTTTCCTGATGATACTCATATTGGTAAAAAGAATAACTCAAAATAATCTCTTTATCTACCTTCTACAAACTCATTAAATAAGGTAACTCATAACCCTGTTAATTGAGTTTCTACTAATACAGTCTCATCTTCTAGTGCAGGATCAAATATAATATCTAGGAATATGTGGGTTAATAAAATTTCTAATAAATCCACCAAAAAACTAAGGGTGGTTACTGTGGAGATCTAGAAAAATTACTCTCAAAATGATTCTTCAAAGAATTAAAGACAAAACTAGAAACATCATTGTACTAAATATATCCAGACTTGTACAAAAAGAAGAAGAAAGAGATTTTTTGGTTATTGTTGGAGCTACTAGAAATTATTCCATTATTCCATTTATTATTGGATTAATGTGTCAGCATATGGAAATTACAGAAGTCCTATATTCAGGGAGAGTAGGTGTGAATAAATGAAGAAACTTGCAGAACTGAATCACAATACATAGATAAATGATAATCTATCTATCAAGAACATATTAATTTATCGTTAATACTTCTATGATTATTACAACATAAGTGGTCACAATTATGATGAGTGATGGTATATTAAAACAATTCACTATTCATATGTTGATGATAAAAAAATACCACAACTAATGTAGAAGAAAAAAATAAAAGTTTAAAAGTCTTCCTTGGTGAATAATAAGAAGAAGTAAGTCAAGAAAAATATGAAGAAATCTACTCCCAAGAAGGATGATAAGTTTGAATAAAATGATTCTTTGCCAACCAATAAAATATGATTCTACTATGGAAACATAGGCCATGCAATGGACCACAAAAAACAGGCCATAGAAATGAATGGATGAAAGTTTTAATTAAGAAAAGAATCAATCGAGGATAGAAACTCAAAGATAGGGTTGATTAAAGGCATTCTTGAACAATATTTTGATAAGTTTATTAAGAAAGAAAACTCAAAAGAATTAAATAATTCATATGGAAACTCCAAGATAAAATTTTTTAAGAAGTAATTCTTAATTATCTTCCCTGATAAATTGCAAGTTCCTATAGAAATACAAAAATTTGAGGATAAATCACTAGCTAGAGAAATGGAAGAAAGAAAAACCGATTATTCCACATGAAGAAAAATTTGAGTTTCATGATAGGTTTTCAAAACATGAAAACTTAAGTGTCTCAAAAAAATTGTGGTAGGTGTAAGAAATATGGACATAAGGAAAATAACTATATAACTTTTACACCACTCAGAGGGGGATGTTGAAAATATAAAAACAAGAACCAGTGGAAGTTACTTCACTACTGGAATAAGTGAGGATAAGAAATAAATGCTAGATGATGGTTAATGGAAGAAAATAATCCATACTATCTAAGAAATATAAAAATTTAAAATATGAAGGAGACACATGAATGAAGAGTTTCAAACACTTTAGAGCTACAAGGAAATGAGTATTTGGGTTAAGAAGAAATTATCATCCTTTTTTCATCAATAATAAGATCACAAGTGTTCCATATTATTATCTTATTCTTGTGTAGTATTTTTGTAAAAATTGTATGGAATTGAATGTGGAGTTAATTATTAACATGAGAAATTAGTGAAAAAATTGGAAGACAATAAGTTGGAATGATTATTAAAGATCTGATACAAACTTATTTCATTCGACAATGGTGGATTATCAACATGAATATCTTGAAGAATATATGTTGAAATTTTTTGTTAGGTAAAATTGAAGGGTGTGCACCCCTTTAGGGGGGGAATATAAATACACATTCCTATCAATACTTGTTTCATGAACATCAAGAAGATCTAGTGATCTTTACAGAAGCTAAAAATGGAGGTAACCCAATTACACTTTTTTCCTTTATCTTGATTATAAAAAATATGTGGATCAAGGGGGAGTGTTGGTTGATGATTAAGATTATAGAAATGGGGAATAAAATATTCTTCCACTGTAAATCTATTATGTGTTTATTGAAGCATATAATATAGTATATTACTTGATGAATATATTTTATATATCCCCCTCTTTGAGGAATAAATGTGTTATGACAATGATATCACATGCATTGTTGTTAATAAGAAACTTAAATTCCTTGGTTGTATCTCTATTGTTTTCTACATAGGGTTATCCCATGTAGACATAGAGTAGACCAACTAAAGGATATTTTCCAAGTGAACCATATGGTATCATCCTTCATTCATGAAAAAGAAAAGTTATGTATAAATTTCCTAAAGGGAAGAAGAAAACCCCTACATTAATCCTTTACATTTATTGTCAATAATGGGGAGAAGGGACATTGACTTTAAGGAAATGTTATTGAAAACAAAGTGAAAGGTGGATATTGGTTGATGAGTGTGGTTTTATTTTTTTTCAACATATAATAAGGAATAAGAATTCAATGTATGATGAATTCATATAGGATTAGTGATTAATCATGGAGAGATAAATATGGAAAGAGTTTGATAAATATTCAAGAAGGATGATGGTGATGATTCTTGGAGAATTTTTATGGACTCATTGGTTGAAATTTCGTAAGATAATTCTCCATGACTGGTGATGATTCCTGGAGATTTTTTATAGATTCATCTAATGGAATTATATGTATCACTTGGAAAATTCTCCATATAAATCAAAATATTGTTGAACTCTTCCTATTTATAAATCTATGTGAATTTTTTTGGAGATCTCACATCATTACAATATTTGAAGAAAAAAGTGAAGACCATGAAATATGAACACTATTGCATGAGCGGTTTCTAATTGGATCAAGACCTTGCAAGTATTAATTTTCATAAGAATTTTTTTTTGAAAAGAAATATTTAATGATAATTCAAAAAATCAATTTTCATGAAGAGAAGAAGGGGATTTATTATTACCATGAAAAATATATATTCCATGAAAAGTAAGCCTCGGGAAAGGAACTGTAGTGGTAGGGGGTTTAGGGAATGGGGAGGTGGTCGTGGGGTCGAGTCACTAGGCCAATTTTATTTCCTTCCATGCGTTGTAAATTAAAAAAAATTATATATTCCATGAAAATTATATATATATATATATATATATATATCTGTTTTATGGAGAATATTAAAAGAATTGATTTTAAATTCTTGGCTCGAGGTGTTTATTTTCTACTTAGCATCTTGCTAAGTATTGTTTATAGGCTTACTTAAAAAATGTGGAAAAATGTTAAGCCAACTAAGGGACTCCTGTGAAACCAATACTGAGGTGGGAACTAGAGTCAAACCCATCCATCCAAATCAATGGAAAAGGGAAAAGAGATGTAGGCATGGACCTATGTATAAGTCCTGCAAAGCAGAGCTCACTTAGAGTACATGTGAGAAGAGGTTTCACCACAATGAAGGGTGGCACAGAGGGAGGGAGATATAGAATGGGGTAGTACTGGAGGGTTTTGGGGTTTTTAAAATTCTAGTCACACACTGTGATTGATATTCTGAATCAAAGAACTTGTGAGGAACCGTTTTGGGGTGCTCATGGTGTGGGCACTATTCATCCATCTTAAAAAGACGAACATTTATTACATCATTGGATCTGGGAGATCTCAACCATCTAAACTACCATTCCATTTTTATTCAAATTTATCCACGTATATTTTTAAATATTAGATCATATTATTCCTCTATTCATTTAATCTCTCCATCATTCCTGGTTTCACAACGCATGATACACCCGTCATCAGACCATCTCTAGTGGTCAACTCATGTGAATGAGACTATTGGAACTGAACTAAATCCATTCATGAAATATCCATATTGAATAAATGATAATAAACTTAAATAATGATCATTGTATGACTAAAAATGTAGTTGTATGAGTCACTCAGTTATCTAATATCCATTGATGCATTAGGAGTTTCAAATATGAGGAGCATGTGATCCTAATCACATGCATGTGAGGAGTGTTAGAGTCAGTGCCTAAGAAACCAACTTCTTTTTACTTTATGATATACTTGTATTCATTGGATGAATATTAATAAATTTCTTATCACATCAGGATTGTTCTTCCACATGACATATAATGTGAAAATGTCCTAAGAATTGTTGTCTCATTAAAAGGTCATAGCAGATCCATATTATGATGAGAACCCGGAAGTTCCATGATAGTATTCCGGAATATATGTTCTATGGCTGTATGATATCATTTGAAGGGACACAAATGATACAATATATCAGGGGTGGGGACTCATGAAACTTTGAGTTTCCTTCTCATGGTGTGCACCCTTGGTAATATCCATGAGGATATTATGAGAACAAGACCTACCAGTAGAAAATCCACATTCATAGGTGTCATTAGATGTTCCTATATGAGGACATGTGTATTGGTCCTTAGACTTTAAGATTATTATTAATGGGGATTGTGACTTGTGCACTTAGATATATTGACGAAAATTGTGATGAGAGATGCATGCGGCGAGGTAGGATTTGTTGGGTGCATCATGAGTAATACTGCATTAATGAATAATGAAAGAAAGGATTTGTCACTTCTATGGGAGTAGATATCTCATGCTCTTTGATGGAAATTATATAGCCTAAATAAATTCATGGACTTGGTGTTCTCTAGACAAGTTCAATTCCAGGAGGTCAAAGAATGACAAATCGACCACATGGGTCGATGGCACTTTCATGCAACCCACTTGATTGAAGATATTATGATAAATGGGTTATATTAAATGGTAATAATTCATATGTGGTGACATTTTATTGCAACATAAAATTCATTCTCTTGGGTGGCTTGACCCATTGATATATAGTAATCTTGGACTTTAGGCAAGCCCACCTAATGCCAACGAAAAAGAGGCCTAGAGGGTCACACACTAAGAGTAGCTAGTATCTCAGTTAAATAATTTATTTATTTAACAAGTTGAATAAATATAATTCTTAGTTGTGGTTTAATAATTATTCAAGTATTCCTGGTCGAACTTATTTCATTGCTAGTTATTCGAGAGAATATATTTTGGACGTAATATTTATTTATTGGAGAATAATTAATTTATATTTATTTAATAAAAAATAGTAATTATTCAAGTCCTGGTAAATATTGAGGAGAATTGGTGGAACAAGTTATGGGTTTGGTGAGAAATAATATTAAATATTATTTGGTTAAATAATACTTAAATATTACATGAAATTTAAGCACATGTCATGGAAATAATAGCATTTCTATTATTATTTGACATGGGGTTTCACATGGAATAATAAATTAAGTAATGGAACCTATGATAATTATTTATTATTACCTGGTTAATTAAATTCCCCCTTATGTTATTATTCTCTAAATTAGAAAAACATTCATTCAACCAGTTAACCAATCATTGTGTGCAGAACATCCTTAGAGAAAATCTCTTGATCTTAGATAACTCTTCCCTCTCCAAGAACGCTCTCAAGAACGGGAGATATCCTCCTCCACCGGATCAAGGAGAATGCTTTAAAAGTGATTCTCAAGGTGATTGAAGGCATACATCGCACGTGCAAGGATCATCCATGCTAGCACCTGAAGATTCCTTAAGTGATGTCTGGAGATACGTGGAGGACATGTGGATCACCACTAGAGGATTTCTATACTTGGATTCTACATCGTAACAAAGTCGCACCTCAAACTTGTGGTCAGACGCATTAATGAAGAAAGAATCACCTTGGAGGTAATTCTATAATTTAATTAAATTAATTATATACAAAATATTTCAATCCTCTCATCTCAGTTTTGGGTTCTCTCATTTTCATTTTATCTTTGATTCAATTCTGTTGATACTAGATTTCATCATCATATTGATCCCAGATTAATCATTGATTATGATAATTTGAAAAGTGGAGCACATGTCCATCTTTCACTTCTACTATGCCCAGAAACTAAGAGTGGTATCCGAGATATATTATATTTTCATTTATAATTAATTAAATAATTATTTGATAATTTACGCTTTAATAATTTAGTTTTTCAATTCATGTTTAATCATTCTTGTAATCTGAATTTCGAGATCTATCCCTCCCTTATCATTTCTCACAGATCTAACATAAATGAATAATTTTATGATTAAAATTAAATAAATAATCTCGTTAAGAAGTGACGATGGTTCTATCCAGATAACACAAGAATACAGGTCGTGTTGTCAGACCAATATGTCGTGTATTTGTGTTCAATACATCAGGAGTAATTCAGAAATTACTCAAGCTGTGTTCATTAATGATATGAATTGTAGTTAATTATTACATTGTTTGTTCACCAAGACAGACTGGCACATGGTCATCCATACTACACACTGTGTGGCCCACTGGACATGGTGTGTAGTCCATTTAGGTCAGGGTCAAGTCGTGTATCCCATACATGGCTTGCCCAGCATGTGACTTTGTAATAAATAGTCTACATGTAATATGGATTACTACACATGTCGTGCACTCCAAATATTTCTGAATTACACCTCACACATTATTTTCCCATGCGTGTACTTCATATGGATGGTGAGGAGGGTGCATGTTGTGTAGTCAGATCTACACATCGTGTACTTCTTCCATATTACGCGGATTTAAAAATTTATTATTATATTATTTAACCCCTGGTACATGTACCTTCGTGTGGGATAAAGCCGGGACACAACATGTGATAGGTGTTTGATATATATATGTGTGTGTGTGTGTGTGTGTTTAATTAACATCTGTGTAATGTTCAAAGATCTTCACAACATGTATGAGTTATATTACAATTACCATTTTGCATACATGATACATGACACAAATAATAAAGTGTATACAAGTATAAATATGTAAGAACCTAGTTCTTAATCTTGAGGTACGAGTTTCTTCTTTTCTCGTTTCCCATAAATGTTTTTGATAAAATAGGGAAAGTGGGAAAATCCTAAATTTTGGGACTGCACGCAGTGTACTTTTCCACATGTCGTGTACTTTGGCCGTGTGGGATGAGTACACAGGGTGTGTAGCCATGCTGACAATGAAGGGTGTAAAAACCAACTACACGCCGTGTAGTGGGTATGTACACGCTGTGTAGTCAGTCGGCAGGCAAATAGTAAGGCGGTGGAAGCAGCCGCCAGCCGAGCGACAGTACACGCCTTGTATTCATGAAGACAAGTCATGTACTCATGTCGACGGATGAACAATGCGGCGGTGGGAAAGGTAACCGCCAGAGGAACTATTAAATGAGGAAAGTACATGCCTTATAGTCAATAGTACACGCTGTGTAGTTTTTTTTTCTCCTAAAATGGGCAGTAGCCAACCTTGTTCACAGAATTGTCCTAGAACTAGAGGAAGGCTTGGGAGAGACAGTCGGATCTTTGGAGATCACCCAAGTGAGCACCGGGAATCCGATTCCGCCCCCATCGATCTCGTTGGAACCGTACGGGTAATCCTTTCCTTCTCCTTAAGCCGTTCTTGACAATTCTTCCTCTAAGGGAAGTTATTTGTGTTTGAACGGAAATTATTCTACCCCATATCCACGTCACCTTTGGCTTTTATGGAAGTGACGTTCGCGTATATCGTTTAGGGTAATTTAAGGTATGTGGCTTTGTGTTTAAATTCCAACTGTTGTGCATTTTTTTGTACCATTGTGCCACAAACCCATGTTGGGGTGTCGTGTGGATGAGGCCTTGGCTGTTTTGAATACCTATAATTGTAAAGGTAATTAAATGTGATAATAAACTGCTGTTTGGGATCGCTTCTTGGATCCAAGACCACCCCTAGGGTGCATTCCTCTGTTTAGCCATTTGACCAGGATACCCAAGGGTATTCCATGTTTACTTTATGCATTACTTTTGCCTTGAGAGAAATTGTAAGCAATTGCATGTTTATATGTTGGGCATGGCCCGGTTACTTATTTAGCTTGAGGGTGTGGATATAAGTATCTATATATTATATATCCTGAGGGCATGAATATATATATATATATATATATATATATATATATTATAGCCTGAGGGTGTGGATATTATATAGCCTGAGGGTGTGGACTGAGGGCGAGATATTATATAGCCTGAGGGAGATGCCTGAGGGTGAGATATTATATAGCCTCAGGGTGAGGCCTGAGGGCGAGATATTATATAGCCTGAAGGCGTGGATATTATAAAGCCTGAGGGCATGGTTTTATGATATTAGCCTAAGGGTGAGATTCTAGTTGGCCTGAGGGCTTGGTTCAGTTGAGCACATAATGTTATTAAATTAAATGGTTAAATGAATAATAAAATGGAAATATAACTGGTAAAGTTAGTTAATTTTGAGTACTTCTTAGTTTATTTCATTTTACTACTACACACTATTGTTACATATTTTCACACTGTTGGGAACGGGCCTATGGTGGGTGCCTACTGAGATTTATATCTCACACCCTGTTTGGGTCATGTCTTCAGCCCAACCAGATTACATTTATGAAGGTATGGATAAGGGAAAGGGTCCCTATACAGGAACTTGATTTTTGCTGAGGAGTAGGGGAGCATGGGACTAAGCTTAGGCTTGCGATGCTACTGGCTGTTTTTTTTTTTGCTTTGTTGTACTCTGTATTGTATTGTACTGTATTTCTGTGTAACATGTTCTGGATGGTTTTCTTAGAACTTGAGACTTGTTTCATCATTATTTATATAACTGTTGGTTATCTTTTACTGCAGTTTTTCACTTTAAATATGTATGGTTTATTTCTTCTGCTGTTGTATGCTATTTATTTTATTCCGCTGCACTACACTTTGACAAATGAGGGCATAGTTTCCCCACTATCAGACCTGGGCCCTCACTGCTAGTCAGCAGCCTCTAGTGTTTAAGGAAATGCACTTGAGGTCATGTGACCAACTAGGTTCAGGGCACCCGTGGAGTGGCACCCGGATCCAGAATGTTACAAAATACATGTTGGGTAGTTTTGGATGGGTATTCAGTAGGTTTCTTCCAAGGTATAAGTTAAGTTCAAGGTTATGGATGAGAATCTCATGGAAATTTATAAAATGATTAAGATAAAAAAAATATTGATTAATTAAACATAATGATTAATTGATTCGAGCGTAATTTATCTTAATAAGAATGATTAAATAATTGAATGCTTGTTTTATTAAATGCATAATTCGTTTCATGTATGTGGATGATCATGATATAGACCAGACCTTTTTATGTGATTGGTTCCCTTTTAATTTATTTATTAAATTAAAATTGTTGGCCTACATGCCTTCCCCTCATTAATATGTAGGGACTGGGTGCCCATGGTTTCTTTTATGTAAACCCCATTTTACCCCCACCTGCATGTGAGTTAAAATATTATGTAATGGATGAAGTTCCAAATCTAGTAGTGGCAGTTCAAGTTAGGATCCGAGGAAAACCCAATCCAAGGAGATACAAATATGGATAGGTGGAAATCTATAAACACAAACCATAAGTGTTTCAAGGTGTTTATCTCTTTGGTCAGGGTTAGTTTATCAACTGCTAGATAAACTAACAAATAGTAAAGCTCATGGTCATACCCTTTATTTATTTGGTATAGTTATTGTCTTTTCAATTCAATAGTTTAACTAATGGAAAAGACATCATGTTTTGAAAAAAAAATCCAACAAGCCTGTACCCTAGTGGTACAGGCTCCTGCTGGGCATCCAAAAGACCCAGGATCAAATCCAGGGAGGGACTAATTTCTAGGGGATTGTAACAGCACTGTAGTAGGCTACTGTAGTAGTACTGTAGCAGTGGTGGAACTGTAGCAGTGGTGGACTGTAGCAGTGGAGGAACTATAGTGACGGTGAAACTATAGCGGTGGAGGCACTGTAGCAGGAATTGTAGCGGCGACGGTACCGTAGCAGGTACCGTAACAGCACGGGTACTGTAGCAGTACTATTCACCGAGGGGCTCTTTGGGCCAAAAATATGGGCTTTCAAGCCTTGTATTCAAGCCACTTGGACTTTTTCTTTCGGTCTCTATAATGGGTCTCCCTCTACCCAGTCTAAAGAGTTCTTTTCTTTAAATAATAAAATGAGGCTTCGGCCCCAACCTTTTAAAAAAACATAATTAATAAACTAGAAATCATGCAAGATGGAACTAAAATAAAAATTTATTATGCATAAATATTATCTATAAATGGTTAATCACTTAAGTATATCTCACATAACCTTAACAATCATGTGAAAAGATAATAAGTGGAAATTTACGCATAAAGGATAAAATCCCTCAATTAAATATCAATTCGGTATAACCTTCCATTACTTCAGTTAGAATCGAACCATAGTTAAAAGTTCTTAACCAACACTATTTTGGGTGATTTCAATTATCAAGGAATTCTAATTTGATGTTTTGGGTTGAATTAACTTAGTTTATATCAAGTTTTGAATACCCTAGCATAACTTGGTGTAACTAAGAGGAAAAGGTTGAGGAAATCCAAAATTAAGGATTTTAGGATTGGGGAGTCCAATCAACAGATCAAAGAGCTACGAGTTAATGTAGTTAGAATTTGGAATGCCCAACTAAAACCTTTAAAGTTTCTTGAACAACCCTATTTGGGGTTAGGTGAAGGGAAATATGGATCCTTTACACTAGAATTTCCAAGAAATATGATATTCTGAAGCCAATGGTGAGGTACATTAGGTCTCAACAAAATAGTGTGAGACTAATAGATATTAATTTTTTTTATTTTTCTATATTTATCAATATGAAGTACTAAAACTCTATTCAACTTAATTTGTAGAAACAGTAACCAAAATTACATAAAACAAATCATTGAAATCCATACTCGAGAAGGAAACCCTTCTCACTTTCACTAATTTCCAAGAGTGTCAAAGGCACCTTCAGGTTATCCTTTTCCCTGAGAGGAAACTTTATGTGGTGGAAGATCCATTAACATTTGGGACTAGAAATGAAGCGAGTGATGATGAACTCTCTGTGTATGAGAAACTTATGAATAATGATATGAATTTTTAGTGACTCATGATATCATTCATGACTAGTGATCTCTTAAAGTAACATGAGGAAATGGATTCTTATAGTATGATGTCTCACCTTCATGATCTCTAACAATAGAAGGTGAGACGAGAGAGGAATGAGTTCTCCAACGCTTTTTTTCTACTAATCTTTGAGAGTCATTGCAATCTGGACTACATGTAGTCAAGATTATGGGCTATATTGAGTGTATTGACATCTTAGGGATTAAATTCCTAGATGAGTTGCATATATATCTCATACTATCATCACTGCCTAAGACCCTCTCTAGTTTTATTATAAATTATAATATGAGTAATAAAGAGAAGAGTCTATCAAATCTTCTTACCCTGATTCTATAATTTGATAAGGAAATGGACCTGAAAACCCCATAGTACTTATGGTGAATAGGAAGAGGAAGGACAAGGGAAAATGGCATAATATTTATAAAAAATATAAATCCTCCAACAATCGTCCGACCAAGAAGAAGAATATATAGATATAGGGCAAGGAAAAGGAGGCAGTATACTTTACATGTGGCAAGTCAAGCCATCGGAAGAGGAACTGCACCCAAATTCAAGGGGAAGACAAATGTGTGGTCATTATAGAGTGAAATATTTCCATTTCTACACATTGGGTATTAGATACAGATTATGGGGCTCACATCTATATTCAAATGTTGGAACTAAGTAGATTCTGGTAAATTGCCAGAGGAGAGGTGGATCTGTGAGCTGCTAATGGTGCGAGGCTGGCAGCTCTTACCATTGGTGACTACCACCTCACATTGCTGACAAGAATGATTTTGGTTTTACATGGCTATTATTATGTACATATTTTTACCAAGAACATAATTTTTGTATCGAGTTTAGATACAAATGGATTTATTTTCACGTTTGGAAATAAATGATGTTACTTTTATAAGGACAATATATGTTATGGTATGGCGCATTTAAATAATGGTATGTATGTATTAAATTATGAGAGCCAAGTGTTAGAAATTGATAGAGAACCAAGTTCACATGACTCATACAACACCCAGTTGTGGCATCACTACCTTGGTCATGTAAATGATAAGTGTCAAAAAAAGCTCTTTCAAGATGGTTATTTAGACTCTTTTGAGCTAAAATCACTTGATGGATGTCATTCTTGTTTGCATGGTAAAACAACCAAACCACCATTTGGTGGGTAGAGTGAAAGGACCATATAGATTTGAGGATTGGTACACGTAGATGTGGGTGGACCATTTCTAGGATAATATAGAGGTGGATATTCTTACTTCATTACTTTTATCGATGACATGAGTTGATATGGCTATGTCTACTTAAAGTAGTATAAGTCAAAGTTCTTTGAGATATTCAAGGAGTTAATGAATGAAGTAGATAATCATTTTAGCAAGAAGATAAAGAAGCTTTGATCGGATCTAGGTAGATAATAGCTTAACTGAGAGTTCATCAACCTTTTACAGGAGTCTGGGATTCTTTCTCAACTCACTCCACCTTATACACCATAGTGGAATCATGTTACTGAAAGGAGGGATCGTACCTTATTGTAGATGGTAAGGTTAATGATGAGTTATACAGATATTCTATTATCCTTTTGAGGATATGCATTAAAAACTGTGTCATACACATTAAACCAAGTACAAACTAAGGAATCAAATGGGACTCCCTTCAAGATATGGAGTGGAAAGAAACCCACTTTGGCGCATAAACATGCATGGGGATACTATGAATTTGTTAAGGCTTTCTTAGGCAACAAACTAGAACCTCGAGGAAAAAAGTGTATCTTTTTAGGGTATCCCAAGGAAATAAAGGGATACTACCTATACAACCCCTCAGATAAGAAAGTGATTGTATCCAGACAGTAAGTCTTTATTGATAGGGAGCACATCCCCAAAAAGGATAGTGGTAGCAAGATTGACTTCCATGAAGTTGATGCTCAAGATACCCAGGAGTTGGTATAGGAACAAGTTATATAGGTCTCCATGGAAGAGGTAGTTCCTAAAACACAATTACTATGTAGAAGTACAAGATAGGTTAGGGAACTAGAGAGACACAGTTTCCTTGTCACCGAGGAATGTGACTCATTATTATTAGACAATGATGAACTTATCTCCTATAAGAAATCAGTAATGATTGTAGAAGTTGCAAGATGGCTAGAAACTCTGAATTCTAAGATGGATTCCATGTATTAGAACCAAGTCTGGGTTCTAGTCGATGAACCAGTTGATTTAAAGCATGGTGGGTGTAAATGGGTTTTCAAAAATAAATTGGACATGGAAGGTTAATTTAGTACCTATAAATCAAGGATAGTGGAAAAAAGTTTTAAATAGTGTAAAGGAATTGACTATAATGAATCCTTTTCACCTGTTTCCATTTTTAAATCCATAAGAATCATACTTTACATAACATCTTTCCATGACTATGATATTTGGAAGATGGATTTCAAAACAGCATTCATTAATGGGAACCTTCAGGAAGATGTTTATATGAAGCAACTAGAAGGGTTTGTGACACCAGGTGATGCTAAAAGGGTATGGAAGTTGAAGATATCCATTTATGGATTTAATTAAGAATCTAGATCATGGAGAATCTCATTCAATGAAGCCATTAGAGATTTTTGTTTCATTAATAATGACTATGATCCAAGTGTTTATAAGTGGTTTAATAGGAATGTGGCCATTATCCTAGTAGTGTATGATGATGATATATTCTTTATTGGAAACAACATACCATTTTTTCCCACAGTCAAGGACTGGTTGAAAAAGTGCTTCTCCATGAAGGACTTAGGTGAAGCATCCTACATTCTAGGGATCAAGATCACTCGTGGTAGATCCAAGAGGCTTCTTGGACTAAGTCAAATTATTTACATTGACTAGATACTAAAGAGATTTAGTTTGGAACAATCCAAGAGGGTATTGGTTCCAATTTAACATGGTATACATCTTTACAATAAAATGTGTCCCTAGAAACAACATGAGAAATATGGGATGAGTAAGATTCCATATGCTTCAGTGATATGATCTATCATGTATTCCATGTTATGTAGCAGACATGATATTTCCTATGTAACAACCCGAGATTTTATAAGATACATTCTTTTTAATTTCATATCTTCTATTTTACAACACACTAAGATTATCTTGCACTATACGCAACACCGTATTAGCTTGCAGTATACGCAACACTTTTCTTGGCTCTTGTTACACACAATTTCAAGTTCGTTTGATAGAAGTTATTCTACGCAACATTGAGTGTATATATATATATATATTCAATGTATAAATAAAATATGGTTGGATTCTGTTATACGCAACAACAAAGGAGTTGTGCACTACACGCAACCCTGACTTGGCTTGCATTACACGCAATCGTGACCTTCCTCGACACCGTGTGTTGTACGCAATACAGGGTTTTACTAAACAATGATATATTATTATAATATTGTTATGAACTAGCCGTTATGAATAGTTTTAAATAAATTTCGAATTTTATAACATTATTATTCATCTTACACATTTTCTAGAACATGGTATAAGAACAAAATAAAATTTTCGGGTAAAATAAGTATTTTTCAAAAAATGCAGTTTTGCCGCCTTTTGATGGCGCACCCACCTTAAATCTAGTTTTTGACATGTTTATAAGTTCAATTTGACAAAATAAAATTATTCTTTTGAATCAGGATATAAAAATTTACATTAGATAAAGTTTTGATATTTTTCCGATAACTTTCATATTTTAATGAATAGTAAAAACACGCTATATTTTAATTAAAAACAACTTTTTTCATCGTAATATCTTATGTGGTTAAATTATAATATTGAATGGTTTTAAAGTATAAATAGAATATATTTTTACTATTTAATATAATGTATGTCATTAGCATTGATTTTACCTTGAATTCGTAGGTTAAATCAATTCAATCTTTTGCAATGTTTTAAAGAAAAACCCGTTTTCTTTCGAAAACGGGATTAATTTTAATTTAATTTCTGCATATTTTGTGTATTGAATTTGAAAAAATGGATTCCATATTTGGAATCAGTGGGTCCAAATTATGTTAATAAGCTACTTTTTATTTTTGGGCATTGTGAATAGTAACTACGGTAAATTTTATTTACTATAGTTAAAGGTAAATCGGGTAATTAAGGGTAAATATAAGATTATAAAATTACCCTAATACTTGGAAAAATCCTATTGTATGGCTAAAAGTAGACCCATATAACCTAAGGGTCGGATTAGATTCATTTTATGGACTTTTGTCCATGAAAATTATTTAATTATTATTAAAACCAAAGAATGTGACAACATGTCACTTTCTTAAATCTTATAAGTATAATAATTTTAATTTAGTGATAAACTTCATGAAACTTAAAACATGAATATACTACAGAAATATAATACAATTATCTACATCATAGTAATTTATTTAGAATTTTTAGGGATTAAATAATTATCATTTATTATGACACAAAGATGATGCAGTAATTGTCTTATTAGTGAAATATTGACATAATTGATGTTATAAATGACCAAATAAATATAATTTGAGACTTTTTATGACTTACATTAATTTTATAGGTTAATATGACATGGTATTGTTGATATAAGTAACTTTTTTCGAACTTATCATTCTGTTATGAATTTCATAAAAATCATGTACCAAATAGTGTCAAAATTGACATAAATTAGTTTTTAAAACAAATATTATATTATTAATTGTTATTTAATTACTAAAAATATAAGGTTCAGCCAAATGAATTATATAAGGATATATATATTAATAATAAACAACTTGGGGTTCGTTTGGATTTTTATGGTAAGTTTATTAACCATCTAGTGTAAGAAAACAAAAAGACACGGTAAAAGTTAAATTAGTTAACTTAGAGTTAAATCTAATTGATAAGGTTAAAATAATAACCTAAACTTGTCTAAATCCTATTGGATGAGAGGATTTAGACCCATCCCAACTTTATCTTCGAAATATGACCCTTTTGAACCATTATAAACCGAATTTGACCTTAATATAAAATAATATTTTGAGATTTTCCTAAGTGCCCCTCTCCTCCCTTATAAAAGGGAACCTCCTCCCTCTCCTCCTCACAACAATTTGAGAATTCAAGCTCGGCCAACCCCTGAAAAAATATCTTCTCCACTTCCCTAGTATCATCCTAGAGGTCTTGGTCTTCTTCAAAGACCATCCTTAGTTCTTTAAGTGGAGGTTAAGAGAAGGCGCGTCAAAAAGATGTAATATCCATTACCGATCTTTTTCAATTTATTTCTTCTTCAACTTCTTCTTCTTTAGTTGTTTCATGATAAAGTAATAACATCAGTATTTCTTATATACTGATATGTTATTATAAATATGAAACAACTCTAATTAACCTTCTATCCATCCTACGGAAAAAGGAAATCACCGCGCGTGCGTACGTACGGAATACCGTCTCCACGCCGTGGTGTAATCTATTTTCCGCCACCACCTTAATTGGATGGGTATAATGGTGTAATGAGTAACTATATATGATTATTATAAAGTTATATTGATACTGAAATAGTATACATACACTTCAACACAATTTCACGATCATGAGAATGATATCATCGCTCGTGCGTACGTACGGACTACCGTCTCCACGACGCAATGAGATTCATTCTCCACATTAACCATTCATGAATGATTATAAAGTATATATAATGAATAATAATGAAATAAATGACATGTTAAATCTACTGGATTTTTGTATATATATATATATGTATGTCATCTACTTACTTCCATTCAAGACAATAAGGAAAGAAAAACAACGTTCATGCGTACGTACGGACTACCGTCTCCATGAAGGGTGTGTTTCATTTCATTTATCTATCTATTATATATATATATATACTGAATATATATGATATATAAATCATGTTTTATATTCTGGAAGTAAGTAAATCATAATATAAGTAATAATAATGTCAAGAACAACAAGTCCAAACACCTACGATAAATGAAACGATTTTACCCAAAACGCTTCTTTAACATGGAATTTACAAAAGAACAGGTAATATAAAGTCATAATTGAACCATATATGATATAATAAAAATGAATATGATTCTGTAATAAGTTAATGACATTATTTAAATCATTATACAGGAGGTTCGGATATGTACAAAGCATATCAGACATAAGGTAAGGGAAATATCACAATCTCATTTTTATCCGAGATTGTTTATACTTTGAAATTTACTGGGGTGTATTTTATCATCCACATCCATGTTTACTCAATATGTAATATTTATATCTTTTTACAATAGTTTATATCCAATTTTACCCTTCGGTGAGTTTTTAGTAAAAGATATGAAAGGAATCTTTTGTCGTTTTTCGTACGAGGTACTTTTTGACTTTTCCGACAAAAGTACGAGAAGAATGTTTTATTTTAACTTATACGGCATGAATGGAATTTTTAAAACATTATTTCCAAGAATATTCCCTTACAAGTTTTCAAGTTTATTTTTAATCAACTTCTTTTAGTTAGAATTTTATGACATGTTAAGAATGGAAAAGTGTTTTTGAAGTTAAAAGGATATTTTCCTCAAGAATGGAGTTCAAGTGCTTTATCAAAATTATTTTCTATCTAAGATAATATAGGGTTCTGTTTATATCCATATTATTTCATTGATTTGATTATTTTGTGATGGAATTATTTTTATGCAACTCCTTTATCTTATATGAGTTGTTTTATGATGTCACAATGTTTAAGATTCCCATTTTTATTACATGGGTTATGCAATGATGTATGATTTTGTGGCACACATAATAATGGTATCATTATGAGATGGGTGGGACCTGTATCTACCTCTAATGCATTGGGTAAAGATTTTATATCTCGTGAGATAGAAATGGCTGGAACGGTAGGTTATACCGGTTCAGTGAAATAGGACTGAAACGAGGGTGACTTGGTTCAGAAAGGGACTTTGTCCACTAAGATAGTCTTGGAAATGAGTCTTGACTAATAAGAAATGATTCTCTATGATTATTTGTGTATGCCACAAAGTTTCATGTTTTAAGTTATGATTATTGGGATTAAATTTCACTACTATGATTTATCCCATGTTATGAAATTTTTCTCTCTTTTGCAGGTTACGATTTCTAAAAGTTATGTTCTTATGAATATGATGTGATTGATATTTATTTTGTTTACCCTTACTGAGAATTTGAGCTCACCCTTTTATGTTTTCTTTTCCCCAGGATATAAAGAAAGGTTTTAGGTAAAAAAAGGGATATCGTTATGGGAGATGTTGAAGATCTTTCACCACGATTAGAAGATTATATTCCGAGTTTCCAAAGACACTAAACTATTATGGTCCTTGTGTGTGTGTTTTTGTTATGTATTAAGTATTCTGCAAAAGTAATGTAATGTCCATGTACGTTAAGCTTCGGGTCTCTACATCCTATGCATTGATCATGGTAGGTAGATATCACGAAGATCCAAGAGAATAGTGTTGTACTGTTGTCAAGACTATCCTTAAGTATCTGAGAAGAACTAAGGGTATGTTCCTAGTGTATGGAGGAGATGAGCATATTGTCATTAGAGGGTATGTTGATGTTGGTTTTCAGACAAATCATAATGATTTGAAGTTGCAATTAGGACATGCTTTCTATCTCAATGGAGGATTTGTGAGCTGGAAGAGTTCAAAGAATCTAGTTTTTGTTGATTCTATAGTAGATTTCAAATATATAGCAGCTTATGATGCATCCAAGGAATCAATATGGATTCAAAACTTTGTCCAAGAGCTTGAGGTGGTGCCTATAAGTAAATATCACATTATATTATATTGTGATAATACTTAAATGGTGGCTCTTGCAAAAGATCCAAGGTCATGTCAATGGACAAAGCACATACTCCAAAATTATCACCTATTGAGGGATTTCTATCAAAGGGGTGAAGTTACAATGAGAAGAGTGTTCACTTAAGAGAACATGGTGGACCCCTTGACTAAAGACCCACCTCAAAAGAATCATGCATATCATGTGAGAGCTAGAAGACTGAAGGTTGTTAGCTATTGGATATAGTAAAAGTGAGAGTCTATTTGAGTTGGTGCCCTAAAAACAAACTTATTTATACTTTATGATAAACCTGTATTCATTGGTTGAATATTCTTAAACTACTTATCACATCATGATTTTTCTTATATGTGACATAGTATGTGATAATGTCCTAAGAATAGTTGTCACATTAAAAGGTCATAGTAGATCCCTACTATGATGAGAACCAAGAAGTTCTATAATACTATTCTTGAATATATGTTCTATGGCCAGATGATATAATTTGAAGGGACACAAATGATACAGGATATCATGGGTGGGGACACATGAAACTTTGAGGCACCTTCTCATTTTTTACACCCATGGTAATATCTTGGAGGACGTCATGATAACAAGACCCACCAATAAGAAATCCACATTCATAAGTGTCATTGTATGTTCCTATCTGAAGACGTGTGTATTTGTCATTATAATTTAAGATTATTATTAATGGGTATTATGAATCACATACTAAGATATATTGAAAAAAACCATGATGATAGATTTTTGTGGTGAGGTAGGATATGTCGGGTGCATTACAACTAATAATACATTAATGAATAATGTGAGGAAGGATTTTTCACTTATAAAGAAGTAGATATCTCAGTCCCTTTGATGGAAATCATATAGCCTAACTAAATACATGGCCATGGTGTTCTCTAGGAAAGTTCAATTTTAGGAATTCAAAGAATGAGAAATCGATCACATGGTTTGATGTCACTTTCATGTAACCCGCTTGATTGAAAATATCAAAAAAATAGATTATTTTACAAGATAAGTGTTCATATGAGGTGACATGTCATTGTGACATCAACTTCTTTCTCTTGGGTTCCTTAACCCATTGCTAGACAGTAATCTTGGACTTTAGGCAAGCTCGCCTAATTCCAATGAGAAAGGGGCCTAGACAGTCACACACTAAGTGTAGCCAGTATCTTAGTTAAATAATTTATTTATTTAAAAATTTGAATATATATTATTCCCGATTGTGGTTTAATAATTATTCAAGTAGGACAGATCGAATTTATTTCATCTCTAGTTATTATATAGAATATATTTTAGATGGAATATTTATTTATCAGTGAATAATGTAGTTATATTTATTTAATAAATAAATAGTCATTATTCAAGGCCAAGTAAATATTAAGGAGGATTGGCGGACCAAGTTATGGGCCTGGTGAGAAATAATATTAAATATTATTTGGTTAAATAATATTTAAATATAATGTGAAAGTAAAGCACATGTCATGGAAATAATACAATTTATATTATTATTTGACATGGGGTTTCACATGGAATAATAAATTAAGTAACAACACCTATGCTAATTATTTATTATTACCTTCTAAATTAAATTCCCCATTTTGTTATTATTCTCTAAATTAGCCAAGGGGTCATTCGACCTGCTAGACAATCATTATGTGCACTACATCCTTGGAGAAAATATCTTGATCCTAGATAACTCTTTCCATTCTAAGAATAATCTCAAGAATGAGAGATATCCTCCTCTACCGGATCAAGGAGAATGCTTTGGAAGCAATTCTCAATGTGATCGAAGGCCGACATCGCAAGCACAAGGATCTTCCATGATAGCACACAAAGACTCCTTTGGAAGTGTTTGAAGATATGTGGATCATGTGTAGATCACTTTTAGAGGATTCCTATCCTTGGATTTTACATCTCAAAGAGGACACACCTCGGACCCATGGTCAGACGCATCAACAAAGAAAAAATACCCTTGGAGGTAATTCTATAATTTAATTAAATTATTTATTAACAAAATATGTCAGTCCTCTCTTCTTGGTTCCAGGTTCTCTCCATTTTATTTTATCTTTGATTCAATGTTGTGGATACTGACTTTCATTATCATATTTATCCCGGATTAATCATCTATTATGACAATTTTCAAAGTTGGGTACACACCCATCCTGTGCTTCTATTGCGCTCAGAACCAACAAGGAGATCATCACAAATGTGGATCAAGAAGCTAAGAAAACATTATTTTTAGCATCACATGAATATTCAAATAATGTGAGATCTTTGGGAATTTAAATGGTCAGGACTCGGTAGTATTTATGGGTGTTTTAATTGGCCTTGGACGCGGCATAAAAAACATATATAAGGCAGTGAAAGGTAGTCATCCTTTCTTATAAAAGGAGATATTATAGGGATAAGATGGTTTTTTTCATTCCTTATTTATAAGAATCTCTCATTTCCAAATAAATAGAGCACCACAAAACAAACTATTTATCCAATTAGAATCCCTCCTTGTGATATTCTTAAGAAAAGGAGAGGAGAAGGTCCAGTGGGACTTTAAAAAGTGAAAATCACTCTCAAAGGATCTCTTCGAAGGCCAGACTTCTATGATAAAATAGGTACAATACAATAAAATGTCACCTTGTATTTTGAGAAGATCTGATATCTGTAAATCCTCCATAGTTCGTGAATTTTTTTTTGATATCTATGAGACAGTGTCACCCGCACTATATTTGAGAATAATAATTTTTTGTGTATTCACACTGAACCTTGTGTGAAGGACGTGGTACACATACATACCACACATGAATTGAACCTAAACTAAATGAATAAATAGTGTGAGTGAATTGTGTGTAAGAAAATAGAGGAACAAATAAGTGGAAAAAATTCATGAATTCATGCATGATCATGAACATGTGAAGAACACTTGACATACCCAAAATAATTCACTTCTAGATTCTATACAATTCATGCATGAAGTTTACTTAAACTAAGTTGATAATTCAAGAAGAGTCAGTATGATGATGTGCAAGTTATATCTTACATAAAATACTGAATAACTTTGTGTACACCTCTTTTAAACATTAAGTGAGATAGAGTCTTCATTCAGAAGGGAGTATCTACCCATGAATTTTATATAGTGAGGAATAATACAACTTGAAGTGTCTTCAAATATTAATTTGTTTGATAATTTTTAAAGACACTATGTTTAAGTGGAATTGTGATCTTCCAATTATTATAGAGTATAAGGCCAACATGCATATTATCTTGACGATTTAGTAGTAGTAAGATACCTTCAGTAGAATAAAAATATTATCTGGTTGATGAAAAGTAATCTAGTGTAGTAGAGAAATCATGTTGAGTGTGTATATTGAATATCTTTAAATAACTTGTGGTTCCAGTATAAACAAAACCATTGAAGAATGGTGGAACCATCACTGATATAGGAATATTGTTTACTTCTTGCCTGAACATTGTACACCAATTCTAGGGTTTTTTAATCACTATGAATTATAGTGATAAGAGAAGCTATGAAACAACCATATGTTGATCACAGTGAGGAGTAGGTCTTTGTACCAAAACTTGTAAAAATACTTGTGTTGTGTATCTTTTATTATTTTAATTACATGTGTGTTTTAGTTTTTCTAGAAAAAAATAAATCCATTCATATTAACTAGGATATAGGTTCAATATTAGAGGGTTTAATTGAAAGAAAGTAAAATTCGGTAAAAATTTGGGTACACTGATTCAGTTCCCACCCCCCCTCTCATTGTCCCTGTATGATCCATTTGGGATATATATAATTTCTTCATGCTACATTTTTAATGATCAATGTATGTGTGTAAAACTCATCACTAACCATCCATTTTACTATGATCATAGCTCTAATACATATGAGGAAATGTGATTTTAGGAATAAATCCACACTATATTTATAATTATTGATGAATGATTGGTCAATATATTATTTTTCTCACAATACCAAAGAAACTCATAAATTTAAACCATGAATTTTTGTTACTTCATTTTACATTGCTTAAAAATATTTAAGGAATTTCTCGAAGTATATTCATTTACCTCTAGCTTCTCCATAGAATAGTTCATGCTCTAGCTAGACTAATTACAAAAGATTTATGGATAACCTTTATTTCTAAAGGTATATCTATCAAAAAATTATAAATAATTTTTTTTGATAATACCTAAAATAATCTAGATCTAAATAGTTTAAAGACCATACTGGGAATATCCTTGACAATTTATTTTAGTTTTACCTGAACAAGAATTATCTTGCTACAACTGGGTATTTAAGTCTTACATTTTATATAAATTAGATGTTTCCAATGATATGAGTATCAATTAACTATTATTTGAATATGAGGCACCACAAAAAAAATCATTCTAAAATAGAATAATGTCTTCTTGTGTCCAATGGACACATGAGATAAATGTTTTGGTAAAACTCAATAAAAGTTTAACTAGAATCATTATACTTGGAAATTGGAAGTTGTGTACTTGTCACTATTGACATAGGAATCACCCATTCTCAATCACTTATAGAATAAACATTTCTTCTTATAATGAATATATACTTACTTGGTTACTATATTTGGATACAAATTCATGACACACAATCAGTATTCAATACCCAAGAAGTAAGAAATAGATTCATCACATACAATGATGAATATAAAATAAGTCGAATTATATTTCTGCTTCTACTTTAATTCATTGAAATTTATATTCCATATGTTTATCTCATGGAATGTGAAGAAAATATCCACTTGTATAATTATTTAACTAAATTATATGAAGGATATTGTGAAGGTGACTTTAGTGTCACACTTTCCATTAACCTTTTATCCTTTTCTTTCAAATTTTTCACCATAAGAACTAAAGATTAATCTTTATTTAAGTTCTTATATTCTTGGAAAACCTTACCCAAAAGTTAATAAAATGTTTCATACATATAGTTAACTTTATAATCCTAAATTAAACTAGATTAATTAGGTAATAAGGATATTATAAAGGCATATACTGAAATATCATGATAATATTCCAATTTTCATGTGTTCGGTGTAATCATTTCCTGATTCATTTTTCGCTTCACATTCTCTTTAAACACTTCTTAGAGATAAGAAAAAATGTGAATGCATACTTTTCCTGATGTTGTTTTTCCACAAATAATTAATCATTGATGATATATTTATGATGTAAAAATAAAATTCAACATAAATGTGTCTCATGGAAGCTTCCATTTCTCCCTCTCTTCCTAAGGTGTCTTAAGCAGATTAGTACGTTTATCTTGATTACCAATTATTAGATATTATATATTTTACTATCTTAAATGTATCCCACTATTTTATAAAATTATAGTATCCCTCAGCTCATAGATTTGGAATACTTAATCACTTGAGTATTCAAGTGGAAAGAATCCTTATAACCACTCCTCATAGTCCAAGCTTTGTCTAAGCCAATTCATAGAGATTTTCAAGGGATGATTTTTGTTGTAAAACCACATTAATTCATGGATTCTTGATCTATCAAGTGAAATAAAATCTCCTGCAAAGGATAACCTTGAATTTCTAAACACTTTTACCCTAAGGTTTCAACAATCTAGATACAACTACTTATTTACTGTCAACTTCAGTTAAGTTGACCCACTTCTCTCAAAATAAATCCCAGGTAAAAGGAGGAACCATTAATCAGGGCTGAATGGTATCTCATATAACCAGGTTTGTTCAAAATTAAGTGATTTAAGGCATTATGAATTAATATTTCTTAAAATTATATGCATATCATCTTCTTCTTTAAAGTGGAAAGTATTTAATGATAGTAGGAATGAGATTATACATTTACCAAAACTTTCACTCACATGTGGATATTAGAGGTTAAAAATTAACTTTGATGATAATTATCACTAAAAAATCCCATATTCCATGCATTTTAGGACTTACGAGGATATGCATAGTTTTTCTAGGATAAGTATTTTATTCCCCAATTAGTGGAGCATTGGTGTAAGACCCAATGTCCATAAAGGTGTGAAAACTTTTAAGGTAATTTAAAACTTTGAGTATAATGGATGGTTCAGTATTTATTTTGAGATTCTAAAGAAGGTTTTGAGGAATGGAACACCTAAAAAAGAGGTGTTTTAGACATGGTTGGAGGCTCAAGAGGCATCATGGGGCTTGGGGAATCCTTAGAAGTGGGCAGTTAGTTGCTATAGCTAAAGCTATAGTAGAGACAATATCCATTCATTAGGATTAAAAGGGGGGAAATACATTTTCCCCCTTGAACATAAAGAGGCTGAAACCCCTCCTCTTTCTCCTTGTTTTCATGCATGGACCAAGTTCCAAACCCCATTATTCTCTTCTTCTACCTTGATGATTGTGCCACCTTTGTGGCCATTGTTTGGTGATATAAGGGGTGTATTCAACTCAAATAACCTCCTAGAATATCCTCCTACCTCTCCTCTAATTTTTTTTCTTCTATTTTATGGATTTGAAACCAATCCCATAACATCATAGTTTAATTAATAATGTCCCATGGGGATTTCATTTGCCTTGTGTATAGGAGATCTTGTAATGACGTCTTCCTACTATATCACAAAATTTTGATGGAGGTAAGTCACTACTTTGGTTATTCTTAGTTTTTTAGTTTAAATTAAATTAAATTGGTGATTGAAAATTTTTCACCCACTAGGATTTTTCTTGGCTTGCATATGGGACATCACAAGGTGACATCGGCACATCATTTCTTGGAAAATATAGTGGAGCTATGTTGTGACGCTTATTATTTAAAATGTTTTTCATTAAAAGTAAAATTAATTAGTGTTTTTATTGGAACCATTGGTTTGGTATTTGGAATGCAGTATGGTTGGGGTCTATTGTGGGAAATTGGGGAGTGTTTTGTCTCGATTTTGGTGTGATGAGGTTGAATGGGCATCAGGTATTTTGGATGATGGCATGTTGTGCTTGGTAAGCCTCAATAGAAGTTTTCAAGGAGATCTAAAAAGGGGATATCTCTTTGATTTAAGGTATGTGGTCCTTATGAATTTTCCATTTGGTATTATGAATTTATTTATATGCATGTGGTATTAGTGGACCTTCCACTTTAGGGGATGAGACTCCTAAAAGTTGTTTAAGTTGTTTAATTAAAATTAAAGCCTAGGATTTAATTTCACAAGGTACTGATGGCCCTAATAGACCCTTGTGTCATAGATAGATATCTCATTCATTGATGGTAGAGTACATAAATTGGATTGTGTGTCTTGAAATAGAGGGACACCTTTAAGGGGTGTGAATTAATTAAATTAAATTAAATAAGATGTAGTTCCCCTAGTGACAGTTAGCCTAATGAATTATATTTAAAGAGGGATTATGACTCATGATACATGGCAGATGGGTTTTCCCATGAGAGATACCCTAGATCCACTAGTCAAATTGATATGATTGTGGAGTGAGTGTTCCTCCCCCACTAAGACATGACTAATTAGGTGGTTAGACCCTATGGATACTGGTAGAAGGTTTTGGTGTTTGGAATATCCTAGGATTCCTAGGAAAGTTAATTTTCTTAAGGCCATATCCCTAGTATGAATTTAATAGGTGGATAAGGAGGCCTCAATGAGACTAAGGGTACCCTTGTAGGTGCCCTTGTGACTTATGACCTTATTGAGAAGGTGTAAATGGGAATAGGTTGAGATGGTAGTGGGTTTCACCATAGAACCCATGCTAATGATGTGAGCCCAAGGGGATATGGATAGAGGTGATGTTATTGGGAAATCAGATAACCCCTACCTTGTATTTATGCTTTCACTGAGTTACTTTTTATATAGCTATAGATTCATAGATGTGCTTCCTAGGACCCAACCTATGGGACTAATGAGATGTGATGATGTTATTGGAGATTCCTAGAGGTACTTCCTCATATATTACTTATGTGCCTTATGTGATACTAGTGTAATATGACTTGGACATGATGATGTAATCATGGATGCCCATATGTGCTTCCTAGGATCCAATTGTTGATCCATGTAAGCATGCCCGGGACACTAGGATTTGACCTCAAGCCTACATGGGATGACCTAGATGCCATGTTCCCCTAGGATGCCTAGTATGTCTAGGATACACCCATTCAGTATTAATGATTTTCTTATGATCATGATTATTATGATGATATATTTGGGTCATCCCTGGGAAATTTCCATTTAATCCTAATAATATTATGTATTCCTGTTCAATATGCTTAGGATACCTAGGATCTATCCATTTAGAATTGTGACATGGATATGGTTCTGATTCAGTGATTGCCCAAGATGCCCGGGAATTAGCTTTGAGTCGTTTATTATACCTATATTTTTGATATATTCTTAGGATGCCTAATATATGGTTCTTGAGTTTCTTATAATGAGATGTTTAGCCAATTTAGCTTGAGATTTAGGGATTCCCAAGTTACACCTAAGGATTCAATTTTAAATAGTTGGTGCAGTCATTGTGACATGCTCAGAGACATCCTGGAACTGGAAAACGCTACTATGGTCAATCAAGATCACATACCTGAGGATCAACATTGGTTACTGGTAATAGGGTAATACTTGGTCCTCCTGAGTATTTTTGGATATCATGGTCATCATGTAATTATAAGAGACACCTCGACCCTAGAAAAAGTAGGTAGTATGGTACTTGTTTATTTTTCTATAATTTATTTATTTATTTTAGTTGATCATGTCACATGAACATGCACTTCATGTATTGGTTATGTATGAGACTGCATTAGTGGTTTCCTACTAAGTTATGTACTCACACCTTGCTTAGGCAGGCTTTAAACTTGGGTACTCAAGTAGATCATATACTTATTACAAGAAAAAATTGGGTAAAGGCATGGTTTATATTATTTATCAAGAAATTTGTAACAGGATTAAAGATTGGGTTTGAGGAGAAGATCAAGGATATATTTGAGCCTCCTGTACTTTTACTTTATTCTTTTATTCTTTATTTATTTTTATATTTGATCATCCTGGTGGGAGATGTTCCTTGTATGACTGTATTGTTTTCACATTTAATGTTATTAATGATTAGGTTTTTTATTTTTCCAATAAACTCTAATGATTACTATTGATATATGATACTTGGTTATTTTGTCCATTATTGCACACTTTGGTCAAGAGGAATAGTCTCCCCATGATACTACCTGAGACCCTTGGTGCTAGTCAACAACCTTTGGCATATGGGGAGGTGTGCCTAAGGTCTTGTAGTAAATCAGTATGGCTCTCTAGTTGATTTTACTATGACAAAAACATTAAAAATTTGTATCATTAAATATTTTATTTTTTATCTTACTATTTTGGGATTTGGTAGATAGGAGAAATAGGAATGTTTCGTAGATTTTGATGGATATCAGGCTAGTCCATCAAGAACACATATTCCGATAGGAATTATAGGTTACCAAGGGATTACTATTTTAGCTTCTGATGTTACATTTGTATATAATTTTTACCTTGAGCGACTCACATAGATTTTTGACATTCTTGGAATATTATTGGTTTTCATATCTTTTTCTTTGGTAAGAGATCAATGTTCATACATCATATTTTTCATGTATGTTTCACAGGACATATAGAACTTCCAATGTGACTATTGTCACTAATGACTAACTCTCAGTTGTTTAAAGTGTTAGCAGTTGGTCATATGATACTTTTCCTATATAAGTACTTGGTGGAATTCTACTCAGCTGGGTCGACTTGTATATGTATCATATTCTAATATAAGGTCATGTGGATTTACAGTGTGATGCATATTGATGAAAACTATGTGGTAAATTAATAAAAGGGATGTATGATAACCCTAGTGGGATAGTATAGGTATGCGATGCCTTAGAGAAAGACCCTAAGGGTAATTATAATTATGGTTATAGAAATAAAAATAGACTTGGTTATTTAATTTTTTTTAACAACCTATATGATGTTTCCCCATATAGCATGGAATGGAACTCTACTTAACCAAACCATATGGTAGTAGTTCTCTAAGTATGGATCGTCTAGTACAATGTTGTTATATATATAAATGTTAACATATGATATTATGATTCGTAAGGGGGAATACCTATATACAGATTCTTGTGGAGATTCAGTACCCTAGTAGGTGGATGACTCAACATAAGGTGTCTATCCTATGAATAGGTGAGACCCTTGAATGAGCATCAGTACATATGTTTCCTTGGGTTTTGAGATGATAACATGATGTTTATTATGAGTTAAGACCTTTTGATAAATGACTTTGGGCTAAGTGGGAGGACCTAGATAACCTTGGATAAAACTATGGTTTAAATGAGTTTGTTCTTGTTTTATTCAAATTAAAACCTTGATAGGGGTTACATCAGGCTTGAGATATTCCTTGGAATTAAAAGTAATGGGTATATGCCTTTGTTTGAGACTGATGCATGGGAGGTTCTATCATGTCTTTTAAAAGGCACAATTATTACTTGGGATTTATTGATCTAGATAATCATGGGTGCTGATGGTTTTGGTTTGAGTTTGGTTTCAATGGAAGGGTCATTTTGAAATCTAAATCTATTTACCTTGGGTGTTCTTTAGCAACATGGTGATAGAATGGGTGGATTATCAAGACTGGAATGGCCTTCGGTGGAGGCTAAAAATGTGGTTGGCTTAATGAACTCACATTTCATGGAGCATGGTTAATGGATATGGTGAATCAACCTAGTTTCATAGTGTGTAACTCACGGGAGTGTGAGTCATGTGATGTGATTAGGTGGTACAGAATTATATTCCTACTATGATATATGAGAAAGAAATTGTATTTGTTTTTTTTATGTGGTACTTTTTTAAATTATAAATAAATGAGAATCTAGGTGCAGTACTGGGACCAGTGTGGTAAGAATGACTCATGAAAAGTGGCACATGTGTGCCGATGGAACCCATTGAGGTTGTGATTGAGGATTGGAATGAGGGAATTCATATGGTAGGAATTCCACCATAATCCTTTGAGGGTGAAACCCTCACTTCAGATGAATTTTGAAGGGTGTTGAGGAAAACATTCTCATGATATATGAATCAGTGGTGGTTGATGCTTCATAGTAGGTGATCAGGTACGAGCGAGGGGGTTTCATCCACTTATCATGTGCATTGATGGAATAATCGTGTGTTGTGGAAGTATGACCCTCATGATTGAAGTGTTGTTTTCATGGTGAGATCAGTCGTTGGAAAACTATTTTTCATTTTGAATATTGGTGAGTAATTAGGTATGTCTTCAACTAGATTCCTTGATGAATTCCAATTATGAATTCATTTGTGTTATCAAATAGATTTAGTGCTTTGTCATTGGACTTGAGATGGTTTTTATGGGATTTCAGTGTGTGTCATATTTGTGGTGCACCAGTGCTTGAGGAGGGATCATGGTAGTTATTTTGGTTGGTTGAGATCCCATCCATGGAATTGCACCAGGAATCAGTTTGATCTCTAGTGAGTATATTCAAATGATATTCGAATTACTTTGGTATTTAATTCATCATGATCAGGTGTCTTGATAGCACGCTAATGGGTAAAGCTAATATTTTTAAAGATAGGAAAGCCATGGGAGTTTTGACCTGTGTTTTTTCATAAGTTTGGATGTTTCATATTAGAAACTATGTCATACACATCATAATTGTTATGGTGGGTGTATTTTTAGAATCAATAATAACTTTTCAAGGAAAATTAGTTTAATTTAAGCTCTGGGTATGGGATATGAATAATCATCGAATTTGGTTTGTAATCGAGATGAGGGATGGTACCAGTATCTAATTGGTACTTTAATTGTTTATTAGGTTTGGTAAGTTAGGAAACTACTCCAGGTGCATTGATAGAATGTGAGATGGGTGTTTTAGTAAGGGGTTTCAATAGTAGAAAATTTCATGCCTCAAAGTTGATTATTTCAAGCTAAGTCCTATATTGGGGAGAACCATTAGTTGATTAATTAATTAGATAATGATGAATGGGTGTCTCGGGTTTGATGAGTTCCATGGAGTGACATTGTGACACTTTTGGAAAATTATAGTGTTGGGTCACGCTTTTTAGAAATCAACGCCTTAAAAATTCAAGTTGTGCTAATAAAGTGCGTTGAGAATTTAAGGAAAGAACGAGGCCATATAAATGGGTTTTAGTGACCAAGGTAGGTTTGGATTTATAATTATATTTCCACCAATAATTACCAATGATGATAGGTATTATGATGAGGAGATTGGAAGACCTTACGTTCATATAGGTGTAAAAATTTCCATGGGAATTTAAAACTTTGAGTTTAGTGGATGATTCAATTTTTGTTTTAAGATTTAGAAGTGGATTAAAAGGAATATAAACCCTAAAAATAGTTGTTTTATACATGTTTGGAGGCTCAATAGGTATCTTAGGGGCTCAAAGGATCCTTGAGAGATTTCATGTGGCTATTTCAACCAAAGGTCTAGTATAGAATTTGGTTGGCCGGTGGTGTCTGGCAATAACAACTACCACCAACCATCGATGGGATTAAAAGGTGGAAAATAAGAATCCCCCACCTGTAAATTATATAGGGGGTAGTTTCTACCCTTTATCCTTATTCTCTTTTACAATCCAAGAGTTGACCCCCCCTTTCTTTCCCTCTCATCCCTTAATGGATAGGGTGTTTTTAGGTCATTATTTAGCGATTTAAGGTGAGACTTCAACTCTAGTAACCTCCTCGGATATCCTACTCACTTACCCTCTAATTTTGGTTTCCTAGTTTATGGATTTGATAGTAATTCCATCATATCATGGTGGAATTGATTATTTATCATGGTGATTCTATGTCTCTTTCAAAGAGGAGATCTCCTGATGATGTCTTCCCATTGCAGCACATTGTTTTGATGGAGATAAGTTGCCACTTTGGTTTTTTCTTATATTTTTTGTTTAAATTAAAATAAATTTATGATTAAAACATCATCTAACATTCAATATTTTACTTTTACTTCATAGAGGACATCCCATGGTTATGTCATCATTCTATTACTTGTAAAATTTGGTGGAGGTATATTGTGTCACCAATTTTTTTATAAAGTTTTTTTGTAAAACAAAAATTAATTAGTGTTTGTGTTGGATCTTTTAGTTAAGTTTTTGGATCATACTATGGTTGGGGGTATGATGAGGTTTTTTGGTGATTTTCTATTCATGGTTTTGGTTCTATATGGTTATCCATCACTCAGGTCCCTTGAATAATGGATGAATGGGTTTAGAGAACCTTGGTTGGAGTTGTTGAGCTGCTCTAAAAGGGAGAAATTGCTTTAGTTTAAGGTAGATGGTTCCTATGAATCTTTCCTTTGGTGTTACGAATTTATTTATATGTATGTGTTATGTGTAAACCTGTCACTTTAGGTAGTGAAACCCCTAAAAAATCTTTAATAAATTGAAATCCTAAGATTGAATTATACAAGGTACTGAGGGCCTTGATGGACCCTCATGTACCATCAAAACATATCAGTCATTGATGGTTGATAATATAAATTGGACCATGTTACTTATAATATAGGAACCCCTTGATGGTTTTGAATGAATGAGATTGAAATGAATAGGATGTAGTTTCCCTAGTGAAAATGGGCCTAGTGATATCTATGTAAAAAGGGGTGATGACTCAGGATACATGGTCAAGGTGTTTGTATATGAGAGATAATCAAGATCTATTAGGTTCATTGACATGTCCATGGGGAGAGTCCCCCCCAACTATGATTTGACTACTTGAGTAGTTAGACCCTTCAAATACTGGTGGTAGGGTTGGGTGTTCGAACTGAATTGCTATGCCTGATAAAGAAAATTAGCTTAAGTAAATCTCCCTAGTATGACTTGCCTAAGAGGCCAAAAACACATATATGAGACCTAGGGGACACTTGTAGGTGATCTTGTGACTCAGGACCTTAGTGTTAGGGTGGACATGGGAAAGGGTAGAGATGGTAGAGAGTGTCACCTTAAAATCCTTGTTGATGATGTGATCCCAAGATTTTGTGGATGGAGGTGATATTTTTGGTCATTCAGCTGATCCATATCTTATAATTATACTTTCACTTAGTTATTTTGATGTAGCTATAGATTCCTAGATGCACCTCTTGGGACCTGACCTATGGTCATGGTGTTATTGTGGATACCTATTGGTACTTCCTAGGATTCAAATTTTGATCCTTATGTGATATTGGTATGATACTACATTGAAGTAATTTCAATGTCATGGATTCCCATATTTTCTTACTGGGATATTATTAATGAGCCATGTAATAATTCTTGGGATTCCAGTATTCAACCTTGGCTCTAGATGGGATACCCAAGATATTATGGGTCTTTAGGATTCCTAATATATCTATGATTCAACCATATAGGCTTGATATTTTTATTATGATCACTATTATTATGATAATATTCCTAGTCCATCCCTAGGATTCATCCAGTCAAGACTAATGATATTTTTTGTACCCAATTAGGATACCTAAGATACCTTGGATCTGACCATTTATCATGGTGATAAAGACATAGTTCTGATTCATTGATTTCCTAAGATTCTCAGGAATCAGATTCTATCCATTTATTATACCTAGAGTTTGGAGAGATTACCAGGACAATAGGGATCAAGCTATTGAAGAATTTATGATGAGTTGTTTGGTTGTATGATCCTGAGCTTTATTGATGTTTATGTTACATCCTAGGGTCTAGTACATGCTCAGGGACACCCTGAAACTGGATGAAGTAAGTAGGTCAATTAGGGTCATGGGACTGATGATTGAAACCGGTTATTAATGTTAGGGTAGGACTTGGTCCCCCTATGTGGATGTTGTTAGCATGGTCATCGTGACATTCTTAGATACACCCTAACATTGTCTAAAGTATGTAGTATTGTGGTTATTTATTTTTCCATGGCTTATTTATCAATTTCATCTGAGAACGTCACATGAACATACACTATGTATATTGGTTATGAATCAGATCATTTTGGTGGTTCCCTATTGAGTAATGTAATCACACCTTTCATGGATGGCCATGACAATTGGGTACCCGAGAAGATATTCCACTTATTGTAGGAAAAAGTTGGGTAGAGGCTCAGGTTGGATTTTTTAGATGGAAAAATGAGATAAGATTGGATACTGGGTTTGAGGAGAGTCTTAGGGATAGATTTGATACTCCATTACTTTTAAAATATTATTTTATTATCTGTTTATTTGTATATGTGATCGGCCTAGTGGGTGACTTTCCTTGTATGATTTTATTGTTTCTACATTTCATGTTATTACTAATTAGGTTGTTTTATTAATTTTTCGTACTATAATTCTTACTATTGATATATGATACATGTTTTTTATCAATTACTATGCACTCTAGTTAGGGGGTATAGTCTCTCTATGGTACTACCTTAGACCTCAACTTCCATTTATAATCCTCTGGTGTACATGAGGTGCGCTAGAGGCCTTGTGGTGAACCAGGCTAGGGCACCTGTCGAGTTTCTTATTACCCAGGATGTTAAAATTCATCTGTAACTAAAATATATTTTATGGGAGTCCATAAAGGTAAAATTTAAAACATTATTTAGTCGTTTTTATAATTTTTAAAATTTTATACATTTCATATGACTAATATTTAATCTATTAAATTATAGATGACATTTAACTTTCAAGAGATAAAAGAAATTAAGAAAAAGTTTTTATCCTTTGCAGTAACCAGATAGAGGGATTTTAAGTAAAAGTTGACTTCATTTTATATTTTTGTGAGTAAATAGAATCAACATACTTGCCTTAAGTATGGGTTTATAGATATAGATACATGATTAAATTTTGTCTCTAGTTAGTAGGAGGAAGCCTTTATGATGTATTTTTTTCTTTGTAAATTTTATTCATTTAGTTAATTTTAATTACCTAATAACTTTTCTATTTTTTATTATATAAGAGTCCTCTAGAAAAAAATCACCAAGAGATAAGGTCTCAGAATTTTTACCCTCATACATTTTCACACGTAGGGCATCCTTTTTTAGAGGAGTAAAGAATTGTCAAAAAAGATTAATAAATTAATAACCACATCAAGTAGTAGCTATGAAGAGGTTTTATATGACCCTCCAAATCCTCCCTCTCATAATAAAAATGGAAAGGGGTGATAATGGAAAAAAATGAAGTATATTATCAATCTAAAAAATAAATTAGCTGGTAAGATTATAAGTAATTAATTGTTAATTTTGTTCAATATTACTATTTCGTAAATTTATGTCACGAATATAACATTTGAAAATATTATTTCAGGATAACCTTTAAGAGAAAATGACATAGGTGGCCTTTATCCCTGAGGGTAGGAATGATATTCGTACAACTATTTTATAAAAGTCCAATCAATTGAGACACGTCAGAGGGTATGAGGAGGGTATCGATTATAGAAAAGTTTTTGGCCACACCCCTAGTGCAGTATCAATGGGGGTAGAATATAATGGAGAGATAACTAATTTAAAGGTTGATTTGTGATGCATTAATGAGTTGATAAATGATAAAATAAAATCAACTCTAGTGGTTATGTTATTGCAAGTGAACTAAAAATGTGCATGCCTGAGATGCATGTACACATGTATATGATGCATGAGACATATATATACATATATATATATATATATAATATTACATTATATTTCATGTATATTATATATATATAAATTAGTCATGTATTTTTCATTCGTGTGATGCATGAATATATATATATATATATATATATATATATTTGTGTGTGTGTGTGTGTGATATATATATATGATATATATGATATATATATGTGATATATATATTATTTATTTCTCTCTAATGGTTTATTCATCGGTTGTAATCCATTATTAATTGATTAAAGTATTTTCATTAATTCATTTAAAATTTTCAATGAATTATACCCAATAGATAGAAACACATATGATTCATTATAAAGTGGGAGCCTCAAGATTCGGTTATAAAATAGGATGATATCTTCTCTTATT
Source organism: Viscum album (assembly GCA_963277665.1). NCBI lineage: Eukaryota > Viridiplantae > Streptophyta > Magnoliopsida > Santalales > Viscaceae > Viscum > Viscum album. The sequence continues at coordinate 2,066,525,624 of OY728126.1, read as the reverse complement.
GTGAGTGTGATGTGTATGAGACTCTGTTAAACTCTCTTCCTCTTGATACTCATTTTATCTCAAATGAGAATGTGCTAGAACCCCTTCAAATTTTGGGTATCCTCACAATATTATCATGGATCCATTGGTCGGTGTATCACCTAGATGGCAGGGTGCCTTCATTCACTGCTCCTCATAATCTTCCTCAAACACTCTCTATAGAAAGAAGATGGAAACTACTATTGTTCATGAATTCCAGGTACTCTATTTTTTAGATTATTTACACATTTATTTCTTGAAGATTCATTTCTTGTGTTTTGGTTTCCCTTTTGCTACAAATGGTCATTATATGGTCATAAAAATCCCATTAGTGGTATCAGATAAGCTTCTTTGATATTTAGACTTGTTTGAATCACTATTTTTTAAAGAAAAATAAAAAATAGCATATTCAAAAATGGAGGAGGATTATAGACCTTTACGTATTCTATGTAAAGGTAAATTTGATTTACCCTTATGGAGTTCAACTATTTAATGGTCATACGCATATGAAGAATGTATACATAAGTATACCATTGATATTACCTTTACAAAAATGGGTTACATAAAGGCAGTTCCCTTATGAAGCAATGCCACATAAAGGTAAATCACGAACAACCCTTATGTGCGTCATTTACGTAAGGGTAATATATTATGTACCCTTACATAGAATGAGTTGTATAAAGATAATCTTCATATTACCTTTATGAAATGAATTAAATTTAATCAGTGTAAAGGTAAGGGATGACATAGATTTAGGCAAAGGATTTTCGACAACATGTGTATGGGTAAAGGAATGAGACCCTTAAGTAGAATAAAGATTCTACGTAAGGGTAACCAGAAACTATATTTAAAAAAATTAAAAAATTAAATGGTTTTTATGATTTATAAAATGTTTATAAATCACAATTAAAGGTGTTTTGGGATATTTTAATTTATAAAGATTTTATAAATTCATTAATTAATTATAAATTGGTTATAATTTATTAAATAAATGTTTGTGAAACATGTTTTTCCAAATATTAAAGGTTAATATTTCAATATACCCTTTTAAAAATTAAATGTCATGTCTTATGATCAAGAAATTAAAGGTTTGTTGAGAAATAATAAGAGATGATTTATAAAGTGTTTATAAATTACAATTTATATGATATTTAGATTATATATAAATTTTTTATAATAAATGTTCAATTATAAAATGTTTATAATTCACGAAATATCATATAAATTCCATTTAATATAAAATATGAAGGGGTTCATATTGAAATAAATATAAAAGTTTATATTCCTTCTAAATTATAAAAAAAATATTTAGTATTTATTTATGAATTGTTTATTAATGTATCATGTTTTGGAAAATAAATAAATTGTTTATTTATTTGTTAGATTTCTTTAATATTCATGTTTAGTAACTATTTTATGAAATATGAATATTATGTACGCCCATTTATATGATAAATTGATTCTAGGATAGATTCTTCCATATTATGATAGTTTTGATATCATAAATTTTAGTTTTCATCTACCTTGACCTCAGTTTGTATTTTTAGGTATAATCTTAAAAATAGTTATTGTGCATAGTTTGTGTATATTAGGTGTTAGAGTTTTTATTAATTGAATTTTATCTTGAGAAAATTCTACTTGGGTAGAGGGACTTAGGGTTACACAACCTACTTTACCAACGATTTTCCTTCGTTATAAAAGTGAATGAGGTTTGTTGTCTGTAACTCTGGGCTTACTCATTTTTAGTTTTTCAATCTTATATAACTCTATACCTTTACATGAATCATTAATTTACCCTATGCATATGAAATTTTGATATGTATGAATATACTTAACTTCTATTTTTGGGTGATTAACACATAATTATGTTTTTTTTAAAGAGATACAAATTAATGTGGTGTGAACACATTAATTTTGTGGTTGGAATAGTGATTTCCAAAAATTAATTATTAGAAGCATGCATAAAAAAGGAAATAAAACATGAAAATTTAATGATTAAATATTATTTAATAGTTATTATTTTAATATTCATATGATGCATATTAAATTGATCAGACTAAAAACACCATAAATACTAAGTGTGAGATTCCTTCCAAAGAAACATTTTTTAAGTCCTTGACCAATCAATCGGGTATCATAAAGATTAGCACAAGTAACCATTTATTTTATTGTGTAAGGAAAGAAATATATAAGTAACATGGTATTTTTCATGTTGGGTATTCTCAATCTCAACACAAGTATCCCTCGATTTCCCATAGTTGGCTTATTCTTAGATTTTTCTTGGGGTTACACTAGCTTAGAATTCATAATGATTAGGATACCAAAGGAATAGAGTTGGCTAAATCCATATGATGGATTGGATAAATCATTATCCACTCAACTATCAAAGAATAATAACTATTATTATTAGGATGGTTCCCTACATATATAATCATGGATTTCTTATTTGTGATAACCAGTGTAAGTTATGAGGAAATATGGATCTTGGTTCACCAAATGGATATAATATATGGGGATATCATTTTCAGTGGGAGAAATTTCATTTAAATCCCTTAATGAAAAGATATAATACATAATAATCACCTACCAATATGTATTTTCTATATATTATGGCATAATGAACTCTAATCATATTGAGATAATTAATAGGTGTGAACTATAAAATAGTTAAATGTTGGTATCTAGGATTGAAAAGGGTTATTTAAGAGAAACATTCAGAGTACCCAAATGTGAATGTTATAAAAATCAATTTATACAACTACGAATCATGGTTAGATACTAGATTGGAATAAAATATTTATTCCCAACAAAGACTGACTCATAGATAGGAGGGAATTGATGAAGGGTGAAGCATATCTTCATGTCAATAATGGAGAAAAAGTTGATGAAATATAGTTTGGAAATTATGATCTGATTTTACCAAGTCGATTGATCCTAGAATTGAAAAACTGTTATTATTTTCTCACCATAAAGAGGAATTTTATTTCTATATATTGTTTGGAAAAGACGGTATTTTCATTCATTATTAATAAAAAAATCTATATATAAGAATGAATTGTTTTATGGAATTGGTAATATAATGAATGGTTAATATATAATGTATATGTATAATCATGTTTATAACATTCAGAATAAGAAGTTCGGGGTTGATTCTAATATCTCTTACCTTTGGCATTATCACCATGTACATATAAATGAGAAATACATTCAAATACTTTGTAGATATGAATTTTTAGAATCATTTGATTTTGAACCATTTGATATATGTAAATATTGTTTATTAGAAAAAATGAAAAGGTCACATTTTGGAATAAAATGTGAGATGGATAATTGATTATTAGATATCATACATGGTGATGTATGTGGCCAATGATTACTCAAGAAATTGGTGGTTTTAGGAACTTCATTACTTTTACTGATGACTTTATCCATTATGGGTATGTGTTTCTAATGAAGAACAAATATGAATCTATCTAAAATTTTAGAGAGTTTAAAAATGAAGTATAAAATCAACTTGTAAAAAGTATTAGAGTCTTGTGATCATATCAGGGTGGGGAATACTTTAGTTAGTGATTCATAGATCATATGTGAGATTGTGTAATTATCTCATAACTTGCTCCTCTTGGTGTTGGAGTTGGTGGCCTAGAACCAACTACTTTTTACTTTATTCATTAATAAATACCTTATCACATCTTGATTTTTCTTCTACGTGACAATGCATGCGATAATGTCCAAAGGATAGCTATTTCATAAAAGGGTCATAGTGGATCCCTGCTATGATGAGAACCCAGAAGTGCCATAAAACTGTTCTTAAATATATGTTCTATGGTCGGAAGATGTTATTTGAGGGAGAGAAATAATACAAGCCATTAGAGGTGAGGACTCATAAAACATGGCGGCACCTTCTCATGGTGTTCGCCTTCGGTAATATCCTGGAGGATATTATAATAATGAGACCCGCCAAAAGGAAATCCACATTTCATAGTGTCATTGGATGTTGTTATCTGCAGATGTGTGTATTGGCCCTTAGACTTCAATATTATTATTAATTGGTATTACAACTCGATCACTTAGATGTATTGGTGAAAATAGTGATGACACACTATTCACAGTGAGGTAGGATATGTTGGGTACATCAAGAGTAATACTTCATTAATAGATAATGAGAGAAAGGATTTATCCCTTCTCTTCCATAACGGAAGTAGATATATCAATCCCTTTGAGGGAATTCATATATCATAAATAAATCCATGGCCATGGTGAGGAATGGGAAAGTTCAATTCTAGAAATTCAAAGAAAGAATAATCGAGAACATGGGTTTATGGCACTAGCATACAACCTAATTGATTTGAGATATCGAGACAAAGGTATTACATTACATGGTAAGAGTTTTCAGGAGGTGACACATCATTACAGTGTTAACTTCTTTCTCTATATGTGCCTCAGTATGTTGCTAGATGATAACCTTGGACTTTAGGTAGGCTCTACCTAATTCCACTGAGAAAGAGGCCTAGAGGGTCACACACTAAGTGTGTCCATGTATCTCAGTTAAATATTAATTTAACAAGTTCAATAAATATTATTCCAGATTATGGTTTAATAATTATTCAAGGATGCATAATCACATTTTTTTACACTAGTTCTTCGAGAGAACATATTGTGGGAAAAATAATATATTTATTAGCGAGTAATGTAGTGATATTTTTTAATAAATAAATATCCATTATTCAAGGCATAATAAATATGGTGGTGGAAATAAATAAAATGGAAAAACAAAAGTACACGATGTGTATATTAATATACATGCCATGTAGTTTTTCTGGGGGCATGTGAGAAATTATATTATTTATTTAATTAAATAATATTAGGTGTTATATGCTAGGTGCATGAAAAATAATAATAGTCAACTGTTATTATTTGAAATGGGGTCTTACTAAGAATTAAATAAAATGAATAGATCCTTTCGGGTAATTGATTCATTTTATTATTCTAAGTAATTAAAATCCCTATTATATAATTTTCATCAGCTTAGCCATTTTTTGTGGTTGTACCCAATTGATATAGAGAAATCTCTCAAGACAATAGTGAATTATTTTCTCCCAAGAATGCTCTAAAGGTTTGAGAGAGATCCTCCTCCACCAGATCAAGGGGAGGGCTTTGCAAGCGGCTCGCAAGGCAATCGAAGGTGGAAATCACAGTCAAAGGTTCTTCCATGCTAGCACCCTGAGATCCCTTTTGTGATGTCTAGAGATACATGGAGAACATATGGATCACCACTAGAGGAATCCTACACTTGTATTCTATTACACAATAATGGATCACATCAGATCATGACCGGAAACATCAATGGAGAGAGACTTAAATTAGGGTAATTCTTGTCTTTTAATTAAATTAATTATAACCAATATATGATGATAATATCTATGGATTCGGGACTCTATCCCTTTTCTTTCATTCTTCATTATATTCTATAAATCTGGCATTTTATTATTGTGATGGATCTTGGATTGATCATTGTTAACAGAAAAATTATAGTTGGGTACACCCACCAATGCGCTTCCGCTGCACCCGAAATATACAAGTGGTATCAAAGGGATCATATAATTGATTATAATTATTTAGTTTTTTGTTTGGGATTTATGAATTTAATAATTTGGTCATTTTAATTCAATTTAATCACTCTATAAATCTGAAACTCGAGATATTTTCCTCCTCTCTCATTTCTCGTTCACCTTACAGAAACAATTTTTTCTTTTTTTTATTAAAATAAAACATAGGCTATAATCCAGAGGTTCCAAATGTTTCTGGACATACAACACCAGAAAACACGGTGTGTGTTTGGTATTAAACACTGTGTAGTCTAGGTTCAGTGCATCGGACTGGTCTGCCAAACCAGGATATGTCAATGGATCCTATTTAAGTCTTTTAGACTTTGTGTGTTGAACAGAAATAGGTGGTACATTGTTTATAGATTACACACTGTGTGGCCCATTGGACATGATGTGTAGTCTCTTCGGGTTAGGGTTGGATCGTATACCCCATACATGGCTCACTCAGTTGGAAACCTTGTAATGTGGATACTACACGGCGGGTGTTCCATTGAACATGTCATGTACTCTCAATATTTTGGAAGTACATCTACTCACCATGTCCTTAGGTGTGTACTTAGGATGGATGGTGAACAAAAGTACATGTTGTGTAGTCAGAACTATATGTCGTGTACTTATCCAAATTACACAGATTTGTTAAAATTTATTATTATATTATACAAACCCTTGAGACGTGTACCATAGTGCGTCCGTAAAGCTGAGGCACAACATGTGATAGCTATTTTATATATATATGTTTTTAATTTTACATATACGTAATGTTCATTTATACTCATTGGGTAGTTATGAATGGAGATTCACTGGGTTGCCTCCAAGGTACAAAGTTACATACAAAGATAGATGAGAATCTCAAGGAAATTCAGAAAAAGGGTTTTACAATAAGTGGATTGATTAATTAAAGATAATTAATTGATTTGAGCGTGATTTATCTTAAACGAGAATGATTTAATCATAAAATGCAAGTTTTATTTATTCATAAATATTGTTGCATGTATGGATGATCATGAGCTAGACTAAGACCTTTGTATGTGAATGGTTTCTTTTAATTTATTTATTTATATTAAATTTGTTATCCTGCAAGCCTTCTCCTCATTAATATGTAGGGCATGTGTTCCCAAGGTTTATTTTATGTAAAACCCCATTTTACCCCTCACCTATGAGTGATATAAAATAACATGTAATGGATGGAACTCCCAAGCTAGTGGAGGCATCTCAAGTTAGTAGCCAAGGTGAAATCAATCCAAAGAGATACAAAGGTGGACAGGTGGAAAGCTGTAAACACAAACCCAAAAGGTTCAAGGTGTTTCTACCCTAGTTCTCTGGTTATTTTATCAAACCACTAGATAAACTAAACAATAGAACAAGATCATGATCATACTATTTATTTTATTTCTGTCATTTGCAAGGTTTATTTATTGTGGGTGTGTTGTTGCGATCACACAATTAATTAATGAAACAAGCATGCAAGATGGAACTAAAATAAGTCTGGATTATGCGTAAATATTATCTTAGAAAAGTTTAATCACTTAAGTATATCCCACTTAATATTAAAGATCATGTAATCAAAGATAATAAAATGTAAAATTACGTATAAGGATAAAATTACTCAAAGAAAATATTAAGTTGTTAAAGCCTTCCATAATCTTGTTTAGAATCGAACCATCGTTCAAAGTGCTTCACCAACCCTAGTTGTGGTGATTTCAATTATCAGAGAATTATAATTCAAAGTTTTTGGTTGACTTTACTTGGTTTACATCAAGGGTTGACTACCACGGAAGGACTTGGTGTTACCAAGAGGCAAAGGTTGAGGAAATCCAAAATAAAAGGATTTCAGGATTGGAGAGTCTACACAGTGGATCAAGGAGATGTGAGTTAATGCAGTTGGAATTTGGAATGCCTATCTAAAACCCTTCAAGTTTCTTTACCAACACTAGTTGGGGTAATTAAAATGGAAATATGGATCCTTTCCACTAGAATATTCAGGCAATAGAATATTCCAAACTCAATGGTGACAGCTATTGGATTTTGATAAAATAGTGGGAGACTAATAAGTATTAAATTATTTATCCGTCTCCGTTTTATCATGATAAAGTACTAAACCTTTTCTCATATTAATTTTTATAAAATGTAAGAAAATGAATTCAAAAATATCATTTTGAACCATACTCGAGAAGGAAAACCTTCTCACCGGCACCAATTTCCAAAAATGGCATAGGCGTTTATGCGTCATCCTACGCCATGAGAGGAAATTGTATTTGCTGGAGGAGCCTATTTCAGTTGCACCTAGAAAAGAAGATAGTGATGAGGAAATATATCTCTATATGAAACATATAGATGATGCAATATATGTCCAATGTTTCATGCTATTGTCCATGTATAATGAGCTCTTGAAGAAACATGAAAAAATGGACGCGTATAGCATGATGTCTCACCTTAAGGATCTCTATCAAGAGAAGGCCAGATATGAGAGATATGATATCTCCAATGATTTGTTTACAAATAATATTAGAGATTTTGTGTCTGCTGGGCCGCATGTAGTCATGATTATTGGCTACATTGAATGCCTAGACATCTTAGGGATTAAGTTCCAAGATGATTTGTGTACATATATCATCCTATCATCACTTCCCAAGACTTTCTATAGCTTTATTAACAACTATAAAATGACAAAAAATGAGAAGATACTATATGGACTGCTGACCTTAATTCTCCTGGTAGATAAGGACATGGGGCATGACAAACCCATAGTCCAAATGGTGAATAAGAAAACGAAGGACAAGAAAAAGGGGACAAGGATTCATAAATGGTCTAAAGCCCCTGATAATCATCCCTCCAATAAGGGTTAGATCTAGAGGTAGGTCAAGGAATGGGAGGTGGTGTGTTTTCATGTGGAAATCTAGGCCACTGGAAGAGGAATTTCACCCAAAAGTGTGGGGATGCTAAAGGTGCATTCGTTATCGAGTGTAATCTTTCCATTTCTACACATCGGGTATTAGATATAGTTTGTGGGGATCACATCTCTATTCAAATGTAGGAACCAAGTGGATTTAGAAAGATTTCCAGACGAGAGGTGGATCTTCATGTTGCTAATGGTGCGAGGCTGAATGCATTGGTCATTGGGAATTACCATCTCTCATTTCCAACTGGAATGCTTTTGGTTTTACGTAACTGTTATTATGTGACTAGTGTTACCAAGAACATAATGTATGCATCTTGTTTGGATATGGATGGATTTACTTTAAAATTTTGAAATAAGGGTTGTTTCTTTTATAAGAACAACATATGTTATGGTATGGCGCATTTAAATAATGTTTTGTATGTATTAAATTACGAAAACCAAGTGTTGAAAATTGATAATGAAACAAATTCACATGACTCATACAACACCCAGTTGTGGCATCACCGTTTAGGTCATATAAACGAGAAGTGCTTGAAAAAGCTCTGAAAGGATGGTTATTTATACTCTACTAAGCTAAAACCACTTGATAGATGTCACGCTTGTTTACAATGTAAAATAACCAAGATTTCTTTCGGTGGACATGGTGAAAGGGACACTGAGCTTCTAGGATTGGTGCACACTGATGTTTGTGGACCATTTTAAAAAGAAGCTAGAGGTGGATATTCTTACTTCATTACTTTTACTGATGATTTTAGTAGATATGGCTATATCTATTTATTGAGGTATAAGTCATAAGCCTTAGGGAAATTTAAGGAATTCAAGAATGAAGTAGAGAATGATCTTGGTAATAAGATAAAGAAACTTTGATCTGATCGAAGTGGATAATTTATGAACCAAGAGTTCATCGATATTCTATGGGAGTCTCGGATTCTATCTCAGCTCACTCCTCTTTATACACCATAGTATAATGGTTTTAGTGAAAGGAGGAACTAAACCTTGTTGGAAATGGTGAGGTCGATGATGAGTCATGAAGGTCTCCCATTATCCTTTTGGGGATATGCATTATAAACTGTAGCATATACATTAAACCGAGTACCAACTAAGGCAGAAAATGGAATTACCTTCGAGTTATGGAATGGAAATAAACCCATTTTTTCGTACACATGTGTATGGGGATGTGAGGCTTTTGTTAAGGCCTTCTAAAGCAACAAACTAGAACCATAGAGGATGAGATGTAGCTTTATAGGATATCCCAAGGAAACAAAAGGATAATACCTATATAACCCTTCAGATAAGAAAGTGAATGTCCCCAGACAATCTTTTTTTCTTGAAAGTGAGCATGTCCTCAAAAAGGATAATGGGAGAAAGATTGAATTTGAAGAATTTTATGGTCAACATACAAAAGAGTTGGTATATGAACAAGTTACATAGGTCCCCATTGAAGAGGTTCTAAAAACACAAGTATTGTGTAGGAGCTCAAGAGAGGTAAGGGAACGAGAGAGATTTGGTTTCCTAGTCACCAAGGACAGTGAATCATTATTGATGGAAAATGATGAACCTCTCTCCTACAAGGATGTAGTAGAAAGCTCAGAAGCTACAAGATGGATAGAATATAGGAATTCTGATATGGATTCCATGTATCAAAACCAAGTCTAGGTTTTGGTCGATGATCTAGTTGATGTAAATCATGATGGATGTAAATGGGTATTCAAGAGAAAACTGGACATAGAAGGTCAAGTTTGCACCAATAAATAAAGGATAGTGGCTAAAGGATTTAGAAAACATTAATGAATTGACTATGATGAAACCTTATTGCTAGTTTCCTTGTTTAAATCCATAATAATCATACTCTACATAGTAACTAACCATGACTATGAGATTTGGGAAATGGATGTCAAAATAGCATTCCTTAACGGGAACCTTCAGAAAGATGTCTATATGACACAACTAGAAGTTTTTGTGACACCAAGTGAATCCAAATGGATTTTTAAGTTGCAGAAATCCATTTATTGATTAAACAAAGCATCCAGGTTAGGGAAAATTCGATTTGATGAATCCATAAAGAAATTTTGTTTCATTAATAATGAATGTGAGTCATGTGTTTATAAGTAGTTTAATGGGAATGCGGTCGTTATCCTAGTAGTATATGTTGATGACATATTGCTTATTGGAAATAATGTACCAGTCCTTCAATCAGTTAAGGATTGGTTGAATAAGTGTTTCTCCATGAAGGACTTGGGTGAAGCAGCCTACATTCTTGGGATCAAGATCATTTGTGATAGATCCTAGAGGCTTCTTGGAGTAATTAAGGGTACATACATTGACCAGAAACTAAATATATTTAGTATGGAATAGTCCAAGAGGGTATTGGTTCCATTGTCACATTACCTACATCTTTCTATGAAAATGTGTCCTCATCCACAACATGAGAAAGATAGAATGAGTAAGATTTTATACGCTTCAGCTATAGGATCCATCATGTATGCCATGTTATATACCATGCTTGATTTTTCCTATGCACTTATCATGGTAGGAAGATATCAAGAAGATCTTGGAGAAAATCATAGGAATGCTGTTAAGACTATCCTTAAGTATCTGAGAAGAACTAAGGATATGTTCTTAGTGAATGGAGGAGATGAGGAGCTTTTCATCAGAGGGTATGCTGGTGCTGGTTTTCAGACAGATCAGAATGATCTGAAGTCGCAATCTGGATATTTTCTTGGTCTCAATGGACGAGTTGTGAGTTGGAAGAGTTCAAGGAAACCAGTTGTTGCTAATTCTATAGTGGAGTCCAAATATATAGTGGCTTCTTATGAATCCAAAGAAGCTGTCTAAATTTATAACATTGTCTAGGAGCTTGATGTGGTGCCTGGTAGAAAGGATCCTATCACATTGTATTGTGATAATACTACAGCGGCGGCTCTTGAAAAAGAACCATGGTCACATCAATGGACAAAGCACATTATTTAAAAGTATCACCTCTTGAGGGATTTCCATCAAAGGGGTGAATTTGCAGTGAGAAGAGTTTCCAGAGAAGAGAACATGGAAGATCCCATGACAAAAGTCTTATCTCAGCAAAGCATTAATATCATGTGAGAGCTAACAGGTTAAAGGTTGTTAGAAGTTGGATCTAGTCTAAGAGGGAGTCTGTTGGAGTTGGTGGTCAAGAACCAACTACTTTGTACTTTATTCATTAATAAATACCCTATCACATCTTGATTGTTATTCTATGTGACAATGCATGGGATAATTTCCTAAGGATAGCTGTTGCATTAAATGGTCATAGAGGATTCATGCTATGATGAGAACCGAGAAGTGTCATAACACTATTCTTAAATATATGTTCTATGGACGGATGATGTTATTTGAGGGATATAAATAATACAATCCATTAGGGGTGAGAACTCATAAAACATTGAGGCACCTTCTCAGGGTGTGTACCCTTGGCAATATCCAGGAGGATATTATGAGAATGAGACCTGCCAGCAGGAAATCCACATTTCATAGTGTCATTGGATGATCTAATCTGCGGATGTGTGTATAGGTCCTTATAATTTAAGATTATTATTAATTGGTATTACAACTCGATCACTTAGATGTATTGATGAAAATAGTTATGACACAGTATTCACAGTGAGGTAGGATATGTTGGGTGCATCAAGAGTAATACTTCATTAATAGATAATGATAGAAAGGATTTTTCCCTTCTGTTTCATAATGGAAGTAGATATCTCAATCCCTTTGATGGAATTGATATAGAATAAATAAATCCATGTCCATGGTGAGGAATGGAAAAGTTCAATTCTGAAAAGTCAAATAAAGGATAATTTATCACATGGGTTGATGGAACTATCATGAAATTCGCTTGATTTGTGATATCGAGATAAATGGATTACATTACACGGTAAGTGTTCGTAGGAGGTGAGACATCATTGGGGAATTAAATCCATTTTTTTGTGCCTTAGTGTGTTTCTAGACACCAACCTTGGACTTTAGGCTAGATCCACCTAATTCCACTCAGAAAGAGGCCTATAGGGTCACACACTAAGTGTGTCTAAGTTTCTTAGTAAAATATTAATTTAACAAGTTGAATAAATATTATTCTCGATTGTGGTTTAATAATTATTCCAGGATACATAATCAAATTTATTTTGACACTAGTTGTTCGAGAGAATATATTGTGGGTGAAATAATATATTTATTAGTGAGAAATGCAGTGATATTTATTTGAGAAATAAATATCCATTATTCAAGGCCTAATAAATATGGTGGTGGAAATAAAGAAAATGGGAAAACAAAATTACATGGCATGTAAATTAATATACATGCCGTGTAATTTTTTTAGGGACATGTGAGAAATAATATTGTTTATTTAATTAAATAATGTCAAGTGTAATACGTTGGGTGCATGAAAAATAATAATAGTCAACTGTTATTATTAGACATGGGGTCTTACTAATAATTAAATGAAATGAATAAATGTTTTTGGGTAATTAATTCATTTTATTAGTCTATGTAATTAAAATCCGTATTATATCATTCTAATTAGAATAACCATTTTTTGTTGTTGTGCACAATAGATCTAGAGAAATCTTTCAATCCAAGAGAGAATTATTTTCTCTAAAGAATGATCTCAAGGTACGAGAGAGATCCTCCTCCACTGGATCAAGGAGAGTGATTTTCAAGCGGCTCTCAAGCCAATCGAAGGTAGACATCGTAATCAAAGGCTCTTCCATGCTAGAACCCGGAGATCCCTTCGGTGATGTCCAGAGATATGTGGAGCACGTGTGGATCACTGCTAGAGGAATATTACACTTGGATTCTACGATGCAATGATGAATCACATCAGATCATGATCAGAAACATCAATAGAGAGAGAATCATATCAAGGTAATTTTTTCCTTTTAATTAAATTAATTATAACCTACATATGATGATTCGTTATATGGTTCTAGTAATCTCTCCCTTTTCTTTCATTCTCCGTTCTATTATGAAGATCCGGTGTTTTATTATCATGATGGATCTCAGATTGATCATTGCTAATGGAAAAATTATAGTTGGGTACACCCACCAATGCACTTCTGTTGTGCTCGGAACCTTTGGAACACCTCAATGTATTTTTTTATATAAAAGTATTAATTGTACCATTTTAGACATAGTTCGATCTATGATTACTTTATGTGACCTTCCTATTTCATTTTGGGGTTATTCTCTAGGGACTACTGCATTCATACTTAACCACATTCCATTTAAAGCATTCATAAAAACACAATATGAGATATGGATTGGAAAATGTCCCGTAATGTATTTTATGAGTATTTTGGGTTGTTAAAAATTCATAATACTACTAGATTCTAACAAACTTGACTCTAAATATGATAAATAATTATTATTTTTTATATCCCAAATAAATTGTGGGATATTATTTCTATAATCCTACTGATCAAAAAGTGTTTGTGGCCCAATAATGGGTTTTTATTGAGAAGCAATGCATTCTTTGAGTTGTTAATTAGATGGAAGTTAAACTAAGAGAAATTAGATACCAAAAAATGGTTAGTGTTCCTAATATAGAGGTTAATACAGTTTTATAGAGTTGTGGAAGAACTAACTCAATTTACACAAGAAACTCAATGGTCTAGTATGATACATCATAAACTCGAGAGATATGGTTTTCTCAAGGAAAATAATGATGAAATAATTTTCATAGGAGATGAACCTAATTCTTAATGAGATATCATTGAGAGTTTTGATTATATGAAATGTTTAAAATCCATAGAATCTAAGATAGACTCCATGTACACTAACTAATATTGGAACTTTGTGCATTCACCTGAAGGGCTAATACCTATATGGTGAGAGTGGGTTTTCTATGATAAAAATGAAATGGATGGTAGAGTGTCAACCTATAAATCATACTTGGTGCAAAGAGTTAAAAAAAATCATATTATTAACTATGAAGATACCTTTTCGTCAATTGTGATGATAAATTCAATTCAGATTTGGATAGCCATAACAAATCATTATTATTATGATATATATTAAATAGATTTCAAAACCAATTTCCTTAATAAAAATTCATATAAGGGTGTATATATTATATAGCATGAGGTACTTGAAGTTCCAAATGATAATTCTATGGTTTTTAAGTTACAACAATCTATTCTTTTACTGAAGTAAGCTTCTGAGAGTTGAAATTTCAAGTTTGATGATGCAATCAAAGAGTTTGGTTTCATCAAGAATGAAAATTATTGTTCAATATATAATATTCTTAGTGATGTTATAGTCATTTTTATAATATTCTATGTATATGACATACTAATTATTGGAAATTAAATATTGACACTTAACTTTATAAAGATGTGATTGGGTAAATATTTCTTAATGAAAGACATGGGTGAAGCATCTTACATACTCGGTATGAGGATATAAAAAGATAGATCTAAGAGGTTTATTAGACTGAGTTAAAACACAAATATTGGTAAAGTGTTAATGTAATGAATCTGGTTTTTATGGTTTAGTCCTTTGAATATTTCTATGTATATATCTAGATTTATCATCAGATCTGGTGCAATGGTTGGGTCTCTTGAGACCTCAGAATTAATATATTAAAAATATTAATATATTTTTATGAATATCAATGCATAATTTTATTATAAATGGTTTTTCAATTGTTTGGGACCTAGGATGATAAATCCAATATCGTGGTTGAATCCAAAATGCATGGTTTTCCCTAGGCATGTCCTAAGGTTGGTCGACGTCGGACATTTCATGGAAGCTAGCCATGTGAGGGTGTATTAAATAAAATATATAATTTATTTATTTATTTTAAATAAATTACCTAACCTAATTCCCTCTCTATAAATACCCCATTATGAAAAATATCTTGGGTTATTTTTATAAACCTGGGAGATTATAGAGGAGGAGGGAATCATTCTTTTTTGGCAGATTGGGATCAAAGAATGGTGATGATCGAATCGAGGTGGATCAAGAGGCAGGAAATGAACATAATAGGCCTTATTAATCAATGTATAATGGGATCTTCACTAATGATTTAACCTTAATCTAGGTAGGTCATGTTATTTATGAATTTTCTCCCTATTTTATTTTCTAAGCACTGATTTAATTTTCATCTTATTTGATCTATGATTTATTGATCTTTACGTAATCCCTACCACATTTTGGTTTTATTAATTCAATAAAAATTCATATTTGCACTTTTTATCACCCTTGGATACCATTTTTACATGATAATTAGCCAATAAAACTTGGAAAATAATAGATTTTATTTTTTCTATCTGCACTTATCCCCATTGTTCTTCACATTATTCACCGTTGGCCCATGAGGTCACAGTTTGACATTACCGAGGTGGATTCGAGTGAAATTGAACCCACATATTCATGCTAGTTGTGAAAACGATGTGTGTGGTAGTGATTTAAGGATGGATTTGGATTTATTTATGGGTTTAGGGTGATTTAAACATGGATTTGGGGCTAGATTCAGCATCCTTAATTCATGGGAGCGGTACGGTATGATGGGATGGTCCGTGTGGGGTTTGGGTGGCCAAAATCTGGCCACTAGTGATGGATAAGGCATGATCATACCCAAATTTGAGATACATGATGATATCCAAGGCATAATTGGGGGTGGTCGATTCATTTTGTGACACATATATAATTCACCAAGTTTTTTTGAAAACTCAAACTACACGATGTGTAGTCTAGGAACACATGTTGTGTAGTCCCTTGGTTGTGGAATCTATGGTTTGGGGAAGATATAAAGATCATATGACATGTATAAACCTATACACATAATGTAAGACTATGATAAAGGATTGGAATTTACATTAGGATTATATGGGCATAGGAATAGCTAGGAGTACATGGTCACAACACGGTACTCAGACACAACCAGGTACATAGACACAACCCAAAGTACATGAGTACGACCAAATGTACATGGGCACAACCAAGAGTACACAAAAAGGCCCTAGGTGGCTGAGGAACATTGTGTAATACCCATAAATATCATTTGGTATTACATGGATAGCCAATCCATGTGTAGAAGAGGACATGTCCAGCTGTCCAGGTGAGGTCACACACTGTGTGGCCCGAGGTACATGCCATATACTTTTATCTAGGAAATTTACCTTACATATATTCTTCTTATATAATCATATTTTGTATCATAGGTATTCTATATTGATAATTTTTCATTTATAACTTGATGGAATCCTTTTTAGTGACTTTCAAGATACGACATGAGGCGTTGCGAGTGTGACTCTTCTTTAGGCGATGCTTGAACAATACTGGTGATCAAGTGAGATCATCTGAGAGATTTTGAGGTTAAAAAATCCCATGTTTTACCAATGGATTGATCCCTCATATTACTCTATCTATTTGGTGATACACCCTAATGAACTAGGGAGTAGAACCTCTATTTACTTAGTTTCACCCCCTCACACACTAGGGCACGGGTCTTTTATCTACTAAGTGGTACCCCCTGACGCGCTATGGTGCAGTTCCTCTATCTTCTGAGTTCTAACCCTATCACACCAGGGAATGAGTCCTATATATATTTAGTAGAACCCATCCACCCCCCATCATATGATGGTGTGGGTCCTTTATTGTAGATTTTTCCCCCTCAGGTTGTCGAGTAGTGGCGAGGTGAGGGTCCTTCCCATAGTTTTCATGTACAAACACGTGAGATATTGGGCATTGGAGATGAACCCTAGGAGTTTTAGATAGTCTCATAATCTTGTTATGGAATGTATATATATATATATATATATATCCTCTTTCTCTACCATATGGTTTTCTTTTAGAGTATATAACATGGGTTTTTTCCTCTTTCTATGGGTTGAGTTGAATTCTATTATATCTATCAATTTCTCCCTTTTTGGTTTTTGGGATGTCATACTTAGTATGTATTTACTCGCTTTTTATGGGAATTTTTTGTACATGTCATTTCATATGCAGATGATAGGAAGATCAACAGTGACATCAATGGAGCATAGTGATACTAGGGTGCATTGACCGTGTATGGTGGTCGGACTGGGAGATCAGGAGTTGGGAACTCTTTAGTTTTTCTTTATTATAGTCAATGTTAGGTTAGAAATCCATTTATATTTGGACATGTATTTTTACCCTTTACACTTTTTATTTATGTTTTCATACTCTGATGTTTTCCCTATAGTTTATTTCATGCATGTTTATACTCTAGATGTTGTGGTCCTTTTAATTATTCCTCTACACTTTTGCATGGATACAACTGTGTGTTTGCATAAAGGTACTTTAGGAAAAGGCCACCCATTTTAGTTATTAATTCTCTAAACTTATTTCTAGTCCCTATCCTATTAGAGGTGATCTTGGGGTTATCATACTTATCCTTTCACCATCCAGGTGGGTCCCAGTGAGATGGGTCATGACAGAGTGGTGTTAGAGTAGTTTTTTTATGGTTATTGTTGGAGTGGGACCCATGGTGAGGATTTTTGGGAACTTAAGTAAATGGTGTTGGATTGTATCGATTGAGAATTTCAAACTAAATAATCCAATGTTGGTGTGGCGAACAAAATATCCATTCACCGGGACTCTTACTACCTATTTTTCAACTCAACATATCAAGAAATCGATTATATAGAACCATTGGTACTTGAATCATATATTATTGTATTCTTTGACTATCCTTATTGATTTATATCTATATATATATATATATATATATTCTCATATAATTATGGTATTTCTTCATCACTTTCAGGATGCCTTCATGAAGACAGTCATCCGGGTTACCGATATAGGATCTTGATGATGATTAATTGAGAGATAAGGCCTTAGTTCAAAGGAAATCTCTTTAGGTGATTCTTATAAGTGGGTAAAGATAATTCCATCTTCCAGTCGAGGAGAAAATAGTACCATTAGGGTAGGCTAATAATACATGTAGGGTTAGTGTGTTACATGATTTCTAACATCAGAGACCGTTGTGGTTCTATGGTGACCCAGATCCTCAAGTAGTGGAGGATTATATTGAGTTGGTGATCCAAGTATTCAATATGGTTTTGACCCCAACTAATCAAATGGTTTCACTAGTAGACAATATTTTCAACGAAATAGTAGGTCACTGGTGGAGTCTGATGATGAAAACTCATGATGAGATGATTCTCTCATGATCATATTTCTTGCAGTTATTTCATGATGAGTCTTACCCATCATGCTAATCCTGTATGATTATTTAGGAGATTCTTGAGCTATAGAAGGGTGGTGTGATAGTTTATGAGTATTCTATAAGGTTTACTATCCTCACTCATTACTCCCTTGACATAGTGGAAGATAATTTCTTCCGATCATGGAAGTTCGAGTAGGGTCACTACAAAGACATCTCTGCCAGTGTATACTCCCTATGAATAACTACTAATGCTAGATTACTAGAGTGGGTTTTGGTTATATAGATATTCTTGTAGGAGGGGCACCAAGTGGATAGAGCTTTCAGTGGTCATCATGGGGCTAAGTCATATGCAACAACAGGAAGGTTATAGTCATCTAGGTATTAGTGTAGGAAACCACCCTATGGTAGGAATCTAGCATGTGGATTTGTAGTGTGGGGTCAATGTAGAAGATCTGGTCATCCATGAGAGTGGTGGTGTTATTCTTTTGATGGGAAAGGATACATGGACCATTATTTCTTGATCCAAAATGAAGAGGAGGGAATACATGAAGTGGATATAACTCCATTTTTTAAGTAGCACCATGATCATGGATCTCCCAAGAGTGGCTTGTGCGGACCTCAAAGAGGCGATATTGGAA
The DNA here is from genome assembly GCA_963277665.1 of Viscum album. Classification (NCBI taxonomy): domain Eukaryota; kingdom Viridiplantae; phylum Streptophyta; class Magnoliopsida; order Santalales; family Viscaceae; genus Viscum; species Viscum album. Next base: position 2,066,506,298 of record OY728126.1, on the reverse strand, counting down.
TAGTAGAAAGTGGATCTCAGGAGGGAGGATCTTATGGTGGATTTTAATGCTATGAGATACTTCCACCACCACCACTAAGTGGTCCACACTGGGATTAGGGAGCTAGGGGTAAGATCCGTGGGTAAATACATGTTATGGAGGGAAATGAATAGGATACAAAGAGATGATTAGAGGTATGATCTGTATCTTTTCTACTCTTAACATGGTAATATTAGACACAATCATGATTCATTCCTTCATCACTGTATCCCTATTGTGAGAGTTGGATATTCCAGTAGAGACTTTATCCCAACAGCTGTGATAAGAGTTTCCTACAGGGAGAGATTATTCGATATCTCAAATCTTCTGGTAGTATGAGATAATGCTTGGTGGAGAGGGTTTCTTGTGGGACTTAATAGTTTTTATGATGAAAACTTATGGAATAATCTTGTAAATAGACTAGTTTTCCATGGTATAGGCTCAAATTGACTATCATTATAGACAAATTAGATGCCTATAGACAAATGAGAAAATGTTCTCTTTTTTTGGTGTGAGAGATCTAATGGATGAGTGATTGGTACTTGTGAGATGGAAGATGCACACCATCACCCATCATTTATAGATTTTATCCGTTGGTGCAGTGGGATCTTCAGACATATACATTCCTTTGGTAGTAGAAAACTATATAAATGGATTCCTTGAGGATGTTTTGGGACTACCTATGCAGTGGAAGATGGGATTCTATATTGACTTACACTCTGGGACCACACCAATATATTCTTTGGCATATTGGATGTCCCCTATCAAGATTTAGGAGTTGAGGGTGTATTTGGAGGATCTTTAAGATAAGGGTTTCATTAGACCTAGTGTGACCCCTAGGAAACTAAAGTTTTATTCGTAAAAAATGAAGATGGGAGCTTGAGGATATGTGTTGATTATCATCACCTAAACCAGGTAATGGTAAAGAGAAATAACCCCTTTATGAGGATTGATGACTTCTTTGAATGGATAATAGATTTGAGTTGGTTCTCAAAGATTGATCTCAATTCCAACTACCACCAGTCGAGGGTTCATGGGGATGATATTCCAATGACAACCTTATGATGTTTCTATGGACACTATGAGTTCTTATTGATGCCTTTTGTTGCAATGAATTCTACTACAACATTTATAGATCTTATGAACCATATCTTTCATCCAAACATGGACTGATTTGTGGTTGTTTTCATTGATGAAATTATCTTTTACTCCTCATCATAGGAGAAGAATGAAGATAACTTGAGGATGTTCCAAAACATACTTTGGGAGAACTAGTTTTATGGTAAGATCTCAAAGATCCATTTTGGGATCTATGAGGTTCACTTTATGAGTCATATCATCTTTGATCATGGTTTATTTGTAGACCAAGTGAAGATTGATGTGGTGATTTCTTGGGATCCACCCAAGAGCTTGTCAAAGGTGCAGAGTTTCCTTAGATTGGTGGGGTACTATAGGAGGTTCATGTAAAACATATATATTATTGTGACCCCTTTAATTTCCCTATCATATAAAGGGAATCTATTTATCTATACTAATTAGTGTCAGATATCCTTCATGGAGCTAAGGATGAGGCTGACAAGTGAAATTGTGTTCATACTACTGAATGAGGGCATTGAGTATAGTTTTTTGTGATGCCTTTGGTGCTAGTATCGGTATCATGTTGATATAGAGGTAGAAAATGATTGCATATGGTTTGAGGCAGTTGAGACTCTAGGATAATAACTATGAGACTCAAGGTTTATATTTTTAAGTGGTAATCTTCAATATGAATATATGGAAGCACTATCTTCTAGGTGTTCATTTTATTGTTTACTCAAACCACTAGAGACACATGTATATCTTCACTAAAAAAGATATTAACCTAGGATAGAGTTGGTAGTTTGAGTTCCTCTAGAAGTATGAATTTGAGATAGTATATACTCCAAGGAAGGGAAACGTAGTGGTATATGGCCTTAGAAGGATGTATCATTCTCTCTTGGTGGAGGAGGAATCTAAATAGTTAAATTCATTGAAGCTGACCCTGATGGAGAAGATGGGTAATTTTTTTATTCAATGGTGGTGAATACTTCGCTCCTTCAGGGTGTGAGATAGGTTCAGTTGGAATACATCGAATTTTAGGTTCTATGTGACTAGATTCCCTCAATAGATACACCAAATAGATTTATGGAGGATGAGATCATGTCATCCTTTTCTAGAGACAGATGGTGGTTCCAGTCTTGTTGTGTGAGGTGGTGATAAGGGAGTTTCACAGTCCCCCTTGGTTGTACATCTTAGGGGGTAAAATATTTACAAGGACCTTTAGTAATATTTTTAGTAGGATGGAATTAGTTGGATCACTACCAAGTTTATCTCTCAGTGTCTCGTGGTCAGTAGGTGAAGGCTGAGCACCATCTCCCAATAGGTTTGACACAAATTCTTGAGATCATTGAGTGGAAATGGTATGGAATATACATGGACATTATGAATGGTATTCTGCAAAAAAAAGAGAGTAAACGATGTTATATGGATGATTGTTGACCATTTTTAAAGTCGACTCACTTCATTTCCATCTAGTGGTACAGTTTGGTTAATAATTTGGGGTTGTTTCATGCACGGGAGATCATTCATCTTTGTGGAGTACCCTCAAAGATCATCTCTAACCATGATTCTCAGTTTACATCACGGTTGTGGAGAGGCTTTTAGTAGTATTTTGGGTCTCGATTGTAGATGAGTATAGAATTTCGCCCCCATAAATATTTTCACACTGAGTGTAATATCCATAATTTAGAGGATATGCTAAGGGACTATGTGTTGGACTTTAATCAAATCTAGGGGGATCACTTGACATCAATATAGTTTTCTTATAAAAACATTTATCATTCTACTATTGTCATGGTGCCTTTCAATTCCATGTACGGGAGACCATGTAGGTCCCCATTATGTTGGAATAATATTGGTGAGGCATCTCTTATGGGGCCAGATATTGAGCAAGTGATGATGGAGACAGTTATGGTGATCCATGAGAAAATGAGGACGGATCAGAGCAGACATTAATCTTACACAAATTTTCATCGTAGCCCCTTGGATTTTGAGTATGGAGACATTATTTTCCTAAGAGTCTCCCCAAAATGAGGATTATGGAGGTTTGGCTAGGGATTAAATCTATTCCTGAGGTTTATTGGGTCTTCTGAGATCCTGAGGAGGGTTTTCTAGGTTTCTTACATCCTATCCTTGCCCTCATAGTTGGATTGAGTGAATAAATTCTTCCATGGATCACAAATGAGGATATACATGCACAACCCTATACAAGTTATTTACTAGAAAGAGCTAGACATCAAGGATGGGGGAAACTTTGTGGATTAGTTGGTGGTTTTAAAGGATCAAAGGGAGAGGATCCTACATGTATGGACTATCCCTTTGGTTCATTTTCTTTGGTAGAATGACAGCATGCAAAAGATCTCTTAGGAGTGTGAGAGTCATATACAAACTTAGTACCCCCACCTTTTTGTTTAAATTATAATTTTCAAGGTGAAAAGACATAAATGAGGGGAGAATTTAATGACTCTAGTTTTTATGGATTAGTATTTTGAATATTCATACATATATATCTGGATTTATCCTCAGCGTCGACATAGTGTTTGGGTGTCTCTGAACCCCAGAATTAAAACATTAAAAAATATTAATATATTTTAATACATGTGTGTGAATTTTTTAGTGTTAATGTTTTTCCCATTATATGGGACCTAATATGGTAAATATTATACCACGATTGAATATGGAATGTGGTTTTTACCCTATGAGTGACCTAAGGTTGGTCAGTGTTAGACATTTCATGGAATGCATCCATTGGTGGATGCGTTTGATAAAATAAAAAATTTATTTATTTATTTTAATTAAATGACCTAACCTAATTCAGTATCTATAAATAAATCATTATCCAAAATCTACAGGGTTAGCTTAATAACACTAGGATATTAAAGAGGAGTATGGAATCATTTTTCATTGGTGGATCGAGATCAAATAATGATGATGATTGGATCGAGGTGGATCGAGAGGCAAGCAACGAACTCATCTGACCTCTATCATCACTAGAGAATGTGCTATTCACCAATGATCAATCCTTAATCAAGGTATGGAAAGTTATTTATGGATTTCCACCCAATTTTATTTTTGAATAATGGATTTATTTATCATCTAATTTTATTAGTTATTTGTTGATCTTCGCATGAGACCTACTGCATTTTGGTTTTTTTAATATGATTAAACTCTCTCAATGCACTTTCTATCACCATTGGATACCCCTTTTATGTGATCATTGAATAATAACACATGTACATTGATGGATTTAATTTATCTATGTGAATTTATCCCCACCATTAAGTCCATTATTCACTATTGACCCATGGGTTCATGGTTTGACATTTTTGGGGAGGGTTTGAGAATGTTTGAACCCCTAGATTAGTAGTGGTTACATTAAAGTTTTGTGGGATAGAAATTTATAGATAGATCAGGATGAATTTGATAGTATCATGTGATGGTGAAACTGGTTGGAGGCTTGATTCATCATCCTTTATCCATGGGAGCAGTGTGATTTGATGGGTTAAACATGTTGAGTTTGAGAGGCTAGAATCCGTCAACTAGTAAAAAAATTAGGCATGGTTGTCCTCAAATTTGATACCCCCAGAATGATATAAGGAATAAGAGGTGGCATAACCAACATTGAGATATGTGTAGATACTTCCCTTGGTTTCTGTGAAAAACCTAACCACACCTTGTGTAGTCTAGGAAAAAAAGTTGTGCAGTCATCTGGCTATGGTGGATAGAGTTTCAGGAGGAGATAAAGATCGCACACCATATATGAATCCATACACATCATGTTACCTTGTTATGGAATATAGGTGTATACACAAGGACTACATGGTCATGGGAATGGCCTAATACATAGAAACAACTAGGTACATGAGCATGGCTCAAAGTACATGGGCACAATGAGATGTACACAAGCACAGTCAAGATTATAAGGGCAATCCCCAAGTGGGAAAGACAGGTCATGTAGAACCCATACATGTCATGTAGTACTACATGTATATAAAAACCATGTACAATTAAGGACACATCTAGGCATCCAAAAAAGGTTACACATCATGTGACCCCGGGTACACATCGTGTACTTTTCTCAGGGACTTCCACCATGCATATCTCCTTCTTCTAGACTTGGATTTTGTCCCACAAGTAGCCTATCCTAGTTATTTTTATACATAGAATGTGATGATATCCTTCATAAGGGATTTAAATATGTGGGGTGAGGTGTTTTGAGTATAATGATTCTTTAGTAAATGGTTGAACAATATCAAAGATCGAGCAATATCGTAAGAGAGATACTAGGGTTGGAAACTCCCTGTAACACCAGGGTGTGGGTCCCTCATATTTCTATATCTACTAAATGGTGCCCCCTTGATGAAATAGAGTGTGTATCCTCTATCTACTAATTGGACCCCCCCCCCTTATGTAATAGGGTGTGGGTCCACTATCTACTGAGTGGTACCCCCTAATTCACTAGGGTGTGGTTCCTCTATATGTTGAGTGGTACCCCTATCACACTAGGTCATGGGTCCTATATCTATTGAGTGTAACCCCTATCATAAAATGGAATGGGTCCTATATTGGAGATTATTTCCCCTTTGGTTGTGGAGTAGTGTTGACGTGTGGGTCCTCCATAAAGTTTTCTGGTACGAATATGCGAGATATTGGGCATCAGAGATGGACCCTTAGAGATGTTGGTAGAATCATCATCCTAGGATAAATTTTTTAGATATAGATTCACTTTCTCTCTCACATGGATTTATTTATAATCATATATCTTGGGTTTTCCCCTCTTTATATGGGTTAAACCAATTACTTTTTTATCTATCTATTGCTCCATTTTCACTTTTTTGGGAATCCTACTAGGTATGTATATAATCACACCTACATAGGATTTATGCACATGTTTCATATATTATGAAGATTATAGGAAGATCCATGGTGACATTGGAGGAGCATAGTGATACTTGGGTTCATTGACCATGTATGATGGTTGGATGAGGAGATCAAAAGTCGTTCTCTCTTCAGTTTTCCTTTATTCTAGTTATTTTTAGGTTAGGACTCTATTTTTGGTTGGGTGTATATTTTTCCCATTTAAAATTTGGATTTATGTTTTCGTAATCTGATGTATTCTCTATAGTTAATTTCATACATGGTTATACTCTACATGTTACAATACTTTTTATTATTCCACTGCAATTTTTCTGAAGATGGTTATGTGCATGCATACTGGTACTTTAGGAAATGGCCTCTCATTTTAGTTGTGACTTCTCATTGCTTGTTTCCATCCCCTAGCCTATTAGATGAGGGCTTGGGGTTTTCACACTCATCCTTATGCAGTCCCAGAGGGACCTGGTGTTTCAGGTCATGACAGTTAAAGTGATTTAACATGGAGAACTCTAAGAAGGGTTCTTTGATAGTCACTATTACAACATGGACTTTTATCAGCGCTAAAAACCGACATTAACAGCGCTAGAAAAGCGTTATTAATGTTGGCATAGATAAAGGGTGTCCCCTTTATCATCACTCCAAAAATCACTGATAAAAGTCTCCTTTATCATCGCTTTTTAGAGCGTAGATAAAGGGGGGAATTAACAACGCTTTTCTAACGCTGATAAAGGGGTGCCTTTATCAGCGCTATGTCGAGCGCTGATAATAGGGACATTTATCAGTGATCTTTTAGTGCTGTTAAATATGTCCTTTATCAGTGCTCAAAAAAGCACTGATAAAGGCCCCTTCCCCTACACCTACACAACCAGCACATGCACAACCAACACCTGCACAAACTAGAATACCTGCACAAAATAGCACCTGCACACTTGCACAAAATAGCACCCACACACAATATTTTGACAAAAAATGCTATATACATTTACTTAACATCATGAATACATAAAAACACACTGCTATATACATTTCAAACAATGTTTTACATGGTTACAATTACAATTATCCAACAACAGTTATAAACATTAATGTTTCATCCTTTGATATCCGTGATCCGCTCTCAAAAATTGTCGTCCATGGTATTTATTGCCGAACAAAGCATCCAAACTCAAGGAAACAAATTCACCTATATAAGAAAACAAATATTATGTTAGTAATACAATAATGAAATAAATTAAAATATTAATATGAAAGAATACATTAATATGGAAATAAAAAACTAAAATATGAAAATGATAAACTCAAATGTTTTCATTCTGATAACAATTAAAGGGAATAATGTAAAATCAATATGTTTTTGGATGATTTATCTCATTTAATAAATACTGATTCTTTATCTAATGAAAAGCATTACCAGTCACACTGTGCATCGTATTAATTTTTGGTTGATTCGTACACGTCACAAATGACTCAGGGATCATTTTCCTTAAGTACCAAACAATCAAAATGTGTTTGCTTGGTTTGTCGTATGTTACTTGTGTTGTTTTCTAAAGTTAATGTCAATTTGAAACTGATATCAAACACTTTTATCCATATCGGTCACACCATGCATCGGATTGAGGTGCGGTTGATTCGTACACGTCATAAATGAATCATGGATCATTTCCCTAAAGTATCAAAACAATAGGAACACGTTTTCTCGGTATTCCGTATGTCAGTAGTGTTGTTTTCTAAATTTTGTGTCAATTTGAAACTGGTATCAGACACTTTTAGTCATACCGGTCACACCGTGTGTCGGATTGAGGTGTGGTAGATTCATACATGTCACAAATGACTCTTGGATCATTTTCCTAAAGTATAAAAACAATCCAAACGCATTTTCTCAGTTTTCTGTATGTCACTTGTGTTGTTTTCTAAAGTTAATGTCAATTTGAAATTGATATTAGACACTTTTAGCCATACCAGTCACATCGTGCATCGGATTGAGGTACGGTTGATTCTTACACCTCAAAAATGACTCATGGATCGTTTTCCTAAAGTATAAAAATAATCTGAACACGTTTTCTTGGTTTACCATATATCACTTTTGTTGTTTTCTAAAGTTTATGGCAATTTCAAACTGATATCAGTCACTTTTAGTCATACCGGTCACACCGTGCGTCGGATTGAGGTGCAATAGATTCATAAATGTCATAAATGACTCATGGATCATTTTCCTAAAGTATCAAAAATATTAGAACGTGTTTTCTTGGTTTTCCATATGTTACTTGTGTTGTTTTCTAAAGTATATGTCAATTTGAAACTGATATCATACATTTTTAGCCATACTGGTCACACTGTGCATCGGATTGAGGTGCAGTCAATTTATACACATCATAAATAACTCATTGATCATTGTACTAAAGTATCAAAACAATCTGAATGCGTTTTCTTGGTATTCCATATGTCAATAGTGTTGTTTTCTAAAGTTTATGTCAATTTGAATCTGATATCAGACACTTTTAGTCACATCGGTCACACCGTGTGTCAGATTGAAGTGAGTCTGATTCGTAAACATCATAAATGACTCATGGATCGTTTTCCTAAAGTATCAAAACAATCCGAATGCATTTTCTTGGTTTTTCGTATGTTACTTGTGTTGTTTTCTAAAGGTTATGTCAATTTGAAACTGATATCAGACATTTTTAGCCATACCGGTCACACCATGAATCAGATTGAGGTTTTGTCGATTCGTACGTGTCATAAATTACTCATGGATCATTTTTCTAAATTATCAAAACAATCCGAATGCATTTTCTCGCTATTCTGTATGTCAATAGTGTTGTTTTCTAAAGTTTATGTCAATTTGAAACTGATATCAGACACTTTTAGCCATACCGGTCACACCGTGCATCGGATTGAGGTGAAGTCGATTCGTACATGTCACAAATGACTCATGGATCATTTTCCTAAAGTATAAAAACAATCCAAATGTCTTTTCTCGGTATTCCGTATGTCAGTAGTGTTTTTTTCTAAAGTTTATGTCAATATGAAATTGATATCAGACACTTTTAGCCATACCGGTCACACTGTGCGTCTGATTGAAGTGGGGTTGATTCTTACACCTCAAAAATGACTCATGAATCATTTTCCTAAAGTATCAGAACAATCCAAACATGTTTTCTTGGTATTCCTTATGTTAGTAGTGTTGTTTTCTAAAGTTTATGTCAACTTGAAACTAATATCAGACACATTTAGCCATACTGATCACACCGTGCATTGGATTGAGGTGCAGTCGATTCTTACACCTCAAAAATGACTCATGTATCATTTTCCTAAAGTATCAAAACAATATGAACACGTTTTCTCAGTTTTTTGTATGTCTGTGGTGTTTTTTTCTAAAGTTTATATCAATTTCAAACTGATATCAGACACTTTTAGTCATACCGATCACACCGTGTGTCGGATTGAGGTGTGGTCGATTCGTACATGTCACAAATGAATCATGGATATTTTTCCTAATGTATAAAAACAATCCGAACGTGTTGGCTTAGTATTCTGTATGTCTGTAGTTCATAAGAGTCTCTCATTAAGTTATTCTTTAATAGAAACTCAAATCATTTCTAAAACCATTATTCACAATCTAAGGATATGAAACATAAGAAAGGGTGATCATAGATGCTCAATAAGTGTAATCAAAGGAGATATCAATGATCATATAAAGATAACATAAGTAGTAGGAATTCACCTTCATTTTCCTATTTTTTTATATTCTTCCATCAGGTACGCTGCCCATTCGTTTCTAAACACTTCTATATTATCTTCTGAATAGGAGTTTTTTGCGACAGTCATAGTAGTACTGAAAAAATATAAATACATAGTATTAATAATTATTTTAAATTAAGTAGTAATTAGTTTCAAAAATACCTCCTCAAGGATGCTAGTTTGTTCATAAAATATGATCTCTTTCATAAATTTAAAAACAAAATAACTGCAGTCCTTGTCGTTTGTTTGTTTTGGACACTGCAGAAACATTGAGAAAAATAAGTAATTTGTTTTGATATGTATTTGGATAGTGAAATATAATTATATATACCCTGATACTTCTCTATTTGTATATCTTGTGCTCCTTGTCGTCCTTAGGCCCCGTATTCATTCCATCCTTTAGACGATATTCATACACCTCCCTATCATAACAAAATCCTCATTAAAATATAATATAAATTATATAACTAGATATTTAGTTCTCAAATGTTGGATATAGTGTATTACAAATTGACAATCTCCATCATGTGTGGTCAGTTTGTTGGATATCCATGCAATAAATCCAGAAAATAAATATTTGGAGTATCCAAATTGACTGCAATGAGCATCCAATGTTGCCTAAAAACACAAAAAGGAATAAGTACTGATATAATTGAAAATATAATTGATATGATTAAAATGTAGAGTTTTACCCCTGCAACGTTGGTATTAAAAAGAGTCTGTCAATCATAATTCTGCATTGAAATGTTCTGAGCAAGCTTGACATTAATTCAGCTTGAAAAACGGAATCTATTTCTTCTCGTTCATTAGAAATGGTGTGAGAACTAACGAGTCCAAATTTGTATTCATTGGAAAATCCCTTCAATTTCTTTTCATATATACGCTTGTGAAAAATATGAAATGTATTTATCCATAATTATCATAGTATATCAGCTTCTGTAAAATAAAATCATGAAAACATACCTCATGTATACATTTATAACTGAGGCATCTAGCTAGTCATATGTGATGATTTTAGCTATAGCGTCAGCACTAACAAAATCTAATGTTTCCTCTCTGTACATATCTTTTTCACAAAAAAATTTGTGACTTTTTTTACCTTTTATTTTCGTATCCACATGCATCGCTTCAGCCACAAGTGTAACCCCACTATTTTGAATGGTACTATCTCAATCATGTTCATTAGTATAAAATGTATAACCATTAACTACATAATCATTTTAAGATAATACATACACACGTGGTCCTCCAGGTAGCCATCGAAGTCATTCTGAAATTGACTCTGGATTTTCATCTGACTTATTAAAAATATGGTCCCAAAACCATCCTATAAACTATCGATTATGTGTATCTTATATCCATTTTTCAGCCCTAGATGGATTCAAATGCCTAAGAATTTCTTTGTGGATTTCAACATATGGGTCAACGTTGAAAATGTTATGCAAAACATAAAGGTGGGTGTTTCCGACGCTTTCGTCGGGGCACGCGCATCCGTCCATGGAGGACGCGCAGCTTGTGCCCCGCATTCCCGCTTTCCAAAGGCGGGCGTCATTCGCTCCTTATTCAGGGACGTCTGCTCCTTGATCGAAACGGGATGATGGGATGTCAGTTCTTCCTTCCGTGGATTCCTCCTTGGAACTCATCACCTAGTCCGGGTCTCCCTCATAGATTTAATATGTTGTTCGTGAATCTCATTCCCGGTGCCATATCGTCATGGACGTCGGTTAATTACACTACTTCCGTCAAGACATTCCATGGGGTCTTGACATGGTAGCGACCTTCGGTCGGAGTAGACGGCAACATCAGGCATGTCAGGGCATCTCTGGGTGCATGGACCTTGGGGAACCTGTATTCTTCCTCATGAGAGGGCATCTCAAGGGTGCATAACCCGAGGCATGTATCTGAGGTTTTCCTTAGCTTCCCGTGTTTAATACAGGGTATGCAGCATGTTTAACGTCTTGTGAAGACGGTTACGCCAAAGGCGTTTCGTCCGAGGTTTTCCTTAGGCATCTCATGTTTATCACGAGGTAGTCCATGAGTTTAACGTCTTATGGAGACGGAATGAGGGTGATCAGAACGTCCCATAGAGACGGATCAGAATGCCCAATGAGGATGGATCCGAGGTGGTGCACTCCCTAGAAGCGAAAAGGGTGATGAATCAGGGTGTACACAGAGGACAGCGACCCGGAAATATGATGGGGCTTACACGTGGAAAGCGGCCCATGCGTCGCTAGGAGCAGCGAGGAGGTGGATGGCATGATTCCACTGGGATGTGGTGGCCCGGGTGAGAATCAGGATGGATGATGGGTGGATGAATGAAGTGGAGGGGGAATGAAATGGGACCATCGCAGGGGCGACGGTGATGTTGGGCTTGAGCCTTGAAGAGGCTTCCTACGTATCCCTGTGGCAGGGAATCAAAGTCCGCATAGTTCGGGACGGTGCCGGTGAACCGACGTGAAGGTGGACCTTGGTCCGATGGGCATCGTCAGTGAACTGACGTGAAGGTGGACCTTGGTCCGATGAGAGATGGTCAGTGAACCGATGTGAAGGTGGACCTTGGTCCGATGAGCATCGTCGGCGTACCGACGTGAAGGTGGACCTTGGTCCGATGAGAGATGGTCAGTGAACCGACGTGAATGTGGACCTTGGTCCGATGAGCATCGTCGGCATACCTACGTGAAGGTGGACCTTGTTCCGATGAGAGATGGTCAGTGAACCGACGTGAATGTGGAACTTGGTCCGATGAGCATCGTCGGCATACCGACGTGAAGGAGGACCTTGGTCCGATGAGAGATGGTCAGTGAACCGACGTGAATGTGGACCTTGGTCCGATGAGCATCGTCGGCGTACCGACGTAAAGGTGGACCTTGGTCCGATGAGAGATGGTCAGTGAACTGACGTGAATGTGGAACTTGGTCCGATGAGCATCGTCGGCATACCGACGTGAAGGTGGACCTTGGTCCGATGAGAGATGGTCAGTGAACCGACGTGAATGTGGACCTTGGTCCGATGAGCATCGTCGGCGTACCGACGTAAAGGTGGACCTTGGTCCGATGAGAGATGGTCAGTGAACTGACGTGAATGTGGACCTTGGTCCGATGAGCATCGTCGGCGTACCGACGTGAAGGTGGACCTTGGTCCGATGAGAGATGGGCTTGAACCTCGGGGAGGCTTCCTACGTACCATGCCTTGACATGGATCAAAGACTTCGTAGTTCAAAGGATAGATGGAATACAGTTTAACGTCATGCGGGACGATAGTGAACCCTGACGTGAATAAACGACGGGCGGTGGGTGTCAACGAATCGACGTAAATGAGGGACCTTAGTCAGATGGGGGTGGGATTGAACCTGTGGGAGGATTCCTACGTACCATGCCTTGACATGGATCAAAGACCTCGTAGTTCAAATGGGGCTTTATCGGCGAACCGACATGAAAGTGGACCTTGGTCCAATGAGGGGTGGGCTTGAACCTATGGGAGGCTTCCTACGTACCATGCCTTGACACAGATCAAAGACCTCGTAGTTCAAATGGGAATAGGTGGGCAGTTTAATGTCATGCAGGACAAGGGGGGCATACAGTTTAACGTCATGCTGGACGAGGGTGAAACTTGACGTGAATGAACGACCGAGCAATGTGTCTTGAACCTCACAGAGGCCTCCTACGTACCATGCCTTGACATGGATCAAATTCCTCGTAGTTCAGGTGGGAAAGTGTCGCAACAGCTTACCACTGGACCAGAATGCAGTTTAACGTCATGCTCGACTGGGGTGAGACCCGGTGTGAAATGACGGGTGGGATTGAACCTCATAGAGGCTTCCTACGTACCACACCTTGACATGGATCAAAGACCTCGTAGTTCAAATGGGATGGGTCGCAATGGCTTACCACTGGACCAGAATGGGACCTGACGTGGATGGATGATGGGTGGGCTTGAACCTCGTGGAGGCTTCCTACGTACCATGCCTTGACATGGATCAAAGACCTCGTAGTTCAAAAGGGGTTTGTCGGTGAACCGACGTGAAAGTAGACCCAGGGGTCCACTATTGGTGGGCTTGAACCTCGTGAAGGCTTCCTACGTACCATACCTTGACATGGATCAAAGACCTCGTAGTTCAGGAGATGGGTTGGGTCGCAATGGCTTACCACTGGACCGGAGTGTAGTTTAACGTCGTGCTGGACAGAGGTGAAACCCGACGTGAAAGACATGTGGGATTGAACCTCATAGAGGCTTCCTACGTACCATGCCTTGACATGGATCAAAGACCTCGTAGTTCAAATGATGGGTGAAACCCGACGTGAAAGACGGGTGGGCTTGAACCTCATAGAGGCTTCCTACGTACCATGCCTTGACATGGATCAAAGACCTCGTAGTTCAAATGGGATGGGTCGCAATGGCTTACCACTGGACCAGAATGGGACCCGACGTGAATGGATGATGGGTGGGCTTGAACCTCGTGGAGGCTTCCTACGTACCATGCCATGACATGGATCAAAGACCTCGTAGTTCAAAAGGGGTTTGTCGGTGAACCGACGTGAAAGTAGACCCGGGGTCCACTATTGGTGGGATTGAACCTCGTGAAGGCTTCCTACGTACCATGCCTTGACATGGATCAAAGACCTCGTAGTTCAGGAGATGGGTTGGGTCGCAATGGCTTACCACTGGACCGGAGTGTAGTTTAACGTCGTGCTGGACGGGGGTGAAACCCGACGTGAAAGACGGGTGGGTCGCAATGGCTTACCACTGGACCGGAGTGCAGTTTAACGTCGTGCTGGACGGGGGTGAAACCCGACGTGAAAGACGGGTGGGCTTGAACCTCATAGAGGCTTCCTACGTACCATGCCTTGACATGGATCAAAGACCTCGTAGTTCAAGAGATGGGTGGTCAGGGTCGGTGCTCACTCTAAGCCCACGTGAGTCATGCTCGGTGTGAGAAACAAGAGGTTACAAGGACCTGATGATCACGTCGAGAGGGGTGCGTCCGTGAGAAGCGAAAAGGGGCTTACGCGTTGGGCGGCCCATGGTGTTGGGACTTACTCCGGGATGGAGGCCCAAAGAAAAGGATGATGATGATTTCGGGCTTGAGCCTTGAAGAGGCTTCCTACGTACCATGCCTTGACATGGATCAAAGACCACGTAGTTCTTCTGATGACGGCTTACCGCCAATTGGTTCGTTTCAACGGCTTACCGCTGGATTGGGTGTGAACGGCTTACCGCTAAATTGGGTCGCAACGGCTTACCGCTGGATTGGGTCACAACGGCTTACCGCTGGATGAGGATGTCAACGGCTTACCGCTGAATAGGATCACAACGGCTTACCGCTGGATAGGGATGTCAACGGCTTACCGCTGAAAAGGAGTGGCAACGGTGAATGGGGATTACGCAAGGAGCTTCCCGGGTGCCGCTATGGAGCGGCACTGGTGAATGGGGCTTACGCTAGGAAGTTGCCCGGGTGCCGCTATGGAGCGGCACTGGTGAATGGGGCTTACACAAGGAAGCTGCCCCGGTGCCGCTATGGAGCGGCAATGGTGAATGGGGCTTACGCAAGGAGCTGCCCGGGTGCCGCTATGGAGCGACAATGGTGAATGGGGCTTATGCAAGGAGCTGCCCGGGTGCCGCTATGGAGCGGCACTGGTGAATGGGGCTTATGCAAGGAGCTGCCCGGGTGCCGCTATGGAGCGGCACTGGTGAATGGGGCTTACGCAAGGAAGCTGCCCGGGTGCCGCTATGGAGCGGCAACGGTGAATGGGGCTTATGCTAGGAAGCCGCCCGGGTGCCGCTATGGAGCGGCACTGGTGAATGGGGCTTATGCAAGGAGCTGCCCGGGTGCTGCTAAGGAGCGGAGAGGGTGAATGGGGCTTATGCTAGGAGCTGCCCGGGTGCCGCTATGGAGCGGCACTAGTGAATGGCGCTTACGCTAGGAAGCTGCCCGGGTGCCGCTATGGAGCGACAACGGTGAATGGGGCTTATGCTAGGAAGCTGCCCGGGTGCCGCTATGGAGCGGCACTGGTGAATGGGGTTTATTCAAAGAGCTGCCCGGGTGCCGCTATGGAGCGACACTGGTGAATGGGGCTTACGCTAAGAAGCTGCCCGGGTGCCGCTATGGAGCGACACTCGTGAATGGGGCTTACGCAAGGAAGCTGCCCGGGTGCCGCTATGGAGCGGCAACGGTGAATGGGGCTTATGCTAGGAAGCTGCCCGGGTGCCGCTATGGAGAGGCACTGGTGAATGGGGCTTATGCAAGGAGCTGCCCGGGTGCCGCTATGGATTGGCACTGGTGAATGGGGCTTACGCTAGGAAGCTGCCCGGGTGCCGCTATGGAGCGCCAACGGTGAATGGGGCTTACGCTAGGAAGCCGCCCGGGTGCCGCTATGGAGCGGCACTGGTGAATGGGGCTTACGCTAGGAAGCCGCCCGGGTGCCGCTATGGAGCGGCACTGGTGAATGGGGCTTACGCTAGGAAGCTGCCCGGGTGCCGCTATGGAGCGGCACTGGTGAATGGGGCTTACGCTAGGAAGCTGCCCGGGTGCCGCTATGGAGCGGCACTGGTGAATGGGGCTTATGCTAGGAAGCTGCCCGGGTGCCGCTATGGAGCGACACTGGTGAATGGGGCTTACGCTAGGAAGCTGCCCGGGTGCCGCTATGGAGCGGCACTGGTGAATGGGGCTTACGCTAGGAAGCTGCCCGGGTGCCGCTATGGAGCGGCACTGGTGAATGGGGCTTATGCTAGGAAGCTGCCCGGGTGCCGCTATGGAGCGGCACTGGTGAATGGGGCTTACGCTAGGAAGCTGCCCGGGTGTCGCTATGGAGCGGCACTGGTGAATGGGGCATATGCTAGGAAGCTACCTGGGTGCCCCCAAGGAGTGGCACTGGTGAATGGGGCTTATGCAAGAAAGCTGCCCGGGTGCCGCTATGGAGCGGCACTGGTGAATGGGGCTTACGCAAGGAAGTTGCCCGGGTGCCTCTATGGAGCGGCAACAGTGAATGGCGCTTATTCTAGGAAGCTACACGGGTGCCGCTATGGAGCGGCACTGGTGAATGGGGCTTACACTAGGAAGCTTCCTGGGTGCCACCAAGGAGTGGAAATGGTGAATGGGGCTTACGCAAGGAGCTGCCCGGGTGCCGCTATGGAGCGGCATTGGTGAATGGGGCTTACGCTAGGAAGCTGCCCGGGTGCCACCAAGGAGTGGCAATGGTGAATGGGGCTTACGCAAGGACCTGCCCGGGTTCCGCTATGGAGCGGCATTGGTGAATGGGGCTTACGCTAGGAAGCTGCCCGGGTGCCACCAAGGAGTTGCAATGGTGAATGGGGCTTACGCAAGGAGCTGCCCGGGTGCCGCTATGGAGCGGCATTGGTGAATGGGGCTTACGCAAGGAGCTGCCCGGGTGCCGCTATGGAGCGGCAACGGTGAATGGGGCTTATGCTAGGAAGCCGCCCGGGTGCCTTTATGGAGCGGCACTGGTGAATGGGGATTACGCAAGGAAGCTGCCCGGGTGCCGCTATGGAGCGGCAATGGTGAATGGGGCTTATGCTAGGAAGCTGCTCGGGTGCCGCTATGGAGCGACACTGGTGAATGGGTCTTATTCAAGGAGCTGCCCGTGTGCCGCTATGGAGCGGCACTGGTGAATGGGGCTTACGCTAGGAAGCTTCCCGGGTGCCGCTATGGAGCGGCAACGGTGAATGGGGCTTATGCTAGGAAGCCGCCCGGGTGCCGCTATGGAGGGGCACTGGTGAATGAGGCTTATGCTAGGAAGCTGCCCGGGTGCCGCTATGGAGCGGCACTGGTGAATGGGGCTTACGCTAGGAAGTTGCCCGGGTGCCGCTATGGAGCGGCACTGGTGAATGGTTCTTACACTAGGAAGCTGCCCGGGTGCCGCTATGGAGCGGCACTGGTGAATGGGGCTTACGCTAGGAAGCTGCCCGGGTGCCGCTATGGAGCGGCACTGGTGAATGGGGCTTACGCTAGGAAGCTGCCCGGGTGCCGCTATGGAGCGGCACTGGTGAATGGGGCTTATGCTAGGAAGATGCCCGTAATGTCTTCCTCATGTCTGGCCATGAGGGCATCCCAACTCACTGGTGGGTTGAGGCATGTGCCTATGCGCAAGTGCACAAGCGGGATAACGCCAAGGGCGTTGGAATCAGCCCAAACAAAGGGACATGAAAAGTGTGAATCACATGCCCTGCATTCGGAATGTGATGAGAGTGGCATGGCGATAGAGGATAACTGCTGACCGTGTTCGCAACACAGCATCCTACTGCGTTAGCCTAAAATGGGGACAAACAAATGAGGGGTCGACTGCTGACCGTATTCGAAACACAGGACCTCAAAGTGTCACCCGAAGCCTTTTGGGGCGTTGGCCTAGGACAGCAGGGGGACCATGGTTCTACCATCCATACTGTTAGGGGGTCCCTTCAAACTTTGGAAATGGATGCAGATCCGAATGAAGGACACGCAAAGCGTGGGGTGGAATGCTGGAATGTTTGAACGGATTCCAACGCTCTTGAAACTATGCCACTGTAAACATGGCATTAGGCATCTTATTCTAGGAGCATAAGGCATCTCTTGTTTAGGGCAAGAGGCATCCTATCATTTGTTAGATAGGGATAATACTACAGTTTAGAGTCATGTAGGTAGGACTATTGGAATCTCATGCTAGGAGCATAAGGCATCTCTCGTATAGGGCGAGAGGCATCCTATGTTTGGCACATAAGGATTACTACAGTTTATAGTCATGTAGAGAGGACTATTAGCATCTCATGATTGGATCATAAGGAATCTCTCGTATAGGGAAAGAGGCATCCTATATTTGGAACATAGGGAGTATACTACAGTTTATAGTCTTGTAGGTAGGACTATTGACATCTCATGCTTGGAGCATGAGGCATCTCTCGTATAGGTCGTGAGGCATCCTATGTGTGGATCATAGGGAGAATACTATAGTTTAGAGTCATGTAGGTAGGACTGTTGGCATCTCATTCTAGGAGCATGAGGCATCTCTCGTTAGAAGGGAGAGGCATCCTATGTTTGGCACATAGGGATTACTATAGTTTATAGTCATGTAGATAGGACTACTGGCTTCTCATGCTTGGAGTATAAGGCATCTCTCGTTAGAAGCGAGAGGCATCCTATCATTTGTTAGATAGGGAGTACTACAGTTTATAGTCATGTAGAGAGGACTATTAGGCATCTTATGCTTGGAGCATAAGGCATCTCTTGTTTGGAGAAAGAGGCATCCTATGTTTGGAACATAGGGATTACTACAGTTTAGAGTCATGTAGAAAGGACTCTTAGGAAGAAGGTGCCTAGAAATGGTTGGTGTTGGGACTTACGCAAAGCAGCCCTTTCTGGTTCAACCTAGCATAGGATCCAAGTGATTGGGTTTGGAGGAGTTGCCTGAGGAATGGTTCGACTCAAGGTACTCAGGGAATTGATGATGAGAACCTCAACTCACGACATAGGAAACAAACGAAGAGGAATACATCAACTCAAGGTGTTTCATGGTGTGTGGAGGAGTGTATGAAATCATGGAATTCCATAGGTTTAAGGTGGGAGCGCATAAGGGCGCAATGGAAAAATCCCGGCATCCTGGCCCGAAAAGTTCGCGGTGCGACTCTCCATTTTTCATTGGATCCTCGCGAAGGATAGGTCTTCGCGAAGCAGCTTCGCGAAGCATGGCCTCGCGGAGCAATAGTCTCTCGCGGAGCAAAGTTCTCGCGAAGTAGCTTCGCCGAGCAAAGGTCTCGCGAAGTAGCTTCGCGGAGCAAAGGTGTCTCGCGGAGCTTGGTCTCGCAGAGCAGTATCGCGGAGCATGGGCTCGCGGAGCAAAGGGCTCTCGCGGAGCTTGGTCTCGCGGAGCAGCAACGCGAAGGAAGCTGCTCGCGGAGCATGGCTTCGCAGAGCCGCAATGCGGAGCTCCGCTCGGCCGCCCAAGGGGCGAAGTGGCCGTGGCCGTCCTCCTGGAGAAGGGGGTTAGCTGGGTATTTATAGGCAAGGGGCGCCGCAAAGCAGAACTCCCGCGCCGCCTCAGGAGCTTCACGGCGCGCTCGCGAACGTCAAATTCGTTCGCGGAGAGGTACCGCCTCCGGAGCTTCGCGGCGGGCTCGCGAACGTCAAATTCGTTCACGGAGAGTTACCGCCTCCGGAGCTTCGCGGGACCGCGCTGCTCGGGTGCTTCGCATCAGTGCTTCGCGATGGGTCTTCGCGGCGCATCGCGAACGTCAAATGGTTTCGCGGAGCCTCTCGCCTCATTGCTTCGCGGCGGCGCTCCGCGATCATGGAGGGGGCTTCGCGAATGGGCTTTGCGAACCAGATTTCCAGCCCAACTTCAAACGTCCATAACTCCTAATCCGTAGCTCCGTTCGGGCCCTGCAACCTACCAAAGCGAAGATTGCGAAATGGACTACATTCTTGGATCATGTATGGAAGCATTTGGAAAATTTTGGGGACGCGTTTTCCGGGGTCTACAGTGGGTCTGCTCCCGATCTATAATATTGATTGTGACAACCTGTCTTCTAGAAATTCCGTCATGCTCAAGCCGCCCAGTGTGATGAGATTTCGATAGGCCAATGCTTTCCACACTAGACAGGTATTCGATGCAGAATTCAACGTCTTCCTCAACAATATATTTCTCTACAATACAACCCTCTGGCCAACTTTGATTTTTGAAATACCCTTTCGAAATCTTCATATACCATTCAATGGTTTACATCCATCTGTAATGTACAGGATCACATAGTTGAATCTCTCTCACCGAGTGGACCATCAAATGAACCCTCATATCAAAAAATGAAGGTGGGAATAACATTTCTAATTCACATAATATGATGACAATTTCTCTTTCCATGGTTGGAAATTTCACCGGGTCTATAACTTTTCTGCATATATCTTTGAATAAGAAACATATTTTCATTAATTTATGGTGGAAATTCTTGCAAAAAATGCAACATAAAGAAATAGGAATGAGATATTTCATCAAAACATGGAATTCATGTGATTTCAGACCTTTTAACTTCAAGTCTCTCATTGACACGAGGTTCCTGCTATTTGACGAATACCCCTATGGAAACTTTATGTCATTCAAGAAGTTGCAAAACTGATATCTCTCCTTCTTGGAAAGAGTGTAAGAAGTAGGAGGAAGAAATGTTCTTTTTTCACCCTTCACTGGTTCCAAATCTTCTCGTATTCTCATCTCAACCATGTCCAACCTAGCCTTAATTCCATCTTTTATTTTGTCAGATGTATTTAGCAACATCCTGATGACACTATCAAATACATTTTTTTCTACATGCATAACATTAAGAAAATTTCTGACATACAGACAATTCCAATATTGTAATTCAAAAAAACTGATCTCTTTTTCCAACATATTTTTGTACGGTTTTTCGAAGTCGGTTTACCAAAATTAGTGTCCACATTTTTAACTTTCTCAAACAATTGATCGCCTGTTAGTGGATACGGTGTTGTACGTTCTTTTAAACTTCCATCGAATGATGTCGTCCAAGAACAATACTTATGTCGTTGGGGTAGAAATCTGTGATGTCCTAGAAACACGATTTTCAATGATTGTTTCAACCTAATTGATTGTGTACCTTGTTCGAAAACGGGACACCCTTGAGTTCCTTTAATGCTATATCCTGAAAAATGCCCATAAGTAGGGAAGTCATTTATTGTCTCGCACAACATGGCTCTTAAAGTGAAATCTTCCTTTTTGTAAGCATCATACAGTGTAACACCTGAATCCCACAATAATTTCAAATCTTCCATCAATGGAGCTAAATAAACATCAATATCATTACTCAATTGTTTTGGTCCTGATATAAGCATAGATAACATGATGTATTTTCGTTTTATGGATAACCATGGTAGTAAGTTATAATTTACCGACATAACTGGCCATGTACTGTGATTGTTTCTTTGAAAACCAAAAGGATTCACTCCATCTGTAGATAATGCAAGACAAAGGTTTCTCGACTCTTTTCCAAATTCAGGATACTCATGATCAATTCTCTTCCACTGAGGAGAGTCTTCCGGGTGACGTAGTATCCCATCTTTAATTATTGTATCTGCATGCCATGTCAATTGTTCTGTAGTCTCCTCACTTCCATATAGGCGCCTAAACCTTGGAATGATTGTAAAGTACCATAAAACTTTAGTAGGACTAGATTCATATTTCTTGTATCGAGAAGCACCGCACTATGGTCATATTTTTAGTGATTTGTGGTCCTTGAGAAATAGTATACAGTCATTCGGGCAGGTGTGTATTCTTTCAAAGATCATACCCATCGAGCGTAGCATTCTTTTGGCGTCGTATGTTTGGCTTGGGAGCTCATTATCTTCTGGGAGCATGTCATCCAGGAGAGAAAGTAGTCTCATAAAAATGGAATCACTCCACTCGTTGTCTACTTTCAAATTATACAGCTTCATTATGGCTGAAAATGCTGTATATTTAGTGCAACCAGCATACAATGGCGTCTTTGCACAACTTTTTAACTTCTCAAACAATTTTGGGCAATCACGAAGTTCATCTTCTACGGTCCTTTTCATTTCCTCAATACGATATTCATCATCATTCACATCTGTAATCACATCCTCCATACGGTCATCTTCATTGTTCATGTTTGTAATCATATCATACGATCCATAAAACGCAGTGTTATCCCAGCCACTACCTACATTCGTTATTTCCCCATGTTTATTCCAACATGTATAACTCTGATCTATTCCATGACAGATCAAGTGTTCTTCCAACTCCTCTAGACTAATTTGTTTTGAATAACAACAGCGTAAACACAAACATAGGATTTGAGAAGGGTCACATGCATGATCTTTTGAAAACTTGATGAACTCTTTCACGCCTTCTTCATACTCTTTTGTCAACCGATTGGCATTCATCCATTGTTTATTTATATTCATCCTATTTGAAATCTATAGGATGGGTATATAGGTTAGGGTATAAAGAATATGATTATAATTTAGATAAAAAACTAGATACTTTGAAAATGGTGGGGGCGTGCTCATTAATAGAAAATATTTGGTGGTTCTTGGGATTCATCCAATCTCTTCCTCTCTTCGATCCCCCCTGATGAGGGGTGGTTCTTGGGAGTTTTTTATAGTGAGTTAGTGAGTTCTTCCCTTATACTTCCTCCATTACTATTATAATTTATTTCTCTATGATTTGGGATGATTTTAACTAGGATTTGTGTGATGATTTCACTATATCATCTTCAAATCAATTCAGATGATGTAGATTTTGTTTGTATTGGCTAGAGGTTATCCTCTTATGATGAATGCACCATGTTTTATGTGGTTTAGGTGGTATTGTGTTTCTCAGTGAGTTTTTGAAAGATTGTTCCTAATTATATTAAGGTGAATAATTAATTATAAGTTTCTATAATTAATTATTTGGGAATTGTGCCTTGATATTGGGTCTCAATCATTGGTACATGATTATATAAGGCATTTATAGTCTTGGTTGAGGATGAGTTGATCTTGGTTAGGGGGTTACTCCATTTTTTGAGGTAGGTGGACCCAATAATACAAAACCTTGTTCCAATTTATGCATGATTGTGTATTCATGGATGAGTATATGTGTTCCAGTGAAAGGGATAGAAATCAAGAGAAACCAAGGAAAATAAATAGGGTTTTTTTTATCCACCAATAGATAGAGTGAGGGTTCTATTAAATGTTTGTGATTTTGTGATCATCCAGAGATTATGTCTCTATGGAGTATTTGTTTTTATGAGAGGATCAATTTTTGTATGAGATTTGGATATCCTAGTTAGGTTTTCTAAGGCTATTTGAGTAGGTATTAGAGTCTTAGGCCTAAAGAAGATGGATCATATAGTTTTATATCTCACGTATGATGAGGAACAACATCTTAATGATATATAAGAGTCATGATGTGTGTGATGAGTAGGATATTCCATATAGGGATTGGTGAAGTGTGAAATAGAGGATTTCCTCCTTATAATTGGATTAAGAGATCTCCAAGGGGAGATATGATATGGTACCTAAGTGATGGTTATGGTAATAGTCTGGATGACTTAGTATAGGGTATCCAAGTCTCTTAGTGTGAGTTTCTTAGGATGGTCATTATTTAGTTTTAATGAGTTTTAATGTGGGAATTAGAAGATGATATAGACTAGACTATCGAGGCCTAGATCAAGTATAGCATGTGGGTTGTGACATTACCATGTAGAGATGAGTGTGTGTTGGTATTAGTGAGTAGAGATGGGTTAGGTTTGTAGAACCCAGTAGATTCCCTTATAGGTGGAATTAGAATGTTGATAGGTTGGGAATAATTTTCATGTATAACCAAGATGGTTTTAAGGAGATTATTATGCAAGGATAAAGGGATGGTGACTTTTATCATTTATGGCCAGACTGGCTAAGAGATTGGGACTTCATATGACTTTCACCTAATTGAAGTATGATCATCCATGGGGCCCACCTATTGATGATGTGGTTTAGCTAGTACGAAAGGTTGGCTATCTAGATACCCTCCTTAGATTACTATTTATATGTTTTGTGGCATGAGACAAGATGGATGGCCTTTATTTAAGTGATAAGGTGTTGGTAGGACCCTACTTTCAGTGAGAAGGCATTGGTCAAAGGGGATTGGTGTGTGACTTACATGGGATCCACCTATTGATGGTGCATTTTGACTTGTGATAGAGGTTGGATATTGTGATTCCCTCGTTAGATCATTTTTTGTATGATAATATGATGTGAGATATAGAAATGGGGATCACTTGGTATTGGTTTGGAGTAGTTTTGTGAGAGGTTGTATATAGAGATTTCCTCCTCAAATTGTTTTTTATGTGATGTGATGGTGAGACCCACTATAAGTGGGGAGAGCTAATCAAGATCAAACAAGTAACCAACCACATATACATGTGTCACACACACAAGCATCACCCACAAGAATCATGCCAAATAATAATTAATAACAATATTGACAATAAATGAAAACATAA
This sequence comes from Viscum album, assembly GCA_963277665.1. Classification (NCBI taxonomy): domain Eukaryota; kingdom Viridiplantae; phylum Streptophyta; class Magnoliopsida; order Santalales; family Viscaceae; genus Viscum; species Viscum album. The sequence continues at coordinate 2,066,481,611 of OY728126.1, read as the reverse complement.
TTAATTCATACAAATTCAATTTTACTCACCTTAAGGAGGAGGACCTAGTGGCGGAGGAGGAAAAGCCGTCAACAGTGAAAGCAATGGAGGCAGCGGAGGCAGCACAGAGGCAGCGCGGAGGCAGGGCGGAGGCAGCGCAGAGGCAGCGCGGAGGCAGCGCGGAGGCAGCGCGGAGGCAGCGCGGAGGCAGCGCGGAGGCAGCGCGGAGGCAGCGCGGAGGCAGCGCGGAGGCAGCGCGGAGGCAGCGCGGAGGCAGCGCGGAGGCAACATGGAGGCAGTGCGGAGGTAGTGGAGGCAGTGGAGGTAGCTCGGAGGCAGCCTAAGGCAGCGGAGGCAGTCGAAGGCAGCGACGACAGTGGAGTATGCAGAGGAGGAGGAGGAGGAGGAGGAGGAGGCGCCGGTTGAAGAGGAGGAGGAGGAGGAGGCCACGGTGGAGAGGAGGTAGTGGAGTAAGCGGATGAGGAGGAGGAGGAGGCGCCAGTGGAGGAGGAGGAGAAGGAGGCCATGGTGGAGGAGGAGGTGCCGGTGGAGGAGGAGGAGGAGGAGGTCGTGGTGGAGGAGGAGGAGGAACAACGGTGGAGTGGAGGTCGCGACGCAGGAGGAGGAGGAGGAGGAGCCGTGGTGGAGAAGGAGGAGGAGAAATAGGTGCCGGAGGAGGAGGAGGAGGTAGCGGCCGCAGTGGATGAGGAGGAGAAGGAGGCGGCGACAGCGGCGGAGAGGCGGCAGCGGCGGATAGGAGGCAGTGGCGCAGGGTAGGGCTTCCGCAAAAGCTTGACAGGGTGCAGGGAGGAGGAGGAGGACCTGGTGGATTTTCTAAATGCAACACGGACCTTTATCAGCACTAGAAAAGCACTGATAAAGCATGTCTTTATCAGCGCAAAAATGGGAAGCACTGATAAAGACACCCTTTATTAGTGCTTTTTTAGTGCCGATAAAGGTTGGACTTTATGAGCGCTTTTATAGCGCTGATAAAGGGTGACTTTATCAGCGCTTCCCGTTTTAGCACTGATTAAGACACGCTTTATCAGTGATTTTCTAGCGCTGATAAAGACATAGTTTATCATCGCTAATAAAAGCGCTGATAAATGTATAAATTTAATAATTTCTTTATATTATTATATATTTATTTAAAATTATATTTATGATAAAAATATATATATTTATTAATAATTATAACTTTAAATAAATATATCTCTATTTATAATTATAAAATTATTTGAATGGTTAATTTATATATATATCATTGAAAATATAATAAAATATATATTTATTTTTTAAATATAATATAATTTTAATTATAAGTGTACATTTTTTATAACATATATATTATATGGGTAACATAATGAATTCTAAATCAATAACACATCAACGTGATATGTAATTATAATCTATAAATGAAAATTATTCATGCACATATATATACGCATGTATGATACATTCATTGACCCCAATTCATTGGAAAACACACATATATTCAATAATTTTAATTATACATATATATTAAAATGTATTATATATTTATAAATAAAACAAATACATTAAATATAAACAAATATATTAAATATATATATTAAATATAATGAATTAATAAATCTAATAAATATAATGAATTAATAAATATAATAAATATTAATCTTATAATTATATAATTATATATATATATTAGTTATAAAATGTGTTTTTTATTTAATGTATACAATAGATATTATCATCGCTAAGAAAAGCGCTGATAAATGTAACCTTTATTAGCACTAAGAAAAGCGCTGATAAATGCACCCTTTGTCAGTGCTAAAAAAAGCGCTGATAAAGGGTACACCTTTATCAGATCTTGTTTTAGTACTGAGAAAGGGTGCATTTATCAGCGCTTTTTTTAGTGCTAATAAAGGCTACCCCTTTATCAGCACTTTTCTGTTAGTGTTGATAAAGGAAGGTGCCTGCCTTGCCCAGTTTTGTGGTAGTGAGTATTGCATAGCACAAATCTTTGTAAGATTAAGGATCCTTTTGAAGAGTTATAAAGGATGGATAGGGTGTCTTATGCATCTGACATGGGATGTATCATGTATGTAATGTTATGTACTCAACCTGATATCTCATATTTTTTAGCATCACAAGTAGATACCAATCTAATCCTAGTGAGAGTCACTATAATTCTATGAAGAATATCCTGAATTACTTGATAAGGACTAAGTATATTTTCTTAGTCTTTATTGGAGGGTATGAATTTTGTGTATATGGTTACACAAATGCTATTTTCAAATCCAATAATGATGATATGAAATATGGATTCATTATTTTCTTAAATGGTGGAGCAATTAGTTGGGAGAGTTCCAAACAAGACACCATAGTGGACTATATAATAGAGGCATAATAGATCACTGTATTAGATGATGTGAAGAAATATATTTGAATAAATAAGTTCATTTCTAAACCTGAAGTGGATTATAGCATCGAGGGATAAATCAATCTATATTTTGACAAAAATTGTGTTGTTTCTTAGGCTAAGGAACCCTGATCTCATCAAAGGAATAAACACATCCTTTGAAAATACCATCTCATACAATATATCATTGAGAGGGGAGATACAAATATTAGTTGGTTGTTACATGGTATAATATTGTATATTTTATGAAGAAACCATTATCGTAATAACAACATGAGGGTCATGTATAATCTCTGGGTGTTAGACACATGAGAGATTGATTGTAATGGTTATAAATTTTTCATGTTAATATAATAAATGAAATATCTAATTATCATTCATTTATGTGTGTTGTAATCTTATTTTACATGAATAGTATAATGATAATATCCCCTTAATGTAATACATTTATTTGTCCCTAATCGATGATCATTACAGAGTATTATGGGTTTTAATGATATGATAATGTTAGAATGAATAAAATATTGTATTTTTTGACAATATTTGTATACGAGATATAAATAATAGATTCGTGAGGAAATAAATAGAGACATATTAGTTTGATTTATCTTTTGAAGTATCTCCATGGAATTTCATACAGTCATCGATATAATTAGGGGTGTCTTCTTATTATCAATCCCTTTTACATAAAGTTGGATAGATACTAAGCATGATAACCTTCATACTTTGATAACCTACTTAGGAAATTCTACATGTTGAATTTGACAATACATGGGTGATTGGTTATGTTGTTGATCATATCTTTAGTTGGAGCGCAACCAAGATAAGATTTTTCCACTTGTCTGAAAAGTTAAAGATATTTGTACCTTGTTTGAATTAGACTGAGGAAATTCATGGAAATGATTAGTTGTTTCATATATAATGGTTTATACTACTTGGATAAGTGACATGTGATATACTGATTAGGTAAATGAATGACATGATATTTATCTGTTGACTTGGTAAATCAATTCTAGAGAATCAATAAATGATGAGAGGCTGATGCTAGATTGACATGTTATATGCCTAGTGGTCACTCTATCTCATGGAAAAAAGGGATTATATAATTATACATATGATTTATATGATACATCTTGTGGTTTAAATTTTCATATAGATATATGAGTATGTTTGAGGGATATCAAACCAAACCCCTTAATATCTTGAGTACCACTAAAGTTTTTCTAGAGGCCACTTTTTCCTCACTTCTATGAAATGTAGATTTCATAGTTGTTATTAACGCAACTATGGCCCTTAGTTTCACATGGTTAGGCCATTGATTAAGGATAAAATTTTGGACAATTTTTTTTTAAATGAAGATAGTTTGATGAAAAACCATATTCAAAATAGTTTGGATGGATTCATAATGAGTTGTGAAGTTTTTCATCAAGTCCTTATGGGATTTTAGTTCAAATGGGAGATTGTTGGATGTGCACTAAAAATGCCCATACATGATTTGCATGTACACATGAATATGATTCATGATAAATACATACATATATATATATTATATTATATATGGTGTAAATTTTATATATGTATATGATGCCTGCATTTTTAGTGCATGCGATGCAAGAATATAATATGATATATATATTATTTATTTTTCATGAATGCTTTATTCATAAATTATAATTCATTATGAATGGATTAAAGGATTTTAATTAATTTATTGAAATTTTTCAATGAATTATACCCAATAGACAGAAATTCATATGATGTGTTACATAGTGGGATCCTTAGAATTCAGGTACAAAAGAGGGTGAGATACTCTTCTATTATGAGGGTGATGTGTATGAGCCTTTACTAAACTCTATTCCTTCATATTTTCCATTTATCTCATTTGAGAAGGTGATATAACACGTTTATATTTCAGGTATCCTTAAGATACGGTCGCCAATCCATTTTTAGGTGTATCACCTTAGAGTCAGAGTTCTTTCATTTACTACTCCTCATGATCTTCCTCAAACACTCTCTGTAGACGGAAGATGAATTTTTTTTTTATGAATTCCTGATACTCTATTTTTCAGATAATTTATACATTGATTTATTGAAGATAGATTATTTCTTTTTTGTGTTATCTTCTACTCCAAATGATCATTAGAGAAGATCATATGAAACCCATCACATGCTTACATAAGAGATGAGACAAACACAACTTGTGTAGCCTACCTACTCAGATCCTCCACCTCCTTATTCAGACCCAACCATATACTATGAGTTATATGTTGGGGATCCACATGTACATATTATAGCATATATAATTTCACATCATTTGGGGGATTTTATGCACCATAAGATTATATAGTTTGGTTGGGTAAGAGTAGTGGTAAATGATATTATTGATCCAACTACTCTAGTGTCACTACCTACTAAGGAGGTTTTCATATTTAGATAGATTATTGGCCATTTTCTTCTTTTTCCATCCAATATTTATCATCGGCCATCATATGAGGTATACGTTGTTTTTAATTTTTTATTTATTGTCAAATTCAGAATTACTTATAAAATTTTCTTACACTTACCTTATATAAGATTATCTTAAATTAAAGTAATCACTACAAAGGAAAGGAAAATTTTAGAAACCATCACCATTAGATGCTCATCAAGATCTTAATAGGAAAACAAGGTTAATTTTTTTTTCTATATTAGATAATTATTATACATTTTAGATGATTACTAATATATGTGAAAGATATTATTTGTTAAATATATTTTAAATTGACATCATGGATATTTTAAATGGAGAGGATCTCCCTTTATATATCTTGAAATTACTTTCCATATAAGTAAATTTCAATTATTAATTCAATTTCTTTAAGTAAACATATTTTATATTGAATTTATTAATTATTTTTCCAATTATGTATGTCCATAATATTTTTATCAAATATGATTTCACCTTTTTATGGTTTTATAGATCCATAATACACTATAATACATATGAAATACTTGAATAAAATTGTATAATGGAATATATATTGGAAATATTAAAAAATATGTACATTATATTTTGGTTTCCTTAACCGGTAAGAAAACATAATAATGATGAATCACTATTCATTATACCATTATTAATGCTTAAAATTTTATATTTTCATGTACATTGGATGGTATGAATATTTTTTCCAAATTAATGTAAAAAATATTCATTATGGTCTTTATTGGGTAGTTTTTGAAGAATATTTGGCATGTTGTTAAAGAATTGGGTATTATTCTATTCTTTTATTTCTTTAATATAAATATTTTAATTTTAAATAAGTTTTTATAATTAATATTTAAAATTACAATAGGTCATGGATTACATCCAACATGTATCACTTTTTAAAAATTGAACCTTAAATAAATTGAATATGTGAAATTTTGGGTGGATAAACATTATATTAGTGAATACTTGTTTTTTATTACATATATAATGTTTCTATTTTTAAAATATTGTTTCAAAAATGTTGTTTCACCATAAATTGTGGAATGTTTAATATAGGTATTATGTTTTACAATTCATTTATGAGATAATAATGACCATAATAACAAAAAATCCAAAAGGTTAGTTTCCTTATAAAACATAAAATTTAAACAAATATTTTATATTTTTAAATTCATAATAAGTTATGTTGATGATTTTTTATGATGTTTTTATATATACATCAAAATACTTGAAAAACATTTGAAATTTATTTACAGACTACTTTTATGAATTTGAATATTTAGTTTTATTTATATGTATATTTTTAAAAAATAAATGTTTTCAATGAGTTTTGTTGTTTCTTATTCTGTTTGTATTTTTTTTGTTTGGTGATATAATTTGTATTTAAATTTCTAGAATTATTTATTTTACAATATTTTTTAAAACATATTATCTTCTTTAAATATTTCTTTTCAGAAAAACTGATATTGTAAGGTATTTCTATATTTTTTTACTAAAACCCGACATTTAAATCCAAGTATGAAGTCTTTTAATATCATTTTATAGTAAAAAATTTCTTTAAAGCGTTCTATATTTAATCTTTTATAATGGTTTTCAACATTAGTTTATAAAAATAAATATTTAAAGTCCCACTTTATATGTCACAATATTGATTTTTAACCAAAATTTAAAGGAAAAAAACAAAAATTAAATATATTTTTCAACTATTGAGTTTTCCCTTTATTCCATTGTTTATCATTTTTTATTTAGTCACAAAAATGTTTAAGTTCATGTTGGACGTCTTGAGGATGGTTTATAACCTCAAAATAATATTAGTGTGTTGACCATGGTCAAAGGAATTATGATTACATTAACTCTAGAACCCTAAAAAATTTATAATTATCATATTTATACATTATATATACTTTTAAAATCAACCATTTAAGGTGGTCATGAAAAATGAACCACATCATTTCATGTACATGATAGTCCGTATGTACGAACGAACAAAATTTTAATTTTTATAATTGGTGGAAAATAAATAAAATACATAATATTTTACTTTTCTAGAATCATAAATATGTTATAGATGTCATATTTATCTATTATTTCCATCCTTATGACTATCCTTGTAGCGATAATATTAAAAACGAATCGCATCACTTTGTGGAGGTGGTAGTCCACACATATGCACGAGTGATGTAATTGTTTCCTAATTGATGGTAGGGTAAGAAGATAAGTAATATATTATATTTATAAAATTATAATTATATCATATATATTACTTTTTCATATCATTTTAACCATCTATATGATCTCTTAATGAAAAAAACACATCGCTTCATGGTGGTGGTGGTCCACAATTATGAACGAGTAATGTTTTCATTTCCCATAGGATATAAAAGGAGATGAAAAGATGTTATAGAATAGTTATAATAAAATTTAATTATATGAAGTATTCTGATTCTAATATTTTATCATTGTAAAATAATATTTTAAGGATGTAGAAGAAGAAATAAACATGATATAGTCAATTAAGAATTATACTGATTCCTTGGAAAACCTCCATTATCTTACACCTTAATCCTACTTAGGTTGGTCTTTTGGTGAGAAAAAAACTCTAGGATTTTTGTAGGGATGTTTTTGAGATATTTGGGAATTGATCGGATAATATAGAGTACTCAAAATGTGTGATATGTAGAGAAGAGGAGGTTCCCTTTTATAAGTGAGGGGAGTATAACACTTCTAATTTTTATAAAATTTTTTATATTATAAATGCCTTATTCATGTTCAAATGGATTAAAAATATCCAATTTCAAATATAAGGTGATAAGGGTAAAAATACCTCAACTAATATTTTTTAATATGAAAATTTTTGGCCTTATCCGAAAGTATTTAGCTTAATTAATCTGATTTACCCTTTGTCATGGGGACATATTTTTAACATGGTTACTATTTATAATGGAAAAAATAAAATTGACCTCATTAATAAATTTTAACCTCATAAATACAAATATTTAATACGTTTTTCAAGATTTATTTTTTATAATTCCTAGAAATTACTTTTAATATAAGGGCACAAAATGTAATGAAATAGGTTTTTAAAAAAAATTTATTTTTAGCATAAAAATGAGCTTATACAAAAATAAAATAAAATATTAATTACTATGTAATTGTTTAGATAATTTTCAATCAAATAAATATTTTATTACTTTCAAACTAAATTCAAAATAGAATGGTAGATTTTAAATTACTTAATTTAAAGACAAAAAAAAGATTGTTTCGCAAAAATCAGCATTTTCACTATTCACTCAAAAATAAATCTTTTTAGGAAATAAAAAAAATTAATACCATTGCTATTATTAAATTATTATTTCAAAAATTATTTCCATTTTTTCAAATACTATTTCAAAAATTTATAGAAATTTATTATAATATTCATACACAAAATATAATAAAACATTTATAAAAAAAATTATTTTTTGAACCATAAAATGACTTTATTCTCATTCATTGCCTAATAACCAAAATTAAATAAATTTTAACTGACTAAATTTGTTATATAATATAATTATTTCATTATAATAATTTATCAATAGTGATTAATTTAATATATTAAGATTAAAATACACTACACACATAAAAATATATCTTTTACCTTTAAAATATTTTGTCCCCATTTCTAACCAATTGATAATAATTTTATTATTAATTATTCATTTTATAAAGGAAAAAAGTTCTACATATATTTTGTAATATGGTTATTCCTATTCATACCCTCAAAACCAATTGCTAGTTTATAATGGTCATATTTAAATAATAATATTTTTATAGTATATTATGGCTCTTTTAAGATTAGTATTATGTATACCACATACTATCGAATATATTATTTAAATAAAATAAATTACATAATATTGGGGTGTTAAATTATACCCCATTAAAGAAATTAAATCCTAGAAATTTTATCTTGAGTATGATAGAAAGGGTTTAAATCATTTTCAGGATCAATTCCTAGGAGTAGAAAAATATATATATATATATAAGTGGAAAGAATTTTATTTTAATCCACATCGATAGCATTTCCTCTTGAAAATGAATTCATATATATGTTAGTTCTAGGAAACTTATCATTTATTATATAGTTATTAAACCATTTATTTACCATTATGAGACCCATACTTGTAAATGAGTGTCTAAAAGAGTACCATAATAGTTGGGTGATGAGAATCAGTAGATTTATCTCCCTCTTGCTTAAGTTGATGAATTATTTTACCACAAAGATAGAGAATATATGAAAATATACTTACTTGATGCCTTTTTATTCCATAATATTAGTTTCATCCTTTAGTTGTACTTGGAGAATTTTCCACTTATATCTTATCTCTCACTTCAAACAATGAATATTCACGACAAATTTTTCATTCCTAAAGAACTAAAATAAACATATAATAGATTAAAAGATCCATAAAATGATAATAAATTATTCCACTTATCTCTAGACATTAAAAAAACTAAAATGGTTAGAATGAGTTAAGATAATATCCAATGTGAATAAGCCTTCATGTGAAGAAATGATACATTGATATCCAAATCCTCAACAAATAACACAAAAAGTTTAACTTTAAACATTCCATAAATAACTAAACTTAATGCTCCTAAAAATACACTAGACCAAAAATGAATCACAAATATTAGAATGATGTGACCACATATTTTTACAAGATAAACTAAACATTTATCTCCAAACAAAAATGACCAGTCATAATGTCACATACAAAAAATGCATATGAACAAATCATATAATTTTTAAAATATGATAACCATTTCAAAAAATAACCCAAATCACCATAAAGCCATAATAAAATCATATATGCTTACAAATGATAATTCAACATTTATTTCTAAAATAAAATCTCATCTTATCCAAAAAAAATTGTTTACAATAATCATATCATGTTCCTAATGTAGTAAACTTATTCAAAAATAATAATGACTTAGTCACCAAATCACTTTTCAATCCCATGGTTATCGATACAATAAATCATATATTACCAAAATATAATAACCCTTTTATCCCAATTAACCCTAATTACCACAACATAAAATATCATCTTAACCCTAATGGTTATCAATACTGTTCAACTTATATCTATAGAATAAAAATAACCATCCACAAATAACCTTTTTAGAAACTTACACTAAACCAAAGGGTTGTATTCCTATAAATGTGTCACGAACCCCTCCATCTAAAGGTACCCATCCTAGTATGGAAATAAATGAAGGGTGATAATGACCCCCTAAGTCCCACCTCTAGTAGGGCTCAGGTTGGCAACTAGAACAAAGAGTAGAAAAATCTTAGGTTATGGGAGGCATTACCCTCTATATGAAAACAAGATCAGATATAAGATGAATTAACTGCAAGAAACTCCATGAAATAATATAGATAAACCCAAAATAATCCCACAATTCATGTGTAAATAAATAAAATACATATAAAATCCTCAAAAAACATTTAACAAAATAAAATTTAAGGTAGTGACATAGCTAATGTCAAAATGTTTGAGCTTTTAATTCTTAGTATGGTCTGTGTAATCTTCATAGAAACCTGAAAAATAGTTTATATACATATGGTGAGAATAAATGTATATTGTGAGATAGAATGAATCAAATTCAGACAATTCCATGAAATAATATAAATAAACCCAAAGTTATCCCACAATGCATGTGTAAATAAATAAACATATAAAATCCTACAAAAACATGTAAGAAAATAAAAATTAAGGTAGTGACATAGAAAATGTCCAAAGGCCCAAGCTAGTAATGCCTAGTACAATCTGTGTAATCCTCCTATGAACCTGAAATATAGTTTATATACATACGTTGATCATACAAGTATATGCATTAAGGTAACCAATTTCTCTCAAGAACATGTGAAAGATGCATACTAATTCACTATTGAGAAAATAAGAGAACCAAACAACACCTAAACTGGTCAACTAACCAAACCCATCCTCACCATGGCACTCACCAAATAATGCAAGTCTAGTATAATAAAATAATATGAATCGTATCAATTATAGGGTACCCCAGACTAGTTTCCCATTGATTAACTGCTCTCAAACCCCCAACGATGTACATATTCCCCATCCCACCTCTTCTGTATAACATCTCATCAGATCAAATCCCACCCGTAGAAACTTGGTCCATCACCTCACATCACATCCATAACAAGAACAATAGGTTTCCATGAACATGAATGACATCAACCTCGTTCCCTCCTCCTCTGATGTACGACCCCCACCATAATCTATCTCATCATCTCACCTAAAAACACTTTGTTCATCACATCACAACTCAGTTGAAGACACTTGGTCTATCTCATTACATCACATCTCAAAAATTCACATTTTTCTTCTATCCATCATAGCTTGTTCATGTCATCATCACCTGGAAGAGGTGGAAGGGAAGAGAAGGTGGCCATTCATCTATCCTTTCTATCAGGATGTTGGAAAAAACACCCCCAAAACTTTTGGTTGTTAGCACTATGTGTTCAACATGGGTGGGGAATATATATAAAATCACAAGTAAATACGACATATATATATCATATCACAAAATAACATCCTAAAAGTTCATAACAAGAACATTATCCCAACTCACAACATCACCACAACACCTCACAACCTTCACCACTTCCACTACCCACACAAAAGGCATAACACCACCCCACAAAACACAATCCATATTTTATCTTCTTTATCTATTAAAGACATTATTTTATATATTTCACATTACTTGTTAGTTGCCTTAAAATGGGCCATTCATTTCATATTTACTGGTCATTTTTTTAACATTTTCTATCCCATTAATTCATGTATGAACATTACCGATTTAAAATACACAGTCCAATTCAATTTAAGTTTCATTATTCATTTTAACCCATATTTCAAACTATCCCATATCATTTTAGTTTCAACATTATCATTTATTAAATTCCATTACTACTCATGTAACTAGAAAAACATAGTATATTGCAAAAAAAGATATCTCATCATACTCATGCCAATATCTCACACAATCACCATCACAGCCATAACCACCTCCTCATCACTCCACCACATCACCACCACATTCCATCACAACTATCCAACATACCACATTCACTTATCATCATATAACCACCCCACAACATGGTCACAAAGAACAACACACATTCATACATCACAACACATACCATAGAAAATCACATATCATTTTTCATATGGTTTGAGGGGATTTTCATCAATTCCACTTTACTTTTAATGGTATTCTAACAAAAATATAATTTACATTAGAAAACCATTCCATTTTCCCCCATATAATTGATTATCCAATTTCCATTTTGGGTTATATAAAACAATCACAAGAATAGGGGTTCCATAATATCACAACTATAGTGTAAACAAATCCCCCAACAACCATGATTTTCAGCAAGGCATTAAGCCTATATAATAGAAATAAAAATAATAATATAAAACTTTTAAAAACATTTGATTTCATTACTCTTACCCTTAAATTCAATTAAACTGATTAAATTAAATTTTTTAAGATAGATGCAAACCATCTTCCCAAGGACAAAAAAAACACACCCCTCCCTCATTTAACAACATAGAGAGAGATTAAGGATCCTTTGACTTAAATAAATAAGATTTAGTCAATTCATTACAAAAAATATGGGGTGAACACATAATACGGAACCTATAAAGGAAGATATCAAAGAAAAACCCAAAATAGGGTTCCATTATGCCAAGGGAAAGGCTTTAGAATCGCCAGTCTCAAGAGAGAGAAATCTGGAAAGAATGAAGGGAAAATATTCTCTTTAGAATGAATAAATCTGAAACTAGTGGGATTTGATATGGTTTTAATTTACCATTGAAGGTGGATCTCACCAAATCTATGTGGTATATCCATTTAAAAGGATCCTAAATTTTATGAAATTAAAGATATAATTATACTCTTTTAAAATGGATTTTAATTCCATTAATTAAGGATTTAAAACCATTTTTTAATAAAAAAGATTTCAAAAGGGAAAAATGGAAATTATAGAAAATATAGAACATGGTATTGTTGGGTTCTAATGTTAGTAGTTACTATTAGAAACTACTTTCAGGTGATACCATCATGTCTTGGAATCAGTTGCTACTACCAGTGTGTTGCCGCCAGGTTCTACCATCAATGTGCTACCGTCAGGTGCTACTACTAGTGTATTATTTCCAAGTGCTACTCTTAGAGTGATACCTTTAGGTTCTACTGCTGGTGTGCTACCATTAGGTGCTACTACCAGTGTACTACCATCATGTGCTAAAACCAGTGTGTTATCATTAGGTGCTACCTCTAGTGTGCTACTGTCATGTGCTACCATTAGTGTGCTACAATCAAGTGATACTGCTAGGGTGATACCATTAGGTGCTAATAATAGTGTGCTATCATCAGGTGATGCCACTAGTTTTTTACCATAAGGTGCCACCATCAACCTCCAAAACAACCCTTTTTCATCCAAAACACCACCAAAATCCATCCTTTCTCCTCTAAAAACCTCTAGAATTCCCCCAGACAACTCAATCACTGGGTTTCCAGCAAATTAATGGGTTAGAAGGTTCGATCCATTACATACAATACATCTCAAACTATACTCACCCTTGATAATCAAAACTAACCCAGATGGAAAGATGGGATAGGTCCAAACATCCATCCCTTGAGATTCCTCTCAAGGATCCCATTACATCTGAAACACTCTCACTAACCAGACTCACCAAACAAATAAAAATGTTCACATCACCTCACCCAACTACCACATTACTATCTCATACTTCATACATGACAATCCAAAAACTACCAAAAATATCTTACAATAGATCCCCAATAACATAAATCAATAAATTCCATCTCCCATGTCAAGATAATATCCACTTTGGGTGCACTCACTCGCTCGCATGGTTTTAATCGCATCAAAGTATAACACATCTTGATTAGAAATCAAGTATTCCCTAATTCATATGAATTAAATAATTAATCACATGTCATACCAACAAGGAAGAATTTCATCTCATATAAAATTGTAAGGTCAAAACATAGTATCAAAGAATAATAAGGCAAGATAAATCTTAAAACGAATCCAAACAACTCCAAGTACTGGGCATACATCTGCATATCACACTCCCAATTACTCTTCATCGAGCCACCATGCCTCTACAACACATGAACCAAGGGAGTGGTTCTTCCTCACAATACCATCTCTCAAAGATTCCAGATCTCTACTGGCCATTCCATGAGTATTGTTTCATACTCGATATACAACTATCCTCAGTCAATGACATGGGAGTCATCATGAAGGTACTAGCAGATATTAGAGACATGGAAGATGGTGTGGATATATTCTACTCATTGAGGAAGTACCAATTGTAAATCTACCTCACCAATATGCTCTGACACCTCAAAGGGCCCAAAAAACTATGGTGATAAATTACTCCCCTTGTTGAACCTTTGCATTAAACTTCATGGAGAAACCTTCAAGAACATGTGGTCTCCAACCTCGAACTCCAAGGTCCTTCTCTTATGATCAGTATAGGACTTATTTTTTTATTATGTTGCTTTCATCCTCTCTTGAACCAATTGAACCTTCTATTTCATTCTCAGCACCACATCATGTTGAAGAACTGTTGACTCCCCACCCTCATCCCAACACAATGGAGAATGACATGTACACCCATATAAACCCTCAAATGGGGCCATGTAGATGGATGAGTGATAGTTGTTTTTGTAAGAAAACTAAACCAAAGGAAAATTATTTCCCCAAGATCTGCTGAAGTATAAGATACATACCTACAACATGTCATCCAGTGTCTAGATATTCCACTCCATCTGTCAATCCATTTGGGGTTAGAAAGTAGTTTTGAAGAATAACTAAGATCCAAAATCATGTTTTAATCCCCTACATGCCCATAAGGTAAAATGAGCATCTTGGTATGAGAAAATGGACCTCGAGACTCCATGTAGCTACATCACCTCATACTCATACCTCTTTTACAAAACATAAATTGCACATGACTCCTTGATCACTAGGAGGTGAGACAATTTCATCAAATAATCCATGATTACCCAAATATCATAACAATCTCCTTGATCTTGAGGTAATATTGTGATTAATTCTATTTAGATTTCATCTCATTTCCACTCTAGAACGTCTAAGGGCTACATAAAACTTCCAGAAACATGATAATTGTCTTTTACCTACTTGAAAACTAGACATCTATCCACAAACTCTACCACCACTCATTTCGTCCTAGACCACTAAAAATACATCCACATGTCATAGTAAATCTTAGACACTCATGGTTGTACTACTAGAGGCGAGATATGAAACTCATAGATGACTCCTCCATGCATCACCACCAGAACAAACAGACTCCCCTAGTACAAAATCGGGTTCTAACCACCCTCAAACCAAAATTATAGAGAACCATCATGGAAAACATGATCACGAATCACCTCTACCTCTAAGTATCCCCATAAAGACTCCTCCACCTAATGCACTAGAGAGGAATTCATTGTCATCTAAAATATGAAGATTCCTCCATAAACCACCCATGTATCTATGTTCAAGGCTACCAACTCCTTCATTTCTTTATAATAATCCCCAGACTCCTAAACCACATCCTTATACAACTTCCTACTCAAAGTGTTGGACACAATTCTCCCCTTTCCTAAGGTTTAGAAGATCTCAAAATCATAATTATGAAGAAACTCCATTTATGTGCATTGTCGAAGATTAAAATCATGCTATGAAAATATATACCTCAAAATATTATAATCTATAAAGACCACAAAACACTCCCCCAATGAGGTAATGTCTCCACATCTTTATCTCAAACTCAAACACTACTAGATCCATATCATGGGATGAATAGTTATGCTCATGGGGATGTAACTACCTAGACCTTTAAGATATCAATGTCTTATACTACATCAAGATGCATCCCAATATCAGATGGTAAGAATCACAAAACACCTCATACATCACCCCTTATTATATTAATTAAATCACTAGAGAACTCACCAATTTTCCCTTCAGGTAGTCAAAAATTATCTGACACTAATAATTCTAAATAAAAACCTTGTTCTTTCTAGTCAAGGCTATCAATGTAGCTAAAATCCATTATAAATCAGACATGGGACATTCGTAATAGCATACATGGAAAAGTAAAATATGAACCTATGTTATATTGTTAGGTGTTTCTAAATAAACAGCCAGTAAAACTTTGATAAGTCCACATATACTCCCTATTGGGACACCACATACTCAATAAAATGAACCTCCCATTTTCTGAATTTACCCTTGGATAATTTTTCATATAGATAGTGGTGTTGAAAAACCTAGAGGATAGATCTGATTTGATCAGTGTGCTCCTCCTCTAACCTTGAGTAGATCAATATTTCATCAATGAACATGACTATGAACTGACCCATTAATTCATGGAACATTGAATCTTCATGAGTCCCACGAACACAACTGGTGTGTTCATGACACCGAACAGCATGAACAGAAACTCAAAGTTCCCACACCTGCATCTGAAGGAATTATTCAGGAAATAATCCTCCTTCACCCTCAGCTGGTGATATCTAGACTATTGATCAATCTTGAAGCACCAACTAGCTCCCCTCAACTATTCTAAAAGATCAGTGATCCTTGGAAGAGGATAGAAATTCTTGATCGTCACCTGGTTCAACCATTAGTAGTCTATGCACAACATAAAATTTCCATCCTCCTTCTTAGATAATAACACCGGGTCACCCCATAATGATACACTAGGCCAAATGAAAGTTTTCTACATCAGATCATCTATCTAAGAGGGTTTAATTTGATTGGGATTCCTTGAAATCAAAGAATAAATGTAACACCCCAAGAATTTACAAATAGATTTAATATAGAATGAATGAAATATTTAGTCACTAAAAAACACAACTTTGTTATAACATAGTCAATAAATATAATTTTTTCAACTCTGTTATTTGAATTTTGAAAAACTAACATACATGGTTGCGTTCAGTAAGATATTTAGAGTCTGATAAGAAAAACATAATTTTTGGTGAATAGTAATTTACCATTATGAATAGTAACTTATCCTTATGAATATTAATATGACCAATGGATTATTAACCTCACCTAAGAAAGTATAAATAAATTTTTTGTTCTATCAGTTTGGTTTTGAGTTTAGTTTTTTCTTAAAAATGTGATGAATTTGATAAAATGATTTTTTAGGTAAAAATTGTACATTTCAGAGAGATTTAAATTATTATATCAAACTAATGTTTTATTAATGTTTATAATAATGAAATAGTCTTATAAAAAGACTATTCTTTAGTTATAAATGAGGAAATAATTTTATTTTTTCTAAGTTTCAAAAACTTTACTATGCATTTTATGTCCGCTATTATTTTGAATAAGTAAGTATTTTCATAGATAAAATTTAAAATTTTCATATTTATAGAATTATTATGATATAATAAATTTTATTTTTGAATTCATAACATCGATATTAGGTAATTCGGAATTTATGATAATTTTATAAAATACTTTATTTTTTCATGAATATTAAGAATACAGTTTTGAGTTGTTGGTATGTTTAATAATATCATTAATAATGTAATCATGATGTAATAATTATGGTATAATATTGAGTAATAAAATATTATATTATGTGTCCCATGTTTCTAAAACCATTGGCAAATACCATGGGAAATCATCTCTCATTTCCCCTTCTTTTATATTATAAATGAAAACACCATCTCATATGTGTTAATTTATCCCATTCAAGGATGACGGGTTTTAAATTTCTACTAACATCTAAAAATATGTTCATGAAACCATTTTTATGGTTGAACTAGGAAATAATATATGGATTATAAGTTATTTAATGTTCTGTAATCTTTTTTCACACATGATATTAATTTATAAATTAAAATGAGTTCATTGTGATCAAAATCATCAATTAACCCAAACCGTTATCATTAAAGTTTTATATAATGATTCATCTTCACTCCTAATAACCAAATGAATTTTATAACCATGTAATATTATGTATGTTAAAAAATAAAATAAAACTTCTATTCTGGACAACCATTCTCATATTACATGTTTATCCTTACATGTAAATAAGTAAACCGGTCATGAATACTAAGGAAGAAAACGCTCCCAAACAATAAAATTGAACCTCTTAAACCCATCAAGAAGGCCATGAATGAACTTAATAAGGATATAATAAATCAATTACATAAACAATATATTCTTTAAATATTAATTAATTAATTTTATTTGGTTATTCAGGACACTAAGATCAAGTGAAGAACACCATCAAACTCAAGGTAAGGGTTTCCTCAACCCACTTCCATTTTTACGAGACATTCCTTATTCACTACTATTACTTGTGTAAGGTGTATGTATACTAATAATTGATTTATCATATCATGAATCTATTTAATTTATTGGTATTAAATTTATCATTTGATTATTATTATTTTTGGGTCTTATGATTCAATTGATTACACAGTGGTAAGAGGAATTCTACCCGAACCTCCATTTTATTTCTGGTTACTCTTATCCTCTAATTACCTCAAATAAATTCTTATTTATTATTATAAATTCTGTGTGAATGTTATATATATATATACCAACCATAATCCTACTTTCATTTATGTAGATTTACATGTTTAAAAGAATCTTTCAAAAAAAATTCGGAAATGCAAGCCCAATTCAAGGAACTTGAATTCTTAGCTATTTTTAAGTTCAGTATATAATCTGTATTAATCCATATTTATCTTTATAAAATAACCCATTTTAACATGAAAAAACTATTTTGGTTCATTTCTGGTTTTATGGAAGAAAACATTGCTTTTCGCTTTAAAATATCTTTAATGAATTCCTTAAACTGCACTAAAATGTTTTAATACTAAAGCTTCTTTAAAAACACTTTTTACATGATTTCACTTTAGTGGGACATCATTTTTTTACTCAAATGTAATCTAAATTTCATCCCATTTTCTTTTTCTTGGATATACATGTATAAAACTAGATATATGACAAATACAAATTATTTCCCAAAAGAACTCTTCTTTCCAAAGTAAAATTAATTTCTCTCACCTCACTTTAACTTTTATGAGATATATGACTTGTTCACCACTTATTCCTTTCATGTGATGTTTTTACTACCCCTTGGTATATCATATTAATAGTCTCCTTATTCTCATGATATTCTAAGGGATTATTATTTAAATGTTTTAAGGTGGTATGGGACACTTTGGAATGTTTAAGGATTATTTCCTCAAGAATTTCTCAATGGTCTCATTTAAAAGTATTTTTATTTATGTCAACATGCTTTGATGAATCTGGTATTTCATAGAGGTTTATATCTTATGATATCATCTACAATATTTTATTGAAGTATTTCAGATTATTTTGAATGTGGATGTTCTATCATGATACCATTCACCAATTTACTTCAAATGGTTAGTGTTTATTTTTAATGTATGGAGAAAGTTATTTACATTTCATATGTTAGTTTTAATATGAATGTATATATTGTTTATATTTATCCCCAATCATATGAGAAATTAATTGGACTTAGTAAGTGTCAGGTGGGGCCCATTATAGCTACTTGGTGCATCGGTAGGTCTCGTGAGACAAACTACAGTCTTGACATGAGGGTTTGAAAAAATGGATATTTATGGTCTTGGAACGAGGCCTTAATGGTATGGTTATGATGTCCCACATTATGAATTCCTTCATAATGAAACTATTAATTGAAATTTCATGTGGTTTTTCGACAAATATAATACCCATGAATATGTTTTATTATGAAAATATTTACTCAACTCATATTCCTATCATACTATGTTCAAGTTTATTTTTAAAGGCACGTGTTTTTAGTTATTCACCATGCCTAATGTTTATGTTTATAATATATTCCATTATATTGATTACTCTTACTGATCATCTAAGATCACCCCTTTCTTATGTTTCACTTTCTCAAGACATGAAGAGGTTTATTATGAATGACCTGTATGGATAAACTTAGAGTTCTAGATATTCCCAATAAAAATTATATATTGTATTTATTTTTAAGTTGTAATATTGAACCTATGTATGTATCTGGTTTTCCAAAACTACTAAACTACTTGGTCCTTTGGGATGCATATTCCTTGATTATATTTCAATTTAATAAAATAAGGCACCATTTCTGGTCAACTGGGGTTGGGTCCTTACAATAACTAGGTTGTATATCTATCCTAAACTCAACATCATGTCAAGGGGGTAGTGTCACAACATCCTTAGGAAAAAAAATATAGAAACTCCCTAACAACCTTGGGAACCTTCACTATCCCTACCTTTTCTAATTCTACATACATATCAACCAATAAAGAAAGAAGGGTCTCCATACGTCTACTACCCACTTAATGACTCCACTCACCAACAAAAGTTGCACGTTGGCCATCCACATCCAATAACACAACTCTCCTATGGAATCAATCAATAATGGAATGCATATAATACAACCATTGTATGTAGAGGATGAAATCATATGACTACATTGAAGTAAATAAAATGTCCCCACATGACTGATGTGGCCCCATCATCATTCTTCATTCCCATCACACATCAAAAAAGTAGGTCTAGTATTTAACTAGTGTAGTCAATGCCAAGGGAATAGGAAGCTTCTCTATGTCTAGTTCCTAAGAACAAACTAGAGTAGGTGAAAAAAAGTGTGTGATTATCTTGAATTAGACAAGTCATAAACAAGGGTACTAAATAAACTGATTGTACCTCTAATTATCTCTATCCCCACTCGCACTTCTTCCTTCACTGCATGAAACAGACAATTCCCATATCCTCTACCTCTCTTATAACAAACAACTCCATGACCACTCTTAGGTTTAGAAAGTTGATCATGAGGAAAATCTTGAGGTCATTCTCTACCTAGTCCATCCCCTCTTGACGAAGCATGAGCTTACTGCCCTTGATGGTGAAATGGCCTCGTTGGTAATTACTATTGAGGCTAACACTCAACCTATCCACCCCTACCAAAATGAGATTAAGGACCACTGGGCACTGATCCAGATGATTTATATGAACTCAACATAAAAAATCACACTAGCCCCAATCCCCTATAAAAAACATAGAAACCACTAGCCCTTGAAGGCCAAAAAGGGATCTGTTGAGGTTGAATCCCTACTGGTCAAAACATCAAAGGTATTAGAACCTAAGACCTTCCACTGATAAATCTACTCTTCAAGGAACCCTATTAGCTCCCCTCTCATGAAAAACCTCCTTGTGAGTTCATCCTATTGATCATATCCACCTTCTTCTAAACCTCTAGATAAGTTTTTGACATAATGGGTAACTGTATACTAGATAAAAGTATGAAGTGCCTCATCAAGATTTCTCACACGAGACTCCCCATCTAGAAAAAGGTCTGGGGAAAAGAGAAACAGGTCCTTAAACTTTATCCCAATCTCTCACACATAAATACTCCCCTAATGAAGGGAGAGTATCTCCCACCTCTTTACCGACTTCATAGTCAATGAAATGAACTCTGAATAGAACATCTTCTAGAAGTCAACCCATGGAACATCTACCTCCTTCTCCTCAGCGAGGTACAATTCCCACCACTAACATGAAGCTCCTAACATTTGACTGAATTATAGAGAGACCCAGCACTCTTTTAGGGATCAAATAAAACTGAAGGTGGTCTCAATCTCCTCTAAACATCCCTATATCTCTATATCTAAAAAACTTCCTCCATACCACCTTAAATATTATCGCTTAAAAACATGAATCACTATCTACCAATGATCATCCTACTCAACTGATTCAACCCTTTAGTGATCAACCAGATTAGAAAATTGAACCTCCACTACCTGAGTCACATGTGAATGAAGACTAGGAGCCATAGCTGAAATAGAGACAAGGATTTCCTAATCCTGGTAGTATAGAATTTTATTAAGATTCATTTAATTAATTTTAACTTCCTCAAACCCCAAAACACCCTATTCAAATAAGATCACAAGTCATCATGATGCATGTACCTCTCCTAGGTCTCTACCCTACAAGTGGTCCCACCTCACTTGTCCATTAAATAAGCTTAGATTTCGTGCAATAGATCACAGGGGGGTAAAATCTCGTATCATATACAGTCTCCTTGGCCTATGTAACTGAACAAGATCGACTAAAATTGTTTTCTTACTAACTCATGAAATCCTCATAGTTCCTAAATCCAAACTTCATCCCCTCTCACATCCACCTCCCTCTAATACAAATCTATCCTAACTGCCTCCCTCTAAAGGTACCCCTCCTTGGATGGAAATGAAGAAAGGGACACAATGACCCCTGAGTCCCTCCTTCAGTAGGCTCCATGTTGGAAACTAGTATTGAGGGTATAAGAATATCATGATATCGTAGGTATTTCCCTCTATAAGAAAACAAGATCAAGAGATAGGATGAGTAAACCGAAAGAAACTCCATGAAATAATATAAATAAACCTAAAATTTTCCCATAATTCATGTGTAAATAAATCAAATATCGATAAAAGTCTCCAAAAATAAGTACCAAAATAAAACCTTGGAAGCGACATAAACAATTGTCCAAATTTCCACATGGTCTGTGTAATCCTCCTGGAAATTTGAAAAATAATTTATCTATATATGGTGAGTGTACTAGTATACTCAGTAAGATTACTAAAGTCTCTCATGTACATGTGAAAGAAGTATACTAATTCACTAGTGAGCAAATAGTAAAACCGAACAACACCTAAAAAGGTCAACTAACCAAACCCATCCTCACCATGGAACACTTACCAAATAACATGATCTAAGTATAATAAAATAATATGAATCATATCGATTATAGGGAACCCCGTACCAATTTCCCACTGATTAGTCACTCTTATACCCCAATGGTGTACATCCTTACACTCCCACATCTTCTGTATATCATCTCATCACATCACATCCCACCCACAAACACCTGGGTAATCACCTCACATCATATAAATAACCAGAATACTAGGGTATCATGAACATTAAGGACCTCAAACCATTGACCTCGTCCTAACATGAATGACCCTCACCAAAATCCATCTCATCATCTCGCCTGAAAACACATGGGTCATCGGATCACACCTCACCCGAAGACACCTATGATATCTCATCACATCACATGTAGACAATGCACTTTTGAATTATATCCACCACACCATGTTCGTATCATCATCTCTTAGAAGAGGGGTGGGGAAGAGCAGGTGGCCATTTATTCATCCTCACCATCAGGATGTTGGGAAAAACACCCCCAAAATTGTTGGTTGTCGCCACTAGGTGCTCGACATGGGTGGGGAGCATATAGAAAATTGCATGGAAATACAATATATATATATATCATATCACATAATACCAACTTATGGGCTCATAAAAAAACACCATTTCAAATCACAACATCACTACATCACCTCACAACTACTGCCAACACTAAATGCATAGCACCACCCCACAAAACACAAGTCGTATTTCATATTTTTTTCAAAATTAAATCCATTTTTTCCATATTTCACATTACCAGTCAATTCCCTTAAAATAGCTCATTCATTCCTTATTTCCATACTGTTATTTTCTCACTTTTTATCCCACTAATTCTTGTATGAACATTAACCATTTAAATTACATATTACTTCAATTTAAGTGTCATTATTCATTTAAACCCATATTTCAAACCATCCCATGCCATTTAAATTTCAACATTATCATTTATTAAATTCCATTAGTACTCGGTTAACTAGCATAACACAACACATCGCAATAACAAACAACCCATCATCATCATACCAAAATTCCCACATAGTCACAATCACAGCCACAACCACCTCCCCATAACTACTGCCAAATCACCACCACTTTCCATCACAACCACCCCACATACCACATCCACTTCTCCAAATATCACCACCCTACACCATGGTCATGAACCAAAACACACATTAACACATCACATATCATTTTTCAGATTGTTTTAGTGGATTTTCATCAATTCCTCTTTACTTTTAAGGGTATTCTCACATACACAAAAATCCCCTAGGGGAAACCATTTCATTTTCTAGATATAATTGATTAGCCAAATTCCATTTAGGGCCACACTACGCCAAAATAGGTGTTCGGTGGTGATTTTTTTTCATTTAATGGTAGTTTAAACCACCACTAAATCGTGTGTTAGCATTTATTTAACAATCATTTTTAAAATCGGGGGAATCATTTAGCGGTGGTTTAAACCACCGCTAAATCACTTCACATTGGTTTTTAATTTTAATTTTTTTAAAATTTTCATAATTAATATTTTAAATATTTTAATATATTAATATTTTATAATTCTAGTAATTTATTTATTTATTTATTTATGATTTATTAATTAATAATTTATTTATTTTCATTTTTTATTTTTTATTTTTTTATTTTTTTATTTTTTATGTATTTTTTTATTTTTTTACTTTGTATTTATAATTATGCCCATACACATGCACATTGATTATTATCCAAATACTTTGCCACTCTAGAAGTCTCTTCATGTGATAAATAAATATAATTTAATATACCTATAAAAATATATTGATTAAAAAAATAATACATAATAAATATATACAAACTAAATAATTAATAATTAATAAGTAATTAATATATAATAAAGAAGTAATTGTTAAGAAATTATTAATAAATTAATAGTAAAATAATAAAATGATAAAAAATTAAAAATAAATTAAAAAATAATGTATAAATAATAAATAAGTAATGAATAAATAAAAAAATAAAAAAAAAATAAGGAATAAATAATAAAATAATAAAATAATAAAATAATAATGAAAAATAAATATATAATAAATATATAATAAATAATAAATAATAAGTAAATAATTAAATAATAATTAAATAATAGTAAAATAATAAAAAAATATAATAAATTAACAATAAATTAATAATTAATGTATACAAAATAACTAAATAATAAATACATACATAAATAATAAATAAATAAATAATAGATATATAATATGTAAATAATAAAATAATAATAGTTAATAAATAATAAAAAATGAATAATAAAATAATAGGGTTACTAATCATTTTTTCCCCATTTTCAAAAGTCGGTTTATGGGTTACTGGTACCCCACTACATGATTCCAATACAACCACTTTCACCATTACACAAAAACATCATAAACCAATGGAAATGCCCATGAAACCACGAACCAGGGCACAAGAACAGCAGAAATGCTGGCCAAACCTCAGAAAGGGTTACCTTAAACGTCCCCCGGTGAGACCATCGACACCGGCCCAAATCCTCTTGTCGACAAACTCCAGTGGAATTCACCCAGCCTTCAAGCGAAATGAAATGGACCTCTAAGAAGAATCCATCCATAAAGGATGTCAAAGAAACCAAAATGAAGATGACCAGATCCTGACACCGTTAGTACCCTAATCCGCAGACAACTCAGAAGTTCTACCTTGCCCTTAAACCACAATTCCTCCTTCACCATCATCTCAAAACCACCCCGCACATCCCAACCAGACAAAATTCCATACCAATACATAGAATTCATCAGACCCTCACATAGAAAATGCAAGAAGGGCAGCTGAACACTGGCATAGAAATCACCATACCAGAAATCATCCAAAAGAAAAAAATTAAGCATATTCAGGTCAGGTTGTCCTACTGCTACACCCTCCTCCACAAACAACCACAGTCGTTCAACTACACCACTGGCATCAGACGACTTTCAAACCTGCAAGACCAGATCAAACCTTCCAAAGAGCAGATCCATAACCTCCCCCCTCCGAGCAGCAACGGACCGATGCCACTCCACCTCAGGAACACCAAAGCCGTCGCTGACCCTCGCCAGCCCCGGGTCAGATGAGATCTGAAGCCGAAACCGACGAACCACCACTGGGAAGCCTCGATGAGAAACGCTGCCACCAGAGCAAACACTGGGGAAAAAACCGGAGCCGACGATGAGCCTCACCAGTCTCGGGCCCGACGAGATCTGAAGCCGATGCAGAAGAACCGCCATCGGTAAGCCTCGCCACAACCGGGCCCGATGAAGAGAAGCCTCCACTGGAGCAACCACCATGAAGGAGAAGCACAACTCCGAGATCCTGAGGGGCTGATAAAGAAATGCCTCAAAGCACCGAAGGAGGGGAGGAGAAGAGATTCGAAGGGGGGGAAACCCTAGCGCGTCGCGAGGGGAGGGAGAAGCCGCTTAGAGGCGCTATAAAATAATAAATAATCGAATAAATAAGATATAATAAATGAGTAAATAAATAAATAATAAATAAATAGTAGGTAATAAATTATAAATTATAAAGAAATAAATGATAAATGATAAATGATAAATGATAAATAAATAATAAATTAATAACAGATAATTCATGTTTCATATTTCATAATTCATAATTCATAATTCATAAATGATGAATAAATAGTTAATATATAGTGAATATAAAATATAAAATAAATAAATAATAAATATTTAATAAATAAATAAATAATAAATGAATAATAAAGAGAAAAATAATTGAATAATAAATGAATATTAAATAATAAATAGATAAATATTAAATATTAAATAGTGGTTTAACAGTAATTTAATAATAAAAATAAATCCATAAATAATAAATCCATAAATAATAAATCATTTATCATTTATCATTTATCATTAATAATTAATAATTAATAATAAACAATAAATTGTAAATTATAAATAATAAATAATAAATAATAAATAATATGAATAAATTATAATTAATAAATAATATAATAATAAATGGATATAAATATATATAAATATTTATATATATATATAATTTTACATAAATATATATAAACACGCATTTATGTTACATAATTATATATAAGCACCATCATATATATAATTATATATTAATATATATATATATATAAACACAAGTAAGTATTAATATATATATATATATATTACACATATTTGATATAAAAATATATAGACATACATATGTATAAATATTTACTAATGTATACAATTATACACAAAATATTCATAAATTCATACACATATATATAAATATATATATATATATATATATAATTTATAATAAATTAACAAAAGAGGGGAAGGCACAATAATTGCAACACCATCAAATCAATAGGAATATAAATCAATTGAATAAAATCATAAATGACATAAAAAGCATATGAATTCACTCTTAAACAAATATGAAATCTCATCGAATGTGTATGACATATATATATAAAAGCTTATATTTACTTAATTACATTATATATTAATATTTATTTACCTATATTGGAATAAAAATAAAAATATATATGTTTATCAATTCACATGCATATGTGTATATTAATAATGTTTACATATGTCTATATATATATATATTCATATAGTTTTACTATAAATTAAATTATATACTATATTTAATGGTAATGATAAATTTATATAAAAATACATTTATATATGATGTATACAAGTAATATTATTGACACATAACTACATATTTATATTTCTCAAATACACACACAAATATTTTGATATATATGAATTTATTTATATATATTAGAATATATGCATAATTATTGATTTTTTTATTGACACGCACTTGTTTATATTTAAACATTACTTGTATAGGTATATATATAAAAATAAATATATTTTTATAAGGTAAATAAAATTGAAAATTATTTATTTTAAATTAAATGAATAAAAAATATGTATTTCCATATGGTTTATATGTTTAAAAATAAAATTCTATGTAAATATGTATTTATACATGTGAATTATTATAAATAACTTTTAGAAAATATGCATATATTTAATTATAAATAAAATACAATTTTAAAAAAATATGAAAATTCCAAACCATAATATCAATATTAATGTAATCCCTGAGAATAAATTTAGTCCCCACTAAAAAAAGACAATAATGTCTCCTAAAAAAGGTTGAAATTCCATGAAATATTAAAAATGGGGTACCCTGACTAAAAACTCATTTTTGGAGGCCTTTTGTAATTTTTTTACCTCAAAAAACATGACTATGGTTTCCCTTAGTCATTAGGGTGTAGATCTCAACATAGGCTTTGATTTGATATGTGGTAGAGCCCAAATGGACACACTGATCAAATGTTATGGTCATTTAAAGTTCAAGTTCGATTTCTTAATTTTCATGAAACTATAAAAAATTTCATTCTTTTAATTATCACAAAATTTAAATCTAACATTGCTTTAGTTCATTTTATAAGCTTCAATTTGGCTGATTGTGGAGCTAAAATGGACTCTCGGATCAAAATTTATGGTCATTAGATGTTGAAATCTTATTTTTAACTTATTGGAGATATTTTCTAATGTTGTCTTCCTTTAAATTAGCAGTGGTTTTTTAAAAAACGTACCTATTTATTTTTTTTTAAAAAAAACCACCGCTGAAAAAAAATCATAATTTTTTAACTTTTTTAATTTAAAAAATATTTAAAAACATTTATAGGTGGTTTTTAAAACTGCCACTAAATTTATTCATGAAAAACATTTAACGGTGGTTTTCAATCCTCCGCTAAAATAGTTTTTTTTCTTGAAGTGTCATATAAAACAATCACAAAAATAGGGGTTCTATAACATTACAACTATAGTGTAAACAAATCCCCCAAAAGCCATGATTTTCAATAAGGCATTAATCCAGTACAATCAAAATGTAAATATTAATTTCAAAGTTGTAAAAGCATATGATTTCAATACCCTTCCCCTTCAATTCAACTAAACTGGTTAATTTATCTTTATTAAGCTAGATGAAAACCATCTTCTCAAGGATAACAAGAATATACCCCTAATGAATGATACAACATAGAGAGAGAAATAGAGAAATGATCCCCCACCTAGAAGAAAGAAGCTTCAGCCGATTACCTGCACCATAAATAGGGGTGTGTGAATAGAAGAGAACCTCGAAAAGAATAAATAAAACCAACAGTGGAAATATGGTTCCATAAATCCAAGTTAAAGGCTTTGGAATCACCAGTACCGAGAGAAAGTTAGCCCGAAATAATGAAGGAAATATCTTCACCATAGAATGAAAAAATCTGAAAACAGAAATATTTTATATGGTTTGAATTGACCATTAAAGGAGGATCACATAAAATCCATGTGGTATAGCCATTTAAAAGGCTATGGACTTTTAAGAAAAGGAAGTTATAATTATCCTCCTTTAAAATGGCTTTTAATTCCATTAATTAAGGTATTAAAACCATTTTCAACAAAAAAAAGACTTCAAAATGGAAAAATGGAAAATATGGAAAATATAAAACATGCTACTATTGGGTGATACTACTAGGTGATACCATTAGAATCAATCATTATGTGATATCATCAGGTGATACTGTCAGTGTTCTACCATAATTGTGCTACTGTCAGGTGCTACCATCAGGTGCTACCGTTAGTGTGCCACCATCTGGGGCAATCGCTAGTGTGCTTCTGCCATGTACTATCACCAATATTATATCATCAGGTGATACTACCTATGTGTTACCTTCATGTGCTACTATTATTGTTCTACTATCAAGTGATACCTCCAAGTTTCTACCATCAAGTGATACAACCAGTGTGTCACCATCTCATGCTACCACCAGTGTGCTATGGTCATGTGCTACTATTAACCTCTATAACACCTTTTTTCCTCCAAATACCTCTAAGTACCTCCTTTCCTCCACCAAACACTTCTAGACTTCCCTCGGACACTTTAATCACCAGATTTCTTGCAAAGTAACTGTATAAAACATCTAGTCTGTTAAAAAATTTCTCCCAAAATATCCTTAATCATCTTAAAATTCCATCACATAAAACCAAAAATGGGTATCTTTTCCTTTAAAAATATTCTCAAACTTATTAACCCATGATTGTGTCTAAAACTCTTAAAATATCCTCATCTGAATCAGCATAGCCATTAAAGTTATCTAAACCTTTTCTTTGATACTAACTATAACATACCATGATATATTAAGCCCATAATTTCATGATTTATAACAAGGGTTTGACTTTCTTATATTTTGAGAATATTTTTGGTTTAAAGTTTTAAATAATTATAAAAAACTATTACATAAAAAAGTGGAAAGTTCCAATCAATGCCTGTTTTTCCCTTAAAATAGAATTTTCAATTTCACAGTCCTATTTCATTTATGAAACACTTCCTTTATTCAGAGATGATTTCCTTTATTTAGATATAGAATTTATAATTGTTCCTACTCATCCATAGGCACTGTGATTTTTTTTGAAAACTCGGGATGAGAAAAAAATCATAGAAAGCGATATAAAAAGAAAGTAAACCCATTAATCCATTTAAAATTCATGAAAACCCATAAGGATGTTTTCCTTTTTATATAATAAACTTATGAGCTCAAAATTATCATTTTATTAATGATGAAATAAGCTTTAATGATTAAATTTTTCATTAAACTTTTCTTTATCAATCATAAAGAAAAAATCATAATTCATGAAAGCTTTACCATTAAAACAGACCTTTCACCTTTAAAAGATCATAAACATTCCTTTGAATCATAAACTCAATATATACATCTTGAAATTAAAATACTTCCATGAAAATATATTATAAATAATATAAAAAACATATAATAAACTTAGGGAATCATAATTTCATCATGGAATCACCTAACATGATAATTCTAATATTCTCTTAGGACAAACTTACATCAGTTAACTTCCTCACTTCATAAGAATAATTAACTTCATCTACATTCTATTTAGTATAACTTACATCAATTAACTCTATCACATTACATAATTCATTTAAGGGATATAACTCAACCACCCATCACATAATGGATATATTCCCATAAGGTTTTGTTTTCACTCCTCATTCCCACATTCATCAATACTTCTCAAGTTATTAAATATTTTAAAAATGCGAATAAATATGCTTTTCTTCTAAAAACATTTAAAACTAAAAATTCCTAAAATAATGGTAGAAGTATATTCTTTAAAACCCCATGGAAACTTGTATAGTAATCTTCTTAATGAATAAAGTACATGAAAATGGGACAATCCATTCTTATCGTATACATTAAAAAACATTCTTCTTGAATTTTGGTAAAGAGAGTCAAAAGTAAACCAAATGGAAAATGCTAAAAATATTATTTTTTTAAACCTTTGTAAATAAATTCAAAATTAGTTAAAATTTACCATTAAAAATACTTGAATCATAAATAAGAACATCCCTATAAACATTTAGAAGAACATGGACACTATGAAAAAATATTTAAAAGTAATACTTTAAAATAAGAATTTAATGAAAAAACTCTTACCACTTTGGTAAATTCTGAATAAAAATATCATTGAAGGAAATAACTTGAAAAGGATTTATAAACCACTTTAATTTTAGTAAATAAATGACAAAATACAACCATATTGTAGTACATATAACACATAAAAGAAAAAATGGGGTAAATATGGCCTGAGTCTCAATGAAAGGAATTTGAGATGTGAAATCCCTCACCCTGAGTCCCAACTCATTTTGTTTGTATGTATACCCTCCTAAGTAATAAAATTATATCAGTTTTATACTTGATTAAGAAAAAAAATTATGTTTATTCGGTTATTATTATAAAATTTATTTCATTTTTTACCATGTTGATGAGAGCTGAAAAATCTAAAAAAATGATTGTTATTCATTTAAAATATCCCTCAATTTACATTAAAATTTTGGGTAATCATTCATTGGTATCATGTTGGATAAATCTATAAATTCACTATAAATTATCCCCAATCATGATTTTTCATGTTCTATTAATTTTCATAAGAAATTTTTTAATCCATACCTTAAATTTTGGACATTAATTGTTTAAAGTCTTAAAATTTGAAATTTTAATTGTCTTGTAAATTTTTGAATTAATTAATAGCCATAAATTTTTTGAAACTTGAAATTTATTTGTTTGAATCAATTTTAATATATAATTAATAATATTAAATTTATTTAATTATGAGTTTCAATAGTTTTATTTATTTTTTGAATAAAATGAAATCCATAAATTGATTTGAATTAATTGAAATTATTTAAAAAACAACTATTAATAATATATTGTAAAAATTTGTTCTTTAATTTTTAAATATGTTTTTAATGATATCTTGAAAATTAATTCTGATTTGGAAAAATAATTTAAATTGGTTAAAAAAAGAAAATGGAATTTAATTTTTTGAAAATGCATTTTATTTAAAATTATTTATTTGATTTAAAGTTGTTTGATTTTTATTTCATTCACTACAATAAAATATATATTTATATAAATTTGATTTATATGTGGAGGTTTCAATTGACAAAATCCTAAAATAACCATGGACGTCACTCCCTTCATGTAATTAATCCAAGTAAACCACTACAAATCCTATAAGAGGATAAAGTTGTCCCAAATATTTTTCAATTGACCTCATGATATATCATTCTCCATGGTCGATGGTAAATAAAAATAATTAGTAATGTCAAGCTATTATCCATTCAATCGACCACACCACTAAAAATCCCACAAAATCCTGAAGCAACTATGCAGCACCTAAAGAGAAATTAACTATGTCAGCCACACTCTTTCCTACTTCGATCAACCATGCCTAAAGCTGCCATACAAACTAGCTTCAATCATCTCAATCTCATGTAGTCCCATATGAATCCTCCGATTGATGAAAGACTTTGACACTAGTAAACCAAACCCATAACAAGGGAGTTTGATCGAACATTACCATTCAATAAGTTTAGAGTCCATGTACTAGATCACAGGGGCCATAAAATCTTATATCCTAAGTAGTCTCCATGACCTATGTCATGGACCATGATCAACTAACATTGTTGTCTTACCAACCCATGAAATACTCATGGTTCCTAACTCCAAACATTATCCTATCTCACAACCACCTCCCTATGATTCCACTCTATCATGACCCCCCCCCCCTCTAAAGGTACCACTCCTAGACCAACAATGAAGAAATGGAGATAATGACCCTTGATTTCCTCCTCGAGTAGATCCTGGGTTGGGAACTAGCACTGAGCGTATGAAAATATCATGATATGGGAGGCATTACCCTCTATAATCAAACAAGATCAGAAGATATGATGAATCAACCAAAAAAACTCCATTACATAATATAATTCAACCCATAATCATCCCTCAATGAGTGTGTAAATAAAACATATACATATAAAAGTATCCAAAAACTAGTACCAAAATAAAAGTTAAGGAAGCGAAACAGAAAATATCCAAATGTATGAGATAGTAATGACTATCGTAGTCCATGTAATCCTCCTATAAACCTAAAAAATTGTTTATATACATTGGGTGAGAATATTAGTATACTCAATAGGGTAACCGAAGTCTCTCATGTACATGTGAAAGAATCATACTAAAGCACCCGTGAGAAAATAGTTGAACCAAATAGAACCTAAATAGATCAGCTAACCAAACCCATACTCACCATATAATGCTCACCAAATAATGAAATCCAAGTATAATAACATAATATGAATTATATCGATGTTAGGGTACCCCGCACCACTTTCCCACTCATTAGCTTATCCCACACCCCAATGACATATGTCATGGAACTCCCACCTATTCTGTATAACATCTCATCACATCATACCCCACCTGTAAACACATGGTCCATCACCTCACATCATAACCATAACTAGAAAAGTAGGGTATCGTGAATATAAAATACATAAACCACATTATCTCCTCCAACCATACGTGACCCCCACCATAATCCATATCCTCATATCACTTGAAAACACATGGTTAATCACCACATACCTTGTCTGAAGACACCAAGGATATATCACCACATCACATCTCAACAATGAACTTTTGAATTCTTACCATTATAGCTTGTGCATTTCATCATCACCTAGAAGAGGGGGTGAGAAAGAGTGGGTGTTCATCTATCCATCCTCACCACCAAGATGTTGGAAAAAACTCCCCCAAAACTATTGGTTGTCGGCACTAGGTTCTCAATATAGGTGGGGCATATATAGATTATCACAATGAAATGAAATATATATATATATATATATCATATCACATAATATCAACCTACAGGTTCATAATAATAACATCATCCCTACTCATAAGATCACCACATCACCTCACTCCTTCACCACTTCTGTGGGAAATGCTACTTGCATAACAACACAGCATAAAACACAATCTATATTTCATTTTATTTCTCAATTAATACCATTTTTTCAAGATTTCACATTACCAGTCAGTTCCCTTAAAATATCCCATTCATTTAATATTTTCAGCCCATTATTTTAACATTTTCTATCCCATTAATTCTTTTATGAACATTAACCATTTAAACTAAATGTTCCACTTAAATTTGAGTGTCATTATTCATTTCAAACCATATTTCAAACCATCCAATACCATTTCAGTTTAAACATTATAATTTATTAAATTTCATTACCACATGAGTAACTATCATAACACAACACATCGCAACAACAAACTGCCCATCATCCTCACACCAACATTCCCAAAAAGTTACCATCACAACCAAATCCACCTCCTTGACACTATCACAACATCACCACCACTTTCAATCACAACTGCCCCACATACCACATCCACTTTTCATCATATCACTGCCCCACAGGAATATCACGCACCACAACACACATTCACACATCACAACACATACCATAGCACATCACATATCATTTTTTAGATTGTTTGAGGGGATTTTCTTCAATTCCACTTTACTTTTAAGGGTATTCTCACACAAACAGGATTTTCCATGGGAAACCATTTTATTTAATAGATATAAGTGATTAGACGATTTTTATTTATGGTGATATCAATTAATAACAAAATAGGGGCTCTATAAAATCAAAACTATAGAGCAAATAAATCCCCTAATGGCCACAGTTTTTAACAAGGCATTAATCTTGTACAATCACAATATCAATAATAGTATCAAAGCCATAAAAATACAATATTTTATCCCTTTAATAGTCAATTCAATTAAACTGATTCATTTATCTTTGTTAAGCAAGATGAAAACCATATTCCCAACCATAATAAGAACATAACCCTCCTAAATGATATAGCATAGAGAGAGACAAAGGATCCCATACCTAGAAGAAAGAAGCTTCAGTCGATTCACTACACCAAAAATAAGGGGTGAGCGCATAAGAGGGAACCTCTATATGAATAACTCTAACCAACACTAAAATTAGGGCTCTAAAAATCCCAGGTAAATGCTTTAGAACCAGAAATCTCAAGAGAAAGCAAGCCATAAATAAAAAATGAAAGATATTTACTTTAGAATAAACAAATATAAAACTAGTGGAATTTGATATGGTTTTAATTGATCATTAAAGAAGGATCACATAAAATCCATGAGGTATAGCCATTTAAAAGGCTCCAAAATTTTAAGAAAAGTAATTTACAATTATCCTCTTTTAATACAACTTTTAATTCCACTAATTAAGGCTTTAAAACCATTTTTCATAAAAAAAAATACATTAAAAAGGGGGAAACTAAAAAATCTAAAACATCTAGAACATGCTACTTTTGGGTGATACTATTATATTTTACCATTAGAAGATATTGTTAGGTGATACCATATGGTGATACTTCCAGTGTGCTACCATCAAGTGCTACTGTCAGTGTGTTATCATCAGGTGCTACTTCCAGTATGCTACCATCAGTCTGCTATCGTCCGGTTCTACCACTAATGTGATATCATCAAGTGCTATCGTTAGTGTGATACCGTCAGGTGCTACCAAAAATGTGTTACAGTTACATGCTATTGTTAGGTGCTACCGTTAGGTGCTACAACTAGGTGCTACCACCAGGTGTTGCTGCCTATGTGCTACCATCATGTGCTACCATCAGGGTGTTACCATTCAGTGATACCGTCAGGTGCTACCTCTAGGGTTCTACCATCAGGTGTTACTTCCAGTGTGTTATTGATGGGTGATACTGCTCGTGTGCTACCATCAGTTACTACTTTCGACCTCTAAGACACTTATTTTCCCTCCAAAACACCTCCAAACTCCCCCCTTCTTCCTCCAAACACCTCTAGACTTTCTCTTAACACCTCAATCACCATATTTCTCACAAAATAATGGGGTAAAAGGTCTATTTCATTATAAAATGTCTCCCAAAATATTCTTAATCATCTTAAACTCCCATAACATAAAATCTAAAAATGAGTATCTATTCCTGTAAACATATGATCAAACTTAAACTTATTAACCCATGACAATATCTAAAATTCTTAAAAATACTCATCTAAATCATCCTAGAAACAAAAGTTATCTAAATATTTCCTTTTATACTAACTATAACACCTCATAACATCTTCAACCCATAATTTCATAATTTATAATAAGGGTTTCACTTTCTTACATTTTGAGTATATTTTTGGTTTAGAATTTTAGAGAATTAAGAAAAAAACTGACATAATATGGTTGAAGCTTCCACTCAATGCCCATTTTTTCCAACAAAAACTTAATTTTTAAATTCACAGTCATGTTTCACTCATGGACCACTTTATTCAGTCAAGGATGATTTCTTTTATTTGGATCTAAACTTCATAATAGTTCATACTCATCCTTAGGACCTATGAAAAAACATTTGAAAACCCATGATGAGCAGAAAAATATCAAAAAGGGATATAAAAAATAAAGGAATCTCGTTATTCCATTTGAGATTCATGAAAACCCATAAGGAAGTTTGATTTTTTAAATAATAAAATTTTGAGATCAAAATTATCATCTAACTACTCATAAAATGAGTTTTAATGCCTGAATTTTTCATTAAACATTTGGTAATAAAGAATAAACAAAAAATCATAATTTATGAAATATTTACAATTAAAACAAACATTTCACCTTTAAAGGATCATGAACTTTCATTTAAATCATCAAATCAATGTTTACCTCTTGAAATCAAAATTTTTCCATTAAAACCTATTATCAATCATAAATAAAACATGTAGGAAACTTAGGGAATTATACTTTCAAAATGGAATCGCCTAATAGGAAAATTCTAACATTATCTTAGAAGTAACTTATATCAGTTAACTTCCTCACTTAATTATATTAATTAACTCCATACACATTCTATTATGATTAACTTACATCATTTAACTTTATCACTTTACCCAATTCATTGAAGATATTTAATGTACCCACCCATTATATAATGGATATCATCCCATAAGGGTTTGGGTTCAGTCCCCATTACCATATTCATAAATAATTCACAAGTGTCATGTTTTAAAACCAAAATATTTAATAAATTTCTTTTTTTATCATAAAAACCATAAATTGGAATTTCTTCCCATAAACAAAACCATTTTCAGTTATCTCATAAAAATGAGAAGAAATACACTTTTCTTATGAAAACATTTAAAACTAAAAAAATCCCAGAAAAATGGGAGAAGTATCTTCTTTAAAAACCCAAGGAAAATTTTAGAGGAATATTGATAATGATGAAAGGAAATAACGATGGGAAAATCTATTCATATCATTACATTAAAACACATTCATCTTGAATTTTGGTAAAAAGATTCAAAAGTGACCCATAGGTAAACTGTTAAAAATATTCTCTTTTAAACATTTGTAAAGAAATTCAAAAGTAGTTAAAAGTGACCATTAACAATCCTTGAATCATAAATAAGAACATACCTAAAAAATTTAGAATAACATGGACATTAAGAAAAAATATTTGAAAGTAATACTTTAAAACTAAGTTTTATAGAAAAGTATCTTACCACTTTGGTAACTTTTCAATCAAAATACCATTGAAAGAAATAACTTAAAAGGATTTATAAACCAAATTAATTTTTTTTAAAAAAAGATAAGAGATGTCCATATAGTAGTATATATACCACAGAAAAGAAAACATGGGATTAACATGACCCCAGACTCAATGAAAGTAAATTGAGACATGAAATCCCTTATCTAAAGTCTTGAATCATTTTTTTGTAGGTCTAACCACCTAAGTAATAAAACTATATCAGTTTTATACTTTATTAGGTAACTTTTTTATGTTTATTCAATTATCACTGTACACTTTATTTTATTTTTTCCTTATTTATGAGAGATGAAAAATGCAAAAAAATCGACTATTATTCATTGGAAATACCCTTCAATTTCCTTTAAAATATTGGGTTAGCATTAATTTGTGTAATTTAAGATAAATTTGGATCTTCACTGTAAATTAGATCAAATAATGATTTTTCATGTTATATTAATTTTTGAAGAAAATTAGGAATCCATACCTTAAATTTTGAACTTTATTTGTTTAAAGGATTAAAATTTGGAATTTTAATTGTCTCACACATTTTTGAATTAATTAATAACCATAAATTTCTTGAAACTTTTAATTTAATTGTTTGATTCAATTTTAATATGAAATTAATAATCTTAAATAAATTTAATTATTAGTTCCAATAGTTTTATTCATTTTTTTAATTAAATGAAATCCATAAATTTATTTTAATAAACTAAATTGTTTGAAAAATAACTACAAATTTTAGATTGTCAAAAGTTCTAGAATTTTTAAAGATGTTTTTAATGATATGTTGAAACCTAATTGTGATTTGGAAATCAGATTTAAATTGGTTAAAAATATAAAATAATGAATCTTGAATTCAATTTTTTGAAAATAAATTTGATTTAAAATTATTAATTTTATTGAAAGTTGTTTGATTTTTATTTCATTTGCTACATATTTATATAAATATAATGTGTAGGTGGAAGTTGAAATTGACAAAATCCAAAATCTTTCGCATTCTCATATGTATCCACCAAATGAAGGAAGACTTCATCGCTTTTAAACTAAACCTAGAACAAGGGGGTTTGATCTAACATTACCGTTGAAGTTGCTCGGGTGAGGAGATCGATCATCTATTGGAGAAAACTAAAACAATAATCCATCTGAGAATCCGCTGAAGCTTGCAAGATAAGTTAGAAGGTGCTATGTCTGAAAAATTATGCCTTCTAGATGATCCTGATATTATCTTTTGTGTTAGGAAGTACAATAATTGATTAACACGTAAACAAAATCAAAGTGGACATGTAGATTAAAGTAAAATCTTTCCATCCAAACAAACGTGAATGCGTAGTGACCAAAAAAATATATGTGCATAAAATAATTATTGACACCAGAAATTTTAATGAGGAAAATCCAAAAAAGGAAAAACCACAGGAACTAGTCTATAAATTGTGATATACTAATAATCAATGAGTATATGGGAGAGAATCCCAAATATAAGTGGGATCTCAAAAATAATACTCTAATAAAATAGTGAATCAAAGGCGGAAATCAGATGCAGTCTAAATCCAGACTGAAATGAAGAAAACAAAATGATAATGAAACCCAAAAAGATATGACGAGGTAAAATAGGTGTTCATTGTCTAAATAAAAGGTGCTGATGAAAAAGCACCAGGATCATATCAAAGACCACCATGGATGAAATCCAATTTGACCAGGGGTGTTTTGGTAGTTTCAGACTTGAAAACTTCTGGGTAATTTTTTAACTGCACCGCACTAAATATTTTGAGGAGAGTTTCACTTCTGGGATAGAGATAATGTCGCACATCTCAAATAATGGGCCACCACAAACATGGAAAACCCTTCTTGGTTTTCTATTTCCAGCAACATTGTTTTGGTAATCATTTTAAAATATGTTACTGCATCCTATTATATAGACACAAAATCCATATCTCTAATTAATGTAGTAAAAATTAAATTTTAATCCATTAATATTGAGAATTAAATCTCCATTAATGTTGGGAGAAAATCCCCAATTAATGTTGAAGAAAATCGCTCCAATAAAAAATTTCTCTCTCCTAAATAAATGTGTTGAATCTCAAAAATCACCCCCTTCAACATGTCAAATAAAGGAAAACCTCCAACAATCTCAATTGGGAAGAAAATAGGTTGATATCGAACCAACCATCATCATCTATAAAGAAATATAGTGATTCCCTATTTAATTTATGAAAAAAAAATATCAGAAACCCCGACAAAAGAAATCCAATTGTCGTAGTCTTCACCATATCTGTTTATGCACCATCCTACCAAAAAAGAATAAAACTAGTAATATATAGCACCCCTGTAATTTTTATTTCCACACCATCTAGATCACCAGTTACCTACCACCATGCTATGACTATCACCAATAATAGAACATACCTCATGAATCTTTCAGGTCAATTAAACTTTCAATATCCCAGAGACTCCTCTGGTAATACCACTGTCTTCCAGTAACATTCTTAGAGTCCTTAATAAACTGCTCCACCAAATTCCTTCCACCATGTTTTGTAAACAAACACTCCAACCAATCCCTATGATACTAGATTTTGCAGAATATGAAAAGTGATGAACGTGTAAAAAAAATCAAAGTGAACATGAAGAAGAGAATAAAATCATTCCCTCTAAAAAATGTGGATGCATAGCGACCAAAAAAATATATATATGTAGAAAATAAGTATTGACACTAGAAATTTTAACATGGAAAACTGAAAAAGGGAAAACCATGAGACCTAATCCAGAAAGTGGAATCCACTAATAATCAACGAGTACATGGTAGAGGCTCTCAAAGATGAGTGGGATCTCAAAAATAAAACTCAAATAAAATAGTGGATCAAAGGTGGAAAGTAGATATAGTTTGAAGCTTGACTGAAATAAAGAATTTTATCTAATAATGAAACCCAAATAGATCTGACCAGGTAAAATAGGTATTCACCTTCTGAATAAAAGGTGCATTTGAAAATTCACTAGGATCGGATCAAAGACCACTGTGGATGAAAGCCGATCATACCAGGAGAGTTTCACTGGTTGTAGACTTGAAAATCGATGGGTAAATCCTTAACTGCACCACGCTGAAGATTTTTGAGTAGATCTATACTTATGGGATGAAGATAATGTTTCATGTCTCAAACCATGGGTCACCACAAACACGGAAACCCTTTCTTGGGTTTCTCTTTCCATCTACATCGTACTGGAACACATTTTAAAATATGTTACCACATCCTCTTATATAGACACAAATTCCATATCTCTAATTAATGAATTCAACATTAAATTTTAATCCATTAATATTGATAATTAAATATCCATTAATGTTGGGAGAAAATTCCCAATTAATGTTGAGAAAAATATCTCCATTAATAATTTTCTCCCCCCTAAATAAATGTGTTGAATCCCAACACTTTGTAGATGAGCATGTCATGAGTGGCTAGCGTTGATCAATTACAACTAACTGAGGTAGAGAGCTCATGATCTCACCACCGTGAAATTGAAATCCAACCAAACATAGCGACCCTAACCCAAAGAAGTTCCAATTACCGGTGTTGCCTATAGATGTTGAGTGAAAAGACATGGATGAATCTTGAAGAATACCTGAGCCTTGCCGACCTATTGAATTTGAGGCTTGAAATGATTGTTCTAACTAGAGGAGACATACTGAGAACTGTTAATAATTGAGGGAAGTTGATGAGAATATGTCATGAGGATGAACCAAAATAGAGTATGATTGAATTCTAAGACTTGTATTTTCTGAATTTTGTCCTTGTTCTAGTGGAATTGAAGATTACGGGGCCACAATTTCTTCCCCACACACAAGTTGTAGTTATGAAGAAGATTGCATGTGAGGTGCTTGACATTTTTTCTAATAGAAGCCAGTGTGGAAACAACATTGGGAAATAAATGAAAATGAAGAAAAAGAACACACCTGCCTTGTTGCAACCGAAATTGAAATTCTTGGAATGAACCCATTGGACTGGCCCATAAAAAAATTCAAAACCCATTTAGCACAAATATGCTTAAATAAATATGGTGATGTCCAAGACTGAGTATTGATTCATGCCCAAAATCAGTAATGAATCAGCCCAAATATTTTCAAAACCTATAGCTCTTAAATCCTGGACTAGTGGTATGGGAAATTCTTTATGTGATCTTATCAAACAACGCCTAATTTCCACTGGCACTTAAAATCATGGAAACAGT
The DNA here is from genome assembly GCA_963277665.1 of Viscum album. Lineage (NCBI taxonomy): Eukaryota > Viridiplantae > Streptophyta > Magnoliopsida > Santalales > Viscaceae > Viscum > Viscum album. Next base: position 2,066,439,655 of record OY728126.1, on the reverse strand, counting down.
TCTACCCCAAAAAACCTTGAAGGAGTATAGGCACGATCGTGAGAATTAGATTCTCTTGACCAAATCAATTATAAACCTCGCTCACAATATGTAAAGTCAATCCAAGAATAGAGGAGTGTGTTGGAGCTCAATGCGCTAATATTTCAAGATATGGAGAATTTATAATGCATATAAATAATTATCCTCCTTTAGTTTTGTAGGGTATTCAACACCTACTGATTTCAACTTAGGTTTTCCTATATTTATTTCTGTATTTTAATTCTATCTCCACTCTATTATCTGTTTATCATGTTGTTTATATCTTCACCCTAAATTTCTTTGTGTTTTCTCACCCTTATGATGTACTCAAACATCTTGAGCTCCATAATTATGGAACATTAATCCATTTCAAGTGCTCCAAAAGGAATCACAATGACATTATTGAATTTATACAATTAATTTTCAACCTATTTCACTAATCTTGGTGCGACATTGAAGGTGGATTGTAGAGGTCATGATTGTTACTCTATTTTTCATTGACATTGTTACATTACTCCAACTTTTTGTGCACCAAGGTTTCCTTTAACTTGGACCCCACTTCATACCAGTATATTTTTGTGGTTTGTAAGGATGAATAGAATAATTGGTTCCATGTGAGTAAGTAAGTTCATCCACCTGATTGAGATATGTTCTTACCCATTAAACAAGGAGAATATATGTGATTTATAATTTTTTTAGGGGATCCCTTTAGAAAATTAGTGGTTTTATACTTAAGAAAATGATGGAGGGTGAATAGATAAATGATACTGAATTTTTTCATTGAATTGGATAAAGTAGAATAAATGTAAATAACGATTTTAATCTCTATAATTGTTCCTCAGGTCACCTATATTTTCATGATAATTTGTGTATTCTGTATCTATATTTCCATTTTCATTTTATAAAATCAAAAAAACCAATCAAATAAACATGTCATCCTCATTTCAGTAAATTAAGAAAACAAAATAAAGAAACATTAGTGTTATGATAGTGAAGAATCGACTCGCACACACTCCTTGATAAACAAATTTAGTAAGGTTTATTCCACATTCCAAGTTTTAAATAAAATAAAGAATTTGTTTAACCGTGGCTTGTGAAAATTACTTTATCAACTTGGAATCGTTTCTAGAGAGTGAGAGTTGAGTATTCACTATCTGAACACAACTATAATTAGTGTTTTATTTTTTTATTTTTTTATTTTTTTTTTGTTTCTCTCTTTTCTATAACTGGAATACACACTACAATGGGGACATTATTTAATGTATCCTCACTCATATTCTAAGTTAACTTTCCCAAAGGAACCTCAAGTGGTGAATTCTCAATAATAACACCAGCAGGAGTGACCTTCTATATATAACAATGGTTGGGGGATGTGAGCTACAATAAGAACATATCCAACTACCATCAATAATAAATTCCCTTGTACCATCAAACAGAAGATTATCCTACACCATGGCAGATTCAGAGTCACATAAATATCTATTTTATAAGGGACCAAAAATTGAATGAATATAATGAAATGCTGGTCGAATTGAATAACATGTTAGCTGTAATAGACACCACCCTACAAGAACTAAAAGACTAACTAAAATAATGAGAAGTTGAAGAATTAGGGCCCATGATATTTTATCAAGAAGATATTAAAGAAGATGAGGGAGAGTTTTTATAAGAATATATTCCACTGTAAACCATTGAACACATCTTCCTAGAGATATTGTACTCAGAAAAGAAATTAAAATTTGAAACTATTGAGGGAGTCTCTTAATTGAACATTCCTTTCTATAATTTTTTTGAAACCCAATTATATAATGATTTACCTTATTTTTTATGTGAAAAATCATAAAATTTATTTTGGGAACTATGTAAAAAAGATGAATAAGTTGATGAGCTCCATTTTTAAGAGTATTTGTAATCCCCATTACTACCCCAATTCACACTTGAAGACTTCAAAAAGGTGTTGTACCTAAAAAATGACTTACATGCTGAAACAGAAGAAGGAGATATCACTACACTGGATTAATTATATTTTAAGTTTATAAAAGATGAATTATCTACTAATCTCCCTAGTTACAATTTTACAAACTCAACTCAACTGATTCACATCTTGGATGATAATGAATATGAACCCGAGGCAGACACTCTAAAAGATAAATTGGATCTGGAAATTAAATAAATTACTGACAAGAATAAAGAAACAAATATAGATAAAAATTTATTTGTTAATATTCTCAAAACAAATATAAAATAAGTTAAAGAAAACCCACCAGTGGCTAGACAACCTAGAAGGGATTGGAAGATTGACTAATATGAAGAATAACTGAGGAAACCGACCCAAGAATACGAACAAAATACCATATCAAAAGTAGCTAAAGTAAAAGACACACTAGAACTTATAGTGAATTAATTACTCCCTAAAAGTCACTCTAAACAAAAAATAGAGGGAGGAAACTAGAGAAGTTGCCAGTGGTCCCTCATAAAGAAACATAGGTTCAATATGTTACATATTAAGGGGAAGATTTTGACCTATAATCAATGTGTTTTAATTTTATTCAATGGAAAATATTTATTGACCCACCCTTGTTTGAATTTATAGAAGAAACATTAATGGAGGATCCGCTCAATGAAGAAGATTAAAAAACAGTTGTGGTTGAGTTTGAGGAGACCCAATTTAATATCTTTACCCCCAACCTTATCAAATACATGACACTAATAAGGGGTTGAACTTCAATAACTCTATAAAAGGGGAACTCTAAATGGAAGTAAAATTTTCCAAATATGGAAGAATGGGGATGTGTTGGTTTACATCACATAAACCCCATCCTATATGGATTGGGGATAACCACAATACTTTATAGTTATGGAAACTCTAAATATAACCCCTTTTGGGAAGGAAAAACCTAAGACTATATTCACCTCTCTTTATTTTTCCATTTTGTTAGTTTTCAATAAAATTTATTATATTTATTCTATTTTACTATAGGTTTCTCTAAGTTTAAAACACCTAAGAGGTGAGCTCATGTTATCCACAACATATTAGGGGATAGCTTACCTCAAACATGGTGAATACTAAACACTAAGGTATTTATTTCCTTATTATTATTATTTTGACACTACTAATTAATAATCTATCTTTCATAGATAAAATTCATACTAAATATCATGGAGGGTGGTGTTTTTGATAAGTATGGGGGGATTAAATTCCATTTATTATAGTTTTTAAATGATCTTTAGGAACCATCTTAAAATATATAAATAAATAAATAAATCTATTTATTATTTTTGTTAAATTTTTAGTAAATATTTTATAAAAAAATAAACGAAAAATAAAAAAAATTGAGTAAAATGAAAAAAAAAATTGTTTGTAAATACTACACATAACTCTTTTATATAGTTTTTTCTATGATTTTCTCAAACTTTAATTAAGATTAATGCTTAGTTTCCTAGGTTAAATACCATGCATGAATAGAGGGAAGTATACTGGTTCTAAAATTATAATATTTAGATGAATGATGACAAAATTTTTCATTGTCTTCATGGATAATTTGGTTTTAGAACTATAAAAGAGAGTGAGTGAAAATATTTTTATATAATAATAATTAAAACATGAGGTCACTATAATTTTTGAACTTAATCTGAGGTAACATGACCATTGTGAAAAAGAACACCTTATGGAGCGAAGTCAAAAAAAATTAATAAAATTCCTTTGAACCTAGAGTAAAATGTGAAATTTGAATTTCAAGTTAATCTCTAAGACATTAGGAATTTCCTATATAAGTAAGTCCTTTTTACAAATTCAACAAGTTTATTTTCATAGTTCTTCACACATACATGGTTGGGAAAAAAATTAAAAAGTATCAACAAAGTGCCCAATAGTAAAAAAATGAATCCATTAAGGTGAGGGTAATATTGAACCTAAGTGAATAAGGGGGAAATTTACTTATAAAAAATCATTTAGTTGTATTAATAAAGTAAAAAATCAAACATTGGTCTATGGAACATAGGATAAAGAGATAAATGGAGGTGATTCTTTCTAAAACTTTAATTCCACTTAAATCTAATTTATTTCACTCCTATAAATGGAATTATCACTTGAATTGAAGTGAGACAGTGAATTGATTCAAAGTGAAACCATGATAACTTTTTATAATGGATGACTATGTGTTTTCTTATTCTCTGGATTTTATATTTAGATTTAGGTAGGATGAATCTTTTTTTTTACTTTTTGAATAATGTAATTCAATTTATTTCCCAAGATTAAAATTGTTCAAGTGTGGGGGAGTGATAAAAATTGAAAATTACAAAAACAAATTACCATTATTCATCAAAAATACCCCTCAATTTTCATTAAAATCACAAGTAATCATTCATTTTTTCATATTAGATCAATCTATAAATTATATATAAATTTGATCAAATCATGGTTTTTTCCTATCCTATTAATTTTTTATAGAAATTGTGAATCAATACCTTAAATTTTAGTCTTTATTTGTTTAAAGGATTGAAATTTGTATTTTTTATTTTCTTAGAAATTTTTGAATTAATAAACAGGCATCCATTTTTTGGAATGTGAAATTTAATTGTCTGATTCAATTTTATTTAGGAATTAATAAGCTTAAATGGATTTAATTTTGAGTTTGAATATTTTTATTTATTTTTTAAATTTAATAAAATTTGTAAATTTATTTGAAAAAATTGAAATTTTTTGGAAAAGAACTATGAATTTTATATTTTGAAAAGACATTCTATAATTTTTAAATATATTTTTAATGATAAACTAAAAATTAATCATGATTTGAAAATATGAATTAAATTAGTTAAAAATAAAAAATGAATTTGTAATTTAAATGTTTAAAAATAAATTTAATTTAAAATTATTAATTTGATTGTTTTTTATTTCTTTTACTACACTAATATATATATACATGACATTCAGGTGGAGGATATGATTGAGAAATTCTAGAAGAGATTGTGGACATCACCCACTTCATGTGGTCAATCTAAGAGACCTACTGAAAATCCCATAGAGGGATCAAGTTTCTGAAAATATTTTTCAATCAACCACATGATATATCATTCTCCATGGTCAACTGTGGATAAATTGTTTTTCAAATATAAGCTATCATTCTCCCTCCCTCAAGATACCAAACTACAATTTGGAAAATTCTAGGATTGATCATGGTTATTTCGTATTGACTACATGAATACCCTCTTCTTATGGTCAAATTATTCGACCGAACCACTGAAAATCCCACAAAATCCCAAAGTGACCATGGATCCCCTCAAGAGAACCAAACTTTTCAACAAAACTTCTTCTTACTTTAATTGACTGCACATGATGTATCCATATGAACCATACATCCTATATCGATCTTTTGTGGTATCATATGAATCCACTGAATGAAGGAAGACTTCAAAATTGGTAAATTGAACCCCAAACAAGGTAGTTTGATATAATATTACCATTAAATCTTCTTAGGCAAGGAGATCAAGCACCAATCGAGTAAAAAAATAATAATCTATCTAATAATCCAATTAATCTTGCAAGATAATCTAGAAAGTGATGAGTCTGAACACTGATTCCTACTATATGATCTTGACACCATCCTTTGAAGATGAGTATGTCATGAGTAGCTGGTAGTGATAAATTAAAACCAACTGAAGCTAAAACCTCGTAATCCCATTATCTTGATTATATAATTCAGCCTTTGGGTGTTTTCAAATTTGAGATATTATAGTTTTTTAATATGATATATCTTTTATCTTATCACAAAGATAAGAATGCATGTGTTGGTCGTGGGGAGATATATCTTTTATATCTATTTAGATGAGATAAATTTTTGAATCTTAATATGGTAGATACATGGTGTTTTGGATATTTAAGATATAATATTTCATATATTATCTATATTTGAAAAGGGAAATATTGAAGGCTTTAAATGGGGAAGAGGCTGGTGGTGAACAAAGAGAGAGATCTTCTTAAGATGTAGTACACCAAGATCAAAGGGAAAGAGGTCATCGAGTTTGTGGTGTCCCATGTGACATGATGAAAATGAAGAAGAAATCATGTATATATAGAAAGGTTCTTGGAAATATGTTCAAGATATAGTCCACTGAGAGAAAGAAGGGGGGTACTGTTTTGACTATATCATATGTGACACGTCGGTGTTAAACAGGTGCAAAGCAGTAGTAATGTGATCAATGATTAGGGCCATGTATTGAGACTCTTATTGATTATGGTGATCAAGTTATGTGTCCTGGTTGGAGATCAATGGTACATCATGATGGAAAGATCATGAGATATAGAAATCATTTGGGTGTCGAAAGATAGTGTGAAGCTTCCACATGTTTAGATGAAGTTCTTTGAGGTAGTGACATTTCATTGATAGACGGGTTACATTTTGTCATAGATGGATCTTTAAATACATGAAATTATCAATATATTTATTAGACTGAAGGAAGAGGTATATTGGGGTGTTTTTTTCACATATGATTTCTACACTCTCATTTTTAATTCAAGTTTAGGCATTACTTGTATTCGTTTTATTCCCTGATTCATAGTGGATATTTGGAAATTGCCTAGTGGGTTTTTAATCCTCTACATCAGAGGGTTTTTCCATGTTAAAAATAATGTGTGATGATTTATTTATTCTATTTAATATTGATTCCATATTCATTGGGTTTCTCACAAATTTTTTCAAAAAAAATTTTTTATCATGTGGTCGGGATTCTCCCCTAACAAGTGGTATCAGAGGTGATGGTTCATGCTTTCAATTTATGGTGAGAATTTTGGATGTTTTTTAGAGGATCGATGGAATGTTCATGAGTAATCATAATATTTGGGAGAAAAAGAATGTTGATAGAGTTTCTTTAGGCCTTAAACCTAAATATTTTCTTCAGAATGTGCGAATGGTGAAGAAATAATTTAAAATTGAATATTGAGGTGATATTATAGGTGCTTAGGATTTTGAAGAGGGGGGAAGTTTTTCAGGGAGAATGTTTTTCCTGCAGGTTCTCCAGACAATGTGGTGATCAAGATTATGGGGGATCCACATATTTTTGGTTCCATTCTTGTTTGAGAGGGTGGTGTAGATTCATATATGATGAATATTTCAGCATTTGGGTTTCTTTTGCAGAGGTAGTCAGGTTTCCGTCAGAGTTGTAAAAGGGCATCATCATTTTTCTACGTAGGATGATGGTTGGTACAATACCAATAGGTTTTCAGTCCAAATGATTTTGTTGGATGGTATCTCCATTAACAGCATGAAGGGGTAGATTGATAGGATTCCTCCTGTGGGTGTTTCCAAATTTGAGATAAGATAGTTTTTGAATATCAGATTTCTTTTATCCTATCACATAGATAAGGATGCATGCGTTGCTCATGGGGAGATATGTCTTTTATATATATTTAGATGAGATAAATGTTTGAATATTAACATATAATATACATGGTGTTTTGAATATTTAAGATATAATATTTCATATCTTATCTATATTTGAAAAAGTAAGTGGTGAAGGCTTTAATAGGGGAAGCTTTCGGTGGAGAACAGAGAGAGATATGCTCAAGATGTATTACACCATGATCAAAGGGAAAGGAGCAACCAATTTTGTGGTGGCCTGTGTGACATAATCAGGATGACACAATTATCTTGTATGTGTGGAGAGGTTCTTTAACAGATGTTCAAGATGAATTCCATCGAAAGCAATAAGGGGGATACTGCATTGGTTCTATCATGTGTGTCGTGTTGGTGTTAAGCATGTGAGAAAAAGTAGTAATGTGATCAATGGTCAGGGTATAGTGTCGAGATTATTCTTGATTTTCGTGATCAAAAGGCGTGACCCATTTAGATATCAGTGGTACATCATGATTGAAAGATAATGAGAGATAGAAATCCTTAGGTTGTCACAAGATGGTGAAAGGGTGACACATGTTTGGATAAAGATATCCAAGGTAGTTATGTTTCATAAATAGAAGGGTGATGTTTTTTCACGGATTGATCTTTCAATACATGGAGTTGGTAAGATGTTTATTAGAGAGAAGGAAAAGGTGTATTATGGTTTTGTTTTCACATAGGTTCTCTATGCTCTCTCATTTTTAATTCATGTTTGGGAAATACTTGGATTCTTTGTATTCTATGATTCATAGTGGATATTTGGGAATTGATCAGTGGTTTTTTAATCCTCTTTATCAAAGTGTTTTTTCAAATTAAAAATATTGTGTGCTGATTTATTTTTTCTGCTTAATATCCCACCATTGTGAAATTGAAACCAAATAGAAATCAGTGATCTAAGACCATTGAATTTCTGATTACTGAAACCACCTATAGATGTTGAGAAAAAATATGGGGATTAAGCTTTAAGAATACCTAATTCATGTCCCCAAGTTAACTTGAGTATTGTCATGATTTTTTGAGCTAGAGGAGATGAATTGAGAACCATTGGTAATTGAGGGAAGATGATGAAAATATGTCATGATGATAAACCACCATAAAGTATGATTAAAGTAAAAGACCTATATTTGTTTAATTGTTTCCCTATTCATGTGAGATTTAAGATGAAATGGCCATAGTTTATTCCCCACACATCGAATGTGGTTATAAAAACTCTTTCATGTGAGGTGATCGATTTATTTTCTAAGAGAATATTGAGTGGTTGTCTTGTTCGAAAATGAATATAAATTAATACTAACAAGTAACATGTCATGTTGTAAGTATTAGAAATATCCATACTCCATGACACTATTTTGACACCACCATGATAAACCTGGTCCATACCTGAATTGAAATTCTAGGCCTAAACCCATCAGACCAACTTGTAAAAAGATTTAAAACTAATTTAGAACAAATATTCCTGAATAAATATGGTTACATCCAAGAATGAGTAGAGGTGAAGACTCAAAATCAATAATGACTAAGCCCAGAAATTTTCAAAGCATTCACCTCTTGAAGCGTAGGATAGTGTCACATGAAATTCCCCACACAAGCTTTCAAAAAAACACCTAATTTCCACTAGAGTCATAGATCATGGAAAAAATTCTTCCCCAAATAATCTCAAAATAGTACAAGCATGATTATGGGAAGAATATTCTATCAATTGAATCAATTGGGATCTTCAACTATGACATGTAAAGGAAATCTGAGAAAATAGGAGTATGATGGAGCTCACTATATTAATTTTTTAGGAGATAAATAATTTTTTTCTTATAAATAGTTATCCTTCCCTATTTTTTAGGTTATTTAGAACCTATCAATTGTAACTTATGTTTTCCTCTATTTATTTCAACATTTTAATTCTAATTACACTTTGTTCTCTGCTCATTGTATTGTGACTCACTTCACCAACAATTTATTTGCAATTTTTCACCTTATAATATACCCAGTAATATCAAGATTTATAATTATGGGACATTAATCCATTATGGGTGGTCCAATGGGAATCCTAGTGGTGTTCTCGAATTTATACATTTAATTTCCAACCCATTTCACCAATCTAGGTGTGATAGTGATGGTGAATCATAGAGGCTAAGATTTTCACTCTATTTTTTATTAATAGTGTTTTATTCCTTTTGCTCATTTTTCACCAAAATATCTCTCCATTTATACCCCGCATCATACCAATAGAGTTTTTTGGTTTGAAATGAAGAATGTAATAATTGCTTCTAAGTGGGTAAGTAAGTTTATCCACTCGATTGTGATGTGTTCTTACCCATTCACAAAAGAGAAAATATAATATTTCCAGTCTATTTAGGGGATTCCATATGTATAATAGGGGTTTCATACTAAAGGAAATAATTTAGGGTGAATAGATAAATTATATTAAATCGATTTATTGAACAGTATAGACTAGAAATAATGTAAATAATGATTTTACTCATTAGAATTCTTCCATGGATCCCTGAAATTTTCATGATAATTTGTGAATTATATATCTGTATTTATATTTTAATTTTATAAAATCATAAAACCAATTAAATCAATATGCAATCCTACTTTCAAGGAATTAAGAAAAAACAAAGAAATATTAATTCTAGAATAGTGATGAACTAACCCATAGACATGCCTTGGGAAATAACCTTGGTAAACTCTAAATTTTATTCCAAAACTTAAATAAAATAAAATTTTTGTTTAACAAAAGTCCACAACACCCACTCGATCACATATTTTATTTATTTACTAAAATGATTAAGTTTATGTTCGATGTCTTAAGGACGTTTAGTTTATAACCTCAAAATAGCATCAGTGTGATGACCATGGTCAAAGGGGTTATGTTTTTACTAAATACATAATATTAAACATGTTATAATTATAATATTTACATGATATATTTGAAACTAACCATGTATGGTGTTCATGAAAAATGAACCATGTCATTTCAGGGATACAGTAGTCCATGTGTATGCATGAATGACGTTTTTATTTTTGTAACGACTGGAAAAGAAATAAATTGGATAATTTTTTAATTTTATAGAATAATAAATATTTTATACATGTCATATTTATTCATTCATTACATCCTTATAACCATCCTTTTAAGGTGGATATGAAAAACAAATCACATCGCTTTGTGGAGGTGGTAGTTTGTGCGTACGCACGAGCGATGTTATCATTTTGTAATGGATGATGGGGTAAGAGGTTAAGTAATATATTATCTTTAAATAATAATAATTATTTCATAAATATAATATTTATTCATTTGTTTCATAATTTTAACCCATATGATCCGATGATGAAAAACAAAACATGTCGCTTTGTGGAAGTGGTAGTCCATATGTAAGCATGAGCGATGTTTTCATTTCCCACAGGATGGAAAAGGATATGAAAAGGGGGTGTATCATAATCATAACAACATTTAATTATATAAAATAAATTTATGTTATTATTTAATTATGGTTAAATAATATTTTATGTAATAATAATAAGAAATAAACATTAAATACTTGGTTAAGAATTATACCTATTATTTGGAAAAACGCATATGGCATACACCTTAATCTATATTAGGTTGGTATTTTTAAGATACCAAAAAATATATAATATGGGGAATGATATTTGGGATATATTTTATCAAGTACTGTCTTATCTTAAGTGATCAAAATTTTTGAGGAATAAAGGATAGGTGGTTATCTTTTATAAGCAAGGGGAGTGACAAACTTGTAATTGGTCAAAAATTTTATAAATATATTACTCATGGTAAAGTGAATTTAAAACCATTAAATTTAGAATATATTGTGATAATGGCTGAAATAAATCATCCAATAAGATTTAAGATAAAAATTTTTGGCTTGTTTTCAAAGTAATTACTTTAATTAACGAGATTTACCCTTTACCCCGGTGACACATTTTTACCAGGGTTACTGTTCATAATGAAAAAAATGAAATTGAACACATTAATAAATTTGAACCTCTTGATTGAAAATATTTAACCCATTTTCGAGATTCAATTTTTAGAATTGGGATAAATTACTTTTAATATAAATGCGCAAAACGTAATGAAAAAAATTAGAAAATTGTGTTTTAAGCATGAAAATTAACTTATAAAAAAATAAAATAAAATATTGATTCCTATGGAATTATTTTGATTTTTTTAATAAAATTTATCTTTTTTTACTATAAAACAAAATTGAAAATATAATAGTAAATTTTAATTTACTTTATTTAAATAAAATAAATAATAGTTTTTTAAAAATTAGCATTTTCACTAGTCACTCAAAAATAAATAGTTTGATAAAAATCCCAAAATATTATAATAAGAATATTATGAAATGATTATTTCAAAAATTATTTAAATTTTTCAAATAAAATTTATAAAATTGGTATAAATTAATTATAATATCCATATACAAAATGAAATAAAAATCATTTTTAAAGAAAATATATTTTTGAAGCATAAAATAAATGTATTCTCATTCCTAACATGATTACCATAATTGAAGGAAATTTAATTCATTAAATTGGATATATAACTTAATTATTTTGTAATAGTTATTTATAAATAGTGATTACTTTAATATATTAAGATACAAATACACAACACACATAAAAATAGATTTATGAAAAAATATCTCTATTACCTTCAAAATATTTTATCCCCATTTCAAACCAATTGATAATCAATTTATCATTTATTATTCATTTTATTAAGGAAAAACTTTATACATAAAATTAATAATATGATTATTCACATTAATACCCTACAAACCAATGTCTATGTTTTAATATTTATATTTAAATAATAATATTTCTATAGTATATCGTGGTTTTTTTATGCTTGTTATTTAATATACCACCCACTATCGAATACATTATTTTTAAAAAAAATTAAAATCCTAAGGTGTTACATTCTACCCCCTCAAAGTAATTATGTCCTCACAATTTTATATCATGTCCTGTAGAAAGTTTTTAAAACATTTTTAGGATTAATTCCAATGAGTGGAATAAAATAAACATAAGTGGAAAGAATTATATTTTAATCTAAATTGAAAAATATCCTTATTAAAATAAATTTAATGTTGATGTTAAGACTAGGAAATTTATCATTTCCTAAATATTTCTTAAACTATGTATTTTCTATTATGATAATTGTACTTATGAAAGAGTTTCTAAAAGTGTACCTTAATAGTTGAGTGATGAAACTTGATATATTTATCTCCCTCTTGCTTGAGTTGAGGAGTTATTTTACCATTAATATATAGACTATGATAAAATATATATACTATAATTATTTTCATTTCATACACACCATTTTATCCTTTGGTTGTGGTCTGAGCAACTTACACTTCCATCTCTTCTCCAAGCAATGGATATTCAAGATGAATTTTTTATGCCTAAAGCACTAAAATAAACTTTTAACGATCAAAATATCTAGAAAAGGATAACAATGTATTCTTATTGTATTTATACATTAGCTAATACTAAAATTCTTTGCAAAAGTTAATATAATATTAAATTTGAATAACCCTTAATGTGAATAAATGCTATATTAATCTCTAAAGCCTCAATAAATAACACCCAAATTTTAAAATTAAAAAATACATAAACAACTAACCTTAAATATCTTAAAAATATTCCAAACAAAACTGAATAATAAATATTAGAATGATCTGATAACATATTCTTCCCAGATAAAATTATCTTTTATCTCCAAACAACATTAATCACTCATAATTCCTCATAAAAAATGTATATGTTATTACCATATAATATCCAAAATATGATAATCTTTTCCATAAATAACCTGAATCACAAAAAAACTATAATAAAATCATATATTCTTTTAAATGATAATTCAATCTTTATTTCTTATATAGAATCTAATATTGACTAAAAAAATTACTATAATCATATCATGTTACCGATATAGTGAAGATATTTAAAAATAACTTTAATTACTTAGTCACCAAATCACTTTTCAATTCCATGGTTATAGATGTGATAAATCATATTTTCCCAAAACATAATAACCATTTTAATAAAATTAACCATAATTACCTCAACATAAAAGAACATCTTGACCCTAAATTTTATCAATACCTTTCAACTTACATCTACAAAATAAAAAAACATTCTTCCACAAATAACATTTTCAAGAACACATATTAAACCCAAGGTTTGTATTCCTATAAATGTCTCTCAAAATATTATTAACCATCTTAAATTTTCATCACTAAAATATCAAAAGGGGTATCTATTCCTTTAAATATATTCTCAACCTTAGACTTATTAACCAATTATGGTATATAAAACTATTAAAATATATGAATCTAAATCATACTAACCACTAAATATATCTAAACCTTTCTTTTGAGGCCAAATATAACACCTCATAACATATTTAACATGAAATTTCATGATTTATAACAAGGATTTCAATTTATTACATTTTAAAAATATTTTTGGTTTAGAGTTTTAAAGAGTTAGAAAAATTAATTATATGATAAAGTGGAAACTTCAAGTCAATGTCCATTTTTTCCATAAAAATAGGATTCTTAAGTTCACGTTCTTATTTCATTCATGAAACACTTGCTTCATTCAAGGAAAATTTCCTTTATTCAGAGCTAGAATTAATAATAATTTCTACTCATCCTTAATCCCTTTGAAAATCTTTTGAAAATTTGGTATGAGCATAAAATTATTAGTAAGTGATATAAAAAGAAATGAAACTTTTTAATCCATTTTAAATTCATGAAAACTCATAATGAAATTTTCATTTTTACATAATAAACTTTTGAGTTTGAAATTATCATTTACCTACTCATGAAATAATCATCAAAGCCCAAAATTTTCATAATTTTTTTAAAAAAAACTATAATTGAAAAATCATAATTCATGAAATCTTTTTTATGAAAACAGACCTTTTACCTTATATAAGAAAATTAAATTTTATTTAAATCATAAAATCATTATTTAACTTTTTAAATAAAATCATTTCTATGAAAACTCATTATCAAGTACAGAGAAAAAATGTATGAGACTTGGGGAATCATACTTTCATCATAAAATCACCTAATAGGATAATTCCAGTATTCACTTTGGGGAAACTTACATCAGTTAAATATATCAATTTATAGGTATAATTAAATTTTTCTACACTATATTATGATTAACTTACATCAGTTAACTATGTCATTTTACCTAATGTATTGGAAGGCTTTAACAAATCCACCAGTCATATAATGGAAAAAGTACCATAAGGGTTTGGATTCACCCCGTATTCCCACATTCATCAATAATAACCCAAGTAAAATGAATTAAAATGAAAACATTTAATAAAATTATAATTTTATAATAAAAACTATAAAATTTACATTTTATCCCTTAAACAAAACCATTTTCAGTTATGTCATAAAAATGAGAAGAAATATCCTTTTTCTTTTGAAAACATTTTAAAACTAAAAATTCCCAGATCAATGGGTGAAGTATATTATTCAAAAAACCATGGAAACTTGTAGAGGAATATTTATGACTAATAAAAGACATTATATTAGGAAAGTATGTTCATTTCTTATATGTTAAAAAAAAATTCTTATCACACTTTGGTAAAAAGAGTCAAAGTGTCCCATAAGGAAAATGTTAAAAAGATTATTTGTAAACCTTTGTAATGAATTTAAAAATCAGTTGAAAGTGGCCTTTAAAAATACTTAAAATCTAAATGATAAAATCCTTGAAATTTTTTTAAAGAACATGGACATAAAGTTAAAATATTTGAAAGGAATACTTTAAAACAAATTTTTAAAGAAAAATCACTTACCACTTTGGTAAATTTTAAATCAAAATATCTTTGAAGGAGAAAACAAAAAAATGATTTATAATATAGTTGAATTTTTTAAAATGAATGATATAATACAAACATATGGTATTATACACACCACATAAAAGGGAAAAAATGGGGTGAACATGGAATGAGTCTCAATGAAAGGAAATTAAGATGACAAATCCTTACCTCAAGTCCCATATCATTTTGTTCATATATATAACCTATTGAGTAATAAAATTATATTATTTTTATACTATTTTAAGAAAAAAATTTAATGTTCATTAAATTATTATTATCCCATTTATTTCATTTGTTACCAAGTATTATTTAGTTACTAAAATGGTTAAGTTCATGTTGAACGTATTTTGGAAATTCAATTTAGAACCACAAAATAACAGCGGTGCATTGACCATGGTCAAAGAGTTTATAGTTCAATTAACTATAAAATATAAAACATGTTATAATTATAATATTTATATATTATATATACTTTTAAAACCAGACATTTAAGGAGGTTATAAAAAATGAACCACGTTATTTCATGGAGATGGTAGTCTGTACGTACACATAAATGGTGTTTTCATTTTTATAATTGGTGGAAAAGAAATAAAATAAATAATAATTTAATTTTATGGAATCATAAATATGTTATATATTTCATATTTATTTATTAGTTCCATCATTATGGCCATCCCTGTATGATGGATATGAAAAATGAATCGCATCGCTTTGTGAATGTGGTAGTCCACACGTTCACATGATCGACATTATCATTTTCTAATAGTTGGTAGGGTAAGAAGGTAATTAATATATATAATAACCCTGACCATAGTGACATAGATATGGTTTATACTTTATTACATTGGAATTTATACAAGGTATATAATCCTAAAGGTCTGATTAATTTAGTATTCTTGAAGAACCATATGCATACATAATTCCCATATTACATTGGAAATATAAAATACATAACATAAAAGAATTATTTAGTATTTGATATTATTCATAATATCATTCTTAATATCTTGGGTAAAAAAAGTGTGAGATAATATTCTCAATAAGATTTATGTACAGCATAATTTATCATGAATCAATAAGGTATAATCAATATAGAAAGGTAAATAACTGAAAACACATGTCATTTAATAAACAACTTCAGATTGAAATGCATACATGGATAATATCAATGTAGTAATATCATGGATAATAATAATTAAATTCTCAATAAATGAAATTATTAATATTTTACATCATGATTTTAGATATCATGATATCTATATCATCAAATCCATGTGCCAAGACAGTTTAATCTATGGGACTAGAAACCCATTTAATGTTAGCTTACTGATTTATCTTATGAGACTTATCAATGCATTGAGGGGATTTTTATAACTAGGACACACCCATACCTGCATGTCCAATGCATTCCTCATATATTTAATGATAAATTTAATTCAAAAACAATATTCTTTATCAATAAATATTCATATTGAGTAGAGAATACAAATTCATCCAAGTTTTCCCCAGTAAATCAAATGACTTTAATAGTAAAACACCATATACCTATATGATATACTGGTTAAGAAATAAGAATATCCATGATGGATATTTAAGATAATTTTTTTCTATTGAAAATTTATCACAACAAAGTGAATGCTTCATGAGGAAGTTAATGAACACAAAATTAATAAGAGATAAAAGATGACCTTCAATTCATCGTAAATATAGGTTTTGTAATAAAATCATGTATTTTGGAAAATGAAAGAGAAATATTAAAATAATATTTAATTGTATATTTTTCTTTAAAAAAACATTTAAAACCAGTAGAATAATCTAAATAGGAAAAAATGATTATGGAATTAGAAAATTCATTAGTGGTGTATACGTTAAAAAACATTCCTTCTAACTTTTTATAAAGAAAGTTGAAAACCAAATTTTTATAAAACATTAGAAATATTCATTTAAAACAACTTAAAATTAAATTATAACTTAAAATCTACTTAATAAATCATTTTATTAAATAAAAGTACTTTTTTACAACAATTTTGAAAAATATGGATATTGAAGAAAAATATACCTAATCAAAAAGAGAAATAAGACCTGTTTTTCTTTTAAAAATTACTCTTTAAAGTGTAACTTAAATTGAATAATTAATCAAAATGGATGAATATATATTCATGGTAAATAATTTAAATGGGTATCATATACACTAAATAAAATCAAATAGGTTTATAATACCAAATATGTCTCAATAGATCAGAAATTGAAATGAAATATCTTACCTCAGGTCTATCTCCTCACGTACATTCTTTATCTTCCTAAATATTAAACTTATTTTAATTATTTAATTTATTAATAAAATTTTAAATTTTTATTATTTATTTTATGTTATTTATTACCATGTTATATTTATTTACTTAATCAATTAAGTTCACCTCGGATGTTTTGGTGATATTCGATTCATTGCCCAAAATGAATTTAGAAGGTTTACTATGGTAAAAGAGGTCATTATTTCATCATCTAAAGAATAATAATAATAATTACATAATTAATATTTTTATACATAAATTATAATTTTAAAAAACCATGAAATATAGTTATGAAAAATGAAGTACGTTACAGTCATGAAGATGGTAGGTCGTACGTACGCATGAGTAGCATTTCCATTTTTCAATGATCATCATGGAAAGAAATTAAGTATTATTTTACCTTTATATAATGGTATTTATATCATAAATACCATATTATTTATTTAAATAAACTTATATATACCATTCTTGTGACGTGGTAGTGAAAAATGAATAATATCACCTTGTAGAGGTGGTAGTCCGCAAGAATGCATGAACAACGTTATCATTTTTCAATGGATGGTAAGGTAAGAAAATATATGATATATTATTATTTTTAATTATATATATGTAATTAATATAATATATATTCATTAAATCCATCATTATAATCATCCATGAGAGGCAGTGATGGAAAATGAACTACATCGTTTCGTGAGGTGGTAGTCTGTTGTACACATGAACGATAATTTCATTTCCCATTTGATGAAAGAGAATATATATATATAGGTTATGAGATTAACATAATAACATATCATTATATGGAATATATTTTTGTTATTATTTTATCATGGTTTAATAATATTTTATGGAGGTGTAATAAGAAATAAATCAAAAATGAAGGGTTAATAATTATACCTCTTCTTCCGACAAATTATTTAGGTTTATACCTAAAACCTTCCTAGGATGGTCTTATGATCAAAACAAGGACCCAATAACATGTTAAGGTATGTAAGGAAATTATTTGGGTAGGTATTGGCAGAATAAAAATTATCTTTAAGTGTAGAGAGTATAGGATAGGAGGCATCCTTTTATAGGTTGGGGAGAGGACACACTTGGGATTTTTAGAAAGAATAAAATATATTAATGTATTAATAAATAAAAATGGCTCTAAAATGAAACATTCACAAATATTATGTGATATAGTGTTTAAATATGTATATAAAATAAAAATTAGGGAAGTTATTTGGTAATTTTATCACTTATCTCTTTAATTTAACCCCCAGGTAATCTTATTTTACCATTAACTATGGTAACTTATTTTTACTACTTTTACTATCCATTATGACTAAAAATTAAGTTGAAATTATTAAATAATATATTTATTATTATGATTAAAATCATGGAACCCTTTTATAAAATTTAATTAATATAATTGGTATAATTTAATTTAAAATTAAACCTAAAAAATGCAATGAAAAAATGTTTTTCATAAAAATGTATTTTTAAGTATAGAAATGTTTTTATACCAAATTAAATTATAAAATTAATTTTAAATAAAATAATTTGATTAAAAATAATATAATTGAACTAATTTTTCTTGAAAACCATTTTAAAAATAAATTTATCTTTTTGAATACTTGAAACAAAAAACATTTTTCAACAAAAAGTAGTATTTTCACTATTCATGGGAAAATAAATATTTTCAGAAAAAACAAAAAAAAACACCCTAAGATAATTTTGATATTATTATTTAAAAAATAAAGATTATTTTATCAAATATATTTTATAAAATGGAAAAAACTTAATTATATTAGTTTCTCACGAAAAGTAATAAAAACATTTTTGAAGAAAATGTATTTTGGAAAAATAAAATGAATTTACTAAAAATTGAGTTTTTATTTCATAAGAATTAATAAATAAATTTTTATTTATTATAACCTTAATATATATTTCATAATGTTTTTATTCCTATTCATACCCACCAATTCAATGCCTAGGTCATAATAGTCATATTTAAATAATAACATTGTGTGGTGTGTTTAACTCAGTGTTGTGTGTTGTATATGCTATCGAACATAGCGTTCTTTTAAAATATCAGTATAGTACATTATTATCTCCTAAAAATCCTAAAAATTTTCATGGATATTACCTTCTAAACAAATGAGGGTTTTTATTCTCTATAACATCTTCAGGTTCCCTATTTTGTGATTTCTTTAAAGTACCTTTACCAGTTGAGTCATATAATTCCTCAACACTTTCTCTCTAGTGTTAATAATATGGATAGTCTATTCATAGTAAGATAGATCATGTTATAATTCTATTTCTTCATAGGTGATCACATGCATTGGTTCTATCATATACTTCCTTAACAAGTAGATATGGAACATGTCATGTACTTCAGAGAGGCATGGTGGTATTTCCAATTGGTAAGCCACAAATCTAATTTTTATAGAATTTCAAAAGGTCTGATATACCTAGGGATCAGTTTTCCATTCTTTATGAACCTTATAACACCCTTCCATGGTGATAATTTAAATAAAATGTGATCTCCCACTTGAAATTCCAATTATTTCCTTTATTTATTAATATAACTCTTTGAATGCTTTTTAGATTCTCTAATATGAGTATAAATAGCCTTTTCCTTTGTTGTTATATCCTCAAAAATTTCTAGTCCTATAATATTCCTTTCAACAACTTCAGTCCAACAAGTTGGAGTACAACATCTTTTTACATATAATTCTTCATACAACACCATTTGAATACTTGAATAAAAACTATTTTTATAGGAAGACTATACCAAAAGTTAATAATGATCCCACATACCTTGAAAGTCAAGTGAGAATTACCTCAACATATATTCCAATTTTGAATAGTCCTTTTCTACTTCCCATTAATTTTAGTTTGGTAGGAGGTGCTCAAATGAAACTCGGTATCAATATCCTTCTAAAGACTTTTCTATAATTTTAATGTAAATCATGGATTGTTATTAGAAATAATTGGAAGAGGTGCACCATGAAGTATTGAAAATTTTATTATATAGAGGATTATGAGGTGATAAAGATCTGAATATTCTCTTATAGCGAGGAAATTCTTATATTTGGTAAGGTGATCAATAATAACTCATATTTCATCAATATTTCTAGGAGTCTTTAGTAATACAATGAAAACAACTATAGTAATGTCATCTCATTTCCACATAGAAATTGGTAGAGGTTGCATGAATCGTATAGGATGTTATCTTTCAACTCTCACTTGTTGAAAAACCAAATATTTGGACACATGATCAACAATTTCCCACTTCATATTTTCCCAAAAAAATGTTCCTTAAAATTTTTATACAACTTGGTGCTACCTGGTTGTATAGATAAATTCGAGCTTTGATAATCATCTAATAATTTCATTTTCAGATCAGGTATAGATGGAATACATAACTTTTTTATAAATTTTTGAATACCATATTCATATATAAATTCTTCCAATCTCCCATCATCCATTGCTATAATTTTGTTTTGAAAATTCTCATCCTTAGGCTAAGAGCGTTTTATCTTTTATAATAAATATGGTTTGGAAATAATTTTAAAATGGGGTGATGTTTCGCCTTCCTTAATAATTCTCATATCCATATTTACTAAATCCATGACCATGTGATCCCCTTTAATCCTAATTTTGGTTATAACTCCATGATCTTTCCTACTTAATGCATCTTTCAACTTATTTTCCTTCTTTGGGTGGTAGTGTAATGAGAAATCATAATCCTTGAGTATCTCAAGCCATCTTATTTACCTCATGTTAAGTAATTTCTAAGAAATGTGTATTTCATGCTCTTATGGTTTGTGTATATCCCTTATATTTTTTCATATAGATGACGTCTCCATATCTTTAAAGAAAATATTATGGTTACCATATCAATATCATGAGTTTTATAGTTCTATTCATGATTCTTTAACTTCCTTGATGCATAGTAAATAACTTTATCATTATGTATGAGGACACAATTAAGTCCCCTCTTTAATTATTCACTATATATCATAAATCCATCATTTGCTGATGGTCATGTCAATAAGATTATTGAACAATTTTCTCTTAAATTATTCAAATCATTCCTCACATTCCTTTGTCCATATGAACTTAACCTCTTTACGAGTAAATTTTGTTAATGGACTACCTAATTAGGAAATTCTTTGAAAAACTCACCTATAGTAACCTACCAAACCAATGAAACTATATACCTTGGTTATTTTCATTGGTGTATTCCACTATTTCACTCCCTTTTTCTTTACTATATCAACAAAGATTCCATCCTTGGAGATAATATTCCCAAGAAAAAATCTTTCTGAATCAATAATTCACACTTGTTTAATTTCCCATATAACTCTTTTCTTATAAGAGTCTCAAGAATGATCCACAAGTGATTCTCATGGACCTATTATATTTTAAAATATACTGAGATATCATCAATAATTATTACAATGAAATTATCAAGATATTCATCTAATACTGTGTTCATTAGATCCATAAAATCCTAGGGTGAATTAGTTAATCAAAATGAAATTACTATAGACTCATAATGTCTATACCTCATTTTAAATATTGTATTTAAAATATATTCCTTATTTACTCTCAACTGATGACACCCAAATGAAGATAAATCTTTGAAAAATATTGATAACCATGAATTTAATCGAATAATTCATCAATGAGAGGTAGAGGATACTAGTTTTTTATCATAATAGCATTGATTTCTCTATAATCAATGTAAACCTCACATATTCATCTGTCTTTTTAATGAAAATAACATAGCATCCCTAGGGTGAAACACTAGGGTGTATAAATCCTTTT
This sequence comes from Viscum album, assembly GCA_963277665.1. Lineage (NCBI taxonomy): Eukaryota > Viridiplantae > Streptophyta > Magnoliopsida > Santalales > Viscaceae > Viscum > Viscum album. The sequence continues at coordinate 2,066,417,258 of OY728126.1, read as the reverse complement.
TTCACACAAATAAAATAGTTTTTTCTTAAACCCTATTAATTCCATAGTGACCTTTCAATAGTAATTATTTGATATAGGTCATGCATCATGGATTAAATCAATGGAAAACTCAAGTTCAAACTCTGGTGGATGTTTATGTAATTACATAGGAAATAAATCAATGTATGCCTATAAATAGGTACATCCTCAATTTAAATATTACCTTTTCTATATATAGATTTTTTCTACTATTCTTCCATAAGAATTTAATTCTGGATATCTACTAGGGTGGAACTGTACATGGCTCAAATAATGAATTATCTCCTCTAAAGATAATTAATTCTACATCATCATCATGAATAATGATTTACTTATCTTAAAAATAACTTTTTTCATTATATTTTGAAAGATAATACATTCTAAGGATTATATAAAATTCAACCATAGGTATAATAATCAAGTTTTTAAATAGGGAATTTCTATGTGTCATAATGGGAAAAAACTAACACATCACTATTACAGTGAGATTTCCACAATGAGTTTTGACTAAGAAATCCCTTTTTAAGGTGTTAAATAAATATCTAATTTTCTTGTAAAATAGGGTATACATAAAATAGTGTGAAGATATGAAATCAAAAAAATCATTATATAAATTTAAATCTATGATTAAAGTACCTTCCACCACATCTTTGGAAACTTCATCCTCTATTATAGTGATTGAAAAAGCTATAACTTCTCCCCTTGGCTTCTTCTGTGGTAAATTCCCTTGACTCTTAGGACATTCGTTTGAATAATTACCCATTTATTTATAGTTTAATCACTAGATAATAGTGGTATTTTATTCCCCTTACATTCATTAGCTAGATGACCCTTATCTTTATACTTGTAATAAACTCTCATTCCCTTCAAGCATTTTATTGGATGTTTCATTCCACAATTTTAACATTTTGGAAATTAATTCATTCTATTCTTCTTATTTGAACCATTCCCTTTTTCTTGGTGTTTATACAACCTCTTATTTAATTTATTTCCATTGAAAAATATAGGATATAGAAAGAAAATTCCCCGTACTAATGGCCCTTGATACTGTATCATCATGTGATGATTTTTTTAGAAAATATTTCCATTCAGAGACTCAACTTAATCCCATCAAATAAATGGTCAATCTTGTTTTCTAGATTACATATGTAGTCCTAATAATTCCTAGATAATCTTTGTAAATTTATCCTCATATTGTGCCACACTTTCTGCTTCTTTCGGCTTTAAAGTGAGGAATTTTCTCTCTATTTCAGCTCACTATTCTCATGTAAGTATTTCTCAAAAACATCAATTTAAAATTTCTCCTTTCCATAATTTCTATTTCCTTATCCTATTAGGTTTTTTATATCAGTGTGATCTATATCTACTTTCAAACAATACACTAAAAGAATAACATTTTCACTCTCATCTCATCTCATGGTGAGGAATATCATTTCGATAGACCTAATCCTTTGCGTTGATACCAATGGATTAGTATTTTCATTAAAAATGGAGGATTCTATTACATTAAGAGATCCAATATATGATAATCACACTATGGAATAATAGGGTTCTCTATGAAAGTAATGTTATTTGTCATAATCTGAGTAATATACCCTAATATAGCCATGGTCTACCCCGTTCCAATACCAACTATATTGTCTTAATCGATAGGGTAGTATCTACATTGTCTACAATTATTTATTTTGTTTCTTCTATTAGGTTTCATTACTAAATAATGGAACCCATTGAGTTATATCATAATCATCATGAATATTAATCCATAAAATAAAAAACCCACTAATGGTAAAAGATCTAAAATTCTACAAGGTATTATAATAATTCTCATGTTATCTTTGTTCATTTAAAATCTATTTCCCAAGGTTTCTACTAAACATCATCTGATATCAACTATAAAAACCCTAGCCCTAGTAACCCAAATTCATTGTCTACTTTATTACATTGGCATAGATACAAGGGATGTAATCCTGAAGGAATAATTGATTTATTAATCTTAAAAAAAATCATACATGATTCCCATATTACATTAGAAATATAAAATACGTATAATCATTCTTATATCCTTGATATTAGTCATAGTATGCTTCTTCATATCTTGGGTAAAAGAAAACAAATAAAGGGTGATCTCATATTCTTAGTAAGAGTTATATACAATATAATACATCATGAATCAATAAGTAATAATCAATACGACAAGGTGAATAACTGAAAACATATATCATTTAACCAATAACTTGATAATGAAATGAATTCATGGATAATATAAATTCAGTAATCACATGGATAATAATAAATGAATTTTCAATGAATAAAATGATTAATATTATACAAATTGATTTCATACATCATGATATTTATACCTTCAAATCCTTTTTTCCAAGATAGTATAAGCAATGGGTAGGTATACACTAAAAACCCATTTAATGTTAGCTTCCTAATTAGTCTCATGAGACATGTTGATGCATCAACAAGATATCTATAACTGGGACCCACCCCTCACTAGATGCCAAATTTAATCCTCATATGTTGAATGATCAATTTAATTTATAAACAATATTCCTTATCAAAAAATATCCATATTGAGTAAATAATACAAATTCATCAAGTTTTCCCCAGTAAATCAATTAACTTTCATAGTAAAACACGGTTTTAAAAAATCATATACATTTTAAGAAATAATCATATCCATGATGGATATTTAAGATAAATTTTATGTCAAATGAAAAATTATGACAATAACTTTAATGTTCAAAGAGTAATTTAATGACAAAAATCTAATAAGATATAAAATATGATCTTCAATTCATCATAAACATTGTTTTTGTAACAAAATCATGTCTTTTGGAAAATAGAAGATGAATATTAAAACAAACATTCATTAAATATTTTTCTTTTTAAAACTATTTAAGAATTATAAAATAATCTAAATATCATAAAATGGTTACGCCAATAGAAAAATCTGTTAATTTCGTATATGTTAAAAAAAATTCCTTTTGAATTTTTGTAAAGAAGGTCAAAAATAAACTTTGGAAAAAATTATAATGATTACTTTAAAACATCTAAAAAATACAAGGATGTATTAAAATATACTTAATAAATCATTTGAGTAAATAAAATTACTTTTTTTAAAAAATAAAAATATGGATATGGAAGAAAATATACCCAATCCAAAAGAGAAATAAGATCATTTTTTATTTTAAAAATTACTATTGAAAGAGTAAATTGAATTGAATCATTAATCCTCATTAATGAATAAATATTTATGTTAAATACTTCACATGGGTATTATATATACCATATAAAAGTAAATAGGTTTATAATACCGAATATGTCTTAATTGAGTGAAAATTGAGATGAAATCACTTACCTCCGATCTGACGCATCACGTACATTATTTATATTCATATATAATAAAATTATGTTAATTATTTTCTTGATTATTAAAAATTTTAAATTGTTTTATTCCTTTTATTTTATTCATTACCATGTTATATTTATTTACTTAATCAATTAAGTTCACGTCAGATGTTTTGATGATATTTAATTCATGTGCCCAAAATGAATTCGGTGGGATGACTATGGTAAAAGTGGTAATTGTTCCATATTATCTAGCTTAATAATCATAAAATAATTATAATTTTTATAAATAAATTATTCTTTTAAAACTAACCATGAAATATGGTTACGAAAAATGAACTACTTACAATCATGGAGATGGTGGGTCGTACGTACGCATGAGTAATGTTTCCATTTTTCAATGATCATGATGGAAAGAATGTAAGTATCATTTTATGTTAATATAATTATAATTATGTCAAAATACCATATTATTTATTTAAATATACTTACATATACCAACCACGTGATGCGGTGGTGAAAAAAGAATCACATCACTTCATGGAGGTGGTAGTCCACACGTACGCATGAAAAATGTTATCATTTTTCAATGAATGGAAAGGTAAGAAAATATATGATATATTAATTTTATTGAATGATAAATATGTAATTAAGATCATATATATATATATATATAAATTAAATCCATTATTATAACCATCTTTGAGATACAATGATGTAAAACGAATTAAATCGGTTTGTGAGGCGGTAGTCCACCATACACACAAAGGATGGTTTTGTTTCCCATTTAATGGAATAGGAGATGGATATAGTTTATGAAATAAAAATAATAACATCTCAATATATTTAATATACTGGTTTTATTATTTCATTATCATTTAAGGATATTTTAAAGAGGTGTAATAATAAATAAAATGAAAACACATGGTTAAGAACTATACTACTTCTTCGAACAACTTCTTTAGGTTTATGCCTAAATCATTCTTAGGATGGTTTTATGATCAAAAAATAGACTCTAGTTCATGTGTAGAGATATTATTAAGGTATTTTTTTGGTATTTTCTAAACCAAAAGGCTCTTGATGTTTGTATAGTAGAGGATAGGGGGTGTCCTTTTATAAGTGGGGGAGATGACAAACTAATATTTTTTTATAAGAATAAAATATATTAATGTCTTAATCAAGAAAAATTTCTAAAAAATAGACCATTATAGAATATTATATGAAATATTTTTGAAATATATACATAAAATAGAAATTATATAAGTTTTTAGGTCATTTTAACCCTTATCTCTTTAGTTTAACCCCCAATAAATATGTTTTACCCTTAACCGTGGTAACAAATTTTTATTTTTTTTACTATTCATTATGACAAAAAATTAAGTTGAACTTATTACATAATATTAATTATTCTTATTCCAAATATGGAATTCATTTTATCAAATTCAATTCACAAAATTGGTAAATTTTAATTTTAAATTAAACAAAAAAAATGCGATGAAAAACGGTTTTTCATAAAAAATTAATTTTTAAGTATAGAAATGTTTTATAAAAAATTAAAGTATAATATTATTTAAAAATAACATAATTGAATTAATTTTTCTTTGAAAACATTTTAAAACTAAAGGTATCTTTTAAATATTTTAAACAAAAATACATTTTTTATTAAAAACAGTATTTTTCACTAATTAGAGGAAAATCAATATTTTCTAAAAAAAATCCTCAAAATTAAATCTAATATAATTTTGATATTATGATTTAAAAAATTAATTTATTTTATAAAATAAATTTATAAATATTATCAAAAATTAAATATAATATTTTCTCATAAAAACATTAAAAATCATTTTTGAAGAAAACATATTTTTGAAGAATAAAATGACTACTAAAAATTGAGTGTTTATTTCCTAAGAATTAATCAATAAATTTGTTTTGAGTATGAAATTAACATATATTTTATAATTTTTTTATTCATATTCATACCATCCAATTCAAATTTTAGGTTATAATGGTCATATTTAAATAATAATATTCCATGGTTCATTTAATCTAAGTGATACTTGTTGTATATGCTACCAAACATAGTGTTCTTTTAAAATATCAGGATATTACAATATATTATCTTTAAAAAACATAATTATGTCATAAATATCATATATATTCATTTCCCATTATTTTAAAAATTCACATGATCTAATTATGCAAAACAAAACACATTACTTCGTAGTGGTGGTAGTTCATACGTATGCACGAGAAATGTTTTAATTTCCCATAGGATTTAAAAGGATTTTAAAAAGGGTTGTAACATAATCATAAAAAAATTATTATATTTAATATAATAATTTTATTATTTCATTATAGATAAAAAATATTTGAAAAATGTATTATAAGAAATAAACATGAAACGCTTGGTTAATAATTATACCTCTTATTTAGAAAACCTCTCTTGGATAACACATTAATTCATATTTGGTTAATATTTTGGTGATAAAAGAACATATATGATATTTATATGGTTTTTGGTGAGATATTTTGGAAATTATTAGTAGATATAGTTTTCTAAAAAGTTTCAAGGAAGAGTGGAGAGATGGTTCCCTTTTATAAGTAAGTGGAGCAATACACTTGAAATTTTTCTAAACATTTATATATTATAAATGTATGACTCGTGGTAAAGTGGATTTAATATGCAATTTAAAAAATATAGTGATAATTGTCAAAATACCTCATACAATAACATTTAAAAGGTAATTTCATGTATTTTCTTTAAGTATTTACCGTAAACCTAATTTAACATTTACTATGGTGATGAGTTTTTACCATGGTTACTATTCATAATGGCCATAAATGAAATTATACTCATTACCGAATTTGAACCTCATGGTTACAAATATGAAATCCATTTTTAAAGATTCAATTTATATAATTGTAATAAATTACTAATATAAATGTGTAAAATGAAATGAAAAATGGTTTTTTTATTAAAATTATGTTCTTAAGCCCAAAAATGAACTTATACTAAGATCAAATATACTATTGGTTTATATGAAATAATTTAGATTATTTTTAATAAAATATATTTTTTTCACTTTAAAACTGTATTGAAAAAATAATGGTTCATTTAAAATTACTTGATTTAAATAAAATAAATGGAAATTTTGAAAAAATTGATATTTACACTATTCACTCAAAAATCAATCTTTTTAGAAAAATAAAAAAAATCATGCTAAGACTATTATGAAATGTAGGTTTCAAAAATGATGTATGTTTTTTCAAATAAAATTTCTAAAATTTTCAAAAAATAATTATAATATCCAAGCACAAAATATAATAAAAACCATTTTTGAAGAAATTGTATTTTTAAAGCATAAAATGAATTTACTCTCATTCATTTCCTAATAAACATAATTAAATGGATGATAATTCATTCAATTAGATATATATAATATAATTATTTTGTTATAATCATTTATCAATAGTTATTAATTTAATATATTATGATAAATATACATTGCATGCATAAAAATAGTTTTATGAAAGATATTTCATTTACCATCAAAATAATTAGGCACTTTTTCAACAAATTGATAATAAATTTATGATTCATTATTAATTTTATTATGGAAAAACTTTCTACATGTATTTCATTATATGTTTATTCTTATTAATACCCATCAAACCAATGACTAGGTTATAATGGTCATATTTAAATAATAAAATTTCTATAGTATATTACAGTTTGTTTATGCTCAGTATTTCATACACCACATACTATCTAATATATTATTTTTAAAAATAAATTCTGAAATCTTGTGAGATTAAAGTAAATATATGTTACATCATAACCCCTATATATATAGTATAAGTTTTTAATTTTTCATTGCATCTCCAAATGTAACGTCCCGGTTCTGGGTGCCGCCTCAAGGTTCCCCGTAGTCGGTTGGTCACATGACCTCAAATACATTTCCTCAAATGCTAGAGGATGCCTACTAGAACTGAGGTCCAAGGTTTGATAATGGGGAAACTATTCCCTCATTGGCAGAGTATACATAGTAGAATAACAAATAGTAAACAATAGCGGAAGCAGTAATACCATAAAACAAAAGTAAACAGTAGAATACAGATAGTAACATAACAACTAGAGCATATATAAATGATCATGTGACATGTTTCTAGTAAAGTATCCAAACAAGTCACAATGCTAGAAACAAATACAGAAACCAAAGTAAAAAAATAAAACAAGTAAACTCCAGCAGCATCGCAAGCCTCAGCTTGGTCACATGCTCTCCAGCTCCAACAACAATCAAGTACTTGACGAAGAAGGGTGCTTTATCTTATCTATACCTACAACCATATAATATATTTGGGTCCAAAAGCATGACCCAAATAGGGTGTGAAACTAATCCTAGTAGAAAACCACCAAAATATTTGTGCCTAAATATCAGTGAATATATATGGTAAGCAATATGCATAAATGAAGCAATAAAATAGGAAGTACTCAAAAGTAAATAGTCATATAGTTTTCATTTACATTAATTTACATTTATTAATTATTTAATCCATTGAGTAATGAAATCCTGGGATCTATCCTAATATCTATATCTCTATGTGTAATAGTAACAAAATAGATGTCTCGAAAAACCATCTCAACAATCAAGTAAGACCGAGTCTAATCTTGTTCTTCGGCTTGTCAGACTCATCATAATCATTCAATCGTTCATAAATAACCCTCTGGGAAAGCTCTCATGGTCTTCCCTTTGGTTTAACATATCATCAATCATTAAGAAATGACCACCTAGGCTGCTCTCACGGTCAATTTCCCTAGGTCAACATGACATTAATAAATTATAAATGACCTCTGGGTAGCTCTCACAGTCAATACCCCCTAGCTCAACATAGTATAAATAATTTATAAATGACCTATTGGGTACCTCTCATGGTCAATAACCCTAGGTCAATATCTACAGCAAGGATCTCATGGTCCTATGTAAATAAACATTGAAACCCCCACAGTTTTCCTATTCCAAGTCTCTCAAGTTCCATTGGAAAAATAGTGTGCATATCATATCAAAGAAAAACATGTAATCTATAAATACTACATGACTAAACATTCACAAAGCATACCACATGCATTTCGTATAAACAATCAACTCCATCATAATCAACCAAGGCATGGAAAACAAGGTACGCCTAATAGGTATTCTATACCAAACGTCCATAAATAGTCAATAAATGGAAAACACACCCATAGGGTGCCCCGTAACAAGGAATATAACCTTACGCATATGCTACAACCCCTTTTTAATCAATTAAACCATACTAGTTTAATAATATGGTTAATTAACCTATCAAGAAATACCCCAAACATTGGTATGTGGAAATTTAAGAATATACAATCCAAAGATAAATAATGAAAGACACAAACCACCTACCTCAATATTGTACAATCGATATACTTGAATGTTGGCCCTTGAATCAGCCTAGAACAATGTAGATCTACAAAAAAGGGTAAAATAGATCATCCCATAATAAATCATGAGATATGAATAAGTAGGAAGAAAGACTATAGGGGAAAATAGAACTCATTGGTGGGAATACAATGCAACTAACGACATCTCAATGGGAGCTTGGACGGAGAACTAGGAGGGGATTGAAGTTCGCGGCTATTCTATTGATCTCATGTATGTACCAAGGTTAGAATAAAGTTTTTATGAAGATGAGACATGACCCCACACCAATTTATCAAATAAAAAAAATATCTGGGGTGTTCATTTAATGTACACGCCATGTATTAGCCTCAACCAGCCCCCACTTTAGGCGGTCTTCCAGGTCACCTACACAGCCATGTACTCAGCCATTACACGACCAGTATGTGGGTGTACTCAGTACCCATGTACATAGTGTGTACTCATAAGTACATGGAGTGTAATTAGAAAATTCATATTTCTTTCTTTTTTCCTCAAAACAACCAAAAATAAAGATCCACACCTGAAATCAAGATCTGGGTTCTTACACCAAACTTGTTGTGATGCTAAAAATGAGTTATTTTATACCATGAACCTTGTGATTGTGATATGAGCTGGCTATGCTACATTATTAATCTCAAAATTATATGATACTGAGGGTATGTTATGTTATTCCATGACCCATGTGATTGTGATACAGGAGAACTATGTTACGTTAAGACTCCCAATGTGACTTTATGTCATTTTATTGTACTAATATGGGAATGATAGACTGAAAATGGCCAAAGAAAGATTGGTTGAGCTTTGTGGTGTCCTGGTAATCACGTGATGGCCTAAACGGATTACATGATAAATTTTATTTTACTATTATTTCATTAATCATTGTACAAAATAGATGTCTCAGAAAATCATCTCAACAATCAAGTAAGACTGAGTCCAATCTTGTGTTTTGGCTTGGAAGACTCGTCATAATCATTCAATCATTTATAAACAACCCTATGGGAAAGCTATCATAGTCTAACCCCATTGGTTTAATATAACACCAATCATTAAGAAACAGCCACCTGGGCATCTCTCATGGTCAATACCCCTGGGTCAACAAGGTATCAATAAATTATAAATGACCTCCGGGTAGCTCTCACATTCAATACCCCCTCGGTCAACATAGCATAAAAAATTTATAAACAACCACCTGTGTAGATCTCACGGTCAATACCCCTGGTTCAATATCTATACCAAGGATCTCACTCTCCTATGAAAATAAATATGGAAATTCCCACAATTTTCCTGGTCCAAGGCTCTCACAGTCCATTAGAAAAATATCACACAAATCATATCAAAGAAAAACATATAATCTATAACTAATACATGGATAAACATTAACAAAGAATACCACATGAATTTAATATAAAAAATCAAATCCATCCTAATCAACCAAGTCATGGAAAACAAGGTACGCCTAACAGGCATTCTAGACCAAATGGCTATAAACAGTCAATCAAGGGAAAACACGCCCATAGGTTGTCCCGTAACAAGGCATCTAACCTTACACATATGATATAACCCCTTTTTAATCAATTAAACCATAGAAGGTAAATAATAGGGTTAATTTCCCAATAAATCAATACCCCAAACATGGGTATGCAGAACTTTTAGCATATATAATCCAAATAAGAACAATGAAAGGCACAAACCACCTACCTCGATATCGTACGATCGATATACTTGAAAGTTGGTCCTTGAATCGGCATAGAATAACATAGATCTATAAAAAAGGTAAAATTGATCATCCCAAGATAACTCACAAGAGAGTAAGAATCACAAAGAAAAGATCTAGTGGAAAAGAGAAATCACCGGTGGGAATCCAACTCAACTAATGGAGTCTCTATCAAAGCTCAGATGGAGAACTGGGAGGGGCTCAAAGTTTGTAGTTGTTTTGTCACTCTCCTATATAAACTAAGGTTAGAAGAAAGTATTTCTGAAGATGAGATGAAACCCCACTCCAATTTATCAAATAAAAATAAAAGTACATAGCATTTTCATTTAATGTACACGTCGTTTATTAGCCTCAACCAGTCCCAGCTTTAGGCAGTCTTCTAGGTCACCTACACTTCCATGTACTTGGAAGTTTCATAGACAGTACGTGGTTGTACACAATACCCAATTACACAGTGTGTACTCATAAGTACACTATTTGGACTTAAAAAAAATTAATATTTCTTCATTTTTCCTCAAAAACAACCCAAAATAAAGATCCATACCTGAAATGAAGATTCGGGTTCTTACACAAAATATGTTGCAACACTGAAAATGAGCTATTTTATACCATGAACATTGTGATTGTGGTATGATCTGGCTATGTTACATCATGAATCTCAAAATTCTATGTTATTAAGGGTATGTTATGTTATTCCATGACCCATGTGATTGTGATACAGGCTGATTATGTTACGTTAAGACTCCCAATGTGACTTTATGTGATTTTATTGTACTAATATGGGAATAATAGATTGAAAATGGCCACAAAGCAAGAATGGTTGAGCTTCATGGTGTCTTGGTAAGTACATGATGGCCTAAATGGATTACATGATCAATGTTATTTTACTATTATTTCATTTCATTCATCATTATAAAAGCACTCACATATATTCTATAAATTTTTAAGGTCTCCTTAGTGGTATCCTAACGAGTTTCATACTTCACTATACATGTTCACCCTAGTTGAAGTGTAAACTGAATGTTCAATGCATAGCGAAAGTGCCTTTTGGGTGAATAACCATAAAGGTTTTTGTCATACTTTATCGATCATTCTCAAATTGTGAAAGATGTAAAAGTCACGAGAAACAAAAATTTTCCATTAAATATTGACAAAGAAAGCTCAGAGCCCAAAGAAATATTTTACATGTTAAATTTATAATTAATTTAATCAAATGTGAAGAAAGATTACCTGGTCATAGTATCTTTATTTAATAAAGATGTTTATCATATGAAATCATTTTCATATCATCATTGTTGCATAGAGAGAACCCAAAGTAGACCCCTCTAGTGTTGATCCATGTGTTATTCTTTGATCTTCGAATAACATAGATAGATTATCAGGTACTAGCATGGTAGATCGATCATTTTACATTGTTTGTCTTGATCACTTCAAGATACTTTTGGCATGAAGGAGTTATTCTCATTATTGATAAGATGAGATAAGGAAGAATCCATATAAATTTCTATTGTTCACAATGATTCTCAATTCATGATTAACTCTACCCAATAAACATAGAATTCTATTTATAGAGTTAGGGTTTATGTTAAAACATCATTTACTTACACAATAATCCTTAAAGAGTATATTGAACCTTATCGAACCCCATGCTAAATATTATTATTATTATTATTATTATTATTTTATGGCATGTGTTATCTGGAAAAAAATATAAATATTATTTTACTGGTTTGCAAATTAATATTTATCACCACATACAATCTTGATCCTCTCATATTCCTCGGTATTTATTGAGTAATCGAATAAATTTTTATCAAATATTTATTCATAAATTTTTTTCCTATTTACAGTATAGAAAATAAATATTTATTAAATATTCAATAATTAAAATAAATATTATATTCACAATTTGGTGAATAAATATTTATTTAGTTTTTATGTAAATAAATTGATTATTTATTAATAAATAAACAATTATTTATTTCCTTGTGAATATTTTCAATCAATAAATATGGAATAAAATTATCCATCTACCTTGAGAATAATATTTATTCCAATAATTAAATTTAAGTAGAATTTAATTAAAATCAACAAAAACACTTAGTGCATGACCCTCTAGGATTATTTCTTATTAGCATTAGGTAGTCTTGACTAAATTTCAAGATTATTGTCTAGAAATGGGTCAAAACACCTCAGAGAAAGAAGTTAATGACTCAATATCCACAACCATATATGAGAGCTCACTATGTGATATAATCCCTTTGTCAAAATATGTCATCATTCAAGTTGAACATATGTTCCATCAACCCATGTTCTTGATATGTCTTTCTTTGAATATCTAAAATAAACTCATCATTACACTGTGGTTATGTAATTTAATATGACGGTTCCATTTCAATCAAAGGGTTGTGATATCAACTTCCATAAATATGGAAGGGAAAAATATTTCCTAGACTTATTATTAATAACATGAAATTTGTGACATACCCAACATACCCTACTTCATGCAAACATTTGGAATCACAGTTTTGGATAGTAAAACTAAGTGCACAAGTCATGACATGCATTAATAATAATCTTAAAGCCTAAGGTCCATCACACACGCTCGCATATAGGATTATCCGATGACACAAAAACTTATAGAAATATTACTGGAAGGTATGTTATCATAATATCTCATCTTGGAGATTACCAAATCTGAACTTCATGAGATGAAGTTGCATTTGCTTATGATTCCTCACACTTGACATCCAACATTCTATATTTCATAACATGTGGTCGTTGTAATTTTTAAAATTAATTATTTATAACTCAACTCAAAACTAGTCTAGTGGTGAGTAGAGGTCGATCCATAGGGAAGGACTCACAGTGTGTGATTTAAGTATGTGACCAAGTAGGCAAACAGAATAAAAATAAAAATAAAACAACACAAGAAGAAGATGAAAATGGGAATGGTGATGAAATAGTGATGAGGATGAAGATTTTTTTGAGTGTGAAAGTGATTGTGAGTGAAGGACAGTAGTAAAGATAGAAGATCAAAAACTAATGAGAACAATAAATTGATGAAATATATAGAAATTGAAAGGTTGGTTTTCAAAATGATTTTCCTTCATTCAGGAATTAAATAAAATAGCCTGGAATTGATTAAAGTAGGTTTCCCATAATTTTCACTAAGTCAAACTATGATTGAATGGCCTCTATATCTTTTCAACTATAGAAGTCACTTGATCACTGAGTGAGAACAAATTATTTATCACCAGGTTCAATTTTTTAGTTGAACTCAATGTGTTACTCTCTCTTGATCATGATTTTCTTTTCAGTGAAATCCTTATATTGATGATAGTTTGAAATTAAGTTTGATCAAGATCGGTTTTCACTGATAATTGATGTTTTTCAAAAAAATGATTTTCAATAGAGAATTAGAGAGAACATCTAGTTATGTAACTTTATGAAGAAATTAAAATAGATTAACCAGCACAACCTATTCCCCAATAAAGATTCATCTAAAAATCATGATTTCTTTAAACATATTCAAATATTTAGTTATATAAAAATCTATATAGAAATAAATAAAGATATAGGGTAAGATAGAATGAATCTTCTCTATCTCGTATCTCCAATTCTAGTTGCTTCAGTGATCTCTGATAGCTCCCAATCTGTTTATTCTCTTTGTATATGCTCCTACCTATTGTGAGGGGTGGGTTTCTTTATTCCTATTGTGTTTTGATTTTTCTATTTCATTTTTATTCAGTGGGTGTGTGTATCTCTTCTTGGTTCTAGAATCTTATTCTATTAATAATCTGATTTTTCACTACTAGAAAAACAGGTATTTGCGACGGGCGATTTGCGACGGGATCCCGTCGCAAATGGCCTTTTGCGACGGGGGCCCGTTGCAAATCGCCCGTTGCGGAAAACGTCGTTGCAACAACAACTATTTGCGACGAGCCAATCGCTAAAGCTAGTAGTTGTGATGGGGATACTTCCCTTCGCAAATCTTACTCCGTATTTTTTGTAAAAAAATTTAAAACAGTAATTCCGACGGGGCCCGTCTCAACGTGTATTTGCGACGGCGCCCGTCACAAATACTTGTTGCGACGGGCCCGTCGCAAATACTGTTTTTTAGAAAAAAAATAAAAAACTATTATTAAATTATTTTAATGCATATAATAGTAATAATATTTGCGACGGGCATAGTATCCCGTCGCAAATACTATAAAAAAAATAAAAAAAATAAATTATTAATAAATTATTTTAATTAATATAATAATAATCCAATTATAATTCAAAAATAAAAAATAATAAAATATTAATAAATGATTTTAATTAATATAATAATAGAATTATAATTCACAAATAAAAATAATAAATTATTAATAAGTTATTTTAATTAATATAATATTAATAGAATTATAATTCAAAAATAAAAAATAATAGAATATTAATAAATGATTTAATTAATATAATAATATTAGAATTATAATTCATAAATAAAAAAAATATTAATAAGTTATTTTAATTAATATAAAAATAATAGAATTATTTTACATTTAAATATTAAAATAATTCAAATATTACAAAAAAATATAATTAAATTATAATATTATAAAATTTTAATATATATATAAAATTTAATATTATAAAATATAAATAATATTCTTATTCATATTAATATTGTTATTTCAAAATATAATATTATTAATATTTTATAATGAGACAGAAACTACGAATAGAAAAAAAATTCATATTTGATTTTACAAACTTTATAACATAAAAACAAACTATAATCTGAAGGAGGGGGGGAGGGGGGATCTGCAGATGCCGGTGGAGGAAACTCCATCCCTAAATCATGAGTGAGTCAGTGCATGTACTCCATCTGCTCCTGGTGCTGCTGCTGCCACCGACTCATCTGCTCCTCGTACAGCTGCTGCTGGCGTCGACGCTCCTCCTCATGCTGCTGCTGCTGCTGACGCATCTGCTCCTGCTCCTGTCGGAGACTCTCTATCAGTGCAATCTGAGATCGCAAATGATCCTCATATTGTGTAGTAGAAGAATATGCACGAGCTCCTCTCAAACTGGACGCCGACATCGCAGCACTGCCATAATAATCTCCGGGAGTCATTCGAGAGCTAATACCAACTACCCGGCCCTTCTCGAAGGCATACTGGGTGGCATGCATCCATGCCGCCTCATCAAACTGACGGCCAGTGGTCTGATCTGATGACTCGGCCTAACTCTCAGGCCGGTTATGTGACGCTGCGGCCTCATATGACTCCTGTAGTTGCAATTTAAAATTAAAGTTGTGAATATATTATATGCAGTTAATTTTTAAACTTGAAAACAAATAATACTGACCACGATGTGATGCTGAAGATCACCTCTAAGCTCCCCAGTAGCAGGATCACTATACATCCTCTGATATACGTTGTACTCTGTAATATCGAGGTGCTCGACAGCCTATAAGAATAAAAAATAAAATGTTAATATTTATAGTTATATAAAATATTTATAAATAATGTATGTACCAGATGTTGTCTATGAGTACTGAAAGAATGACTCCCAGCTCGATGAGTCACCTCATGTCTCCCCCGATTCTTCCTCCCCACCGATGATCTCCTCTGAAAGGCACCACTCAACCAGTACGCACATAATCCATCCCATACATGGGATGAAATGTACTCTGGTTGGTGTGCTCTACATGACTCATCAAAATCTGCCACTCCTGCTTTCTTCATGGCAGCTTTTCTTAAATTGTGCAAAAACTGACGAAAGCGATCAAGCATGGCCACCTCCCATGCCTTTTGGATGGCGTCATGCATGGTATCCTCGATCGGATACCATAAACCCTACAAATAAATCAAAATATCAAGTTAGAAATGAAATAATTTTCAAAATAAAAATTATTTATTTACATACGTACCAACCAATGGCTGAACATGGCCTACTTCACATCAATGGGAATCTACTCCCATGTCGTCCATGGTTGAGAGAAATAGTTGTGCAAAATAGTGCTGCCCTATCCGACTGCTATATGCGGAAAACTATAAAAATAATAAACATTTATTATGTGAATAGATTAATGAAATCTTAGTCAAATCCACAAATTATCACACAGGTTATCACACCTCCATGTGCGTGGATCAAACCCAAGACGTGGACGTCGCTCGGGGACGGGGTCAGGAATCATCAATCATGCAAGACCGCGCCCCCTCCGCGTACTCCCTGGAGCGCCTGCAGGTTGAGGGTCATCTGCCAGCAACTCATCCGCATCGAAAGGCAGGTCAGCATCCGTCAACTCACGAAATGTGTTGTCGTCCATCTAAAAAAGAAAATGTTAATTTTGTTAGCAAATAATTGATAATTACTATTATATATACATATATATATATTATGATTGTATATAACTACCATGGAATTCTATCAGTGTTCATCTTCATCATCATCTTCATATATGTCAATGTCATCTTCATATTCCTCCTCAACATCATCGATATCCATTCGAGTTCCAGTTGCTTCATCTCTTACCATTTCAAATTCATATGTGACATCATTAACATCATCGTCATCACCGACTCTTAAATGTGGGGTGTCGTCATCGATACTCATGTCTCTTTGTAAAACAGATTGATTTTGAGTACTCTCTTGAAAAACTTCAATTATTTGCACATCAGTGAAAGCACATTCACTTTGACTAAACTGATTTTCTCGAATTTTGATTTTTATTACACTTCACCAACCAGTCAAGTCTATTAATGTAGCACAGTACTTTGCGTAATAAACTCGATGTGCCTGTTGAGCCAATAAGAATGGTTTATTTACTGCGAGAACACTTTTACATTTAATATCGATGATTCCATGAGTTGGATGAACACGCACGCCTCTCTCTGTATCCAACCACCGACATTTGAACATGGTTATGTAATGTTGTCCAAGATAACAGAGTTCAATGATTTCATCAAGTATGCCATAAAAGTCAACTTCATTTTATCAATGATGAGATCCTCTCAAGCTAACTCCACTGTTCATTGTTTTTTTTGATTCCCCATATGCATGTGTGTGAAATCGAAATCCATTCACCACATATGCATTATAAGTTTTAACAAGTTTGGAAGGTGGGTTACTCAATATATACAGCCGTTTGTCAATTTTATCAGCATGTCGAGACACCTGAAATTTTTTGAAATAATTATCAATATAGTAAACTATACATTGAATGAGTTACTAAAAGATAAAGAATTTATGTTACCAGTTTTTGAAACCACTGAGAGAAATTTTTCAGTCGACGTTCTTCGAGAGCAGCTGCTGTAATTTGTGGAATTTGTTTCTTGATATGATTATCATACAACCTATAAAAACAAACGTTATTTACTGTAACATAAATGATAGAATAAGTGATATAAACACTTACATTACAACTGATGTCATCTCTTCACAGTTGAGCAGAACATACGTATGAGCTCTCTGATGTTCATCATCTGAAAGCCATCGTTCATAAACTCCACCAAAACCAAGCTCTGGCTGGTTGAAAACAGATAATTTATTGTCGATTTCATCAATATTCCTCTCGTTTCGTCCCATTCAGTTGTGTTTTGAAGGATACTAAAATTCAAAATAATGGGAGAAGAAAAAGGATATTTCCTCTTGCAAATAAGCTTCTGCAATAGATCCTTCCACAGATGCTTTGTTACGTACTTTTCTTTTCAATTTTTGCATGCATCTTTCAAATGGGTACATCCATCGAAACTGTACTGGACCTCCACATTTGGCTTCATATGGAAAATTTAACATCAAATGTTCCATTGAGTCGAAGAAAGATGGCGGAAATATTTTTTCCAGTTTACATATAATTACAACAACATCTTTTTCAAGTTTTCCTAGAGCATCATAATCTGATGTAGCCGCACAAATTTCCCAAAAAAATGAGACATGTCTGTTATGGAATCCCAAATCATAGAATTCAACAGACCTCTTAATCCAATGGGTAGAAGTCTTTCCATTATAACATGACAATCATGACTTTTTAATTCAGTAATATGACCATTCTTTACACATCTACCCAAATTGGAAGCACAACCATCTGGAAGTCTCAAATCTGCAATCCACTGACAAAATAATAAACGGTTTTCTTTAGAAAGTGTATAAGCTGCTTTCGGTTTCAGTAACCGTTCTGTTCTGACATTCTCAAATAGTTCCAATTCTGGACGCCTGCAAATTTGGGCAAGATCTAAACATGAATTTACATTGTCTTTTCTCTTTCCTGGCGTATCCAAAACTGTATGAAACAAATTATCAAAACAGTTCTTCTCAATATGCATGACATCTAACATGTGTCGGACCAACAAATCAGACCAATATGGAAAATCCCAAAATATGCTACGTTTAATCCAATTGTGTTCTTTCCCAAAACCAGAAATTTTCTATTTGTTTATTGTGGGACCAAAAGTGATGGGAGGTAATGAAAATACAACTGATTTTAACTCCGAACCTGATAGCATTTTTGGAGGTCCATCCCTTTCAACTGTTCCTTTTCTGAAATGAGATCTGTTTCTGTGAAAAGGATGATCAGCTGGAAGAAATCTGCGATGACAGTCAAAATAACAAGGTTTCTTTCCATGAATGAGCATAAATTCTTTGTTCTCTCCCATACAGTAAGGACATGATTTCTGACCATGTGTACTCCAGCCAGATAACATCCCATAAGCTGGGAAGTCACTAATTTTCCACATCAATGCTGCTCTCAGTATGAAATTCTGTTTCGTTGCAACATCATATGTACTGACACCAGTACTCCACAATAAACTTAATTCATCAATCAATGGTTTCAAATAAACATCAATATTTTTCTTCGGATGTCCTGGAATTAGTAAAGTCAAAAAGATATATGGCTCCTTCATCAACATCCATGGAGGTAAATTGTACGGAGTTAAAAAAATAGGCCAACATGAATATTGACTACCATAAGATACGAACGGACAGAAACCATCAGTGGAAAGGCCCAGTCGAACATTTCTAGCTTCTAAAGCAAAGGATGGATGCACTCTATCAAAATGTTTCCATGAATCACCATCGGCTGGATGATTCAAGCTTTTATCGGTTGAAATATTCTCTTTATGCCATGACATCATTGTTGCTGTATTCTTAGACATGAATAAACGTTGAAGTCTGGATGTAAGCGGAAAATATCTCAACTGTTTTACAGGAATCAAACCAGAATTCCCATGTTGTCCTTCTTTATATCTCAGTTGCCCACATGTGGGACAACTATCCAACGACTCATTTTCCCCAGAATATAAAATGTAGTCATTTGAACATGCATGAATCTTCTGACAAGTAAGTCCCAAATTTCGAACCAGCCTCTTACTCTCATAGTAATTTGCAGGCAAAAAATTTCCTTCGGGTAACAGTGTTTTAAGAAAAGAAAATATCTAGTCAAAACAGGTGTTTGACATTCCGTTATCTGATTTGATAGCCATAAATTTTGCAACTGCTTCTAATTTGCTCATCTTGCTGCCAGGATATAATGCATCCTCAGCAGACCTCAACAACTCATAAAATTCAGACGGTGCCAACTCAGGATTTGAAGCTATATCATCCGGAGTTTCTGTATGTTGAACAGATGAACCTGCAACATCATGTACTAAATCTTGAAACCGGGATGGATCCAGAATCAAGTTGGTATCACCTGCTCTGGAACTGCATTCACCGTGTTGATACCAAAAAACATAATCTGGTTGAAAACCAAAACGCAAGAGATGTCCCCCCACTTTGTCAAACGTGTCAAACGTTCTCAATGCACATTTTCTACGAGGGCATTTTATTTTTCCTTCTGAAACAAATTCTGGATTTGATGCCGCAAATGATAAAAAAGTCTCCACACCCTCTACATATACTAGATTTAAACCAGAACCGTTTGGATTTCTACGTTGATTTATCCATATGCGGTCACCTAATAATGATTGTTGACGACCTCGTTGTTCCATATTTTTCTATAAAATATAAAAGCATTACTAGTTTTGAATAATTTGTTAGAAAAAACACTCAAGAAAGGATAATTATAGAGTTTACATCATACACGACCGACGCAAACTTTTTATTGAGATAGACCTAAAAATTGACCCTTAAAGAATTGAATGTGTTGAGAATAAAGCAAAACCTGTTACAAATATTGATAATTTTAATATTATATAAATTTTTTATTATTTTCATAGTACTAATATTATTGGTAATTATACCTAATTATTGGTAATTATTCCTAATTATTGGTAATTATTCCTAATTATTGGTAATTATTCCTAATTATTGGTAATTATTCCTAATTATTGGTAATTATCGGTAATTATTGGTAATTATTGGTAATTATTACTAATTATTGGTAATTATTACTAATTATTGGTAATTATTACTAATCATTACTAATTATTACTAATTATTGGTAATTATTACTAATTATTGGTAATTATTACTAATTATTACTAATTATTACTAATTATTGGTAATTATTACTAATTATTACTAATTATTTCTAATTATTGGTAATTATTACTAATTATTACTAATTATTGGTAATTATTCCTAATTATTACTAATTATTACTAATTATCGGTAATTATTGGTAATTATTGGTAATTATTCCTAATTATTGGTAATTATTACTAATTATTGGTAATTATTACTAATTATTGGTAATTATTACTAATTATTACTAATTATTACTAATTATTGGTAATTATTACTAATTATTACTAATTATTACTAATTATTGGTAATTATTACTAATTATTACTAATTATTACTAATTATTACTAATTATTACTAATTATTGGTAATTATTACTAATTATTACTAATTATTGGTAATTATTCCTAATTATTACTAATTATTACTAATTATTGGTAATTATTCCTAATTATTGGTAATTATTCCTAATTATTGGTAATTATCGGTAATTATTGGTAATTATTGGTAATTATTACTAATTATTGGTAATTATTACTAATTATTGGTAATTATTACTAATTATTACTAACTATTGGTAATTATTCCTAATTATTACTAATTATTACTAATTATCGGTAATTATTGGTAATTATTGGTAATTATTAATAATTATTGGTAATTATTACTAATTATTGGTAATTATTGGTAATTATTCCTAATTATTGGTAATTATTCCTAATTATTGGTAATTATTCCTAATTATTGGTAATTATCGGTAATTATTGGTAATTATTGGTAATTATTACTAATTATTGGTAATTATTACTAATTATTGGTAATTATTACTAATTATTACTAATTATTGGTAATTATTCCAAATTATTACTAATTATTACTAATTATCGGTAATTATTGTTAATTATTGGTAATTATTACTAATTATTGGTAATTATTACTAATTATTGGTAATTATTGGTAATTATTCCTAATTATTGGTAATTATTCCTAATTATTGGTAATTATTTCTAATTATTGGTAATTATCGGTAATTATTGGTAATTATTGGTAATTATTACTAATTATTGGTAATTATTACTAATTATTGGTAATTATTACTAATTATTACTAATTATTGGTAATTATTCTTAATTATTACTAATTATTACTAATTATCGGTAATTATTGGTAATTATTGGTAATTGTTACTAATTATTGGTAATTATTACTAATTATTGGTAATTATTACTAATTATTACTAATTATTGGTAGTTATTCCTAATTATTGGTAATTATCGGTAATTATTGGTAATTATTGGTAATTATTACTAATTATTACTAATTATTACTAATTATTGGTAATTATTACTAATTATTACTAATTATTGGTAATTATTCCTAATTATTACTAATTATTACTAATTATTGGTAATTATTCCTAATTATTGGTAATTATTACTAATTATTGGTAATTATTACTAATTATTACTAATTATTACTAATTATTGGTAATTATTACTAATTATTACTAATTATTACTAATTATTGGTAATTATTACTAATTATTACTAATTATTACTAATTATTGGTGATTATTACTAATTATTACTAATTATTACTAATTATTGGTGATTATTACTAATTATTACTAATTATTGGTAATTATTCCTAATTATTACTAATTATTACTAATTATTGGTAATTATTCCTAATTATTGGTAATTATTCCTAATTATTGGTAATTATTCCTAATTATTGGTAATTATCGGTAATTATTGGTAATTATTGGTAATTATTACTAATTATTGGTAATTATTACTAATTATTGGTAATTATTATTAATTATTCCTAATTATTACTAATTATTGGTAATTATTACTAATTATTACTAATTATTACTAATTATTGGTAATTATTCCTAATTATTACTAATTATTACTAATTAGTGGTAATTATTAGTAATTATTACTAATTATTACTAATTATTACTAATTATTACTAATTATTACTAATTATTGATAATTATTGATAATTATTACTAATTATTACTAATTATTGGTAATTATTACTAATTATTGGTAATTATTACTAATTATTGGTAATTATTACTAATTATTACTAATTATTCCTAATTATTGCTAATTATTGGTAATTATTCCTAATTATTGGTAATTATATGAATAATTACCAATAATTAGGAAGAATAACATTATTAGTATATTTTATTATTAGTATTAAAATAATATAATTTTCTATATTATATACAATTCTCCTTTCATCTGTGTGTTTTCTGTCTCCACATACAAATATTACATGTGGATACAGAAAACACACAGATGAAAGGAGAATTGTATATAATATAAAAAATTATATTATTTTAATATTAATAATAAAATATACTAATAATGTAATAATGTTATTATTCCTAATTATTGGTATTTATTACTAATTATTAGCATTTATTCTTAATTATTGAAAATTATTACTAATTATTCCTAATTACCATTAACTATGAACAATACTAATAATTTAAATTTATTAAGTAACAAAACAATGTAAACATAATTAAATTACAACTAATTAAGAATAATTGAAACTAATAAAAAATTTAAAATAAATATTAAATTAAAATGAACATAAATACCTTTAAAATTGATTTGAGGTTGATCTCTGATCGTTCTTGAAAACTTCAATATCAACTCTGGAAAAAAAATTAAACTTAAGAAACGTTGAACTCTGGAAATAGAATTTTGAGAGGAGAAGATGGAGTTTGAGAATGAATTGAAAAAAAACGGATGGGGGTATTTATAGGTTAGATTATTTGCGACGGGTATCCCGTCGTAATTACCTTAGCCATCATTTATTACGGTCAACGATTAAATAGTTATTTGCGACGGGACCCGTCGCAAATAATAACCTGTCGACATACTATTTGCGACGGGGGTATATTCCCGCCGCAAATACCTTTTACCGCCGCCGGTTATTTGTGACGGGCAATAACCGCCCGTCGCAAATACGTTTCCCGCAATTTGGCGCGCAAAGCGCGCCAGTTCTTTTGCGACGGGGAAAGCTAACCCGTCGCAAAAGACTACTTATTTGTGACGGGAAAATACCCCCGTCGCAAATAAATTTTTAACAGGGTTATTTGCGACGGGATTTATCCCCGTCGCAAATACCCATTTTTCCCGTAGTGGTTCTCCAATCCCCCCTTAAACTCACAGTTTTTGTTTCAAAAGAAACTCTTTGGCTTCCACGTGGTATGAATGTCATTGTAAATTATCCTCAGTAGTGACCATGGATATAATCCCTCAAAATAAATGTGCAACTACTTGAAACTACATTCCATGAAGTGAACATGATAAAAAAATAGATGATCTTCATGTGGATAGATCAATGTCCATGATCGCTGAGTGAAGATTATCGAATCTTTCATCCCTGATTTAATTCCCATGATCTCCTTCACTTGCAATATTCTAACCTGATTTAACCAAGAAATCATAAAAAAATCAAATTCACTATAGGTGAGTAGCTCCAATTATTTTTCCCAAATTCCAATTTGGGTTGCGGGCTAGTTTGAACAAATTCTGGACCCTTATAGTGCCAAGGTTGCCCATCCAAACTCATTTTGGGCCTAGACATATTAATGTATGGGTATTTTTTTATATTATTATATATATATATATATATATATCTTAATTTTATTATATTATTATTATTATTAAATATATACATAAATATATATATATATATATATTAATATACTTGTTATTATCAATATATATATATACATATTATATTTATTGTTATTATATATATTTTTATGTTTTTTTATTTTTATTTTTTTATTTCTCTTTTTTTCCATTTAATCATGTCATGAAGATCATCTTTGGGAGGGGGTGGCTCGTCACAGTGGGTCTTGACCATCCTCCACATATCCTTCATGGTGGATCCTCTTCAATCAAAGCCTGAATAGAGACTATCTTCAATAAGGGAGGCATTGGCTCATTGGATCATCTTCAGATATGCTTCAACTCGACTTCAAAAAAACATTGTCTTTGATGGTTTTGGGTTTTCATATGGAGAACCTCAATGATAATAATTTTTCTTCTTCAATCGAGGCTTTGTTTGCCTTGGGTTCATTTGATCATGGTTGTCATGGTAACAGTTTAAGTTTTGGTGAATAATGGTGAGGGATCAAATTCTTCGATTGGGTGATTGATCTCGAGTGAAGATGGGGATTGTGGTGGAGGTTCCGTTCAGTCTATGTGGATGGAAGTTGTAGGAAAGATAGGTCATTTGGGTGGAAGATGGTGGATTGAACTGTGGGTGATGGTAGATTTGGTTGTAGTGGTGGATCTTATACTTGTGATGGATTTGTGCAAGAGTATTATAATGAAGTAGTTTGAAGGGTTTTTGGATCACTGGAAGTGGTTCCATGAATGAGGAGGAATGGTAGGATAGGGTTGTAGTGGTAGTAAGGGAGGATGGGTAGTGATAGGAAAGTGCAATAGTAGATGTGGAGTAGTGTATTATTGTGGGATGGTATATGGGTGTGGCCCTAGGAGAATTTTCAATGGTATATCCTTGTGGAAAGATAGGTGAGAGGTAGAAGATGAGAGGGAAGTGTGGTGGTAGCAGGGTGTGGAGTAGAGATGATGGTAGAAGGGTGGTAGTAGTAGGGTGGTGGTAGTGTGCCACTAATGGTAGCATCATAGAATACCAACAGCTACCCTATGGAGGCTGGTGGTAGTAAGAGGGAGACTGGAGATAGTGGGACAGAGCAATATCACCCTAAAGGTACTTCACATGGGTGGTAGTAGAACCAAAGAACACCAAATTTTTTAGAAAAATAACATTTTCCAAAAAAGATTTATACAACAATTTGATCAATGGATTAATATAAATTTGAATTTGAATTCTAGAAAAAAAATAAAGGAAATAAATTTATGGAATTATTGAATATAAAACATGGTTTTGAAACATTTAAATTCAATCACTGAAAAATATTTTCTGATAAAATCCTTCTAAGAGAACTTCCAAATTTAGAAAATAACTTGAAATTTCAATTGAAAATCAAAATTCTAAAAAAAATTGATTCCATAAAAAATGATTAGTGGAAAAAATGAAATAATTAATTTCACCCAATTACAATGTTCATTCAAAAATAAGTATGTTTAGTATGCAAAATCTAAATTTAAATAATAAATTCAAAGAATGAATATTCCAGGTGCAAAAATCATCAATTATCAATTGTTTTCCAATTAAATCTCATATTCATAATAAAATAACAATTAATCAACCAAAAAGGATGTGGAAAAGTATATAAACACAAGATACAATAACCCCCCCCCCACACACACACACATGAGCCTCAGCCCAGTTGGTGAGGTATCCTTAAGTGCATCCACAAGACCCAGGTTCAAAAAAAGGTAGAGGCATATTTACGGGGTACTGTAGCAGTACTATACATTGTGCAGGTACTATAACAGACTGTACATTGTACAGGTACTATAGCAGAACTATACACTGTGTGGTACTGTAACAGGCACTGTAGCAATTACTGTAGCAGGTACTGTTCGGTACTGTAGCAGCTGGAACTATTCACCTTGGGCCATCGGTTTGGGCTTGGAGTACTTAAGGATTTTGGGCCACCTAGTACTTCATGTCAGTAGTGCTTTCAGGCCACCTTTAAGGCCCTCGAGCCACCTCAAGGCTTTCGGGCCACATGCAGTTTCCCCAGACACACTAAAAAAAGGAGCATCCCCAGAAGAGGATTCAGAGCAGGTGCACTTACCAGAGCAGAGCCAAATGGATTTTTCAGAATGAGAGAGAATGACTATGCCATCGGTACCATCCTGTTCTTGTAGGGTAAGCCTAGGCAGATGGCCATGCAAAGGTGGAGAGCTACTATCATAACACAGATGTTGGGGAGGGGCAGTTCCTTGTAGATAGTCTGGTTGAATTCCCTAAGACCTTCGGGTCATGTAATCTCCTAAGCCTATGGGCCTTGTAATCTCTGAGCCTACAGGCCTTGTAAAGGTTCCCCCCATCCCTTGAAAGGGGGGTTATCAAAAATCAATAAAAATCAAGGCCTTTAGGCCATTCGGGCTAATACCCCCCCACACACACACAGTTAAATATTTGTTTTTCCTTAACAAATTTCATGTTTTTTCTCTTTATAAAAAAGACAACAAGATTTTTTTAAAGTTATCTCAAAAGAAAGCATTCTAAGACATTTATTTATAGAAGAAAAAAATTTGAAGTGAGTTAGTATTTTAAAATAATGGTCATAGTTGGTCCTTTTTAAGTTCAAATACACATTAAAAATCAAGGGAACACAAATTCAATCACTATTGAATATTTCATGCCTCCTATATGAAGTCACACACTTCCCTACATAAATTCCAATTCAAGTTCCAATTCTAAGAGTGATTTAAAGTTATATTTAAGTTGAACTAAAATCTTAACAAGAGGTACCTTTAATTTTCACTTTCTCCTAGGTTCCAAAAATTCACTTTTTTCCCTTTCTTATCACTTCATTGATACAAATCAAATGACTTTCAAATAAGTAAATTTTTCCCTTATTCATTTGAGTTCAAATTTAACCACACCATTATGTGTTCATTTTTTACAATTCCCTTTATTTTAATTTTTCCCATACAAATATTTGTGCATAGTACTAAGTAAGGAATTTATCGAGTTTGAAATTTATTTATTTATAGAAATGAACTCAGTGACCTTATCTCAGAGACTCACTATGGGATCCCAATTTCCCATTTTACCTGGATTTCAAAGGACTTATATGATTATTATTTGAGTTGGCTCCCTAAGGTTATTTATTTTCAAAAGGTGAGTTCTGTAGGTTCGAGTTCAAATTTTTAGTTTCCTCAAGTTGTGATCATAATTACAAAAATATCTATCATATCTCACTCCCTTTCTTTGTTCATAAAAAGAAAATCCATAAAAAAAATACGTAACACCGCTTATCAATCATAAACCCCACCAATTTCAAAGCCAATTCAAACCCCAACAACCATCATGTTATTATCCAATAGAAAGGGGAAAATTTGGGTTCATATTAAACCCAAAATACCCTCAATCTTTAAAAGAATTCGAAAAATTTTGACCATTTTTTATAAAAAAATAATGGGTATTTTTATGTGTATAGAATTTGAAGAATAGATTAGCATAGATAAATACCCCTCTCCCCCACACTTAAAACCCCACATTGTCCCCAATATTGAATCCTAATATGCAAGATAGTGTAGATCAAAACAAGTTTTCAATTTAGCCGTAAAAATAATCTGAAGGGGGTTATATGAAAGTTCAAAAAACACATTTTCGACACATCCAATAATTTTTTTTTTGAAATGTTGATGTTTTTTATTGTTATGCACTAAAAAAATCAATTCAATTCAAACAGTATCATGATAAACAATTTTTTATAGCAGTAGTTGAATCAAAGTGATTGTAATGGGAACGAGAAGGTTTCACAATGAAACTCACCTTAATTTTAAAAAATATAGAATTAAATAACCTAACACCCAATTAAGAAATTAGGTTCATAATTTTCACAATACTTGGTGGAGTATTCCCCCATACTTAATTCATATTAGAATGTGGTAATAGATGACCAGAGTATTGAAATGGAAAAATAAAAACAACACTTCCTTGAATTTGGGAGATTTTATCATTTAAGTTTACTCAAAATTTACTCCTCTATATCCCTATGTAAAGTGATCTAGTTGTAATTTTCAATTTATTGCATGTTTAATAAAATATACATAATAATCCATAATTTAAATTTCAATAAAAAATTAAATCAAATATTTAGTGAAGGAGGTTTTATCCAAATGATCTTGTGTATTTCTCCCTTAGTTTTCCCTTGTCGAGTTTATGTCAATGGTAGCACTCTCATGGTAACATGTCATGTGGTGAAAGTAGACAATATGAGTAATAGATAGGATAATTATAAAAATTGAGTTAACTTTATTAAATAAGATAAATTAGAATAAAATAGAAAATAACCATACGTAGATTCCTATGAAACAATGATTTTTATATTTTTTAGTTATAAATGAGAAACATTCATCTTTCAAGAAAGGATATAGCAGTCAATCCCTTGGAATTCCCTTCAAATAAGTGTTTTATTCTATGTCTATTGATCAAAAGTGGTCTTTTTTCCTCTCCAACTAGATCTATAACTACATTATCATGGACTATCATAATGGTTAAGGTTCCCAACCACTTCATTTTCAATTCTCCTAGAAAAAGTTTCATCCTAGAATTGAATAACTTGATCCTTTGACAAACCTTGAAATACCTATTCTGAATGATTGATTCATGAAAGGTATTTTTCCCTCTTTATAAACTTTAGAATTTTCATATGGTTTCATCGAAATTTTCTCCAACTCACTCAACTCTATAAACCTCCTCTCACTAGAATACTTTAAGACAAAGTTTAGTTCCATAAATGTGAAAAAATACTTTTGATTTAGTTCTTCAAGAAGATAAAAAATTCTTTCTAAAGAGTATCTTGTATGGGTACATACCTATGGGAGTCTTATAATAATACTTTTAATCCTATATATCATCATCCAACTTCACGGAACAATCCTTTATTAAGCTATAAATTATCTTATCCAAAATCCATTTGAGATCTTTATTATACAATTTTGCATGACCACTGGATTGTGGGTGGTAGGTTGTACCAGTTTTGTGAGAGCACTCATACTTCTCTATAAAATTATTGAACTTATAATTCTTAAAATGGGCTTAATTATCTATAAGGAATTATTTAGGTACTAAAATCCAATAAAAATTGTTATTCTTGATGAATTTCACCATATTAACAGAAAGATTATTGAGAAGATCCACTACCTCAACCCACGTTGACATATAGTCAACAACCAAAATAATATATTCATTTTTATAAGAGTATGGAAAATGTATCATGAAATCCAGGCACTAAACATCGAAAAATTAAACCTCTAGTATTACTTTTTGCAGTATCTCTTAACTTATACCTAAATTTATAACAATTTGAAACATTTCACAGACAATTTCCAAACTCCGAGCATCCTTGAACAGTGTTAGCTGGTAGAACATAGTCTGAAAAACATTCTAGGTAGTTATTTATCCTCTATAATTTCTACCCCAAGGTGATGAATGGAAGATATCAAGGATGGGTAGAACTTAATACTCATCCACACACTTCAATAGAATACCATCAGTACATCTCCTATAAAGAATAGGTTCATCCCAGGAGTAGTATTTTAAAATAGATAAAAACTTTTTCATTTGGTTCTACGAAAGGACCTTTGGAATAAAAATCACAACTAAAAAATTATCATAATCTTTAAACAAAGAATATTGCTTCATAGAAGAAAAAAATAATTGTTCATCATGGAAATATGTGTTGATCTCACTTGATTCTTCAATTGGGGTGTTTGGAAGCCTAGAAAAATGGTTTTAAACTATATTCACATCCCCCTTTTTATACTTTATTTCCATATCAAACTCTTGTAACTGAAGATTCCACCTCAGGAGCCTTGGAATTGATTCCTTCTTAGCTTGTGGGTACTTGAGGGCTCAAAGGTCGGTGAAAATGATCACCTTGTACTATTTCAATTATTTTCTAATTTTTTTCAATATAAAGATAACAAAAGTAAGCTCCTTTTTAATGGTGTAAAAATTCTTTTGGGCATCATCTAGTAGCTTGATAGAAAAATAAATGACACGAAATCTCTAATCCTTCCTCTACCCCAAAATATAACCAACAACTTGATCACTAAAATCACACATCACTTCAAATGGGAACTTCCAATTCAGGATAGTGATCACTGGTGAAGTAGTGAGTGAAGCATTGTCGTGTGCGCTGTCAAAAATATTTATAATAAGTGCAGCATAGCGGCTGACCTAGGTCGTTCTCTTGAGGAGCTTTTGTGGTTAATAAATCACTACTTCTAGTCCACCTAATCTAATTATTTTTGTTGTTTAATATTTTATGAAATAAATATAATTTAATAAAATAAATGAAATTCATAAATTAGAAGAAACTAAAATTTAATTCTAAATTACCATGAAATGCTAAATTGAATGTAATTAGGGAAGAAAGGAAGTTCTCCCGATAGAATATTCAGGGAGCACCTTCATTGGCCAGCTTCAAATATTCTTAGTGTACACACTCCATCATATGTGTGCACACCTTATTCTACCCCGGTTGTGAATGAAAAGTATACTTAGCGATCGCCAAGCACACCCTCTATCCACCTCCTCAATCGAGGGAAAATGGTTGTAGATTAAGAAGTTGACCTTTAGACAACCAAAGTGAGGATTACACCCACTATAAATTATCCTTAGAATTAACTCAAAGAATATTAAAAATATGGTCTTGGGTTCAAGAACCTGATTACTCCCTTGGGATATTCCTCTTATTAGTTACACATGATCATGAGTATTATAGTTCACGATGGTAAGATGAGAGGAAGAAAAGATGGTGAATCGGCAGACACAAAAATAAAAACAATGCATGAATTTATTAGAAATCTAAATTACAAATGAAAACTAAAAAAATAAAGAAAAGAAATAAATAAAATGAAATGGGGAAGATTTTTGGCCAGACTACCTCGGTGGACATCTCCTCCTTGGTGGCTTGAAGGAATGGATGGAGAATGGGATGCTTTGGGAAGGAGGTGAGGGGCTCCTTTTATAGGCATAATTTGTCCCTCAAATGTCGACACGTTTTAGACCCCTTTAATGACATATTCACGCATTCTACCCTTTATTAATGTTGTTTCTAAATATATTGGTCGTCTCTCCTAAAGATTTCAGATAAATTGGTAATCGGATGGAGGAGTTATGAATTTTTCATTCTCGGTTTCTGTTTTTGGACGAAGCTTCCAGGAAGGTTCCTCCAAAACTATGTCATTCAATAGCCTCCTTAATGACCTCCAACATCCCCCAAATTTATTTTAGAGACGACCCTATCTGTATTCGTGGTATCCTAGGTGGAAAAACATAATTTAGATATGTGTAGGCCGAGTTTGATGTCTGTTACGTTGGGTGGGTCCACGCTGTCAGCCCAGAACAATTCCCAACTTCAATGAATTTTTAGACCATTTAGATTACCGAATCAGATCCTGGTCCAGAAGACAAAAATTAAGGAAATAAAATAAGGATTCTAAAAAAAGTTGAATCAGAAAATTTGGAATTTTATTTTTCCATAAATGACCAAAATACCCCTGATGTA
This sequence comes from Viscum album, assembly GCA_963277665.1. Classification (NCBI taxonomy): domain Eukaryota; kingdom Viridiplantae; phylum Streptophyta; class Magnoliopsida; order Santalales; family Viscaceae; genus Viscum; species Viscum album. Next base: position 2,066,385,025 of record OY728126.1, on the reverse strand, counting down.
AAAATCTGTCAAAAATCCAGAATTAGTCATTTTTCACATTTAGGCTCAAAATAACACTAAAACCTGAAAACATGACAGTTACCCATCCAATAACACTTTTGTGGGATTATAAACAATTATTTACAGTATAAAATATATGAAAATGTGAGCTTCATCACTCCCTCGCACTTAAACATTGCACTCTTGGGCAATCATCATACATCCAAATCAATTTCCACACAACAATAAAAAATGAGAAAATATCAATGATCTTATCCAAAATAGAATTCTATCATGGATCATATATGAATAATAATTCTATCTTATTTTCATTTAAATCATTAAAATTTGTTCAAACTCATAAATCAATTCATGTCCCAATCACAACCTACCTCACATTTAATTTTATGTCACTCTTCACTCAAGAGAAATTGATTCTGGAGTTATGCTCATACTTGGAAATTGCATGTATCACCATAGGTTTGTGAAAATTATCATTTCTCCACAGAATGAAACATGAAATTTAATTCAATCATGAGGACTTTAATTAAAGGTTCAAATGATTCTGTGGATTAGGGTTGGTGGGAAAATGATTGAAAAATGTTCCAGGCTAGAAAGAGGAGGTTGGGATTTTAAGTACAATGCATGATTAAATAAAGTGAAAACACAAGAAATTCCTCACTCAATACCACTTAAAAATGTGAAACATAACACCACCCTCCTTTTAATGATATGGGACATGAGCCAAGAAGTTATTATAATGAAATATATCATCTAAGTTCTCCTTATTTTTTTTCAAAGATCTAGAAAGGAACATCTTTTTTTTCTTTTTTTCTTTTTTTTATGGAGGATGAGCTGAAAATTGAATAAAATGAATGAATTAAAATTCATTCCCTTGATTTTTTTGGGAGGGACATGAGTCATAAAATAATTTACAATTAGGAATTCAAGCTCATCTCCATTTTTTTCTTTTCATTTTTTTTGAAGGAGAAATGGATGAAACAAATAAAGCACAATGAAATGACGACACATGCCCAATTCTCTTATTATCCACTGCCCAAAGAATTGACACACACCTCGCACCACCCATAAATGATACACATCCCAATGAACGCACATGAAAGGACCTTCCCCCACACTCAAACTTGAAATATCCATGAAAAAATACTAAAAGTGCGGGTAGGTAAGGAAAAAGTGGCTTCTAATGTGGCTTAAACCTATAAGGAAATTCATGGAATCTAGGGATTATGAAGGATAAATGTATAGGTGGGTCTCAAGATAAAATTTGGATATCCAAAGAGATGCCTCAATCATTTTAATTACATTCCATGAAATCCAAATCTTCGAAAGAGAATATTCACAAATTCTGGTTCTCACACAAAATTCAAGTTTCCCTCAAGAAAGTGTGGGTATTATGAAGAATATGTAAAAGTGGTTTCAAATACCTCACAGGATTGGAAAAATAATTTGAGTCAGTGTTTCATGGGAATGGATTTTAAAAATCAATCAAACTCATTAAAATTCTTGAAAATCCATTTCAAGGGAAAAGAATTCATATCAACAATCATTTAAAATCAATTATTTCAAAAATCATTTCAACTCTTTAAAAATAATTTGATGTGTGAAAAGTGATAAGAATATTAATTAAAGCTCAAAATATATTTTGGACCAAAAAATGAAAGGTGTTTAAATGATAATCGTAAAAATTTAACTCCCTTTTTAAATATTTATTCGGTCCTCTTCCTCTAATTCTTGGGGCTTCCTTCTGCCTTCATGATCCTACATAAGAAAAATTACTCAATTAATCATAAGTATCATTTCATTTAAGCTCAAAATGAAAAGGGGGAGGGGGCCAAATGCTACATTATTTCCTAATACTGATTTTGAAATCTAAATTCCTAATATTGAAAATTAAATTACTATAAAGAAAGTAAAGGATAAATCTTGGTATGATCCCCCAAGTGGGCCCTGGCATCTTTTACTGCCTCCAGAGGGCAGTACCAGCCGTTATCCATAATCTGGCGGTGGGTGGATCTTCTTGTACATGAACAACCACATGTTGTTCTTCCCAGATTGCAGTTCTTTGTTCTTCATGAGGAGAATTCCATGTATAGAGTACACCAGATCCACCCCCTTCGCAATGTGGTATAACTTTCATGGCGGGGGTAGGATGAAGTATGGATCCTCCTCCTCTTCAGTTTCTACTTGTGCAACATCTTCTTCAAAATCCAGTGGTTTCTCCAGATGTGCTGCATGAAAAGAATAATCAAAGTTATATTCAAAATATTAATTTGAAATATTAATTTCAAAATCTTCCCTTTTAAGGTAGGCAGCTTATAGATTTGGTTCTTCATGCAGATACACTGTTATCATTTCTTGGACTTCCTCAAGCATATGATCAATGTCCTTAGGGAGCTCTAGGTGTTCCTCAACAGGTGCAATTTCTCCTTCTTCTTCTTCCTCCAAGGTAATACAAGGATTGAACGAATCTGAAAATTCAAATTCATAAGGAGTGATACTCAAATCAGATTGAATGAAATCAAAAAGATTATAGTTCATGGAAGGATCATCTCCCTCAGTTGGTTCGAGCTCAATCACTTCTTTAGTTGAAAGTGCCTCTTGGAGTTGATTATAACTGGATGGAGGTAGGTAGTCGGTCTCCTCCATCATGACTTCAAATTCTAACAATTGTGTGGGGTATTATTTTAGTGGTGATGGCTCTTATTCTTTGCAAGGCTTGGGGCGATCAAGCAGCTCCTCACATTCATTCCAGAATTTATCCAATTCTTGTTGATCTCCCACATTTGGCTCAGCAGGAAAGTCATCCTTCTTTTCATCTATCTCAGGTATAATTGGTTGAGTGAGGATGAATGAGTCGTCAAGTACCCCGAAATTTACCTCCTCTGGTTCTTTAATGATGAGTGGTGAAATTTCTTCCACCACTATCTCAGGTTCTTGCTCCGGCTCAGGGTCGGGTTGCTCCATCCTTTCATGAACATAGTCCAATGCCCATTCCATTTTCCTCCCCAAATCATCTAGATTATTACTAATCCTTTCAACCCAGTCATTTAGATCATGATAATCAATTTTTGGTTCTTGATATTGCACCTTCGAGTAATCTTCCCATGCATAAAAATTTGAATTTGAATACATCATGGAAAAAAAGAAATTTTTTTTAAAGATTTTTCTTAATGAAAATAAAATAAAATATTTACAAAAATGTGAATTTTAAAAAATTGATCGAAATAACTACTCAGATCCCCAGAAATGGCACCAATTTGATAAAGCATTGTCGTGTTCCCTCTCAAAAATATTTATACTAAGTGCAGCACAGTGGCTGACCTAGGTCGTTCTCTTGAGGATCTTTTGTGGTTAATAAATCACTACTTCTAGTCCACCTAATCTAATTATTTTTGTTGTTTAATATTTTATGAAATAAATTTAATTTAATAAAATAAATTAAATTCATAAATTAGAAGACACTAAAATTTAATTCTAAATTACCATGCAATTCTAAACAGAATGTAATTAGGGAAGAAAGGAAGTTCTCCCGATAGAATATTCAGGGAGCACCTTCATTGGCCAGCTTCAAATATTCTTAGTGTACACACTCCATCATATGTGTGCATACCTTATTCTACCCCAATTGTGAATGAAAATTCTACTTAGCGATCGCCAAGCACACCCTCCATCCACCTCCTCAATCAATGTAAAATGGTTGTAGATTAAGAAGTTAACCTTTAGACAACCAAAGTGAGGATTACACCCACTATAAATTATCCTTAGAATTAACTCAAAGAATATTAAAAAGATGGTCTTGGGTTCAAGAACCTGATTAATCCCTTGGGATATTCCTCTTATTAGTTACTCCTGATCATGAGTATTATAGTTCACGATGGTAAGATGAGAGGAAGAAAAGAGGGTGAATCGGTGGACACAAAAATAAAAACAATGCATGAATTTATTAGAAATCTAAATTACAAATGAAAACTAAAAATAATAATAAAATAAATAAATAAAATTAAATGAGGAATATTTTTGGCTGGCCTCCCTCGTTGGAGATCTCCTACTTGGTGCCTTGAAGGAATGGATGGAGAATGAGATGCTTTGGGAAGGAGGTGAGGGCCTCCTTTTATAGGCAGAATTCGTCCCTCACATTTATACGCATTGTAGACCCCTTTAATTATATATTCACACGTTTCACCCTTCATGAATGTTGTTCATAAATATCTTGGTCGTCTCTCCTCAAAATTTCAGATAAATTGGAAATCTTATGGAGGAGTTATTAATTTTTCATTCTCAGTTTCTGTTTCTAGACGAAGCTTCTAGGAAGGTTCCTCCAAAATTATGTCATTAAATATCCTCCTTAATGACCTCCAACATCCCCCAAATTTATTGTAGAGACTAAACTATTTGTGATAGTGGTATAAAAGGTGGAAATACATCATTTAGATATCTTTAGGCCGAGTTTGATTTCCATTACGTTGGTTGGTTCCATGATGTCCTCCCGGAAAAATTCCCAACTTCAATGAATTTTTACACCCTTTAGATGACCGAATCAGCTCCTGGTCCAGAAGAAAAAAATTAAGAAAATAAAATAATTATTCTAAAAAAAGTTGAATCATAAAATTTGGAATTTTATTTTTCCAGAAAGGACCAAAATACCCCTGACGTAAAAATCTGTCAAAAATCCATAATTAGTCGTTTTTTACATTTGGGCTCAAAAATAACACTAAAACCTAAAAACATGAAAATTACCCATCCAATAACACTTTTGTGGGATTATAAACAATGATTTACAGTATAAAATATATGAAAATGTGAGCTTCATCAGTGATCTTATCCATAGTCAAGTTAAAGGGCTCTAAAAAATTATCATCAAACACAAAGTGGCATTCCTTAACAAGTAGGGATAATAGTGCCCAATTTATTTTAGAAAAAACCTAAATAAACCTATTGTAAAATAAGGTATGGAATAAAAATATTTCAATCCCCTTGAAATTATTAGGTGTTGAAAGATTTTGGATCACCACAATCATGGCACTATGAACCTGTAACCCCTTGTTAGAAACCATGCATCATGACAAAATGCCCTTGGTATCCATGAACTAACACTTTTCAAAATTAACAACAATGTTTGTTTCATGGAATCTTTACAAAATATTTTATATATTTTCAAGGAATTTTTAATCACTCTTTATAAATAAAAAATAAACTATGAAAAATTAAATTATTATTTCAATAATGTTTGAGAAAATTAAAATCATGTATCTCTGAAAAGTGGCTAGAAAACCACACAATCCAAAGGGAATTCACCGGTAGAAAAATGTCCTAAATGGACTATTGTTGTTGGTATTCTCCTAATCCTCATGAGAAATAGAAATATATTTGTAACCATAATATCAATCAAAAAATTATAAATACTCATTTACATAAAAAATCTCTAACATTTGGTTGATCGCATAACGATTCCCTATTCAATTCCACCCATACACCGCTGTTTTAAACTAGTTTTGTAATGAATATTAAAAATATAATAATAAATTGAACTTCATGTTTTATTCAATGAATTAATTTTTATTACTGTTAAAAATGGAAATTATACTTGTTTTGATATTTTCATTGAAGGTGGAGGTGATTCAGAGGCTCGGAGATCATCTAGAAGAAAATTGGGCCAAACTCCATGGCATCCCACGAACATATGTCCACTGTTTCTAATAGTATGAGAATTAAGTGAAACTAAATGTTCTGAAACTTGGTGATACTCTCCAAAACATCATGGTATGCAACTCTTATTGAGGAACAAAATCCTAATTCGTCCATTTGGTGGCCCATCCAAACCATTTTGTCCAGGAGACATAATCTGCCCGAATTCAAAAGTTGTTTTTGATCTTTTGACCATATCTCCCAATACATCTGTCTAATGGCTGCCAAATTCTACAAGGAGATAGTAAAGAGTCTAGAAAAAAGATCTTATCTTTTTTCAAGTCTTGATATAGCTTTATAATATTCAAAAACTGAGACACAAGTGGTATCTCAAAAACATAGTGCCAAAAACCATGTCCTATTTTGGCTATAAAAATGCACCATGGGCACCTCATTTGGAAGTTTGACCAAGGAGTGAAGTTCTAACAATTTGGAGTTACATATAATTACTATCCTAAAATTTGAAGTTCTAGAGGCCCCTATCTACATTGGAGGATCGATAATGAAGAAAGAGTTCCACTCGAGCTACCTCCTCCTCCCGATGTCGAGCTAAACGGCGGGCGTTCATTGTGAGGGATCTACGCACAAGTTAAGGGAATTCCAATTCTTATTTTAGATACTGGTTTGGATTAATTTGGGTTTAAAAACATTTCTTTCCATGTATCTTACATAATTACATATTTTAATTCTTTTTTTGATGCATGTGATTTAGATACACTAAATTTCTAACTGATCGGTGTGAGGTTTTGAGTACGTGAATTATGATGTTCTGATTGGGCAACATAAGAATCCTTTCGATACCCACCTTATTGAGATTTAAATATTCTTTGTAGTATCTTATTCTATGCATAATTTCTTAACATTGACAATATGATTGTTACGTAAAGGTTTGGTTCTTTAAGCATTGAAATAAAAGCTTAGGAATTAATCAGGATTCCAATTAATTTCAACTGAGGAATTACTCCAAAACTAAATGAATATCTATGAAAAATGAACCTGAAATGTGTGTAGTGAAATCACAATGAACCCTTTTATCTCATATTTTTTAAAATAAATTTGGTTTCTCAACTTTTAAACTTTCAATTAAGTCATTTCATCCTAAAACTATTTTCAAAACCACCCCTATTTTACCACTTCTTTTTAAAAACGAACACTCTAATCCCACTAACGTTTATTAAGAGACGACCTAGGGTCTTCCCTAGACTATAAATCAACCTTAAAATCATAATCAATTTGAAATTTCATGGCATCACGGTCAAATTTTGGCATTGTTTCTGGAGAGAACTTTGGTTTCAGTGCGTGTTTTTAATAAATTGTTTTTGTAAAGTTTGTGAAGGTTTGTTTGTTTTATCTTCCACCTTTACATTTTTTAGTGTTCTAATTTATTTCTTGTGTAGGTTATGTGTATGAATCATTCTACTCTATGAGACTTACAACCTTTAGAACCTAAACCGGAGAGGATACTACATCAGCGACCTTGAGATACACAAGAGGAACCTTTGAAGGAGGACGCACAAAACATCGACACTCATCTTCATCCTTCTTCTTCTTCTTCTTCAGGAACCCACATTAAAACAAAAATTAATGTGAATAACATGGATGAAAACAACAGAACACTAAAAGAACTAACCTCACCTGATATTGATATCCAGCCCCCATATATTCAATTACAAGGCGAGGCACCCAATTTTGAACTAAAATCTGGTTTAATTCATCTATTACCAAGATTCCATGGACTTCTAGGAGAGGATCCACACAAGAACATAAAAGAATTTCATAATGTTTGTTCAACATTAATACCTATTAATGTGGATGAGGAATAAGTAAAGCTTATATAATTCTCATTTTCTTTATAAGACACTGCGAATGATTGGTTGTACTATGTTAATTCACCAATATAAGGTTAGGCAGACATGAAACGTCTTTTTCTTGAAAAATATTTCCCAGCCTCTCGAACTACAACTTTAAGGAAAGAAATTTTTGGTATAATGCAATCAAAAGGGGAAACATTACATGAATATTGGGAATGATTTAAAAGGTTATGTTCAGGCTGTCCACACCACCAAATAAGTGATCAACTTTTAATTTAGTATTTTTATGAAGGTTTGATTCCAATTGATCATAACATGATTGATGCTGCTGCAGGTGGTGGACTAATAGATAAAACCCCAATCACTGCAAGGAACTTAATTGAGAACATCGCATAGAACACTCAACAATTTGGTTCAAGGTTTAGTGTACCCATTCGAGGTGTCCATGGGGTGTAAAGTACTGAATTCGAGAAGAAGGAGGATAGCAATTTCGAAGAGGTATGCACCCTTCTTCAGCAACTAGCTCTTTTCCAAGGGAAATCCCAATCTCCTCCTCCCATCCATTGTATAATCTTCTCTTCTAACACCCATTATTCTGACCAATTCCCTCAATTGAGAGAAACATCTGAGAGTTGTGAGGCAATCTTTCTAGGTCGCCCCTATAACCAACCCTTTAGGCAAGAAACATACTATCCATCCAATCCTGGGTGGAAAGACAACCAAGACAATAGGCAAGGGGGTATTCAAACCAACCTCAAAAACCATGGAACCAACATGGTTATAGTTTTCATCCGCCACCACCACCCAGAAATCCTCAACCACCATAAAGGCCTTTCCAATAAGCCCCTCCAAAACCTGAGCCTAGCCTAGAGTATATGATGAAAAAACTAGCTTCCAAAAATCTTCAATTCTAAAAAACCACACAGGCAGCCATACAAGACCTCAAAACCCAATTTGGCCAACTATCTAACTTTGTGGGGGGAATTCAAAGTCATGGGTTGGGTAAAATAAAATCTCAACCATTATTCAACCATAGAGATAAACTAAATGTTAGTTCCATCACCCTTAGGAGTGGAAAACAACTAGAAATTCAAATTAATCCTCCACTAGAGTCATCCCCACCTAAGTAAATCTCCATCCCAACCATTAAAAATGTTCCAAATGTTGAAAAACCATGTCTTGAGAGAATCCCTTCCAAAGGAAAGAGTGTGTATATCGATGAGTATCCTAGCCAACCCATTCCTATTACATTTACCCAAAGGGACACCCAACCTAGGAAACAAAAGGAAACTAAACTAGATAAGGAAATATTGGAAACTTTCAAAAAAGTGCAGGTAAACATCCCCTTGATTGATGCAGTGAAACAAATTCTAATATATGAAAAGTTTCTCAAGGAGATGTGTACACACTGAAGGCGACTCTGTGGAGATGAAAAGGTGATATTGGGAAGGAACGTATCATAATTAATAGATCCATCACTTCTAACAAAGTGCAACGATATTGGGACATTCTCAATTCCATTCACCATAGGGGGTTATTCTTTTTCTAATTCTATGATTGATTTAGGTGCTTATATAAATGTGATGCCTCACTCCATTTACTCTATATTTCTGTTCAGGGAACTGAAGCCCACTGGAATTATTGTTCAAATGGATAACCAGAGTACCACACACCCCTCTAGTGTGTTAGAGGATGTTCTTGTGAGGGTTCAAAATTTAATTTTTCCTGCTGACTTTTATGTGCTTAAAATGGAGGATGATAGGATGAATGGACATGCCCTGATTATATTTGGGAGACCCTTCTTGAAAACTACCAAAACCATAATTAATGTCCATAATGGTACATTATCTATGGAATTTGGTGGTGACATTGTCAATTTCAACATCCTTGATTCCATGAAGCACCCCTCAGTAGAACATTCCTCTCTCTATGTTAATTCAATTGATGTACTCCCTTCCCTTGAAAAAACATCATTTCATTCCCTTGATCCCCTTTCGGAGTTTTATTATTTGACAGAAATTCTAAGAAATGATTCATGAATTGATTGTTGTAGTTTTTTAGAGAAATTTAATTCATGTTTGTTGATTGATGATTTCTTGAACACTGAGGATCACTTGACCATCAATGATACTTCTAAGCTTGTAAAATATCATTCCTCATCTGAGGATGATACCATTGAGCAGTTAGATGAGATTAGTGACCTCTCATTTTCATGCACACACCCATCAATACAAAATCCACCTGAATTGGAACTAAAACCACTACTTCATGATTTAAAATAGTCTTATCTTAATAATGGAAACAAATTGCTCGTCATCGTTGCTAGTTCACTCCCCCTAGAACATGAATTGTGACTGCTTGAACTTTTGAGGGAGTATAAACAAGCTTTGGGATGGACACTTGCTGACATTCCTGGTATTAGCCCACCAATTTGTACAAATCATATATTGTTAAATTATGAGGCTAAACCAGTGAGGCAGGCATAAAATCGAATGAACCCAAACCTCCTAGAAGTTCTGAAAAATAAGGTAACAAAATTATTTGCTCCGGGAATCATTTACCCCATCTCTGATAGCCAATGGGTTAGTCCTGTTCAAGTAGTTCCTAAAAAAATTGGCCTTACTGTAATCAAAAATGAAAATAATGAATTGGTTCCAACTCGTGTGTAGAATAGTTGGCATGTCTGCATACACTATCGCTGACTAAACCAACACACTATCAAGGACCATTTCCCCTTGCCATTCATTGACCAAATACTAGAGAGGCTAGCAGGTAAGTCCCATTACTATTTTCTTGAGGGGTATTCTGGATATTTTCAACTCCATATTTCCCTTGAGGATCAGGAAAAGACAACCTTCACTTGACCCTTTGGCTCATTTTCATATATAAGGATGCTATTTGGTCTGTGAAATGCTCCAGGTACTTTCCAGCGATTCATGGTTTGTATTTTTTCATATTACCTAGAGAATTGCATGGAATTATTCATGGATGATATCACTGTTTATGGCTTTTCTTTTGATGAATGTTTGAGTAGTCTTGATTTATTCTTACGTCACTGTATTGAAAAGAATCTTGTATTAAATTATGATAAATTCTATTTCATGGTGTGACAAGGTATAGTTTTGGGACATGTCATTTCTATGGATGGTATCCAAATAGATAAATCAAAATTGGAGGTCATTTATTCCCTACCATTCCCCAAAAATATATGGTATTTGTGGTCTTTCCTAGGTCATGCTAGATTTTATAGTCATTTCATTTGTGAATTTAGTAAGATTTCACTCCCCCTCTCTTTGTTACTCCAAAAAGAAAAAGAATTTTTTTTTTGATAAAGAATTTGAGGAAGCTTTTAATAAGTTAAAATGGAATCTCACGTCACCCCCAGTAATCCAGCCACCTCGATGGGATTTACTATTTGAGCTCATGTGTGATGCCTCTAACTATGAAGTTGGGGAAGTCTTGTCATAAAGGGTCAATCAAGATCCACATGTCATTTCTTATTCCTCGCGTACTTTTTACCCTTCCCAAGAAAACTACACCATAACTAAAAAATAATCCATTTACATTGTGTTTTCCTTGGATAAATTTAGGTCCTATCTTTTAGGGTCCAAAGTCATTATGTTCTCAGACCATGTAGCCCTCTGGTATTTCCTTAAGAAACTGAAATTCAAACCACATCTCATTCACTAGATGCTCCTCCCTCAAGAATTCAATCTCAAAATTAGTGATAAAAAAAGAGCATAGAATGTAGTGTCTAACCATATTAGTAGGATTCCCCCATAATTGGACATTGGCTCATCCCCCTGTATTCCTATACCCGACATGTTTCCTGATGAGAAATTTTACTGAGTGCAAGATGTTATTTCTTGGTATGATGAAATTGTAAATTATTTGGTAGCATCTTGAATTCCTACTGAATTCAATAAAAACCAAGCCATCTGTTCAAAACATCAGTCTCGTTGGTACATTTGGGATAACCCCTACCTCTGGAGCAAATGTAGTGATCAAGTCCTTAGGATTTGTGTTCCCGATAGTGAGTTTCATTCTATCCTTAGATTATGTCACACTCTTTCTTTTGGGGGCCACTTTGTTCCTTAATGGACTGCTCACAAGGTCCTTTATTCTGGAATCTTTTGGCCAAGACTTTTTTGGGATGCACATGATTTTTGAAAATATTGTCCGCATTGTCAAATAATGGGGAATGTTTCTAAAAGAAATGAAATTCCACAACAATCGTTTCTCTTTCATGACATTTTTGATGTTTGGGGCATTGAATTTATGGGTCAATTTCCCAATTCATTTAGAAACTTGTACATTATTCTAGCGGTTGATTATGTGTCAAAATGGGTAGTGGCCCGAGCCACAAGGACATATGATTAAAAAATAGTTGTGGAATTTTTGAGATCTTAGATCTTTTGTAGGTTTGGATTACCTAGGTTCGTCATTAGTGACTAGGGTTCTCATTTATGCAATCGAAAAATGAACTCACTTTTGCGTTGATATGGGATCGGTCATAGAATGTCTACTGCATATCACCCACAGACCAATGGTCAATCCAAGGTGTCAAATAGAGAGGTAAAATAGATTCTTGAAAAAATAGTTCAACCCAATAGAAAAGATTAGAGTCTTAGACTTGATGATTCATTATGGGACTATCGTACTGCTTTCAAAACTCCCATTAGAATGTCACCATATCATCTTTTGTTTGGAAAAAGTTGTCACCTGCCTATTGTGATTGATAATTGGGCCTACTGGGCCATCAAACAATGAAATTATAATCTTTTTGATGCAGGTGCTCAAAGAAATTTACAAATTTAGGGGTTGGAGGAGATGAGAAGAGATGCATATGAGAAATCCATGGTTTATAAAGAGAGAACCAAGGCCACACAAGACCGTCTTATCCTTCATCTCCATTTCCACATTGGGCAGAAGGTCCTCCTCTACAATGAAAGGATGAAGTTGCATCCAGTTAAGCTCTGTTACCATTGGTTTAGACCATACACTATTACTAACCTTTCTCCATTCGATGTTGTCTAGGTTTAAAATAAAGAAACCAAGAAAGACTTCATTATCAATGGGAAGTGGCTAACACACTTCCATGAATCCATTTTGGAGTCCCCGATGGAGGAACACCATGTTCAAGAAGCAATATATGAATGAAACTCACCAGGTTTTATCCTTCCTTCCCACATTATCTTCTATTACAGTGAGGACACTGCACACTTTAGGTGTGGGGGGATGGGTACATTCATGGGTTAGTTAGGAATTTTCATCATCTTTTTTATTTCTTCTCTTTTTCGCCTTCTTTATGGTATTTTCACTTTTCTGCATCTTTATGGGTTCATTAGGATTTTCTTTGTCATTCTTCTTTCTTCTCTTTTTTTCCAAATTTATGGTGTTTTAACTTTACACCCCCCCCCCCATATAGTCACCACATCATGGAACATACTGAAAATGAATGTTGAAATGTCTGATTCCATGTTGATTTAACATTTTATAAAAAAACTTGTCTCTGTTTTGAATTGAATGTTTGTGTGAATTTAACATCAAGGAGTGATTTTTAGTGAATTGGTTTTTTGTCAATGATATAAATGGTTGTATCCCTGTGAAACATTTCAGATGATTGATGCCCCTTGTGTGAGTAGTTTTTGGGAAAACTGTGTCACTAATATCTACACACATTTTTGCACCAAAACAAAAAGTGTGAATATTTCTTACTTAATATAAGGTAAATATATGTTAGGTTAATATTTTTCATCTTTAAATGATATTTCCATATGTTTTTTCCTTATCTGATCTACTTCATTACTATACCAGATTGACCTATGATTGTGTACCTAATGTCTGAATGTTGTACGCCCTCAAAAAAATTGGTTTGTGTATTGGGTAGGTCCAAAACCACTCCACCTCAACCTTTGATCTTTTTATTACTATTTCATTTAGTGTCGTGAGGATATCAAACAAGGGTTGAGAGATGAGTGTAAGATTTGTTCCAAATTCAACTTCTAAAAAACCAAAAATAATAAATCAGGGGAGTGATGAAATATGAAACATATGGGGATATCTAGGTCGGGAGATTATGGTTTGACTTCTGGGAATTCTTAAATGAGTGGGTCTTGAAATATGATTTCAAAGGATGTAGGGAAGGTTCGGTGGAAAAAAATAATTTAAAGCTGAATAGTGTTAAAATAAACTATATTTATTTGATAGAAAGTGTAGAGAATAACATGGAATGGTTTTCACACACACACATGGAGAGTTATAGGAATGGTGGACTTTTTAATTCCTTGCTCAATTTGGTGTCATGAATCTCTTTTAATTTTATTATGATATGATTTATGAGACATCTTTTTCTATTTTCACTAGTAAGAACTCCTTCGTGTGGTTCATGCATTGATTGCATTACTTTAATGAATTAAAATTTCATCCAATGTTAAATTTTCATGATTTTTGGAATATATACATGCATCATTTTTTTGGATATGTGACTTTTCCCAGGAGTGAAAATATTTAGGTGTGGGGGTGTGATCACATAGCGATTCACTATTCAATATCACCCTTACACCGCTGTTTTAAACTAGTTTTGTAATGAATATTTAAAATACAATAATAAATTACACTTAATGTTTTATTAAATTAATTAATTTTTATTAATGTTAAAAAGGTAAATTATACTTGTTTTGATATTTTCATTGAAGGTGGAGGTGATTTGGAGGCCCGAAGTTCGTCTTGAAGAAAAATGGGCCAAACTTCATGGAATCCCATGGACATCTGTCCACTGTTTTGAACAGTATAATAATTAAGTGCATCCAAATGGGATTAAACTTTGTGGTCCTCTCCAAAATATCACCGGATACGTCTATTATTCAGAAACCTAAGCCTAATTCGGCCATTTGGTGGCCCATATGAACCATTTTGTTCAGGGGAAAGAATCTACCCGAATTAAAAAATTTGTTTCAGTATTTTGACCATATATCCCAATAAAGTTGTCTAATGGACCCCAAATTCAACAATTATACATTCAAGAGGCCTTCCAACAACTCTTTTCTTTTGTTCAATTCATTATATGGCTTTATACTATTCCAAAACTAATACACACGTGGTATCTCAAAAACAGGGTGCCCAAAACCATATCCCATTTTGGCTATAAAAAGGCACCATGGAAACCTCATTTGGAAGTTCAGACAAGTAGTGAAGTCCTGACAATTTAGAGCTCCATATAATTACTCTCCTCATATTTTAATTTCTAGAGGCCCCTATCCTCATTGAGGGCTCGATAATGAAGAAGAAGTTCCACCTGAGCTACCTCCTCCTCCCGATGTCGAGCTAAACGGTGGGCATTCATTGTGAGGGAGCTACGCACATGTCATGGGAGTTCCAAATATTATTTTAGCTATTTGTTTGGAGTAATTTGGGTGTGAAAACATTTATTTCCATGTAAATTACACAATTATATATTTCAATTCTTTTTTTATCCATGTGATTGAGATACTCTTAATTTCTAACCGATCTGTGTGAGGTTTTGAGTGTGTGACTTGTGTTGTTCTAATTGGGCAGCACAATAATTCTTTTCATAACCACATTCTTGAGATTTAAATATGACTTGGAAGCTCTTATTCCATTCATATGTTCTTAACCCTAACAATATGATTGTTACATCATGGTTTGGTTCTTTAAGCATTGAAATAAAATCTTAGGAATTAATTGGGATTCCAATTAATTTCAACCAAAGAATTACTCCAAACCTAAATGAATATCTATGAACAATGAACTTAAAATATTTTTATTTAAATAAAAATGAACCCTTTTATCTCATATTTTTCAAAATCCATTTGGTTTCCCAACTTTTAAACTTTCAATTACGTCATTTCATCATAAAACTATTTTCAAAACCACCCCCTATTTTAGCACTTATTTTTAAAAATTCACACTCTAATCCCACCAAATATCCTTGAAAGATGACCTAGGGTCTTTCCTAGACTATAAATCAACCTTAAAATAATAAAAAATTTGACGTGTCATGACAGCGCGGTCAAATTTTGGCACCGTTGTCAGGGAGCGCTTTAGTTTTAGTGTGTGTTTATGATAATTTTTTTTGTAAATTTCGTGAATGTTTGTTTGTTTTATCTTATACATTTACATTTTTTAGTGTTCTAATTTATTTCTTGTGTAGGTTCTATATATTATGTGTTCTACTCAAGGAGTCTTATAACCTTTCGAACCTGAACCTGAGAGGATCCTACATCAGCGACCCCGAGATTCACAAGAGAAACCTTTGAAGGAGGACACACAAAACATCAACACTCATCTTGATCCTTCTTCTTCTTATTATTCTTCAAGAACCCACATTAAAACAGAAATTTACATGAATAACATGGATGAAAACAATATAACACTAAAATAACTATCCTCGCCTGATGTTGATATCTAGCCCACTTATATTAAATTACAAGGCGAGCCACCCAATTTTGAACTAAAATATGGTTTAATTCATCTATTACCAAGATTACATGGACTTCTTAGAGAGGATACACACAGTCACTTAAAATAATTTCATACTATTTGTTCAACATTAAAACCTGCTAATGTGGATGAGGATCAAGTAAGTCATAGATCATTCCCATTTTATTTAGAAGACACTGTGAAAGATTGGTTATACTATGTTAATTCACAAATAAGAGGTTGGGTAGACATGAAACGTCTTTTTCTTGAAAAATATTTCCCAGCCTCTCGAACTGAAACTATAAGGAATAAAATATGTGGTATAATGCAATCATAAGGGGAAACATTACATAAATATTGGGAATGCTTTAAAATTTTTTGTTCAAGCTGTCCACACCACCAAATAAGTAATCAACTTTTAATTAAGCATTTTTATGAAGGTTTAATTCCAATTGATCGTAACATGATTGATTCTACTGCAGGTGGTGCACTAGTATATAAAACCCCAATCGCTGCAAGGACCTCAATTGAGAACATGGAACAGAACACTCAACAATTTGGGTCAAGGTCCAGTGTACCCATTCGAGGTGTCCATGAGGTGCAAAGTAATAAATTTTAGAAGAAGGTGGACACAGAGTTTGAAGAGGTAATCACCCTTCTTCGAAAACTTGCTCTTTCCCAAGGGAAATCTCAATCTCATCCTCATATCCATTGTGTAATCTACTCTTCTAAAACCCATTATTCTGACCAATTCCCCCAATTGAGAGAAACTTTTGAGAGTTATGAGGAAATATTTCCAGGACTCCCCTATAACCAACCCTTTAGGCAAGAACCATACTATCCATCCAATCCTGAGTGGAAAGGAAACCAAGCCTATAGGAAAGGGGGTATTCAAACCAACCTCAACAGACATGGATCCTATAGGGTCAAAGTAGTCATCCACCACCACCACTAAGAAATCCTCAACCACCCTAAAGGTCTTTCCAACAACCCCCTCCAAAACCTGATCCTAGCCTAGAAGATATGATGAAACAAATGGTTTCCAACAATCTCCAATTCCATAAAACCACCCATGAAGCCATACAAGACCTCAAAACCTAATTTGGCCAACTAAATAACTTGGTGGGGTAAATTCAAAGTCACGGGTCAGGTAAACTACCATCTAAACCATTAGTCAACCCTAGAGATAAAAGAAATGTTAGTTCCATCACACTTAGGAGTGGAAAGCAACTAGAAATTCAAATGAATCTTCCACTAGAGTCATCCCCTCCTAAGGAAACCTCCATCACAACCATTAAAAATGTTCCAAATGTTGAAAAACCATGTATTGAAAGAATCCCTTCCAAAGGAAAGAGTGTGTGTGTCAATGAGTCTCCTAGCCAACCCATTCCTCTTACATTTCCTTAAAGGTCCACCCAACCTAGGAAAAAAGGAAACTGGACTAGATAAGGAAATATTAGAAACGTTCAAAAAAAGTGCAGGTAAAAATCCCCTTGATTGATGTCGTGAAACAAATTCCAAGATATGAAAAGTTTCTGAAGGAGATGTGTACACACCAAAGGTGAATTTGTGGAGATGAAAATGTGAGCTTGGGGAGGAACATATCAGAATTAACAGAGCTATCACTTCCTACCAAGTGCAATGATCTTGGGACATTCTAAATTCTGTGCACCATAGGGGAGTATTTTTTTTCTAATTCTATGTTTGATTTAGGTACTTCTATAAATTTGATGTCTCACTCCATTTACTCTACATTTCAGTTTAGGGAACTGAATCCCACTAGAATTATTGTTCAACTGGCTAACTAGAGTACTGCACACCCCTTTGGTGTGTTAGAGGATGTTCTTGTGAGGGTTCAAAATTTAATTTTTCATGCTGAATTTTATGTGCTTAAAATGGATGATGATAGGATGAATGGACATGCCCCAATTATATTAGGGAGACCCTTCTTGAAAACCACCAAAACCATAATTAATGTGTATAATGGTACATTATCTATGGAATTTGGTGGTGACATGGTCCATTTTAACATCCTTGATGCCATGAAGCACCCCTTAGAAGAACATTCTTCTCTCTCTATTAATTCAATTGATGTACTTACTTCCCTTGAAAAAACATCATTTCATTCCCCTGATTCCCTTTATGAGTTTCCTTCATTGATATAAATTCTAGGAAATTATTCATGCATTGATTGTTGTAGTGTTCTAGAGAAATGTAATGCATGTTTGTTGATTGATAATTTCTTGAACACTGAGGATCACTTGACCATCAATGATACTTGTAAAAGATCATTCCTCATCTGAGGATGATACAATTGAGCAGTTATATGAGATTATTGACCTATCATTTTAATACACACACCCATTAATCCAAAATCCACCTAAATTGGAACTAAAATCACTGCATCAAGATTTAATATATTTATATCTTGATAATGGAAACAAGTTTCCCATCATCTTTGCTAGTTCACTCCCCCCTGAGCATGAATTGCGAGTACTTGAACCTTTTAGGGAGTATAAACAAGCTTTGGGATGGACACTTGGTGACATTCCTAGTATTATACCATCAATTTTTACACATCATATATTGTTAAATGATGAGGGTAAACTAGTGAGGCAGGAACAACATCGACTGAACCCAAACCTCCTAGAAGTTGTGAAAAATGAGGTAACAATATTATTGGCTGCTGGAATCATTTACCCCATTTCTGACACCCAATAGGTCATTCCCATTTATGTAGTTCCTAAAAAACCGGACATACTATAATCAAAAATGAAAATAATGAATTGGATCCAACTCGTGTGTAGAATAGTTGGCATGTCTGCATACACTATCGCCGACTAAACCAACACACTAGGAAGGACCATTTCCCCTTGCCATTCATTGACCAATTAATAGAGAGGCTAGCAGGTAAGTCCCATTACTATTTTCTTGAGGGGTATTCTGGATATTTTCATCTCCATATTTCCCTTGAGGATCAGGAAAAGACAACCTTCACTTGCCCCTTTGGCTCATTTTCATATAGGAGGATGCTATTTAGTCTGTGCAATTCTCCAGGTACTTTCCAGTGATTCATGGTTTGTATTTTTTCATATTACCTAGAGAATTGCATGGAAGTATTCATGGATGATATCACTGTTTATGGCTTTTCTTTTGATGAATGTTTGAGTAGTCTTGATTTATTCTTACGTCACTGTATTGAAAAGAATCTTGTATTAAATTATGATAAATTCCATTTCATGGTGTGACAAGGTATAGTCTTGGGACATGTCATTTCTATGGATGGTATCCAAATAGATAAATCAAAATTGGAGGTCATTTCTTCCCTACCATTCCCCAAAAATATGTGGTATTTGCGGTCTTTCCTAGGTCATGCTAGATTTTATAGTCGTTTCATTCATGAATTTAGTAAGATTTCACTCCCCCTCTCTTTGTTACTCCAAAAAGAAAAAGAATTTGTTTTTGATAAATAATTTGAGGAAGATTTTAATAAGTTAAAATGGAGTCTCACATCACCCCCAGTAATCCAGCCACCTCGGTGGGATTTACCATTTGAGCTCATGTGTGATGTCTCTAACTATGAAGTTGGGTCAGTCTTGTCATAAAGGGTCAATCAAGATCCACATGTCATTTCTTATTCACCGCGTACTTTTTACCCTTCCCAAGAAAACTACACCATAATTAAAAAATAATCCATTTCCATTGTGTTTTCATTGGATAAATTTAGGTCCTATATTTTAGGGTCCAAAGTCATTATGTTCTCAGACCATGTAGCCCTCTGGTATTTCCTTAAGAAACTGAAAGCCAAACCACATCTCATTCACTGGATGCTCCTCCTTCAAGAATTCAATCTCGAAATTAGAGATAAAAAAAGAGCAGAGAATGTGGTGGCTAACCATATTAGTAGGATTCCCCCATCCTTGGACATTGGCTCATCCCCCTGTATTCCTATACCCGAAATGTTTCCTGATGAGCAATTTTACTGAGTGCAAGATGTTATTTCTTGGTATGATGAAATTGTAAATTATTTGGTAGCATCTTGAATTCCTACTGATTTCAATAAAAACAAAGCCAACCGTTCAAAACATCAGTCTCGTTGGTACATTTGGGATGACCCCTACCTCTGGAGCACATGTAGTGATCAAGTCCTTAGGATTTGTGTTCCTGGTAGTGAGTTTCAGTCTATCCTTAGATTCTGTCACACTCTTTCTTTTGGGGGCCAATTTGTTCCTTAATGGACTGCTCACAAGGTACTTTATTCTGGAATCTTTTGGCCAAGACTTTTTTGGGATGAACATGATTTTTGAAAATATTGTCCGCATTGTCAAAGAATGGGGAATGTTTCTAAAATAAATGAAATTCCACAACAATCGTTTCTCTTTCATGACATTTTTGATGTTTGGGGCATTGAATTTATGGTTCTATTTCCCAATTCATTTAGAAACTTGTACATTATTCTAGCGGTTGATTATGTGTCAAAATGGGTAGTGGCCCGAGCCACAAGGACATATGATTAAAAAATAGTTGTGGAATTTTTGAGATCTTAGATCTTTTGTAGGTTTGGATTACCTAGGTTCATCATTAGTGACTAGGGTTCTCATTTATGCAACTGAACAATGAAATCACTTTTGTGTTGATATGGGATCGGTCATTGAGTGTCTACTGCATATCACCCACAGACCAATGGTCAATCCAAGGTGTCAAATAGAGAGTTAAAATAGATTCTTGAAAAAATAGTTCAACCCAATAGAAAAGATTAGAGTCTTAGACTTGCTGATTCATTATGGGACTATCGTACTGCTTTCAAAAATCCCATTGGAATGTCACCATATCATCTTTTGTTTGGAAAAAGTTTTCACCTGCCTATTGTGATTGATAATTGGGCCTAATGGGCCATCAAACAATGCAATTATAATCTTTTTGATGCAGGTGCTCAAATAAATTTACAAATTTAGGGGTTAGAGGAGATGAGAAGAGATGCATATGAGAAATCCATGGTTTATAAAGAGAGAACCAAGGCTACACAAGACCGTCTTATCCTTCATCTCCAGTTCCACATTGGGCAGAAGGTCCTCCTCTACAATGCAAGGATGAAGTTGCATCCAGTTAAGCTTTGTTCCCATTGGTTTAGACCATACACTATTACTAACCTTTCTCCATTCGATGTTGTCTAGGTTTAAAATAAAGAAACTAAGAAAGACTTCATTGTCAATGGGAAGTGGCTCACGCACTTCCATGAATCCATTTTGGAGTCCCCGATGGAGGAACACCATGTTCAAGAATCAATATATGAATGAAACTCACTAGGTTTTATCCTTCCTTCCCACATTATCTTCTATTACAGTGAGGACACTACACACTTTAGGTGTGGGGGGATGGGTACATTCGTGGGTTAGTTAGGAATTGTCATCATCTTTTTTCTTTCTTCTCTTTTTCACCTTCTTTATGATATTTTCACTTTTCTGCATCTTTATGGGTTTATTAGGATTTTCTTTTTCTTTCTTATTTCTTATCTTTTTTTCCACATTTATGGTATTTTAACTTTACACCCCCCCCATATAGTCACCACATCATGGAACATACTGAAAATGAATGTTGAAATTTTTGATTCCATGTCGATTTAACATTTTATAAAAAAAACTTGTCTCTGTTTTGGATTGAATGTTTGTGTGAATTTAACATCAAGGAGTGATTTTTAGTGAATTGGTTTTCTGTCAATGATATAAATGGTTGTATCACTGTGAAACATTTCATATGATTGATGCCCCTTGTGTGAGTAGTTTTTGGGAAAACTGTGTCACTAATATCTCCACACATTTTTTCACCAAAACAAAAAGTGTGAATATTTCTTACTTAATATAAGGTAAATATACATTAGGTTAATATTTTTCATCTTTAAATTATATTTCCATATGTTTTTTACTTATCTGATCTGTTTCATTACTATACCAGATTGACCTATGCGTGTGTACCTAATGTCTGAATGTTGTACGCCCTCAAAAAAATTGGGTTGTGTATTGGGCAGGTCCAAAACCACTCCACCTCAACCTTTGATATTTTTATTACTAGTTCAATTAGTGTCGTGAGGATATAAAAAAGGGTTGAGAGATGAGTGTGAGATTTGTTCCAAATGAAACTTCTAAAAACACAAAAATAATAAATCAGGGGAGTGATGAAATATGAAACATATGGGGATATCTAGGTCAGGAGCTTATGGTTTGACTTCTGGGAATTCTTAAATGAGTGGGTCTTGAAATATTATTTCAAAGGATGTAGGGCATGTTCGGTGGAAAAAAATAATTTAAAGCTGAATAGTGTTAAAATAACCTATATTCATTAGATAGAAAGTGCAAAGAATAACATGGAATGGTTTTCACACACACACATGGAGAGTTATAGGAATGGTTGACTTTTTAATTCCTTTCTCAATTTTGTGTCATGAATCTCTTTTAATTTTATTATGATATGATTTATCAGAAATCTTTTTCTATTTTCACTAGTAAGAACTCCTTTGTATGGTTCATGCATTGATTGCATTACTTTAATGAATTAAAATTTCATCCAATGTTAAATTTTCATGATTTTTGGAATATATAATGCATCATTCTTTTTGGATATGTGAATTTTCCCAAGAGTGAAAATATTTAGGTGTGGGGGTGTGATCACATAGCGATTCACTATTCAATATCACCCTTACACCGCTGTTTTAAACTAGTTTTGTAATGAATATTTAAAATAAAATAATAAATTGAACATAATGTTTTATTAAATTAATTAATTTTTATTAATGTTAAAAAGGTAAATTATACTTTTTTTGATATTTTCATTGAATGTGGAGGTGATTTGGAGGCCCGAAGTTCGTCTTGAAGAAAAATGGGCCAAACTTCATGGAATCCCATGGACATCTGTCCATTGTTTTGAACAGTGTAATAATTAAGTGCATCCAAATGGGATTAAACTTTGTGGTCCTCTCCAAAATATCACCGGATACATCTATTATTCAGTAACCTAAGCCTAATTCGGCCATTTGGTGGCCCATCTGAACCATTCTATTCAGGGGAAAGAATCTACCCGAATTAAAAATTTTGTTTCAGTATTTTGACCATATCTCCCAATAAAGTTGTCTAATGTCCCCCAACTTCAACAATTATACATTCAATAGGCCTTCCAACAACTCTTTTCTTTTTTTCAATTCATTATATGGCTTTATACTATTCCAAAACTAAGACACACGTGGTATCTCAAAAACAGGGTGCCCAAAACCATGTCCCATTTTGGATATAAAAAGGCACCATGGGAACCTCATTTGGAAGTTCAGACAAGTAGTGAAGTGCTACCAATTTAGAGCTCCATATAATTACTCTCCTCATATTTTAATTTCTAGAGGCCCCTATCCTCATAGAGGGCTTGATAATGAAGAAGGAGTTCCACCTGAGCTACCTCCTCCACCTGATGTCGAGCTAAACGGTGGGCGTTCGTTGTGAGGGAGCTACGCACTTGTCATGGGAGTTCCAATTCTTATTTTAGCTATTTTTTTGGATTAATTTGGGTGTTAAAACATTTATTTCCATGTAACTTACACAATTATATATTTCAATTCTTTTTTTATCCATGTGATTGAGATACTCTTAATTTCTAACCGATCGGTGTGAGGTTTTGAGTGTGTGACTTGTGTTGTTCTGATTGGGCAGCACAAGAATTCTTTTCATAACCACATTCTTGAGATTTAAATATGATTTGGAAGCTCTTATTCCATGCATATGTTCTTAACCCTAACAAAATGATTGTTACATCATGGTTTGGTTCTTTAAGCATTAAAATAAAAGCTTAGGAATTAATTGGGATTCCAATTAATTTCAACCAAAGAATTACTGCAAACCTAAATGAATATCTATGAAAAATGAACTTAAAATATTTGTAGTTAAATAAAAATGAACCCTTTTATCTCATATTTTTCAAAATCCATTTGGTTTACCAACTTTTAAACTTTCAATTACGTCATTTCATCATAAAACTATTTTCAAAACCACCCCTATTTTAGCACTTATTTTTAAAAATTCACACTCTAATCCCACCAAATATCCTTTAAAGATGACCTAGGGTCTTTCCTAGACAATAAATCAACCTTAAAATAATAAACAATTTGACGTGTCATGACAGCGCTGTCAAATTTTGGCACCGTTGTCTGGGAGCGCTTTAGTTTTAGTGTGTGTTTATGATAATTTTTTTTGTAAATTTTGTGAATGTTTGTTTGTTTTATCTTATACATTTACATTTTTTTAGTGTTCTAATTTATTTCTTGTGTAGGTTATATATATGACGCGTTCTAATCAAGGAGTCTTATAACCTTTCGAACCTGAACCAAAGAGGATCCTACATCAGCGACCCCGAGATTCACAAGAGAAACCTTTGAAGGAGGACACACAAAACATCAACACTCATCTTGATCCTTATTCTTCTTATTATTCTTTTGGAACCCACATTAAAACAGAAATTTACATGAATAACATGGATGAAAACAATATAACACTAAAATAAATATCCTCACCTGATGTTGATATCCATCCCACTTATATTCAATTACAAGGCAAGGCACCCAATTTTGAACTAAAATATGGTTTAATTCATATATTACCAAGATTACATGGACTTCTTAGAGAGGATACACACAATCACTTAAAATAATTTCATACTATTTGTTCAACATTAAAACCTGCTAATGTGGATGAGGATCAAGTAAGGCATAGAGAATTCCCATTTTATTTAGAAGACACTGTGAAAGATTGGTTATACTATGTTAATTCACAAATAAGAGGTTGGTTAGACATGAAACGTCTTTTTCTTGAAAAATATTTCCCAGCCTCTCGAACTGAAACTATAAGGAATAAAATCTATGGTATAAGGCAATCATAAGGGGAAACATTACATAAATATTAGGAACGCTTTAAAATTTTTTGTTCAAGTTGTCCACACCACAAAATAAGTAATCAACTTTTAATTAAGAATTTTTATAAAGGTTTTATTCTGATTGATCGTAACATGATTGATGCTACTGCAGGTGGTGCACTAGTATATAAAACCTCAATCGGTGCAAGGACCTCAATTGATAACATGGCACAGAACACTCAACAATTTGGGTCAAGGTCCAGTGTACCCATTCGAGGTGTCCATGAGGTGCAAAGTAATAAATTTTAGAAGAAGGTGGACAGAGAGTTTGAAGAGGTAATCACCCTTCTTCGAAAACTTGCTCTTTCCCAAGGGAAATCTCAATCTCATCCTCCTATCCATTGTGTAATCTACTCTTCTAAAACCCATTATTCTGACCAATTACCCCAATTGAGAGAAACTTTTGAGAGTTATGAGGAACTATTTCCAGGACTCCCCAATAACCAACCCTTTCGGAAAGAACCATACTATCCATCCAATCCTGAGTGGAAAGAAAACCAAGCCTATAGGAAAGGGGGTATTCAAACCAACCTCAACAGACATGTAACCAATAGGGTCAGATTAGTCATCCACCACCACTACTAAGAAATCCTCAACCACCCTAAAGGTCTTTCCAACAACCCCCTCCAAAACCTGATCCTATCCTAGAAGATATGATGAAACAAATGGTTTCCAACAATCTCCAATTCCATAAAACCACCCAGGAAGCCATACAAGACCTCAAAACCTAATTTGGCCAACTAGATAACTTGGTGAGGTAAATTAAAAGTCACAGGTCAGGTAAACTACCATCTAAACCATTAGTCAACCCTAGAGATAAAAGAAATGTTAGTTCCATCACCCTTAGGAGTGGAAAGAAACTAGAAAGTCAAATGAATCTTCCACTAGAGTCATCCCCTCCTAAGGAAACCTCTATCACAACCATTAAAAATGTTCCAAATGTTGAAAAACCATGTCTTGAAAGAATCCCTTCCAAAGGAAAGAGTGTGTGTGTCAATGAGTCTCCTAGCCAACCCATTCCTCTTACATTTCCTTAAAGGTCCACCCAACCTAGGAAAAAAAGGAAACTGAACTAGATAAGGAAATATTAGAAATGTTCAAAAAAAAGTGCAGGTAAACATCCCCTTGATTGATGTTGTGAAACAAATTCCAAGATATGAAAAGTTTCTTAAGGAGATGTGTACACACCAAAGGTGAATTTGTGGAGATGAAAATGTGAGCTTGGGGAGGAACGTATCAGAATTAACAGAGCCATCACTTCCTACCAAGTGCAATGATCCTGGGACATTCTCAATTCTGTGCACCATAGGGGAGTTTTTTTTTCTAATGTTGTGTTTGATTTAGGTACTACTATAAATTTGATGTCTCGCTCCATTTACCCTACATTTCAGTTTAGGGAACTGAATCCCACTATAATTATTGTTCAACTGGCTAACTGGTGTACTGCACACCCCTTTGGTGTGTTAGAGGATGTTCTTGTGAGGGTTCAAAATTTAATTTTTCATGCTGAATTTTATGTGCTTAAAATGGATGATGATAGGATGAATGGACATGCCCCAATTATATTGGGGAGACCCTTCTTTAAAACCACTAAAACCATAATTAATGTGCATAATGGTACATTATCTATGGAATTTGGTGGTGACATGGTCCATTTCAACATCCTTGTTGCCATGAAGCACCCCTTAGAAGAACATTCTTCTCTCTCTGTTAATTCAATTGATGTACTTCCTTCCCTTGAAAAAACATCATTTCATTCCCCAGATTCCTTTTCTGAGTTTCCTTCATTGATATAAATTCTAGGAAATTATTCATGCATCGATTGTTTTAGTGTTCTAGAGAAATTTAATGCATGTTTGTTGATTGATAATTTCTTGAACATTGAGGATCACTTGACCATCAATGATACTTGTAAAAGCTCATTCCTTATCTGAGGATGATACAATTGAGAAGTTATATGAGATTAGTGACCTATCATTTTAATACACACACCCATTAATCCAAAATCCACCTAAATTGGAACTAAAATAACTGCCTCAAGATTTAATATATTTATATCTTGATAATGGAAACAAGTTTCCTATCATCATTGCTAGTTCACTCCCCCCTGAGCATGAATTGTGACTACTTGAACTTTTGAGGGAGTATAAACAAGCTTTGTGATGGACACTTGGTGACATTCCTAGTATTATCCCATCAATTTTTACACATCATATATTGTTAAATGATGAGGGTAAACTAGTGAGGCAGGAACAACGTCGACTGAACCCAAACCTCCTAGAAGTTGTGAAAAATGAGGTAAAAAAATTATTGGCTGCTGGAATCAGTTACCCCATTTCTGACAGCCAATAGGTCATTCTCGTTTAATTAGTTCCTAAAAAATCGTCCATACTATAATCAAAAATGAAAATAATGAATTGGTTCCAACTCGTGTGTAGAATAGTTGGCATGTCTGCATACACTATCGCTGACTAAACCAACACACTAGGAAGGACCATTTCCCCTTTCCATTCATTGACCAAATACTAGAAAGGCTAGTAGGTAAGTCCCATTACTATTTTCTTGAGGGGTATTCTAGATATTTTCAACTCCATATTTCCCTTGAGGATCAGGAAAAGACAACCTTCGCTTGCCCCTTTGGCTCATTTTCATATAGGAGGATGTTATTTGGTCTGTGCAATGCTCTAGGTACTTTCCAGCGATTCATGGTTTGTATTTTTTCAGATTACCTAGAGAATTGCATGGAAGTATTCATGGATGATATCACTGTTTATAGATTTTCTTTTGATGAATGTTTGAGTAGTCTTGATTTATTCTTACGTCACTGTATTGAAAAGAATCTTGTATTAAATTATGATAAATTCCATTTCATGGTGTGACAAGGTATAGTTTTGGGACATGTCATTTCTATGGATGGTATCCAAATAGATAAATCAAAATTGGAGGTCATTTCTTCCCTAAAATTCCCAAAAAATATGTGGTATTTGTGGTCTTTCCTAGGTCATTCTAGATTTTATAGTCGTTTCATTCGTGAATTTAGAAAGATTTCACTCCCCCTCTCTTTGTTACTCCAAAAAGAAAAAGAATTTGTTTTTGATAAAGAATTTGAGGAAGCTTTTAATAAGTTAAAATGGAGTCTCATGTCACCCCCAGTAATCCATCCACCTCGGTGGGATTTACCATTTGAGCTCATGTGTGATGCCTCTAACTATGAAGTTGGGGCAGACTTTTCATAAAGGGTCAATCAAGATCCACATGTCATTTCTTATTCCTCGCGTAATTTTTACACTTCCCAAGAAAACTACACCATAACTAAAAAATAATCCATTTCCATTGTGTTTTCCTTGGATAAATTTAGGTCCTATCTTTTAGGGTCCAAAGTCATTATGTTCTCAGACCATGTAGCCCTCTGGTATTTCCTTAAGAAACTGAAAGCCAAACCACATCTCATTCACTGGATGCTCCTCCTTCAAGAATTCAATCTCGAAATTAGAGATAAAAAAAGAGCAAAGAATGTGGTGGCTAACCATATTAGTAGGATTCCCCCATCCTTGGACATTGGCTCATCCCCCTGTATTCCTATACCCGACATGTTTCTTGATGAGCACTTTTACTGAGTGCAAGATGTTATTTCTTGGTATGATGAAATTGTAAATTATTTGGTAGCATCTTGAATTCCTACTGATTTCAATAAAAACCAAGCCATCCGTTCAAAACATCATTCTCATTGGTACATTTGGGATTACCCCTACCTCTGGAGCACATCTAGTGATCAAGTCCTTAGGATTTGTGTTCCCGGTAGTGAGTTTCAGTCTATACTTAGATTCTGTCACACTCTTTCTTTTGGGGGCCACTTTGTTCCTTAATGGACTGCTCACAAGGTCCTTTATTCCGGAATCTTTTCGCCAAGACTTTTTTGGGATGCACATGATTTTTGAAAATATTGTCTGCATTGTCAAAGAATGGAGAATGTTTCTAAAAGAAATGAAATTCCACAACAATTGTTTCTATTTCATGACATTTTTTATGTTTGGGGCATTGAATTTATGGGTCCATTTCCCAATTCATTTAGAAACTTGTACATTATTCTAGCGGTCGATTATGTGTCAAAATGGGTAGTGGCCCGAGCCACAAGGACATATGATTAAAAAATAGTTGTGGAATTTTGGAGATCTTAGATCTTTTGTAGGTTTGGATTACCTAGGTTCATCATTATTTACTAGGGTTATCATTTATGCAACCGAACAATTAAATCACTTTTGCGTTGATATGGGATCGGTCATAGAGTGTCTACTGCATATCACCCACAGACCAATGGTCAATCCAAGGTGTCAAATAGAGAGGTAAAATAGATTCTTGAAAAAATAGTTCAACCCAATAGAAAATATTAGAGTCTTAGACTTGATGATTCATTATGGGACTATCGTACTGCTTTCAAAACTCCCATTGGAATGTCACCATATCATCTTTTTTTGGAAAAAGTTGTCACCTGCCTATTGTGATTGATAATTGGGCCTACTGGGCCATCAAACAATGCAATTATAATCTTTTTTATGCAGGTGCTCAAATAAATTTACAAATTTAGGGGTTTGAGGAGATGAGAAGAGATGCATATGAGAAATCCATGGTTTATAAAGAGAGAACCAAGGCTACACAAGACTGTCTTATCCTTCATCTCTAGTTCCACATTGGGCAGAAGGTCCTCCTCTACAATGCAAGGATGAAGTTGCATACAGTTAAGCTTTGTTCCTATTGGTTTAGACCATACACTATTACTAACGTTTCTCCATTTGATGTTGTCTAGGTTTAAAATAAAGAAACCAAGAAGGACTTCATTGTGAATGGGAAGTGGCTCACGCACTTCCGTGAATCCATTTTGGAGTCCCCTATAGAGGAACACCATGTTCAAGAAGAAATATATGAATGAAACTCACCAGGTTTTATCCTTCCTTCCCACATTATCTTCTATTACAGTGAGGACACTGCACACTTTAGGTGTGGGGGGATGGGTACATTCATGGGTTAGTTAGGAATTGTCATCATCTTTTTTCTTTCTTCTCTTTTTCACCTTCTTTATGGTATTTTCACTTTTCTGCATCTTTATGGGTTCATTAGGATTTTCTTTGTCTTTCTTCTTTCTTCTCTTTTTTTCCACATTTATGGTATTTTAACTTTACACCCCCCCATATTGTCACCACATCATGGAACATACTGAAAATGAATGTTGAAATTTTTGATTCCATGTTGATTTAACATTTTATAAAAAAAACTTGTATCTGTTTTGGATTTAATGTTTGTGTGAATTTAACATCAAGGAGTGATTTTTAGTGAATTGGTTTTCTGTCAATGATATAAATGGTTGTATCATTGTGAAACATTTCAGATGATTTATGCCCCTTGTGTGAGTAGTTTTTGGGAAAACTGTGTCACTAATATCTCCACACATTTTTGCACCAAAAAAAAAGTGTGAATATTTCTTACTTAATATAAGGTAAATATACATTAGGTTAATATTTTTCATCTTTAAATGATATTTCCATATGTTTCTTCCTTATCTGATCTGTTTCATTACTATACCAGATTGACCTATGCGTGTGTACCTAATGTCTGAATGTTGTACGCCCTCAAAAAAATTGGGTTGTGTATTGGGAAGGTCCAAAACCACTCCTCCTCAACCTTGATCTTTTTATTACTATTTCAATTAGTGTCGTGAGGATATCAAACAAGGGTTGAGAGATGAGTGTGAGATTTGTTCCAAATGAAACTTCTACAAAAACAAAAATAATAAATCGGGGGAGTGATGAAATATGAAACATATGGGGATATCTAGGTTGGGAGATTATGGTTTGACTTGTGGGAATTCTTAAATGAGTGGGTCTTGAAATATGATTTCAAAGGATGTAGGGAAGGTTCGGTGGAAAAAATCATTTAAATCTGAATAGTGTTAAAATAACCTATATTTATTAGATAGAAAGTGTAAAGAATAACATGGAATGGTTTTCACACACACACATGGAGAGTTATAGGAATGGTTGACTTTTTAATTCCTTTCTCAATTTGGTGTCATGAATCTCTTTTAATTTTATTATGATATGATTTATCAAACATCTTTTTCTATTTTCACTAGTAAGAACTCCTTCGTGTGGTTCATGCATTGATTACATTACTTTAATGAATTAAAATTCCATCCAATGTTAAATTTTAATGATTTTTGGAATATATACATGCATCATTTTTTTTGGATATGTGACTTTTTCCAGGAGTGCAAATATTTAGGTGTGGGGGTGTGATCACATAGCGATTCACTATTCAATCTCACCCTTACACCGCTGTTTTAAACTACTTTTGTAATGAATATTTAAAAAACAATAAAAATTTCACTTAATGTTTTATTAAATTAATTAATTTTTGTTAATGTTAAAAAAGTAAATTATACTTGTTTTGATATTTTCATTGAAGGTGGAGGTGATTTGGAGGCCCGAAGTTTGTCTTGAAGAAAAATGGGCCAAACTTCATGGAATCCCATGGACATCTGTCCACTGTTTTGAACATTATAATAATTAAGTGCATACAAATGGGATTAAACTTTGTGGTCCTCTCCAAAATATCACCAGATACATTTATTATTCATTAAACTAAGCCTAATTCGGCCATTTGGTGGCCCATCTGAACCATTCTGTTCAGGGGAAAGAATCTACCCGAATTAAAATTTTTGTTTCAGTATTTTGACCATATCTCCCAATAAAGTTGTCTAATAGCCCCCAAATTCAATAATTATACATTCAAGAGGCCTTCCAACAACTCTTTTCTTTTGTTCAATTCGTTATATGGCTTTATACTATTCCAAAACTAAGACACACGTGATATCTCAAAAACAGGGTGCCCAAAACCATGTCCCATTTTGGCTATAAAAAGGCACCATGGGAACCTCAATTGGAAGTTCAGACAAGTAGTGAAGTGCTGCCAATTTAGAGCTCCATATAATTACTCTCCTCATATTTTAATTTCTAGAGGCCCCTATCCTCATAGAGGGCTCGATAATGAAGAAGGATTTCCACCTGAGCTACCTCCTCCTCCCGATGTCGAGCTAAACGGTGGGCGTTCGTTGTGAGGGAGCTACACACATGTCATGGGAGTTCCAATTCTTATTTTAGCTATTTGTTTGGAGTAATTTGGGTGTGAAAACATTTATTTCCATGTAACTTACACAATTATATATTTCAATTCTTTTTTTATCCATGTGATTGAGATACTCTTAATTTCTAACCGATCGGTGTGAGGTTTTGAGTGTGTGACTTGTGTGGTTCTGATTGGGCAGCATAAGAATTCTTTTCATAACCACATTCTTGAGATTTAAATATGATTTGGAAGCTCTTATTCCATAGATATGTTCTTAAACCTAACAATATGATTGTTACATCATGGTTTGGTTCTTTAAGCATTGAAATAAAAGATTAGGAATTAATTGGGATTCCAATTAATTTCAACCAAAGAATTACTCCAAACCTAAATGAATATCTATGAACAATGAACTTAAAATATTTTTAGTTAAATAAAAATGAACCCTTTTATCTCATATTTTTCAAAATCCATTTGGTTTCCCAACTTTTAAACTTTCAATTACGTTATTTCATCATAAAACTATTTTCAAAACCACCCCCTATTTTAGCACTTATGTTTAAAAATTCACACTCTAATCCCACCAAATATCCTTTAAAGATGACCTAGGGTCTTTCCTAGACTATAAATCAACCTTAAAATAATAAAAAATTTGACGTGTCGTGATAGCGCGGTCAAATTTTGGCACCGTTGTCAGGGAGCGCTTTAGTTTTAGTGTGTGTTTATGATAATTTTTTTTGTAAATTTTGCGAATGTTTGTTTTATCTTATACATTTACATTTTTTAGTGTTCTAATTTATTTCTTATGTAGGTTCTATATATGACGCGTTCTACTCAAGGAGTCTTATAACCTTTCGAACCTGAACTAGAGAGCATCCTACATCAGCGACCCTGAGATTCACAAGAGAAACCTTTGAAGGAGGACACACAAAACATCAACACTCATCTTGATCCTTATTGTTCTTATTATTCTTCATGAACCCACATTAAAACAGAAATTTACATGAATAACATGAATGAAAACAATATAACACTAAAATAACTATCCTCGCCTGATGTTGATATCCAACCCACTTATATTCAATTACAAGGTGAGGCACCCAATTTTGAACTAAAATATGGTTTAATTCATCTATTACCAAGATTACATGGACTTCTTAGAGAGGATACACACAATCACTTAAAATAATTTCATACTATTTGTTCAACATTAAAACCTGCTAATGTGGATGAGGATCAAGTAAGGCATATAGCATTCCCATTTTATTTAGAAGACACTGTGAAAGATTGGTTATACTATGTTAATTCACAAATAAGAGGTTGGGTAGACATGAAACGTCTTTTTCTTGAAAAATATTTCCCAGCCTCTTGAACTGAATCTATAAGGAATAAAATCTATGGTATAAGTCAATCATAAGGGGAAACATTACATAAATATTGGGAACGCTTTAAAATTTTTTGTTCAAGCTGTCCACACCACCAAAATAAGTAATAAAATTTTAATTAAGCATTTTTATGAAGGTTTAATTCCAATTGATCGTAACATGATTGATGCTACTGCAGGTGGTTCACTAGTATATAAAACCCCAATCGCTGTAAGGACCTCAATTGAGAACATGGCACAGAACACTCAACAATTTTGGTCAAGGTCCAGTGTACCCATTCGAGGTGTCCATGAGGTGAAAAGTAATAAATTTTAGAAGAAGGTGGACACAGAGTTTGAAGAGGTAATCACCCTTGTTCGAAAACTTTCTCTTTCCCCAGGGAAATCTCAATCTCATCCTCCTATCCATTGTGTAATCTACTCTTCTAAAACCCATTATTATGACTAATTCCCCGAATTGAGAGAAACTTTTGAGAGTTATGAGGAAATGTTTCCAGGACTCCCCTCTAACCAACCCTTTAGGCAAGAACCATACTATCCATCCAATCCTGAGTGGAAAGGAAACCAAGCCTATAGGAAAGGGGGTATTCAAACCAACCTCAACAGACATGGAACCTATAGGGTCCGAGTAGTCATCCACCACCACCACTAAGAAATCCTCAACCACCCTAAAGGTCTTTCCAACAACCCCCTCCAAAACCTGATCCTAGCCTAGAAGATATAATGAAACAAATGGTTTCCAACAATCTCCAATTCCATAAAACAGCCCAGGAAGACATACAAGACCTCAAAACCTAATTTGGCCAACTAGATAACTTGGTGGGGTAAATTCAAAGTCATAGGTCAGGTAAACTACCATCTAAACCATTAGTCAACCCTAGAGATAAAATAAATGTTAGTTCCATCACCCTTAGGAGTGGAAAGCAACTATAAAGTCAAATGAATCTTCCACTAGAGGCATCCCCTCCTAAGGAAACCTCCACCACAACCATTAAAAATGTTCCAAATGTTGAAAAACCATGTCTTGAAAGAATCCCTTACAATGGAAAGAGTGTGTGTGTCAATGAGTCTCCTAGCCAACCCATTCCTCTTACATTTCCTTAAAGGTCTACCCAACCTAGGAAAAACGGAAACTAAAATAGATAAGGAAATATTAGAAACATTCAAAAAAAAGTGCAGGTAAACATCCCCTTGATTGATGTTGTGAAACAAATTCCAAGATATGAAAAGTTTCTGAAGGAGATGTGTACACACCAAAGGTGAATTTGTGGAGATGAAAATGTGAGCTTGGGGAGGAACGTATCAGAATTAACAGAGCCATCACTTCCTACCAAGTGCAATGATCCTTGGACATTCTCAATTCTGTGCACCATAGGGGAGTATTTTTTTTCTAATGCTATGTTTGATTTAGGTACTTCTATAAATGTGATGTCTCGCTCCATTTACTCTACATTTCAGTTTAGGGAACTGAATCCCACTAGAATTATTGTTCAACTGGCTAACTGGAGTACCACACACCCCTTTGGTGTGTTAGAGGATGTTCTTGTGAGGGTTCAAAATTTAATTTTTCATGCTGACTTTTATGTGCCTAAAATGGATGATGATAGGATGAATGGACATGATCCAATTATATTGGGGAGACCCCTCTTTAAAACCACCAAAACCATAGTTAATATTCATAATTGTACATTATCTATGGAATTTGGTGGTGACATGGTCCATTTCAACATCCTTGATGCCATGAAGCACCCCTTATAAGAACATTCTTCTCTCTGTGTTAATTCAATTTATGTACTTCCTTCCCTTGAAAAAACATCATTTCATTCCCCTGATTCCCTTTCTGAGTTTCCTTCATTGATATAAATTCTAAGAAATTATTCATGTATTGATTGTTGTAGTGTTCTAGAGAAATGTAATGCATGTTTGTTGATTGATAATTTCTTGAACACTGAGGATCACTTGACCATCAATGATACTTTTAAAAGCTCATTCCTCATCTGAGGATGATACAATTGAGCGGTTATATGAGATTAGTGACCTATCATTTTAATACACACACCCATTAATCCAAAATCCACCTAAATTGGAACTAAAATCACTGCCTCAAGATTTAATGTATTTATATCTTGGTAATGGAAACAAGTTTCCAATCATCATTGCTAGTTCACTCCCCCCTGAGCATGAATTACGACTACTTGAACTTTTGAGGGAGTATAAACAAGCTTTGGTATGGACACTTGGTGACATTCCTAGTATTATACCATCAATTTTTACACATCATATATTGTTAAATGATGAGGATAAACTAGTGAGGCAAGAACAACGTCAACAGAACCCAAACCTCCTAGAAGTTGTGAAAAATGAGGTAACAAAATTATTGGCTCCTTGAATCATTTACCCCATTTCTGACAGCCAATAGGTCATTCCCGTTTAAGTAGTTCCTAAAAAACCGGCCATACTATAATCAAAAATGAAAATAATGAATTGGTTCCAACTCGTGTGCAGAATAGTTGGCGTGTCTGTATAGACTATCGCCGACTAAACCAACACACTAGGAAGGACCATTTCCCCTTGCCATTTATTAACCAAATTATAGATAGGCTGGCTAGTAAGTCCCATTACTATTTTCTTGATGGGTATTATGGATATTTTAAAATCCATATTGCCTATGAGGATCAAGAAAAGACAACCTTCACTTTCCCCTTTGGCACATTTTCATATAGGAGGATGCCATTTGCTATGTGCAATGCTCCAGGTACTTTCCAACAATGTGTGGTTAGTATTTTTCGGATTACCTGGAGAATTTAATGGAAGTATTCATGAACAATTTCACTATTTATGGCTCTTCTTTTTATAAATGTTTGATTATTATTGCTTTAGTCTTACGTCGTTGTATTTAATAGAATCTCATATTAAATTATGAGAAATTCCATTTCATGTTGCGATAAGGCATAGTTTTGGGACATGTCATTTCTCGGGATGGTATCCAAGTAGATAATAAAAAGTGGATTTCATTTCTTCCCTACCATTCCCCAAAAATGTATGGGATGTGCGGTCTTTCCTAGGTCATGTTGGATTTTACCATCATTTCATTCGTTACTTCAGTAAGATTGCACTCCCCCTCTCTCGATTACTCCAAAAAGAAAAAGAATTTATTTTTGATAAATAATGTGAGGAAGATTTTAATAATATAAAATGGAGTCTCGTGTTACCCCTGGTAAACCAACCACCACAGTGGTATTTACCATTTGACCTCATGTGTGATGCCTCTAACTATGTAGTTGGGGAAGTCTTGTCACAAAGGGTTGATCGAGGTCCACATTTCATTGCTTATGCCTCACGTACTTTGGACCCGGTCTAAGAAAACTACACCACAACTGAAAAAGAATTCATTTCCATTTTGTTTGACTTGGATAAATTAATTTTGTGTCTTTTAGGGTCCAAATTCATTGTTTTCTTAGAACATGCATCCCTCTAGTATCTTCTTAAGAAATCGGAAGCCAAACCACATCTCATTCGTTGGATGCTCCTCCTTTAAGAATTCAATCTAGAAATTAGAGATAAAAAGGATCAGAGAATGTGGTGGCTAACCATATCAATAGGATTCCTCCATCCTCAAACATTGACTCATCCCCCTATATTCATATAAATGACATGTTTCTTGATTAGAAATTGTACCGAGTGTAAGATGTTATTCCTTGATATGCTGAAATTGTAAATTATTTGGTAGCATCTTGCATTCCTACTGATTTCAATAAAAACCAAGCTAGTAATTTAAAACATGAGTCTCGTTGGTACATTTGGGATGACCCCTGCCTATGGATCATGTGTAGTGATTAAGTCCTAAGGTGTTGTGTTCCTGATAGTGATTTTTCTTCTATACTTATATTCTGTCACACTCATGCTTGTGGGGGCCACTTTGGTCCCCAATGGACTGCTGGAAAGTTCCTTGATTATGGCCTCTTTTGGCCAACACTTTTTTGGGATGCCCATGATTTTTGAAAATATTGTCCTCATTGTCAAAGAATGGGAATGTCCCTAAAAGAAATGAAATTCCATAACAACTGTTTCTCTTTCATGACATTTTTTATGTTTGGGGCATTGAATTTATGGGTCCATTTCCAAATTCCTTTGGAAACTTGTACATTATTCTAGCAGTCGATTATGTGTCAAAATGGGTAGAGGCCCGATCCACAAGGACATATGATTATAAAACAATTGTGTAATTTTTGAGAACTCAGATCTTTTGTAGGTTTCGATTACCCAGGTTCATCATTAGTGACCAGGGTTCTCATTTCTATAACCAAACAATGCAATCACTTTTGTGTCGGTATGGGGTCGTTCATAGAGTTTCTAATGCATATCACCCACAATGGTCAAGTCAAGGTGTCAAAAAGAGAGGTAAAACAGATTATTGAAAAAAAAAATTCAACCCAATAGAAAAGATTGGAGTCTTCGATTTGATGATTTGTTATGGGCCTACCATACTACTTTCAAAACTCTAATTGGAAATTCACCATATCATCTTGTGTTTGGAAAGAGTTGTCACCCTCCTATTGAGATTGGGAACCGGGACTACTAGGACATAAAACAATGCAATTATAATCTTTATAGTGTAGGTTCTCAAAGAAAGTTGCAGATTTAGGAGTTGGAGGAAATGAGAAGAGATGCAAGTGAGAACTCCATGATTTATAAGGAGAGAAAAAAGGCTTCCCATGACTGTCTTATCCTTTATCGCGGGTTCCACATTGGGAAGAAGTTCCTACTATACAATGCAAGGCTTAAGTTGCATCCAGGTAATCTTTTTTTCCATTCACTTGGACCACACATAGTTACTAACACCTCTTCATTCAGTTTTTTCCAGGTTCAAAATGAAAAAATCAGGAAAACCTTCATTGTCAATGGGCAGCAGCTAAAGAACTTCCATGAATCCATTTCGGAGTCCCCAATGGAGGAACTCCATATTCAAGAATAAATATATGAATGATACTCACCATGTTTTATCCTTCCTTCCCACATTCTCTTCTATTACAGTGAGGACATTACACACTTTAGGTTTGGGGGATGGGTACATTCCTGGGTTAGTTAGGAATTTTCATCATATTTTTTCTTTCTTCTCTTTTTCTCCTTCTTTATGGTATTTTCACTTTTCCCCATCTTTCTAGGTTCATTAGAATTTTTATTGTCTTTCTTCTTTATTCTCTTTTTCGTCATCTTTATGGTATTTTTACTTTACCCCCCCCCCCCCCCCATTATGGTCACCAAATCATGGAACTTACTGAAAATTCATGTTGAAATTTTTGATTCCATATTGATTTAACATTTTATAAAAAAAATATTTCTCTGTTTTGGATTGTATTTTTGTATGAATTTAACATCAGGGAGTGATTTTTAGTGAATTGGTTTTCTGTCAATGATATAAAAGGTTGTATCACTTTGAAACATTTGAGATGATCGATGCCCCTTGTGTGAGTAGTTTTTGGAAAAAACTATGTCACTAATTTCTCCACACATTTTTGCACCAAACCACACAAGTGTTAATATTTCTTAATTAATATAAGGTAAATATATTTTAGGTTAATATTTTTCAGCTTTAAATGATATTTCCTTATGTTTTTTCATTATCTGATTTGTTTCATTACTGTACCAGATTGACCTATGTGTGTGTACCTAATGTCTGACTATTGTACGCCCTCAAAAAAATTGGGTTGTGTATTGGGAAGGTCTAAAACCACTCCTCCTCCACCTTTTATCTTGTTATAACTATTGCAATTAGTGTCATGAGGAGATCAAATAAGGGTTGAGAGATGAGTGTGAGATTTGTTCCAAATGCAACTTCTAAAAAAATGAGGGGAGTGATGAAATGTGAAACATATGGGGATATCTAGGTTGGGATCTTATGGTTTTACTTCTGGGAGTGCTTAATTGAGTGGGTCTTGAAATAAGATTTCAAAGGATGTAGGGAAGGTTCGATGGAAAAAAATAATTTAAAGCTGAATAATGTTAAATTAACCTATATTTATTGGATAGAAAGTGGAAAGAATATCATGGAATGGTTTTCAGACACACGCATGGAGAGTTAGTGGAATAGTTTAATTTTTAATTCCTTTCTCAATTTGGTGTCATTAATCTCTTTGAGTTTCATTACGATATGATTTATGAGACATATTTTTTCATTTTCACTAGGAAGAACTCCTTGGTGTGGTTTGTGCATTGAACACATTACCTTAATGAATTAAAATTTCATCCAATGTTAAATATTCATGATGTTGGGAATATATACATGCATCATTTTTTGGGATATGTTCTGCTTCCAAGGAGTGAAAATTTTTATGTGTGGGGGTGTGATCGCATAGCAATTCACTATTCAATTCCACCCTTACATCGCTGTTTTAAACTAGTTTTGTAATGAATATTCAAAATAAAATAATAAACTTCACTTCATGTTTTATTAAATGAATTAATTTTTATTACTGTTAAAAAGATAAATTATACTTTTTTTGATATTTTCATTGAAGGTTGAGGTGATTTGGGAGCCTAAAGATCAACTAGAAGAAAAATGGGCCAAACTGCATGGAATCCCATGGGCATATGTCCACTATTCTGAACAGTATGAGAATTTAGTGAATCAAAATGGGATGAAACTTGTTGTTACTCTCCAAACCATCATGGTATACAACTCTTATTGATGAACCTAAGCCTAATTCTGCCATTTGGTGGCCCATCCGAACCATTCTGTCTAGGGGAAAGAATCTTCTTGAATTCAAAAGTTTTTTTCGGTATTTTGACCATATCTCCAAATAAATTTGTTTAATGTCCCCCTAATTTGACAAGGATACATTCAAGAGGCCGCCCAAAAACTCTTCTCTTTTGGTAATGTCGTGATATGGATTTTTACTATTTCAAAACTGATACATAAGTGGTATCTCAAAAATAGGGTGCCCAAAACCATGTCCTATATTGTCTATAAAAAGACACCATGGGCACCTCATTTAGAAGTTCTACCAAGGAGTTAAGTGCTGAAAATTTTGAGTTCCATATTAGTTCTCTCTTCATATTTGAAGTTCTGGATCCCCCTATCCTCATAGGGGGGTCAAGAATGAAGAAGGAGTTCCACCCGAGCTACCTCCTCCTCCCAATATCGAGCTAAACGGTGGGTGTTCGTTGTGAGGGAGCTATGCACATGTCAAGGGAGTTCCAATTATTATTTTAGCAACTGGTTTGGAGTAATTTGGCTGTGAAATAATTTCTTTCCATGAATCTTACATAATTCTATATTTTAATTCTTTTTTTTATGCATGTGATTGAGATACTCTTAATTTATAACCGATCGGTGTGAGGTTTTGAGTACGTGACTTGTGTTGTTCCGATTGGGAAGCTCAAGAATCATTTTCAAACCCACCTTATTGAGATTTAAATATTATTTGGAAGCTCTTATTCTATTCATAATTTCTGAACCTTGACAATATGATTGTTACGTCAAGGTTTGGTTCTTTAGGCATTGAAATAAAAGGTTAGGAATTAATTGGTATTCCAATTAATTTCAACCAAGGAATTACTCCAAACCTAAATGAATATCTATGAACAATGAACTTGAAATGTGTGTAGTGAAATCACAATGAACCCTTTTATCTCATATTTTCCAAAATCCATTTGTTTTCTCAACTTTGAAACTTTCAATTAAGTTATTTCATCCTAAAACTATTTTCAAAATCACCCCCTATTTTAGCACTTATTTTTTAAAATGAACACTCTAATCCCACCAAAACTCCTTGAGAGAGGACCTAGGGTATTCCTTAGACTATAAATCAACCTTAAAATCATAATCATTTTGATGTATCCTGATGGCGAGCTAAACGGTGGGCGTTCGTTGTGAGGGAGCTAC
The DNA here is from genome assembly GCA_963277665.1 of Viscum album. Lineage (NCBI taxonomy): Eukaryota > Viridiplantae > Streptophyta > Magnoliopsida > Santalales > Viscaceae > Viscum > Viscum album. Next base: position 2,066,343,753 of record OY728126.1, on the reverse strand, counting down.
GCACATGTCAAGGGAGTTCCAATTCTTATTTTATCTACTGGTTTGGAGTAATTTCGTTGTGAAAAAATTTCTTTCCATGTATCTTACATAATTCCATATTTGAATTCTTTTTCTGATGCATGTGATTGAGATACTCTTAATTTTTACCTGATCAGTGTGCAATTTTGAGTGCATGACTTGTGTTTTTCCGATTAGGCAGCACAAGAATCCTTTTCATACCCACCTTCTTGAGATTTCAATATGCTTTGGAAGCTCTTATTCCATGTGTAAGTTTTGAACCTTGACAATATGATTTTTACTTCAAGGTTTGGTTCTTTAAGCATTGAAATAAAAGCTTAGGAATTAATTGGGATTCCAATTAATTTCAACCAAGGAATTACTCCAAACCTAAATAAATATCTATAAAAAAATGTACTTGAAATGTGTGTAGTGAAATCACAATGAACCCTTTTATCTCATAATTTTCAAAATCCATTTGGTTTCTCAACTTTTAAAATTTCAATTAAGTTATTCCATCCTAAAACTATTTTCAAAACCACCCCCTATTTTAGCACTTCTTTTTAAAAATGCACACTCTAATCCCACCAACGCTCCTTTAGAGATGACCTAGGGTCCTCCCTATACTATAAATCAACATTAAAATCATAATCAATTTGACGTGTCATGATATAACATTCATTGGTCTAAAAAATTCATGGGTAAAGGATCCTTTCTAGTAGTGGTATTGAGTTTCCTATAGTCTATATGTGCCCTCCATTTATTCATAGTTCTTTTTTAATTTTCTCATTATTTTAATTTTCTCATTATTTTAATTTTTTATCACATTCAATCCACTATTCTTAAGGACTAAAAGGATAGGAATTACCCAAGGAATATCATAAATAGGAAATATTATTCTAATATCAAGCAGCTTAATTCCTTCCTCTTAGATCACTTATTCTATGTTTAGGTTAATCCTTCTATATACTTCCACAATGGGTTTACACTAAAACTCCATGAGGATTTTATGCATGAATAATGATATAATTATACCTTTTATATCAACAATTGACCAACCAATAATAGGCCTCAAGATACTCAGTAGGTTTTCCTCTTGATTTTCCTCTAGTTTGGATGAGATGATGACTGGTAATGTTGAGAAATATCCTAAATGGTATATTTCAAATGAGCTGGGAGGGGCTTGAGCTCTAGATTAAGTGGTTCTTAGCTTTAGGAAAGAAACTTTGGTAAGAGTGGACTAATTTTCTCATACTTCCTCTTAATTAAGGTAGATAAGAAAGATTCTTTTTTATCACTATTATTTCCAAAAAAATGTTCCTCGCATCCAGATTCTTTTTTTAGGGGGTTCAAAATGTGTTCTAAGGAAAACTCATCTAGGTGGTCCAAGAATTCCCCCTAAAACTAATCAAAAGGATCATTATCATAAATAGAACTAATTACTATGTAGTTTTAAGTAGGTAACTCAAGTGCATCATTAATTTCTTCCAATATCCTCAAAAACTCATCTACCTTCTCATTTACAGATTCTTCAGCTTCTAAAATCTCATCTCTAGGAAAAATTTGGACTTTGGTCGGTTGTTTTTTTTAAACATTAAATTAATCTTATTTTTATCCTAGATTTATAATCAATATTCCATTTGATACATCGATAAAAACTCTACCTATGTCTAGAAATGACCTACCAAGAATGATAGGTACCTCCTGGTCACATTCCATGTCCATTATCAGAAAATCGGAAGGAAAAAAAGATCCTTCCCAATCCCACTAACAAGTCATCTACCCTACCAAATGGGTGAGTGATAGATCAACCTGAATGTTGGAAAAAAATATTGTTGGGTTGTGGAACTCCAAATCTCAAGTATTGAAACAAATAAAATATAATCAGATTGAAGTTAGAACCAAGATCGCATAGACAATTAAACTGTCCACCTCTATATTTAAAGGAACAGGGGAGGAAAAAACTCCATGGGTCTTAAATTTTTGGAGGTATCCTATTTTGAAACACAACACTAAACTTATATGTGATATTGTAAGTGGTGAATTCTTCCAAGATTTTCTTTTTTGACTATATTTTTATGATTTATTTTAGATAAGATAGGCTTTTAATCGAGGCCTCTAGGAAAGGAATGTAAATGTTCAATTTCTTAAAAACTTTGAGAAATTTTAATAGTTTAGAATCCAGGTTTTCTTTTTTAATTCTCTATAGATAAGGAATTATTAGAGAAAAGTTCCTAAAAATTTTAGGAATCCCTTCAAATTACACTTTTATATTTTTATTACCTTTATTTTCTTTGTTTTTCAATCCATTTACTTATTGTTTCTCAATTATAAATGCAGGATTCATATTTTTTCAAAGTTTTTTTATAAATGTATAGAATAAATATTTTCTATATCATAATTTCTAGATTCATCCAGTTTTTCATTTTGAGTAGGTTGGGGTACATTACTAGCTTCATAGTAGTTTTGTAGACCACTTGTTATCAAAACCATATAATTTCTCAAGGGATCACTTTAGTGGTGCTTGGAATCTTACCCTTATCTATACCACCAACATCTCTAGCCAACTGACCCATTTTAATTTCTATATTTTTCATCATAGTATCCATTTTCACTTTATCAAAATAATTTTTATACTTTTACTCATCAAAAATACCAATCCACTATTGAAACATATCCCTTAATTCATATTATGAGTTAGAGGATTCATCTTTTGGATGGTTTTGGAACTTTTTCCTATATGGTTGCTGAAAAGAAGGGGGTTATATAAGTTTAAGCACTCTCTACTCTATCCAAGATATATTTGGATGGTTTCTATACCCCTAATTATATGTGTTTGATAATGGTCAATACCTAGGCTGAATTCTAACACCATATCCAAAAAAGTTTCCATTTTCAAGTTCCTTGGGAGGCATGTAAAAATTGGTACAACATGATTGTAAATTTTTGAAAATAACATGGTGGTTACACTTATCCCAAAGAGTGTTTTAAGTATTTTCACTAAAAAATATAGTAACTTGTTCCCAAACTTATTTAATGGTATTGGTCTCTTTCCTTATAATGATTATTCTTATAGATAATTTATGTCGTAAGTTTTTTTATAGTTTTCTAATGATTTGTTTCATCTCCTCAATAGTTCAATCACTAAAATCCCCACTAATAGATTGGTCAACCAATGTTTGTTGGTAAGGGGCGATACTATTGTATAAATTTTACATGAGGATTGTGGGATTGCATTGGTAGTTTGGACATTATCTAAGTAATCCCTTAAATCGATCCTAAACTTCATAGAATATTTATCCTTCATCTTTTAATAAACAAATGATTTTATACCTGATTTCAGATGACATTTTCCTAGGGTAAAAGTTCATAGTGAAATCATTGTAAACCTGATCCAAAGTATCAAATATTTACTCTTCCAAATGTTGAAACAAAGTTTTGTAATTTCCATTGAGGAAAAAATGGAATACTCTCAATTAAATATCTTCCTCACTCATCCCCTTAGTTTCAACTGCTGAATACTATAGTTGAATTATCTAATGAAGTCTAGAGAGTCTTAAATGGGAACTCATTTCAAAGTAAAAAAGTTAGGGAATCACAGATTATTTAATTTTCTAATTTGTATACCATAGTGAGAACCTAATTCATGATGGATTATCATAAATAACATTAAATAAAAATTCTCTCAAACTATGCCTCTAAATTATCTCATTCCTATATGGACTAAAATTTCTAGGTGGTTGGTTATTCTGGTTCTCAAACTCTCTGTTATCCTTCATTTTAATTTTATATTTATTCTTTTTCAAATATCTAATATGTTACTATGAGCTCTATGATCTTAGGTTTAGACCTAGATTTCATACATGTATCAGCTTTAAAATTTCTTTTTTATTTAAATTTTCTTCCAGATTTTTTTACAGTTTTTGTATATCTGATTTTTTTTTAATTTTGAAGGTATTTTTTGTTTTTTTAATATGTAATTTAATTTTTTTTTATTCTTGGTTTCATGATAATTCCCCAAAAATGGTTCCAAAATTTGAAATGTGTTTATTGGATTCATTAAAATTAATTATTTATAACTCTACTTAAAACTAGTCAAGTGATGAGAAAAGGTCAATCCAAAGGGAAGGACTTACGATGTGTGATTTAAGTGTGTGAAATATTATATAGAAAAAAATAGAATGTTCCAAGGATGAAGATGGTAATGGTGACAAAATATTTATTTCAATGAAGATTTTTTTTAGTGTGAAAGTGAATGTGAGTGTAGGAAAGTAGGAAAAACCAAAAACTTATTGAAGGAGGATAGTAAGAATTTTCATTAGGTAAACATAATGAATTACCTCTATAGCTTTTAAACTAAAGAAGTCACTCGATCATTGAGTGAGAACAAATTAGTTATCATTGAGTTCAATTTTCTAGTTGACCTCATTATGATACTCTCCCTTGAGTTTGATTTACTTTTCAGTGAAAATTTTAGATTGAATACAATTTTAAATTAAGTTTTATCAAGATCATTATTCACCGATACTTTATGTTTTTCAAAAAATGACTGTGAAAAGAGAATTAGAGAGAATCATCCAATTAAGTAAATGCATAAATGAATTAAAATAGATTAACCAACACGACCTATTACCTGAGAAATGTTTAGCCTAAAATCATGATTTCATTAAACATATTCAAATATTTAGATACATAGTAATCCATATAGAAATAAATAAAGAAATAGGGTAAGAGATAATGAATCATATCTTTCTCATATCTCCAACTCTATCTCCCTCAGTGATCTCTAATAGCTCCCAATATATCTACACTCTTTTCATGTTCTCATTCCAGCTATGTGGGGTGGGTGTGTTTATGCTTGTTGTGTCTTACTTTCTCTATTTCTTGTGTCTTTGGTTGGTGTGTGTATCTATTCCAGATTCTGGACTCTTATTCTATTAATAATTCAATTTCCTGCCAATCCCCCCTCAATATCATAGTTTCTATTCCATAAAAACTCTCTGGCTTCTACATGGAATGCATGTCACTATACATCATCCTTGGTTTTGAATGAATCCAATATTCCTAAAAAAGAATGTTTGAATCCTTGAAACTCTATTTCATGTGGTGATCGTGATCAAAAAATCAGATTCTCTCGACATGGAAAAATTAATGGTCGTGATCACTAAGTGAGGATGCCTGAATCTTCCATTCTTGATTTAATTCTCACAATTTATTTCAATTAAAATATTCTAACCTGATTCAACCATGAAATTAAAAAAAAATCAAAGACACTACAAGTGAGAAGCTCTAATTATTTTTCTCAAATTCCAATTTGGTCCACAGGCCAGTTTAAACAAAATATGAACCCTTTTAGTTCCAATCCCTATTTCACAAACTCATTTTGGGTTCAGATGTGTTTACTTTCAAGTATTTCTTATATTATATTTATATATATTTGTATATATATATATATATCTTAATTTTACTATATTATTATTAGTATTAAATATATAAATATGTGTGTGTGTGTGTGTATTTTTTTGTTTTTAATTTTATTATTTATTATTATTATTATTCATAACAGATACTGTATTCAATAGAAGTAGCATAATATTAAAGGATTAGATTCAGATCTTCTCAGGATAATCTTCAAATGGAAACTCTAGCAATGGTGGTTTTGGTTTTTCACATGGAGATCCTTAGTGGTGACAAGTCTTCTTCAACCACAGCTCCATTCATCATGGGTTCATCCAATCAGGGGTGTTGTGGTGATAGTTCAGGTTTTGGGGAAGAATGAAGAGAGGTCATATTATTTTAATAGTGGATCGATCTCATGTGAAGATATGGATTGTGTCATAGGTTCTGTTTAGGCTCTATGGCTGACAATAGTAAGAGGGACTGGTCATCCAAGCAGTAGATGGTGGATTGAATAGAGGGAGATGATAGGTTTGGTTGAAACGGTGGATCTGATACTTATAGTGGATTTATATACGAATTATATAAGTAAGTGGTGCAGAGGGGTTGTAGATAATAGGAGGTGGTACCACAAATAGGGTGGAACGGTGGGACAAAGTTTCAGTAGTAACAAGGGAGGATGGGTGGAGTAGGTAAATGCAACGGAAGATGTGGAATGGTGGATTATTGTGGGACTGTAGATGGGTGTGTCCACTTGAGAAATGTAAATGGTATATCCTTTAAGATATATAGGGGAGAGGTATCAGTGGAGAGTTAAGATTTGTGGTAAAACGGTGCAAAGAAGAGCTGACGGTAGATAAGTTGGGTTGATGGTGGTAGCATGATAATGATGGTAGCATCATGGAAAACTGACAGCTTCTCTGTTTTGGTAGTAGCACCATTGTGGAGTTTGGAGGTAGTAGGGGAGAGTTTTTTAGTAGTAGGGAATACAGGTAGCATCTTGATTGTACCTTACCTAGGTGGTATCAAAACCAAAAAAGTATAGAAAATTTTATAAAAAAATAATATTTGCAAAAAAATAATTGCTATAAAAAATTGATCAATGAATTAATCTAAATTCAAATTTGAATTCTGGAAAAATAAATGAAATAAATTCATGGAATTACTAAACATGAAACATATTTTTGAAACATTTAAATTCAATAACTGAAAAATATTTAAAAAATCCTTTTAAGAACAATTCTAAATTCATAAAATAACTTACAATTTAGATTGAAAATCAAACTTCCAAAAAACGTTGTTTCCACAAAAAAATCAATTGAAAAAATGAAAGAATTAATTTTATCCAATTAAAATTTTCATTCAAAAATAAGTACATTTAGTCCCCAAAATCTATATTTAAGTGATAAATTCAAAGAATTGATATTCCAGGTGCAAAAAACATCAATTTTCAATTGTTTTCCAATTAAATCTCATATTCATAACCAATTCTCAATTAATCAACCAAAAATTATGTGGAAAAGTTTATAAACACAAACCACGTCATTTCCCGTCATATTATTTTATCCAACTGTAGAACTATATTTTTGAATATTATCAAAGGTTCTCATCATAGAAAAGAATTGTAATGAACTTATCAATGTGACAGATACTATAGGATGTTAATACATTAAATCCATGCATAACAATGAAAAAATTTAATATGTTGATTTATTGATATTAAAATCTTTAAATATACATTTAATCCAAAGTAAAAATAGTTAGTTCTAGAACACCAACTCCAATAGATACCCATTTAGACTAGATCCAACTGGCTACAACTTTAGTCTGCTAAACGTCACTTTATTATCATGGTTATACTAATTAAAGGCTTTAGTCAAGGGTTCCAGCACATTTTATTTCATGGATATTCTTTTCATGAACTGCATCATAACATTTTGAGAAAAATAATTGAAATTTGAGTTTTTACTCTCGGGTGGTTTTTGAGGGGGGAAATGGTAATTTATCTATTTAAGAGATCTCATATAATTTTTTCTCACCCCTCTATTTATCTTAGAAAAGATATTTTACCATAGGATAGGATTTTTTTTGTAATTTTGGGTCATTTGAATTTTGGTGTTATATTTAATATTTAATTAATTTAGTTAATTAAATATTATTTATTCGCACACATTCGTTCGATGATATATTTTTCTTAGATCATCAGATAAAAATTCCAACTTTAACATTAATCCCATAATGGGGGTCTTTTCTAGGGAATTCATAACCATGAGTCAAGCGTCAGGGATGGGTGGGCCCCCTTCTCTTCTCTTTCTTTTTTTCCTTTACTTTTTATTTTATTTTTTTTTTCTTCTTTTCTTTTCTACTTTTTACCTTTTGGGTGTCATGTATTCCCAATGGGATTTTCCCTTTGGGTTATCCAGTTGAAACAGGGAGAGAATATTGATATGGAGAGAGGATATCACATCGGGGAGTCACTGTAGAGGTAGATCAGGGCTCAGTGGTTGTATGGCATAGATCCAAGATCAAAGCTTAAGTAGTTTCCACCTGAAGGTAGGCCATTTTATTTTTTTTCACCATAAATCTTAATTGGTTGGTTGTTTATAAGTTTTAATATTATTTTTGGGTTATTGGGGACCCCTCATAGGTCTATCTAGTGAGTTTTATTGATAAATAATGGGTTTCAGATGGTTTACAGGGGTTTCTATTCAGTAAATCTCGATCACATGGAATGTAGCTTCAAGAACACACATTTTGTATTGTTTCTGTTCAGGGAAGATTAAGTTTTTAATAGTACATGTCATGTAATTTAAGGACATTCCATTTGTTAGTACTTTTCCATATACCTGCCCATGTGGCTAAGTACATTGGCAGATGATGTTTTTGGAATTACACTTCATGTAGTGGTACATGGTCATGTGGAAAGGTACTTGGGAAGAAACCTCGTGTGATGGGGACATGGCTATGTAATAGTACATAAGAATACCCCATGAATGACTTTTCTATGTAATAGTATATAGAAAAATTCTAGGTTTTCTCTATCCATGTATAATTAAATTTCTAGGTCACATTTGATAGTACACGTTGTGTACTCGGAAGTACATGTCATGTAATTTTCCAGAAAATGGATTTTGGGTGTCTTTTCTCCCTAGAGTAATAATTGGCCCTCTTAGTATTCAATTATGTTTGTTTTTTCATGTAGATCATAATGGTTGAATCATTTTAGAATTTAGAGATGGTTTAGATGGTGTTTTAAACCAAGAGGGTTTTTAGATGATTCCTTCGAGTTTTTTGTTCTAGGGTCCTCTAGGGGGTTGGTTTGTGAGTTTTAAGGTTTGGGTGAGGGTGTGTACTTTTTTATCACCATATTTGAGTATTCTAGGTGTTTCTATTTTATATTCTTTGGAAATATAATGAGAGGTGGTATTGAGTGATTTCTTGGAAGAGCTTTACTATTTTGTTGCTTGAGGTGTTGTTTATTAGGAACCTTCAGGTTGGGACAAAATCATGGGATGTCGAGGATACTTGGGTGTTGATGAGAAGATTTAATATGGGTATGAGGGACCTATTTTGTGGTTTCCCTTCTAGGTAAGGTGTGGCTTGAGGTCACCCTTCTAGGCGAGGTGTGGTTTGAGGTTTCCCTTATGGGCATCGTGATCCTTGGGCTATGAGTTGTGAGATCAGATATGGATTATTTAGGTGGGATTGGCTTAAAGTTTGGTTTTACTAGAGGATCCCCTTATAGGGTGACCAACCTGATCCATGGTTTTGGAGACCATAGAGGGTTCCCCATTCTTTTTGGCCTACAAGATGGTCAATGTCAATCTCATCTATTCTAGTTGGTGGGTCTGGGTGTTATCCAACCATGGAAATTAAGATTGTGGGAATAGAGGTTTGAAATTTTTCTTATTCAAGACTGGATGTGATAAGAGACATTTGGGATATTATTGGATTGGGCATTGGACCTGAGATTGAATCGGATGATCTCCTCTATTGGCTAGTTTTGAGGTGGGTCTAAGGAGATAATGGATGATTTGAATTAGTGCATCCACCCTAGTCTATCTTTTCAAATTGGATAAGGTTAGTGGACCATGGAGGTTATTCTACTCCTAGGTCCCATTTTCTAAATTTGGGTTGGTTGGGAAGCTTTTTTGATACACTAATAGATCATTCTACCCCAGTTAGTTTGGTAAGACTTTTGGGACTTGGTAGTATTCTCTTGAGGTTAAAAAGTAGTCTTTTCCACCGTTTAATATTGTTCCATTGAAGTCCTAGAGCCAGGTATATATTCTTTTATGTTTTAGATGCTTAATATTAGATCCTAGGGAATGGATTTTGGGCCTATATTTTTGTTTCACTTTGGATCTCCTTCTTGATCAGGTGTACACACTTAATATTGTGCCTACGTGATCCATGTTTCAAAATTCCTTGGTATGGGGATACCATGGCGGTAGATTTACTTTTGGATTCCAGGTTAAAACTCAAGGTTTATTATTTTTCATTTGTTTATACCTTTTTGTTTATTTCTAAACCTATGTTCCCTTTTATGCTAGTAGTCTTATTCAGTCGGGATGGGAATTTTAGTTGTTTCATGCACATGTTATGACAATATATGTTAGGACCACCATTGGGGGTGGCCTACTAATATTTTTTTCTCACCCCCAATACATGAATTGTTTTATTTTTATTACTATTTATGGATTTTTTATATATGATTTTTAATAATGTGCCGGGTCTTATGATGGATACCAGGTTGGTGCATAATGAACACCTATTATGTTAGGAAGTCTAAGTTTCCAGGGTTATGGGATTTCTATTCATGGTTTTTACTATTAAAGTTGTGTGATTTTCACCTCATGTGATGAAATTGTGTTTTTAGATTTTATGATTTATAAGTTTTCAACTATTATTCCAATATCAAGAGGCCTTTTTTCATGCATCCTGATAAGCACATTGGATTTACATGACATTTTTTTGACTGTGTGAATTTTCACTGATGATGGAGATTCAGTTGTTTAATGTGTAAAAAACTCCACGTGTGGTTTTTTCCCATATAAGTACTTGGTGGTATTTTACTCAAATGAACCACATATATTTTTCTTCTAACAAAAGTTCATATAGATCCTTTAGAGTGGTTTTCCCTAGTTATAGATTTGAATTACCTTTATTGAGGGATGCATGGAAACCCTTGGAGGTTGGTGTTGGCTTTGGGATGCCCTGATTCTATTGTAGTTCTCTCAATGAAGGAAAATATTACTGATATATGTTTAGATCAAGCTTGATTTTCCCTAAGGTTGTGGTTTCTCTATGAAATTATGTGGTGAGGATGATTTTTCCTTGGGCTTGTGAGGTGGAGCACTAGCAATGCTCTTAGTTTCTTGGATGGTTTGAGAGAGAATGTTTGGTTGGATTTATGTCCATGTTTATTTCTTTTTGTTCTTTGGGAAGCGTGGTGAGAGCATGGTTAGGCACTTTTGGTTTTGGATCAATGATCATGTGTAGGGTGGTTATGTGGTAGATCTTGTCATGAGGGGGATGACATGTTTTTAAGGAGAGTGTCAAGGGTGATCCAGTTTGTTGGAACTAGACTACATGAGGAGCATGGTCAGTGGTTTAGGTGTGCTAGACTAGGATCATTGTCTTGTGTTTTGTTTTAGAATGAGTGTATTCAAGAGTTTTTTTATATAATATGTAACAAACCCAGAAAGCCTAAATCCCAACCAAACTCGGCCACGCCTGAGTCCAGCCCTCTAGTAGATAGAAGACCCCCGCCCCATGGGCAGATAACAGGCCCCCACCTCATGCTGGCCCAGATAACACGTGGCAGGAACTATCCCCTTCCTGATGAGGATTTAATTCACCTCCCTCACAACTCGAACTGGAAACCACAGGATTAACATCCAACTGGGAGTGTTAACGAGTACCACTAAGCCAATGGTACTCGTTAACGCTCCTGGTTGGCTGTTAAGCCTGTGGTCACTAGTTGGAGTTGCGAGGGAGGCGAATTAAATCCTCATCAGGCATGGGATAGTTCCTACACAATATTATCTGGGCCAGAATGAGGTGGGGGCCTGTTATCTGCCCGTGGGGCGGGGGTCTGGTATCTGCTAGAGGGATGGGCTCGGGCGTGGCTGAGTTTGGTTGGGCTTTAGGCCTTCCGGGTTCATTACATAAAAAGGCACCTCTTAATTTCTCTTAATGCTCCTAGTTGGTTGTTAAGCCTGTGGTCGCCGATTCGAGTTGTGAGGGAGGTGAATTAAATCCTCGTCAGGCAGGGGACAGTTCCTGCCACATGTTATCTGGGCCATCATGAGGTAGGGGCCTATTATCTACCCGTGGGGTGGGGGTTTTCTATCTTCTAGAGGGATGGGCTCAGGCGTGGCCAAGTTTGGTTGGGCTTTTGGCCTGCCGGGTTCAATACATAATATCTCTTCCTTGAGGAGGGAATTGGTTTTTGGCATCACTTTTTGGGAGAAAACTTTATTTATTGAGTGAATTTGTGTGTCGGTTGAATGTAGTTCTAGTTGGTTCATGAGGTCAGTGATCGAGGAGTGGTTTAAGGTAATCCTTGTAGTGGGTATTTCACTATAGTATGTAAGTGGTAATATCTATTTTAAGTGGGTCTTTTAGTGTGGGGATGTTTTTCATGGTGAGTCAAGAATGGACGATGGTTGGTGTTCTGTGTTGTCGCTCTGGTGTGAGTAGTAGAGTGGTGACATGGAAAATTAGGGCCTATAGAGTTTTGTGTTTGGTTAAGGGGTGATGATAAGGATACTTCTATAGCAGGGATTATCATATTGGTCATGGTTGAATGTCCCTCATTTTGGGAGTGTTGTAGGTGTTGTGTGACCATTCAATGCATGGACATGGTCACATTGAAAGCATGGGTTTTCAGAGTGAATATTTGTAGTTAGATGATCACCTAGGCTTCTCGATGGAGATAAGAATTTATGGTAGGGATCTTATCATGAACCCCATCATGACAGTTTGAGAAAAATAAGGAAAATTTAAATCTTTTCTCTCGGTGGTTTTCAATAGAGAAAACTATAATTTCTTTTATAAGGAGTTATTAGTTATTTTTTATCACTATATTGGTCCTAAAATAGGGTCTTTACTATAGGATAGAAGTATGGTGGAATTCCAAACCATTCAAATTTTTGTGGAATATTTAATATTTAATTAATTAAATATTATTTATTCACTATCATTAATTTAGTTATATCTTCTATTCGGAGAATTGTACAGGAATTATAACTTCACCATTGATTTTGGAATGGTGGGTTTTTCCTAGGTGAGTCATAACTATGCAAAAGGCACCAAGATCATTCCCCTTATCTTCTCTTTCCTCTTTATCTTTTTATTTTTCTTTCCTTTATTTTTTATTTTTCCTCTTTTCTTTTATCATTTTCCCCTTTTGTGTGTCTTGTAAGCCCAAGGGGCCTTCCCCTTTTGGATATTTATCCAAGATAGGGATAGGGAGTGAAGAGTGATATGGAGATAGGAGATGGCATTATAGGGTCATTATGGGGGTAGATTGAGGCTTGGTGGTTGCGTGGCACAAATCTAGGATCGAAGCTTTGATGGTTTCCACCCTGAGGTAGGCTCTCTTTAATTTTTTCAATATAAATCCCCATAGTTTAGTTGTTTTTAAATTTTAATCATGTTTTGGGTTGTTGGGTACCCCTCGTGGGCTGATCTAGTAATTTTCAAGAGAAAATTGTGGGTTTCGAGAGAAAATTCCGGGTTTTGGGATATTTGCAAAGGTTTCCATTTTAGAAATCTTGATCACATAACATGTTGTTTCAAGAACACAGGTCATGTTTTCTTTCAATTTGAGGAAGATGAAGTTTTTAGAAGTACATGTTGTGTAGTAGTACTTTCCCATGTATTGGCCATGTGGAAGAGTACATGGGCTGATAGAGTTTTGGGAAGTACACACTACGTACTCTGGGTACAATCTATATAGTGATATATGGCCATGTATCTAGGTACTTGGGAAGACACCCCATGTGAGGGGGACATGGATTTGTAATAGTATATGGTATGACCCCATGTATTCCCTATACATGTAATAGCTTATAGGTATACCTCGGCTCCCTGATCATGTAGAAGTACATGTCTAGGTATACATTTGCGACTATGCTCCATTTATATTTTCCAACAAAGGGGTTTTGGGTATCTTTGTTCCCTAAATTTAGAATTTGACCCGTGATTAGTCCCTTCTGAGTTTTTTTACTTTTAGATCTTAATGGTGGAATCCTTTCTACATTTAGAGTCTATTTGGATTGTTTTTTTGAACAATATATTTTTTATAGGATTCTTTCAAGGTTGTTATTATAGGATTATTTTGTGGGTTAGGTTGTGAGTTGTAAGGATCTAGTGAGGGTGTGTAATTTTTTATCACCTTAGATGAGGATTTCATATGTTTTTATTTGAGGTTCTCTAGACAGATCTTGGGATATGGGATTGAGTGATTTCTTGAATGTGATTTTATAGTTAGTTGCTTGAGGTGTGGTTCGTTAGAAGCCTTTGGTTTGAGGTGACATCATGGGATGTCAGGTATAGCTAGGTTCTATTGAGAAGATTTGATATGGTTCTGAGGGACCTGTTATGAGGTTTTCCTTCTAGGTTAGGTGTGTATTTAGGTTTACCTTATGGGAGAGGTTTGGTTTGAGGTTTCCCTTCTAGGAATGGTGATATTTAGGATATGATCTATGAGACTAGTTATGGTTTCCTTTTGTAGGATTGGCCCAAGGTTTAGTTTCACTGGTGGAGCCCCATTTAGGGTTTCCTTCCTAATTTGTGGTTTTGGGGACCATAGATGGTTCCCCATTCTTGTTGTGTAATGAGATGTTCAATTCTTGCCTCATAAGTTCTATTTGTTGGGTATGGGTGTCATCCATTCCTAGAGCTTGATCTTAGGGGCTTGGAGGTTTGGGGTGGTTCTTGTTCAAGAATGGATCTAAGATGAGATATTTGGGATTTTACTAAACTGTGCATTGGCCCTGATATTGACTTAAATTGTCTCCTTTATTTTCTAGTTGTTATGATGCGAGTATAGGGAGATAGTGAATGATCTAGATGATTGGATCTACCCATGTTTAGATTTTCTCCCTAGATAGGATTAGTGTACTATGATGTATATTGTGCTCTCGGGGCCTAGTTTTTATGTTTTGACATGGTCAGGCAGCCCATGTGATGCACTGATAGGTCATTCTATCACAATTAGTTCTAGAAGACTTCTAAGACTTTTTAGTATTCTCCAGAGGTTGATAGGGATTCCCAACCACCTATTCATATGATTCCATAGGATTCCTAGATCCCATTAGATTCAATTTAATGTTTTAGACACCTAGGATGAGATCCTAGGATCTTACTTTTTTTCATGTCCTTACATTGGACTTTGGAGATCCTTCTTGATCAAGTGGATGTGATTGATGTTATGGCTTCATGAGCCACATTTCATAATGCCTCTAGATGGGGCTAGAGTGGGGGTAGATTTACATTTGGGTGTTACACTAGAACTCAAGGTTTTTTATTTTTATTTTGTTTAGACCTTTTTTCTTATTTATTGAATTATGTTACCTTTTGTTCCAATAGTCTCATTTGACTAGGATAGGCCTATTAGGTGTTTCATGCAAATGTGATGATAGTAGATGTTAAGACCACTATTTGGGGTGGCCTGCTGAGATTTTGTTTTTCACCCACTATACATGCACTTCGATGTACATGCATACCACATGTTTGTTTTCAGGTTGATTACATGATGCGGTAGATGGAGAAGAGTTCAAGTGTTTCATGATTGACCAAATATTTTCATTTGTATTGTTTTGATCGATATGGAGTAGTTAAGTAGTTATAGAGACCAGGTATGTAGTTCAGCTCAGAGCAGTAGTAGAGCCTTGCGTCTTAATTTCTCCTTTATTTTATTATGTATGTGGTCATAATAATGGGTGACCAGTGTATTTATGCTTTGTCTTTGAGTATTTATGATGAATTCAATTTATTATATCATTATTCTATATTAGTTATTCATTTATATTAACTCTAATGTTCATTTATGTGTATGTGTTCGGTTCATTTTTTCTATTATTTCACTCTAATATGAGGGAATGGTCTCCCCAATATACTCTTTTAGGAATTCAGCTCTAGTCGTTAGCCTCTATATTATAGTAAAGAGTGCTTGAGGCCTTGTTTGGAGCTATATCAAGTGAAGGGTTGGGTTAACCTAGGATGTTTGTGATAATTTTCCTCACTACAACTTCAACTCTTTGAGAAAAAACTCCCAAGAGATGATACTTCTGAAGTTTTTTCTTTATCTATTGATGTGATTTTGTGTCCTTGGTAAAGGACACCTATGTAGTATTATCACAATAGAGTGTGATTGGATTTCAATTTTAGGGACCACATCAAACTCTTGGATGAATTTGTTTATCCAAATTAATTCTTTAACTACCTCAGAAGCTGCAATATACATGGACTCTACAGTAGAATCAGTAAAAAAACATCTTTCTTTGAGCTCTTCCAGTTAACAAAACCTCCATTGAGAGTGAAGATGTTTCTCATCTACAATTTCAGATCATCTTGATCTGTTTGGAAAGTGGTATTTCTATATCCTCTGATTACCGGTTCCTCATATCCTCTATAGAATAGGAACATATCCTTAGTATGCCTCGAATATTTAAGGAAAGTATTGACTTCCATCTAATGGCTGTCACCTAGGTTAGCTTGATATATTCTTAACACACATAAAACACATGTGATATCTATCCTAGTATATTAAATAGAATACATGACTGAACCATTCATAGGTGTGTATGGAATCCTTACCATCTATTGTCTTTCCTCATGTGCTTGAGGACACATTTTCCTAGAAAGATGAATGCTATACAACATTTTCAACAGTCCCCTCTTGGATTTTCCATGATGAATCTCTTCAGTATCTTGATAATATATATACCTTGACTTAGAAAAATAATCCTATAGTATCTATCATTATTAATCTTTATCCCAAGAATATATAATTCTTTTCTTAAGTCCTTTAATGAGAAGTATTTATTTAACTCGGATTTAATGGGATGTAAGATTGGTATTTCATTTCTAATAATTAGTATGTAACTAAAGCACATATAGACACAAGGATTACAATAATTCATTATGAAAACAAATTCCATTATGAATTCATTAAATTGAATGTTCTATGACCTAGAATCTTTCTTTAATCCATAAATGGATCTTTTAAATTTTCATACCTTTTTGGAATCCTTTGGAGTCACAAACCCTTCAGGTTGTGTCATATATACATTTTTATAAATATTTCCATTAAGGAAGATTATTTTAAAATCCATTTTATAAATATCATATTCATGGAAAGCCACAATATAAAGTATAATTTTGGTTTATTTCAATAAAGAAACTAGTGAAAATGTTTCATCATAGTCTATTCCTTAACACTTTTTGAACCCTTTTACAACCAGTCATTTCTTATAAGTATTGACTTATCCATCAATATCCAGTTTCTTCTTGAATACCTATTTACAACCAATGGGGTTTACATCCACTAGAGTATGTACCAAAATATATAATTAGTTTTGTTATATGGAATCCATTTCAGAAATCATAACTTCTTTTCACTTGAAAACATCTATTCCACTTACTACTTACATGTAGGTTCTGAGATCTTTATTATCAACTAATAAGAAGTTACATCCTTAGTGACTAGAAAATCAAATCGTTCTGTTTCTATAACCTCTTTTGTACTCATAAATAGTACCTATGTCTCTAAAACTTCTTCTTTCATGGGATTTTTTGGAATTTTTTCTTGTTCCAACTCTTACGTACCTTGATCCTGGACTTCAAAAATGTATATCTCGTTCCCATTTTCTCTTTTATAGATGTTCTACATTTCAAGGAATACAATGTTTCCTTACACTATTACCTTTTATTCTAATGGGGATATAGGTAATATCCCCTTGTTTTCTTATGGTATCCTATAAAGTTACACTTTGTGCCTTGAGGTGTAAGTTTGTTTTTGAAGAGTCCTTAGAAAATTATTGAAAAAACCCAAACATATAAGTATGACAACACAGGTTTCTTTCCACTCTAAAATTTATATAGAATACCGTCTTTGATTTATTTGGAACTTGGTTTATTATTTATTTTTTTGTCTATAATGTGTATACTCAGAAGGATATTGGAAGACTCGCATGACTCATCATTTATCTCACTATGTCCAACAGAGTGTGCTTCCTTCTTTTTCATACTCTGTTACATTGTGGTGTATATAGAGGATTGACTTGGGAAAGAATCCAAAACTACCATAAATAATAAATAAATTATTAATTAATATATTCTCTAAAATGGTCTAAGAATAGTTTCGTAATCATATTACCAAGTTGGTTTTCAACTTCATTCTTAAATTTATTAAATCTGTAAAAATAATCTGACTTATACCTTATTAAGTAGACATATCCATATCTAATAAAATCATCATTAAAAGTTATAAAGTATGAGTACCCACCCATTGCTTCAACTGGAAATGGTCTACACACATTAGTATGAACTAATTCAAGAATCTCTTTAGGACTTTTAGCTTTTCCACTAAATGGGGCATTGATCATTTTTTCTTGTAAACATGCATGACATACACCAAGTGGTTTTAGTTCAAAGGAATATAAATATACATATTGGTCTAATTTTATCAAATTTTATTCATTTACATGATCTATCTAATGATATCATAGTTGGTTGTGTTATGATTCATGTGAAATAGTTTTTTTATCGATTATAATTACTTGGTTTGTGTAATCTAATGCATAAATTCCATTATTTAAATATGTCGTACCATAAAAAATGTTATATTTATAAAATAAGAAACATTTATTCATAAAATTGAAAATAAATCCCTCTTTATGATGTCTAGATACATGAATAATATTTTTGGTAACAAATGGAATATAATAACAACCTTTTAAATCCAAGATCATTCCTGTTGACAACATGAGTTGGTAGTCCTCGATAGCCACAATAGCAAGTCTAGCTTTTTTGGATACTCATAGATCTACCTACTCTTGTTCAATATTCTTGAATATACTTGGTTCATATATTTTAATACATATGTGATAACCACATGATTTATCTAATAAGTAGTTTATAATAATAAATAAATTTCAATTGATGAAAAATATACCAAATATTCCCCTTGATTTTGTGTGTGGGTGTAGTTTTTCTTCTAGTGTCCCTTCTTGACACATGTGAAATAGAAAAAATCTTATTACCTTTACTTACCATTCATCCTTCTCTTCATAAAAGGGCATTGTGAAGGAACTTTAGATTTAGATCTCTTCACCTGACCTTTCCTTTTGTTCACTATAAGGATAGAATGATTTTTTCTGCTTTGTCTCCTTATAAACTTTGTGAAGCAATGGGAGAATATCTGGAAGAGACTTATCTATGTTTTTTATATTTAAATTCATAATAAATCAGGAGAATATTTAAGTAAGTGATGCAATAATGTGATCTGTGTATAGTTCTTTTGGAAAATTAAACCCTAAAACCTCTAGGCACTTAATATAGCCAATTATTTTGACTACATTAGTCATAGCTATATCACCTTATCCAATTTTTATATTAAAGAGAGCATTGGATACTGTAACACCCCGATATTTTTTTTAAAATAATAACATTATGTTTGAGAGCGTATACGACACACAACATCGAGCCTAAATGAACCATGAAATATTATTTAAATACGAATGTTGTAACCTAGTCATTGATTTGATAGATATAAATTGGATTAAAAACAATATAAAATATATATAAAGGTAATACCCAATAAAAATTTAATGTTTTATTCTTAGTATATAAGTACTCAATTTTCAGTAAAGTTGTTTTATGCTTCAAAAATAAATTTTCGTCTAAAATGTTTTTTTTTTATTTTTATGATTCAATGTTATAATTAATTTTTGTAAATTTTAAAAAATATATTTGATAAAATTAAATTCATTTTTTAATTCATCATATCAAAATCAACATAGGGTGAAATTTTTTGGATTTTTTTAACTTAATGAATCATGAAAATAGTGTTTTTTATTGAAAATGGTATTTTATTTTAAAGTATTTAAAAAGTAAAATTCTATTTGGTATTAGTTATAAAATTTTATTAGTTAATTTTTATTAAAAATAATCTAGTTATGGTATTTGGAATTAATTTCAAACTATAATTTGGTAAAAAAATATACTTAAAAATTCATTTAAAAAAACTTTTCTTCGTTGTATTTTGTGAGTCTAATTTTAGATCAAATCCTACGAATTTTATGAATTTAATATTGAAAAATAGATTCCATGTTTTTAATTAGGAGGTAAATATTTATTAAATAGGTCCTTTTTATTTTTATTCGTTGTGATTAATAATCATATTAAAAACAATTTACCACAATAAAGGTGAAATTGGTTAATTAAGGTTAAAATCAATATGGTAAGGACTAAAAATTAACCCTGAACTTGACTTAATTTAATTGGGTGATAATGTTTCATCAATAATCATCCAAACTTCAAATATATGACCTTTTCCATTTTTATATGATTTTGACCTTTATATTATTTTATATATAGAAAAGTCAAAAGTGTCATTCTCTTTGTTTTATTAACTATAAATATTTTTATGAGTGAACATTATAATTAATTTATGAAACTTTTAGAAAGTTTATTTGATAAAATGAACTTAATTTTTTAATTTATCATATAAAAATTATCTTAGGGTGATGTTTTGGTATTTTTTTGTAAATGTTAATGTTTCATTGTATAGTGAAAAATACTGATTTTTATTCAAAATTTTATTTTCTTTTAAAGTATTTACAAGGTAATATTCTATTTTGTATTAGTTATAAATTTTAATTAGATAATTTTGATTAAAAATAATCTAATTATTCTCTTTTAAATAAGTTTTATACTTTAATTTGGTATAAAACATTTTATACTTAAAAATAGGCATTTTTCTGAAAATAATTTTTCATTGTGTTTTGCGAGTTTAATTTTAAATTAAATTATAAAAATTACATTAAATTAATATTAAAAATATATTACGTATTTTTAATTAGTAGTTCTAAATTTATTAAATATATCCCTTTAATTTTTATTCATTATTAATAGTAATCATAGAAATTTTTTGTTAGTATAATAAATTTAAAATGGGTTAATTAAGGTTAAAAATAATATGATAAGAACTAAAAAGTAACCCTAAAGCATAAATTAATTTTATTGGATGATTATATTTCATAAATAATCATAATAAAAAATTGAATATGTGACCTTTTTTCCATATATCTCTAATTTTGACCTTCGTATTATTTTATCTAATGAAAAGTCAAAAATATCATTCTCTTTGTTTTATTAACATTGAATTTTTGACACAAGGATAAATATAGGATATATTTGGTTGTAAAAAATTATTTTAAATATAAATGATTTTTTTCCTGGAAATTTATTTATAATTTTTAGTGATTAAATAATTACCTTAAATGTTTATGCAACGCTGACACGATATTTATTCAATTAATAGAAAAATAAAATAAATGATTTAAAAATATTAGAAGTGAAAAAATTTGAAGAAATTATTATGTTACATGAGTTTTATAGATGAATATATCATATTAGGGTTATTTGAAAAGATTATATTTTAATTCAATATATTTATTGATGTCTTTAAGATCAAAGTAAATGAATAGTTCGAAAATTGACATTAATGATATTTTATAATAAATAATATTAAATTAAATGATTTAAAATTCTTAAAAATCCTAAATTCATATGAGTGATTTTTATATGTTTAAAAATATAAAATATTGTCCATTTATGGGCAAATTGTCCTTTTATATTAACTATATTGACCCCTAAAGATTAAAAACTATGTTATCATGGAAATTTTCAAAAAGGGTTAACTTAGGATAAAAGAAAGAGATAAGGGTAAAAACCTAATATAAACTTGTAAAAATTTTATTAGATGAAATTATTTTGTCCCATAATAATATTATATTCAAATTTTATCAATTTTGAGCTTTTTTACTTGAAAAATAATTTATATTAATTTTATAATTTAAGTAATTCCTAGAGTGCCCCTCCCCTCACTTATAAAAGGGTACCTCCTATTCTATTCTCTTAACACTAAAAAATAATTTTATTTAATCCAATAACTTCCCAAATACCTTAATAACATCCATCCTCACATTTTAGAGGTATTATATTGGTTATAATACCATGATTAGAGCGATTAAGGAGAAAATCAAAGGAGGTTGTCTCAAGAAAAGTTATAGCTTTTAACCGCATGTTTTAATTTTATTTCTTCTTATAAATCAATCAAATATTCTCCAACCACGATAATATAATAAAATAATATTATTAAATATACTTATATTTTATTATATTAATTTCATAACCTATATCCATCTTCTCTTCCATCAAATGAGAAACAAAATTATTGTTCGTGTGTATGGAAAAATATTACCTCATGAACCGATGTAATTAATTTTGCATCACCACTACTCACGACTGGTTGTAATGATGGATTTAATATATATATATATATATATATATATATATATATTGTTCATGAAATATTTATCGTTATATAAATATAATATATCATCTAATTTTTACCTTTCCATTTATTGAAAAATGATAATATTGTTCATGTGTACCTGTGGATTACCACCTCCAGAAAGCGATGTGATTCATTTTTCATAACTATGTCACACAGATGCTATATATAAGTGTATATAAGGGAAAAATTATATTTATAATATAATTATCATTATATAAAGATAAAATAATACTTACCTTCTTTCCATAATGATCGCTAAAAATGGAAATGTTACTCATCTTTACGTATCACCTAACATCTCCATGATTGTGACGTAGTCCATTTTTCATAACCATATTTCATAATTGGTTTAAAAGTTATAATTTATTTATAAAAATTATAATTATTTCATGATTATTTTTCTATATATGATGGTAAAATTATCTCTTTGATAGTGGTCGACATATCAAAGTCATTTTGCAACTATGAACCAAGAATCCTCAAAACACACGACATAGACTAAACAGATTAAGTAATTAAATATGAACTTGAAATAAATTAAATAAATAGTTTTAATTTTAATGTATTAAACCTATAATTTTTTATTAAATCAAATAATTTATATAATTTTATTATATAGAATATAGATAATATACATCAAAATTATAGACTTTTGGTAAGAAATTTCTAGTCTCACTTTTATTTCTGGGAGCCATATGTCATATTCACCACTCATTTATTTTATGTGGTGCATATACTTCTAATTTTAAATTTTATATCATGAAAATCATTCTATTCATGATATTTAAAGTTTATTTTTAAGTTATTATTTCATGGGGCTTGCGATTTGAAAGTCACCAAAGTTGTAAGAGATTTTCTCTCAATTTCTTTCCATTGGGGAATGTTTTATTGTCATATGACTAATTTATTTTATATGGTTCCCCTTTTATATTTTATATCATGAATACTTTATAATTCATGGTATTTTAAGTTTTAATTTAAATTTTTTTATCCAAGGTGATTTGACTTGAAAGTTACAAAGTAGTAAAGGATTTCTTAACTCAATTTCCTTCATTGGGTTATAAATTTTCCTCATTGAATTTGTTATTCTATTATTATGTGTGAATTAATATTAAAATTGTTTTATTAAGTATTTAAACTTGTTTTATTTGGATTTAAATATTTTCATATAATCAGTTCATGGATTAATTATCATTTCAAAAGTTATGATATTTATAAGGGTTTTCTTTGTCTCAATCTCATTTTATTGATACATGATTCATGTCGTGCGCCATTATTTCCTTTTATAGTGTACATAATGTCTTGTGAGTGAATTTTTAGATATTAATTAATGATATTCTTGGTATTTAAATACACATATCATACTCTTTATACAAATGTATTTTGATTTAAATCTACCAAAGCGGTAAAGTTTTTATGTTATAATCTCATTTTGTTATGAGATTGTTTATATTCAAAGTTATTTTAGAAGATATTGTATGATTATATTTTATTTTAAAAAATATCCTTTATTATACTATATCTATTTATTTAGATTAAACTTTTTCCTTTAATTTTCATACCATTAAGTATTCAAGAGATCGAAAGAATATTTTTAAGGAAAATCAACTTTATTTCTCTCTTTGGTCAAAAATCATTTTTCTTACATATCCATGTTTTATAAAATGTATTTAATATTATCCTATGATTTTATAAATTTATTTTTACCCATTATTTATAGTTTACAAAATGTTTTAAAAGTAATTTTCTTATCATTTTCATAATGAGGTACTTTTTTGTTTTTTTACAAAAGTATGAAAGGA
Organism: Viscum album; assembly: GCA_963277665.1. Classification (NCBI taxonomy): domain Eukaryota; kingdom Viridiplantae; phylum Streptophyta; class Magnoliopsida; order Santalales; family Viscaceae; genus Viscum; species Viscum album. The sequence goes on along the minus strand of OY728126.1, from coordinate 2,066,319,960 downwards.
ATGATTTCTTTACTTATGTGGATTGAATGGAATTTCCCATCATCATGAACACCGAATTATTTTAATATTACTTTAAAATTTTCCAAGGTTATTTTCAAATAAAATTTTTTCCTTAATATTTAATATATTTTTAGTTTTTAAATATGTGATTTCAAAGTAAAAAAAGGCATTTTCCTCAAGAAATGTTCAAGGTAATATTTTTAAAGGAATTTTTATCTAAGATGGAATCCTTTGATGTTATAGATTTCTTATAAAATTTTTATATATGTATCTTAAATATATACCAATCTCATTATATCTTCCTTTTATGGGTTAATACATACCATAAATTCACTTCTAAAATGCCTTCTTTAGAATCAAACCCGATTAAGGGGAACTTTTCTATTCCTTGATCCTTTTATATAACAATAATTTAAAGTTATTATTCCCAAATGAACTCCTTATTTTGAGACCTATAATTATATACTTAGATATGAACATCCATAATATTTAATTCCTTCTTCTCTTTGTAATTTTTATTAAATTTCTTTTGATTGTGATATGAGGTAAGATTATGCAACTCATTTTTTTCATGGGTAATTATTATGATTGTGGCTTGTGATTGATTTCCTTTTGGGGAACACATAATAATGAACATGTAATTATGGGTGAATCCAGATATCATTCTAATTAATTAGGTAAAGTTTTTGTCTCAAGATATTTCATGTATGGGATTAGGGAGTAAACCCAATCCATTATGGGACTCTTTCCACCATGTGATATTATCTTGGAAGTTAGCCATGACTTATGTTTATATCATGTTTTGTGTTGCTTATATATTTCCTATGTTTTCATATTCTTATGATATAATGTTCTTTATGTTATTATTCCATTTGATTGCTCATGAGCCTTCTCTTTTATGATATCATGTTATACCTTTGATTCACATGTTATGATTCCTTATCATGTTTATTATCTTATTGGGATTTTATCTCACCCATTTATTTTATATATTCCCCAGGTTATCCTATAAAGTTTGAGAAGATAAAAGTAATTTAGGATCTCATTATATAGATTAAAATAAAAAAAATCTACCACTACAACAAAAATGGATTCTAGCAGCAGTTGTTTAGCGGCGGTTCTACGAACCGCCGCTAAAATATTTTTAAAAATGGTTTCCCTGCGGTTTATAATAAACCACCACGAAACATGTTTTTTTTACAACCCCGACCCTTCCCCCCCACCCCAACCGCACCCCATGACCCCACTTCCCTTGCGACCCCGGCGCCCCATGACCCCGGCGACCCGACGACCCCGCTTCCCCCGGCGACCCCGGCCCCCTGCGACTCCGGCGACCTCGCGACCCTGGCGACCCCGTGACCCTGGAAACCCCGCTTCCCCCGGCCCCCCATGACCCAGGAAACCTATAAGAACCCTAAGGTTTAAAATTAGGTGATTATTATGATTTTTTCTAAAAATTTTAAATTTATGGGTTGTGATATTGATGTTTATATATTTTCTCTCAACTATAGAGGTGAGGGTACATGAGTAAATTCATCATGGTTGGCACATAGGATCTAATGAATTGTGTATTCTTGTATGTGATTGTGAACAAATGTGGAAATTAAAATTCCTCAAGTTAATTAAATCATCTATAATAAATTATATAGTGTTTTTTATAAAAAAAATATTATTGTAAATAAATTTTAGTTGGTTTGGGTATAATAATATTTCCTAGTTATGATTACTTATGGTGTATTAAGGTATTGTTAATGGAATTGAGTCATAGAAGTGGAAGTTAGTCATAATATATTGTTAGGGTTGATAGATATTAGCATGTTCGAGTATATGGGATATAGAAATCAAGTGTTATTTTATGTGATGTTATATGATTCATGTTTTTGTGTGATAATCATTTTTCTTAGAATATATATATATAGGTATTACCCTATTAAATTTAGTGAGTGAAAACTATCCATGAATGTGGTTCTCATTAAAATGGTATAATTTAATATAATGCTTGGGATATATTGGTTGTCAAAGTAAAATTACAAGATCAATTGTCTAAGTGAGGAGATTTCTATTATATTAAAGGGACAAAGCATAGTTATCTTTACATGGGAGATATCCCAGATTGAGTGTTACTAACACCTACCTCATATTTCCTCCTTTATGGAAATTATTGGTATAATTTAATATAATGTTTTTATGTGTATTTTCTTGCTCTATATGTTATCCAAACTAGATGATTTTTCATTAATATGTATAGTCTTGGATGAAAGTAATCACTTTCATTGAATATTTATCTTTGCATTTTTCATTATTTTTTGAAATGGATAACCTATTTATTTATAAGGCATACTTGACTATAATGAATTATGACACTTAGGTATGGAGTTCCTTATACTTTTGATACTCGATCATGGATTCCATCAAACATGTGTTACTCAAGCATACCATCCCTTTACTTTTCATGAATTTCTTTTGTGTGTTGAAGTGAATGTTATTGAATTCATTCTAACTTATCATAGTGGTTTGGATGAATATAATTCTTCCAACTTCCCGAATATAATGTTTAGATAGAATTACTTTTGGGATCTATTTCCACCTATGTAATTCTGATTATCTTATTATGTTGTCCTGGATGATAGTACCAACACCCCACATTTCATCTATAAATTGCCAACATGATTCTACTATGAAACTCCAAACACCAAGCCCAGACACATAAACTATTCTTCAAATACCCTAGTTTGATCCCCAAACCACATTAGTCGTATCTTGAATGCCATTTCTGATGTGTTCTCCACCTTACCACATCAATTTTTATGCAACAACACTAGTAAGTCCTTCTATAGAAGAATTATACCAAAGGCACTGAATCCCACCCACCAATGCGCTATCATATCCTGGCCACAATTCCTTTAAACTCAAGGAATAACAAAAATGTTCAATGCCCACACTGAAGTCTAAATCTAACTCTTAGTTCAACTCCATGGTCAGATCCTCGATCGTCCCATTTAACCATAATTCTCCACTCATGATCACTAACACATATACGATCCAAATCACCCTCAAGTCACACCACCACTCTGTTCTATGTGAATACACCAAAGATAGGTCTAGGAATTCAATCCACACAAGGTTCGTAGAACCTCAAAACCTAATCTCCCAAGTTATTTCATCATGCATTTCCATGAACACCACCACTTATCATTCCTCAAGACTACAATCCCTCACGTGGTTCTTGTCACTCCAAATTAACAATGTGTTGAGTTTTGTAAGCATCATAAGGTTTTCCCTAAACATTATTTATAATAGATTTATTCGATATTAGATTTTTATATGAAGACTCTATAGAGAACTTAGGTTGGGGTTATTCCAAATTAACAATGTGCTTTGGTTTTCATGGTAAAGTATCTACCACATTGTTAGCACACTGTTTCTCTTTACCAAAGAAATTTCCCCTATCCCAAACACTAGAGGGTTCATATCTAACTCAGGGGATCATCTTTATTATATTATGTTTCTGTAATCTTATATTATCGTATATATGAATATTTTTCTCTATTTAGTAGTAACTATGTGTTTTAATTTTTTTTATTATTGTGTAGGCACATTGTGATATACATGGATAAAAGCTGGATCACATTACCGAGGAACACACCTCAGTATATTAATGGATTGAATGAGTTTTTAGATTTTGAAATTTCTAATCGATTCGTTGAAGGGAGAATAAAATGTCTATGTCCCAAATGTAAATTCAGAACATTGTTGAAGAGAGATGAAGTTTATGAACATTTAATACTGAAGCAATTCTCTGGTCAATATTTGTGTTGGATTTGGCATGGAGAATCGAACATTATAGAAAGATTGAGCACTGATGTTAATCCACATAATGAGGTCCCAAGTTCGTTGACAATGGAAAATGAAATGTAAAACCTCATAAATGATGCATTTGGCACTGCAAGACCCCACTATCAGCATCAAAAAATATCAGAACAACCAGAAGAGGGTGATACAAATTGCAACATGAAAAGTGATGTTTTTGAGACTGTAACACAGGCAGATAAAGATTGTAACATATCATTGGATCCTCCTCTTGATTCTATGGATCCAAATGTAAGAGAAAACTTCACTAAGGAAAATTCGTTTCATGATTTATTTGACGAAGGAAATCAAGAGTTGTATAGTGGGTGTTTGAAATATTCAAAGATTTTATTTCTGTTGAAGTTGTACCATATCAAATGTCTATGTGGAATTACAAATAAGGAAATTCCCATGATATTGGAATTGATTCGTGATGCATTTCCTAAAGAAAAAATTCTATAATCTTTTTATGATATGAAAAAAGTTGTTAAAAATCTTGGTCTGAATTATACAAAAATACATGTGTTTCCCAATGATTGTATGCTTTATTGGGGAGAGGATTAAAGTAGACAGAATTGCAAGAAATGTTCTTCTTCTAGATGGCAGTAAAAGGGTGATGTTGGAAGTCTGAATGAATATAATTTCATGGAGAAGAAGAAAAGGAACACACCTGAAAATGTTTTGCATTACTTTCCTTTGAAGCCTCGATTTCAAATATTATTCATGTCATCGAAAACTGATGAATTCATGAAGTGGCATTCTGTAGATAATAACAATGATGGGTTAATGAGACATCCACGAGATTCCCAATCGTGGAAGACATTTGATTCATTACATCTAGATTTCTCAGCTGATCCTAGGAATTTTTGATTGGGATTGGCTGCCGATGGATTCAACCCATTTGGGACTTTGAGTACCAGTTATAGCATTTGGCCAGTTGTTTTGATCCCTTATAATCTGCCTCTGTGGATGTGTATGCAACAAACATCTGTTATCCTTTCAATGATTATTCCTTGAAAAAAAATTCCTGGAAATGATATTGATGTATACTTACAGCCTTTGATTGACAAATTGCAGGAGTTATGGAGAAACGGTGTTGAGACATTTGATGCTTCTTCTAAAACAATGTTCAAAATGCATTCTGCTTTAATGTGGACCATTAGTGACTTCCCTGGGCTTGTGAATTTATCTGGTTGGAACACTTACATGATTTTGGATTTTCCTGTTTGTAACTTTGATTTTGAGCCCAATCGGCTTCCTCACAGTAGAAAATGGTGCTTCTTGTGTCATCGAAGATTTCTCGATTCATCTCATAGATTTCAGTTGAACATATCAAAATTTAATGGTTCCATTGATTGTAGACCACCTCCAAAGTTGTTAAATGGTTCTGAAATATTGACACAGCTTGAAAATGTTGAAACAGAATTTGGGAAGGTTCATCATTTGAATGATAGTGGAAAACGAGTCTGAAGTACATCATCAAGAAAAATCGGAACGCAAAAATGGAAGAAAAAAAGTATATTCTTCAAAATTCTATATTGGGAATTTAATTTTTTGCGGCATAATCTTGATGTGATGCATATTGAGAAGAATGTCTGTGAAAATTTGATTTTCACATTGCTTAATGAGAATGGAAAGTTGAAGGATCATCTCAATGCTCATAAAGACTTACAAGCAATGAACATAAAATGCGATCTCTTTCCATATGAGAATGAAAAGTATCCTCCGGTAATTTTTGCAATGAAAAATAGGGATAAAGATACATTCCTTTGAATTTTAAAGAATGTTAAGGTATCCGATGGGTATTCAAGTAACATCTCGAGGTGTGTTGACTTGAAGAATCGTAAGTTACATGGATTAAAAAGTCATGATTCATATATTTTGTTACAACAGTTACTACCATTGGCATTGCGTACATTATTACCAGAAAAAATTACTGCTGTTGTACTCCAATTCTGCACATTTTTCAGACAACTATGTGAGAAATCTCTATATCCATTTCATCTTGACAACCTCTAGGAGAGGTTTTTATTTACCCTTTGTGCAATGGAGATGATCTTTCCTCCGTCCTTTTTTACTGTAATGATGCATTTAACTGTGCATTTGGTTGAGGAAGCTAAATTATGAGGCCCCGTTCATTATCAATTTATGTATCCAATTGAGTGGTACTTTATTTATATGTTTTTCAGTAAATTAAACAATTTTTGGTACTTAATTAAATGTATAATTATGTTTATTTTATTTCACAGATATCTTGGGCATTTGAAATCATACGTGAGAAATAAATCTCAACCAGAAGGCTCTATTGTTGAAGGATATTTGGATGAGGAGTGTCTTACCTTTTGTTCTATATACTTGGATGATATTGAGACAAGATTTAATCGAGTTGGACATGTTTACGACACATCGACTCAATCTCAAATACATCATAAATCCAAAATATTTCTTATTATTGGCCGATCAGTTGGAAGGACCTCAAATGTGACACCGACTGAATTGGAATTATTACTGGTACATAGATATGTGATGCTGAATAGTGAAATTGGAGATCCATTTATTGAAGATTTGAGGATACAAACAAAGAGAAAAATGAGAGGCCGAACACGAAATGAGAAAGATATAACAAAATCTGTTAATAAAGAGCTTGTAGAATGGTTTGCATGACGTGTAAGTTCATAAATATTGCAATAAGTACAAATATTAGTTTGACACATACATTTTGTAAATCTAATAAAGTATATTTATTTTTTTATATCATGAATACTGATACTCCAGTAGATTTTTTAGAAGATTTGAAGTTTCTTGCTAGAGGTCCTCTAAAACAAGTTAGAAAGTTCGACGCTTATAATGTGAATGGATTTAGATTTCGTACAGTCGATCGAGAAGTGGGTTTGAAAACACAGAATAGTGGTATATTTACATTTTCTAAAGTGGAATACTACAGAAAGCAGCATGGTATTATTGAATTAAACTACCACGGACATTTTTCTGTTGTTTTATTCAAATGCAAATGGGTCAATATTATCAGAGGTGTTAAAAGAGATTCCTTGCAATTTACTTCTGTGAACTTCTCTCGCTTGATGGATGTTGGTGATCGTGAACTGCATGATCCATATATATTAGCATCATAAGAAAAAATGGTATATTATGTGAATGATGTTGTCGATGAAGGGTGGAGTGTAGTTGCTCATGTAATACAAAGAGATTTGTATGATATGGGTGATGAAGTGGATAATTTGACCTTTGAAATTGAATTTAACCAACAAAAAGAAGCAGAATTATTTTTCCATCATGATATTGAAAATATTAGTCTAGAAAGGATTAATGAAGTGGATGAAGCAATGGAGTAGGAAACCAACATGATTTAAGGGTAAAATGATTGTATGTACAATTATTTATTTATTTAGCAACCAATTTTTTTATTTCTGCAGTCATTCATTATCATTATTATATATATTTTGTCTGTTAGTACAGGGCATCTATTATCATTTTTAATTTTTTTTTTCTGCATAATGTTTTTGAAATATATATTCTAAACTTAATTTTATTTGATTAAATGACAAGAATTCCAAGGAGGAAGTGGTATACTATTTCATCTAGTTCCGTGACAGATGACGATCCATATGGCTCCCTCCCCATGACATCTGAGGCACTAGCTACCTACACTCCTGCACCATCTCTCCCTGCACCATCTCTTACACCATCTTTGGATGTCCCATTAGAGGGTGAGTCGTCGACTCCCCCTTCAGGAGCCTCAATAGTGGGGCAGCGACACGCCCATTCCAGTTCATCACGGGCATACTGAAGTGTCACTGTGATAGGTACAAATTTTAATTAAATAAATTTATTTCATTTTGTTTATACTAATTGTTTGTTCATTGAAGATGAAAAAAATGCAACCGTGGAGAAAAACATAAAAAGTTCAGATGTTTGGAACATGACTGGCGAAAAGATAGTCATTCCATTTGATTCTTATGGGGTCTCGACAGATGACGTCGTGGGGTTACTTGGCCAGATTCTAGGCCAGCTGGTAGCGGAGCCCATTTCCCTTCCTATTTCATATGATGATTGGAGGCATATGCCTCCAAGTAGGAAAAATGAAGTTTTTGATTCTCAAATAAAGGTAAATTTATTATATTTTGGTTTAATTGAATGTCATGTTACTAATATTTTCAAAATGAATTTCTATATACAGATGTTCTTCCACTTTACAGTTGCTGATGTGATAGCACGGAAGTGGACGTTGAAAAATCTAGGTAAGAAATAAAAAGATTTCAAATGGATATTGTGGTGTGATGTCAACGATACCTCATTGACTGTGCAACAAATGTATGAGAAGCTACCCAGTGGGGTATCGAAATAACAATGGAAAGTTTTTATTGACATACATCATGATGAGAAGCAGATGGTATTGAAATATATATTATTATATTATCCTCATTTCACATTTATACATGTATATTAATAGGACATGACATTGAATACATTCCTATTAAATTGCATTTTATTTATTTCAGGATCTCTCAAGAAAGAATGCTTCAAACCGGGCTAAGCAAGTCATCCCTCACACTGCGGGATCAAAAAGATTTTCTAGAAGTCAAATGACATTGGTAATCTTTTAATTAGTTTAAATATTTATAATATAGTATTATCTGTTTAATATATTGAATTGTTGATTTATCTTTTCTTAATGCAGTCATAGAGTTTAGGGCACGAAGCATCTAGAACTGAACTGTGGTTGGATGTTCACAAGAAATCATATGGAAGTTTTGTTAATGAGCCTACTAAAGAATTTGGGGTATGAAGTCAATTTTTTATTATAATAAATTATTATCATTTTTTAATGTGTTAATATATATTGATATTTGATTTATAGGTAAAAATTAAAGAACTATGGGATTCCAATCCTTCGCAGTCCTACTCAGTCTCCCAGGATGACCCGGTTGCTAAAGTCCTTGGGAAGGAGCATCCTGGTAGAGTGCACGGGATGGGTCTGGGACCCGTAAAATATGAGGTTTTTAGAAGGCCACCAGGGATGGCAGCTACATCTACTCCTAGCTTTAGTTATCCCATACATGGAGATGTACAGAAAGAGATTGTTTCTCTACGAAACACAGTTCACCAGCAGGGGGATCAGATATCTGCTTTGCAGAAAGAGTTGATTGAAATACGTCAACATATGAACAGATATTCCCCCAATGGTAGCACATCGACTGGTGGTATATAGGTAAATCATAAAAAATCAAAATCATTTAGTTTTATAACTTTCATTGGTTTTAAGTTTTAATATAAATATGCAACCGTATTTAATTTTCAATATAATGTTCTTACAGGTGATAGCAAAAAGTGGTGATGAAGGTGGCAAGGGTGACGATACATCATCAGACTGTGAGTAGTTGTATTGTTCATGTGTTGAAAAAATATGGTAACAGTTGGTTTTTATATGTAACATTTGTGGCACATAGTTTCCACCAAACATTTTCATGTCCTAAAATTTCCTTGATTTCCCATGTTTCCTTTTATGCATTTTATTGATTTCTGATGTTTCTTTTTATGTCTTTATTTCTTGAGTGTGGTACACATCATTCCATTTAGGCTTGTGTTTGAATTGGTAGTCGATATTTTGGATGACTAGGAGTTAAACCCATAGTTGATGCGTTGAACAAATTGGGTCATTTCACATGTTATACTATTTTGAATTTGAACTAAGTAATATTCTCTTATGTTGAGAGGGTTTTACTATTTTTTAGTGGTGAGGGGGTAGTGTATTCATCCGCACCTATTTCATACTCAATAGAATCATGTTTCCCAACATCAATTGGGTTAACATTGAAGAAATATATTAATGTGTTACCAACAATAGGAAACACATATTTACATTGTAAGAGGGATATCATTAATTTGGGTGTGATCTCATAGGATGAATGATATTGGAGATGACCATGAGGAAAAAATGATAAAAAATTCCCCCACCCATGTGGGTTATGTTTTCCATTGTAATTTTATAGTCACAAACGCCACTTAGGATAGATTATTATGCTTTTAGATATTAGAGCATTGTAACCATCCCTAGTATATTATCTAGATATTCTAATGGGCCTCAAGGGTGTTTAAACTAGTAGGGGTATAAATATACTCTTGAGTGTCAGTGTTTGGATATCCCCAGTGGGATAAACTTTTAGATGCTTAAGTATAGAAAATAGGGAAAAACACCCTATATATATTCTTGAGTACTCAAGGTCACATGTTAATAAAAATGACTATAGTGAACATGATACTCATAATGAAGTTCTAAGGTGATTTCTACTTTATGGTGGACATATTTATCCAAATCAATATGATAAGAGAAGAATGTGTTCTCATGATCTATTGAAAGGATAAAAAAAGGTTGGATGTGAAATTATGGACCAATGGTTTTTCCGTTGAATATTGTTTGTTGGACAACCTGTGGGTCATTATTCCCAATAGATTACCATGAGGGTCATATAATTTCAGGATAGATCCATTTAGATGGTATTCTTGAAATAAGGTGTGAACCATCATGCACTCATTTTACAATGGTAGGAGACAATGTATGTCAGGGTATGGGGAACATATATTCATATAAATTGAGTCCTATATGTGACATAACAATTATTTTCATGCCTCACCATTGTGTTCCTTATGGGTACTATCAGCTTGTTTTTGGTCTTGAACATAATTGGTGCATTTGGTGATTCAATTTTAATTGAAGGATGTGATGAAGGTATTGAAAAGGAAACACAATAAAGAAACCCATAAATACATCATCAAATGTAAGAGTTCATAGTTTATCAATCCAATTCCATGTTAATGGATTCACATTAGGTTATCTATTTTTTGATGAGAACCTCCAATGGGCTTCTAGGTATATGAAAATTTGGTATGGATGTCCTTTTAGAACTAAATTACAATGAAAGGTGTTCACTGGTGATTCATATACTATAGATTCTTCAAAATAGGTATTGGTAAAAGGTGTGAGATTTTGGGATCATCAAATATTATTTGGGTGGAATCATTTGAATTATTGGATTCCCTTATAGATTTATGATTTTTTAATGAATAATATCAAAATACTAGTGTTTAACGAGTTACCCATATTCCTATGATCTCTCTGAATCTATGTAGATATGAAAATATAAGATTTTTAGGTTAATCATACATATAATACATTTTTATGACTCATTTGTTTAAGGCCACATAATTAGGAAATTATTCATTTTTCGCCATACAAAGAGGTTGTAGGTGTTTACATTGTTGGGATCAGGCCCATGCGATGAGCATCATATGAATCTCTATAAATAGAATCATAACACACATAGTTTATTAATGATTAGTGGGATACATCATACCATTTATGTTCAATTTAAATATAAATATATCAAGAATCTTAACTTTTTGTGAAGGGGAACACTTTGTGAAAGGTACCTAGAAATAGATAGTATTTGAATTTATCATGAGTTTCCATTTCAGTTTCATCTTTGTCTTCAATGACTAATTTGGAGAAGGTATGGTTGTGTATTACACCTATTAGAGGGCCCATATATTTTTTTTCAATATCATATATGTTGGTATAATGATAATGGATGAATTATTAAGAGGTTGGGGAATACAACTTGAAGGTGGATATGATATTGTGATACTATGAGGGGTATCTAAAATTAAGGACTATATAAAGAATCTAATACTAGAGTCTTTAACTATGGTATTTTGTAAAAGTGATTCATATTATTCTTATCGCATAAGAATAATAGCATGTTTCTTAATGTTGGGATTGAACCTCAAAGGGGAATATATTTTATCCTAGTTAAGAGGAATAAAATAAAATATAATTGAAGGCATGAATTTTAAGTTAATGTGACATGATTCATCGTAGATTAAAATTGTGTTGAAATGACAAGTGTAATGAATTTTAGATTCGTCTTACCAGGTTTAGAAGGTGATTACTATAATGTATCTCAATAATTATTTTAAATTATGATCAAATAGAACATAATTTTTTTGTGTATCATGATTTTTTTAAGAAATAAGTTCATAGAAGATTAGTTGTGTTACATAAAAGTGCACAATAAATTATTGAGTGAGACTAACACACGAGCTTCTCTAAGACACCTAGTATAGTAGATGTGTGTGGTGATGGTATATTTGGGGTATTAAACCAAGTAAAAGGCCAACACATGGTAAATCTAACTGTGTTTTATACTCACTCCCTATATGGGAACACCGACACACATGTAGATCTAATGCTTCATTTTCAAGTGATATAAATTATGGGGGATCAAGAAGGATCAGCTAGATGTATGTTTGGAGAGTAGTCAAATAATGGACCTATGTTTTATAGTTTATTCTATCATATATATTTTTTCAATTTATTCTATACTGATTTCCTAGGTTGATGTTTCTTGTTGTATGTTGGTATTTACAATATGGTTCATTCTTATATAGCATGTCAATGTTTACTTATTTTTTTCAATTTATTCTATATCGATTTCCTAGGTTGATGTTTCTTGTTTTCTGTTGGTATGTACAATATAGTATTTCTATTTTGATTTGTCTTTCAGAGCAGTGGAAGCAAAAAAAAAAATTCTGGTCATCTTTTAGCGGTGGTTTAAACCGCTGCTAAATGTACATTGGCGGCGGTTTAAACCGCTGCTAAACGGTGAAAACCGCCGCAAAATGTAAAAAAAATATGTTTCGTGGTAGTTTTAACCGCCTCTACATAGTCGCATCATAGGTGCTCATTCCTTGGTGGTTCTCATGACTTCATTTGCGGTTTTACGACCGCTGGATTTGAGTTTATTCGCGGCGGTTATAACCGCCGCGAATTAACTAATGTCTAGGTCTCGTAAAAACCGCTGCTAAACTCAGTAAAACTTTCACGAAATCAGGCAGCTACGACGCTTTCCTTAAATCGACATGAAACAGAAATAACCACCGCTAATAGATTGACAACGCCATATTAGGTGGCGGTTTACATAAACCGTCGCCAAACCATTTAGCAGCGGTTTAAACCGCCACTAAACGGCGATTCTCTTGTAGTGTATTTTAGTTTCATGTTGTTATTTTATGTACCTAGTTTACCAAAGACACTAGGTATTTCTATCCTTAGTTTTTATTTAATGGATATTTATGATAAAAAATCATGTAATAATATGTGTAAAAGGCTTGGGTTTCTATAGTTATCTCAAATTGTTCATGTTTTTCTCTCTCCTGGTAAAGATCATGGAGATGTTAGGGAATTAAATATGAATTTATGTATTCATGTGACTTCATGAGTTCAATAGACATATATTAAATAATTAAACATTTAAAATCAACTGTTTCATGCATATGTTTATCATATACAATGAACTCCTCATCACTCACCTCATTAGTAGGTGGATCAGGCACTGAGGATTCTAGCATGTAATATTTCTATTCATGGTGCAACATAACCTTTAGGCATCATAATCATTCCTAGAAGTTACTATTAGTAATAATTTGAATGATAAACTTTTCATTATTCTATAATATTAAAATATTACATTATTAGTACTTTTATTGATTACAAATTATGTGATACATAATAATAATTTTAATTTTATTACGACTCCCACTATTTTATCAAGTACCAAGTTCCCTCACCATTGAAATCAGGATGTCTAGTTTCTCATACATTCTAGTGGTAAGGATCCATATGCCCCTTCTCATAACCCAAGTTAGGGCTCGATCAATCATTTAAAGGTATTTAGGTAGGCAGGTCTTTTCCAACTATGGTCTTGTATCTCCTTGATCCATTGAGTGGACTCCCCAACCCATAAATCCTAATTGGGATTTCCTCAACACTTACCTCCATGTTTCACCAAGTCTAGTGATGGTTACATCTCTTGATGAAAATTGGTTAAGTCAACTCACAAATTTGATAATAACTCCATGATGAAAGAAAGTGTCCCAGTGAGGGTTGGTCAAACACTTAGTTCAATGGATTTCATTCCTAATCAAGTAATGGAATGTTTAATGACTTAACATTATATTGAGTAATTTTCTTTATTATGTTTAAATATTTATTATTTTATCCTTTACAAATATTGTTAATATTAAGTGGATTTTACTTAAGAGATTAACCATGTTTTGATAAAAAAAATTAGGCATAATCTAGTTATTTAAATTTCAACTTTTTATATTAGTCCATTTATTTATGTGATCGCAGTCTTATATTGATAAAATAAATAAATAATATGACATAAATAAATAAATGACCTGATCATGAGCTAATCTAATGATTGATTTATTACATGGACAATAAATCAACCTATTGACCAAAGAGAAAAACTCCTTGTTTCGGTCTTGTAATGAGTTTAAGCATTCCACCTATCCACATATGTATCATCGAGGTCAGTTTCATCTCAGTTTGTCTCAAACTGCCTCCATGTACCTTGGGATACTATTTTTATTACATATGTATAAAACTCGCTTGTAGGTGAGGGGAATAAAAATATTGGTTAATGGGAACTACATAAACATACATGGGAATGAAATTAATATATAATAAAATAGGGAGGGATGACTCACAATCCATTATATTTAATTTAATTATAAATAATTTCAAAACCCATGAAATAAATTAAATTTTATAAAACCAACACATACAAGGGTCTGGTTAAAGCTCATCATTGGTTATACACTTGTAAAGAATATGAAAAATTTCAATGGTTAACATTCATTTCAATTTATTATTTATTACTAAGATAAGGATACTTGTATTAATTAATTAATTAATTAATTAATTAATTAATTAATTCCATTTAATGACTATTTAAAGTCTCTTAAAGATACCCATCATAAATTTATTCATAGAAAATAAACGGCATGACCAATAAATAAATATTATTACATTAAATTAATTGATCATATATTAATTATTAAAAACCTTAATTATATAGTCAAAACACATCTAGTTTCAATGGTGTAATTATATTTTAATGTTTCAATTAAAAATTTTAATGCAATTTAATTATTTATTTTATTGGGAGACAATACGATGTGTACTCATGAGCTACATTTTGTGTTCCTCAATTGTCATGTGTCCGGGATAAATTCTTGGGGATTCAGTATGTACCTCAGCCAAACTATATAGAATGTACTAACTAGCAAAAATCCATGTGTTCTGCTTACAACATGTTCGCACAACCTTTCGATTGAATCGGAATGTTCTTCGAATAGAACCACGCAACTTGTACTCTGGCTACACATTGTGTGTTCCTCTTTACCTTGTGTTTGTGAGACATGTTGATTGACTTTACATGTACTTTGGATGCAAGGATTAATGTGTTATGCTATTTTTATTCCATTTATATATTGTATTCCCCATTAATTATACAAGTTTTTAGTCTCAAATGGTTATAAACCATGTATTTGACCACATAGTTTTAATGAATTTCACTGATAAACCATGTAGACTACACAATGTGTATGCCAGCTACATGTCATTTCATCCGAAAAACTGTGTACCAGGTTGGCCTAGTATATACATGGTGTGTAACAAATACACTATGTGTAATAACTACTCAGTGTGTCATGTATTTCATGACACATGCAGGTGCACTAAACTTGGGTATATGGCATGCACTCCAACTACATGTTGTGTAACCCAATCAATCATTTAGAAAACTTTGGCACATCCCGATGGAATCTCTAATCATTATCCATCTATTCTTGGGCCTTAATAAAATATGAATCTTGGATTATTAATATTAAAATTTTGAAATCATATTAATTAAACTTCATATTTGAAGAAAAAATAATCTAAAAAATAAATATTTAACCACTATTGTGTATATAGATCAACAATCAAATAAATAATTATAAATTTAAATGTGACCTTTCGATACTGCTGGAAAGTTCCAGATGTAGTAGAATTGCCTTTTGGGTGAATAATAATAAATTTTTCTGTCAAATTTGATGGATTATTCACCAAATGTACAAGACATAAACATCACGACCAATGAAAAATTTTCATCTAATATTATCATAGAAATCCAAGAACCCAAAGATCATATTTTGAATGTTAAATTTATAATTAATTTAATTAGATCTAAAGAAATGATACTTGGTCATAAGATCTTTCTTTGATGAAGATGTTGATCATATGAAACTCTTTTTGGATTAGGTTCCCTAAGTAGGGCTGACCCAAAGTAGATCCCCTTCTAGCGGTGATCCACACATGGTCCTTTGATCTTCGAACAACAGCGATATATTTTTGAGTGCTAGTGTGGTGGATTGACCGTCTTGTGTTTTTCATCTTGATCACTTAAATATCCTTCAAGCTTTAAGTATTTCTTCTTGTTCTTGAGTTTGTGAGAGAATAAATAATCTAGGGAAATTTTTATTGTGCATAACAATTCTGAATTCTTTATTAACCCTACGTAATAGACATAAGAGTCTATTTATAAAGTCAGGATTTAGGTTAAAATATTATATAATTTCACAAAGACCCTTAAATAATATAATAAACCTTATCCAACCACATGACATAAAATAATATTATTATTATTATTTTATAGTGTGCGCTACCTAGCACAATGATAAATATTATTTTATAAACTTGTAAATTAATATTTATCACCAGACCCAATCTTAGTATGCTCATCCTTCTCAGTATTTATTGAATACCTGAATAAATATTTATTCATAATTAAATATTTTATTCATATTTTGGAAAATAAATATTTATTAAATATTCAATAAATAAAATAAATATTTTATTCACAATATTGAGAATAAATATTGATTTAATATTCATGTAACTAAATTAATTGTTTATTAACTGGTGAATATTTGTAGTCAATAAATCCTAAATTAAATTATTCCTTAACCCTGAGAATAAAATTTATACTAATAATTAAATTAAAATATAATTTAATTGAGATTAATGGAAACACTTAGTGTGTGACCCTCTAGAATTATTTCTCATGGGAATTAGAAGGACTTTCCTAAAGTTCAAAATTATTGTCTAATAATAGGTCAAGGCACCTAGGAAAAAGAATTTAATGTTGCAATATCGACAACCACATATGATATCTTTATATTAAATATAATCCCTTTATCCTAATATATTATTAATCAAGTTACACATCTTTATGATCAACCTATGTGTTTAATACATCTTTCTTTGACTATATGAAATAAAATCATTGTTACATCATGACCACAGAATTTAATGAAAAAATTTCATTTCAATCAAATGCCTGAGATATCAACTTCCATAAATATAGAAGGGAGAAATCCTTACTCAACTTATTATTAATAACATGTTATTTGTGATGCACCCAACATATCATACTTATCAAAAACATATAGCATCGTTGTTTTGATCAGTAAATCTAAGTATATGAGTCATGACATGAATTAATAATAATATTAAAGTCTAAGGACTATTATATATGCTCATATATTAGAATATATAATGACACATAAACATGTGAAATTCTAAATGGTGGGTCTATTCGCACAATCTTCCATCTTGGAGATCACCAAGAGCGAACTTCATGAGATAAAGTCTCATCCACTTACAAATACTCACACTTGATGACCAATATTATATGTGTCCCATCATAGTATGTTATCCAATCATAGAACTATATTTAAGAATATCATCATGAAATTTCTAGGTTCTCATCATCACTACTAGAAAAATACCCTATACCAATGGTTTGGAACCATTGGTATAGGCCTCCAAACTGTTGGTATAGGCTATACCAATGGTTTAGAGAACCGTTTCCAAGTAAGTAGTGAGGATAGGTCTATACCAATGGTTTTTGGAAAACCATTAGTATAGACCTATACCAACGATTTTAAAAACCATTGGTATAAGTAATATGAAAATCTATACCAATGGTTCCATAAACCATTGGTATATGTAATTCAAAAAAAAATCATCCCGTTGGTTTTGATCCCAACACCTCCCGGTTGTGATTGAACGACCTAACCACTAACCTAACTTACTTTTTTGAACATAATTTCATAAATATATATATATGTAGTATCATAAGTATTTTAAATTTTGATTTATTTAATGTCCTCTGTAAGAATATTCCATTAAAAATACATGTACCTATACCAACGGTTCTCAAAATCGTTGGTATAGACCTATACCAATGGTTTTGAGAACCGTTGGTATAGGGTCTTTGATTTTGGGACCTATAAAAACGGTTTTGGGAAAACTGTTGGTGTAGGGGGGGACCTATACCAACGGTTTGGCCAAAACCGTTGGTATAGGGTCTCTATAATGGACCTATACCAACGATTTTGGCAAAATCATTGGTATAGGTCCAAATTAGTGAACCTATACCAACAGTTTGGACACATCGTTGGTATAGGTTCATATAAGTGACCTATACCAACGGTTTTGGCCAAACCATTGGTATAGGTCCAAATTAGTGAACTATACCAACAGTTTTCCCAAAACTGTTGGTGTTGATCATATTTCTAGTAGTGCATAAAGGGGGAATATCTTGAACTTATCAATGTGACATATACTCCAAGACATTATTGCATTAAATCCATGCAGAAAAATGAACAATATGTAATATAAGTTGTTTTATTAATATTCAAATATTTAAATATATATGAAATCCAGAGTAGAAACAGCTGGTTCTAGAACACTAACTCCAACATGAACTTGGTATACACATGATGTCCTAAATGGATTGCATGATCAATGTTATTTGATAGTTATTGCATTATATTCATCGTTATACATGCACTCACATATACTATATAAAATGTTAAGGGGTCCTTGGTGGTATCCTAATGAGTTTCATACTCACCCTATATGTGCACCCCAATGGAAGTGTAAACTTTATCTCCCATGACACATACAAGGTAAAGGTACCAATAATTGGTGGATGAGATGATTGTAGATTTATAGGAGTTTATGGATACATCATATTAGAGATAGACTGGTCACTTTAGGGATAGGATGTATCCTCTATTTTTATTTCCTTTATATATATTGAGTTTTATA
The DNA here is from genome assembly GCA_963277665.1 of Viscum album. Classification (NCBI taxonomy): domain Eukaryota; kingdom Viridiplantae; phylum Streptophyta; class Magnoliopsida; order Santalales; family Viscaceae; genus Viscum; species Viscum album. Next base: position 2,066,301,089 of record OY728126.1, on the reverse strand, counting down.
TCTTCAACCCACTAATTTAACCATGGTATATGATTTTATGATATTATATTACATGACATGAAGAATATGTCATTATATTTTATGTATTGTTGTGTTTGGCCTTACGGTGTAATGACACATGGGTTGTTTTGTTGTGTTATTATTTCTCAACTATTTATTATTATTGATGGTATCTGATGATGTAGATTGATTGTAAATCACTCACTAATGATAAAATTTGAAACCATTGGCATAATTTTCCTGCCTCTGGTGATAAGGCTTACGCCATGCGGTTCGATGTTGGTCATGTTATTACAAGTCAGTCAAAAAATAAATAATGAATGAGTTAGATTATATGATATTGAAATGTTATATATATCATAGTTATATTTTATTTCCTAGACAAAGGGGTTGTATGAGTATATATGTTATGTGTGGAGATAAATCTAGTGGACACACTAATATGGGTATACATGCGCTTGATAAAGATCACATTAAAACCCTTTATAGTTTGAATAGAAACAATTTATTTATAGATTTTTTTTGTTTTCATGTTGTTATCACTTGATAATTAATAATAATTTTCAATGATAAAGATACCCATAAGGTCGTATATAATGCTATGTGAATGGGTGTTTATTTTAGTACAAAATATTTGCACAACATTTGAATGAACATGTATAATAGTTTCATCCAAATTATTTTTGGATATAGATCTATAATTTGTTATAAAATATGCATAAAGTATGTGGGACTTCAGTACAAGTGGTGGTTTGAAAGATATGTGTCTTGAATTCATATCATATTATTTGGTTAGACCATGTCACATGGTATGTTATATTGGTTTTATGATACAAGGATATCATATTTCTAACAAGTATCTTTTAATACATGTAAACTATCATTGAATTGGTTATAAAAAAATTATATGATGTTTTTAAGAGAGTTTAAAAACATCATAATAATTTAACAATAGTTTTCTAATTAATGATGACTTGAGTTTATTAAAGTGTATGTTATAATAATTATAACTTACTACTTTAATTGGATGAGCATCAACCAAATTTTTTTGAAATTCTTAGACTTTTTAACCTTTTTTATTTAATGGATGAGTGTTATAACTCACACAAGTCGAACTCTTCATATGTCAAAATTCTTTCCACTCTCTTCTTTCTTTTCTTAACTAATTATTAACATGCCATGGAAAAAAGTGAGGTCCTATGATTAATAATAGTGAGTATATGGTTTTTGAATCATTTATGAAAGTGAGATTCCTTTAGTTAACATAGAGAGATATTCATTGATCATACTTCTAAAGAGGAAGACATTAATGAAGATATGATATGCTCTATATTTACATTTACTGTACAATTTTTTTGAATCTTTTTTTGGGTGGTCTTAAATAATGAGGTTTTGTTTTTTATTGTGTTCAAGTTATCTTAGATGCCTACAAAATCTATTATTTATAGTAAACAATTTATTTTCCTATGATGTATTGAAATTAAAAATTGTAAATTTACACCCTAAAGGTTAAAATCATTATTTGATCAATATGACATTGTCAAATTTTCCATCAAAATAGCTGATCAGGAAATAATTGTGATTTATGGGATTTATTGGCTCCAAAAACCCTAAAAGTTAAAAGCACACTGTCTACTCCTATGCTCTAACAAAATTTACTCATCATCTTGGATTATTGATGAATACACCAAATGGTTCCATGATTTTACATAATTCTTATGTAAACATAAAAAAGGACATACATTCAAATTATATTTTTTCACTAGATCAACTCATTGATGTTGTATGCTCAAAATGTCATGTGATTTTTATGCTTGTCATTCTAATTATAAAATGGTCTACGTAGTCAGAATGATGAGGCCATTTTTTCATTTAGTGAGTTCAATAACAAAAGCTTGAGGATCCCCAAATTTTACTATCATACATAGATCTCTACTATGTTATTATCATCTCGGAAGCCTTCAATGTCCTACAATTTTTTGACATTATATTTTTTCCAATTATATGATAAATATATTTTCCCAAAACTTGAACATGAGCTCAATATAAAAGTTTATGGGGAGTAAAATTTACAATCATTTTCTTTTTTATAGTTGAACATGATCTCTAAAAAGTGTGAATGTTCAAGATTCAATGAGTCATATGACAGAGGTTTTTTTGATAATTTATTTTTCCAACGATTTTTCTATGATGCAAATAGGTCAACACTATTTCAAAATGTACAATATACAATTCTAGCCTTTATTAGTGCTACCAAAAAGTGCTGATAAAGGCTTCCTTTATCAGCGCTAAAAAGGTGTTGCTAAAGGTCATGATCACGCGCGTGAGTCCCACATCGAAATAGCTCAAGTTCAACGGCTTCTTTATAAATGATTCCACCACAACATAAGCTTAGAAGCCTACTACGGGGATGAGATCCTGCATACATTTTCCACACACATGCATATGGGCCCCTCAATAGGCCCGCATGGACCTTGGCCCATTCTATGCTTCCCGCGGGCCTTGTCCATCCTCATATGCAGGGTCGGGTTTTACATGACCCAGTCCCCCTGCCCCACCATCCACGGTTCGACCTGCGAGCATGACCCATTTTTTTAAACAATAAAAAAATAAATATTAAACAAATTAAACAAATTAAAATTAAAATGAATAAATTTAAAAAAATATTGATTTTTTTAATTAAATAATTATTAATAAATTTAATATATATATATATATATATATTATAAATAATAATAAATATTACATATTAAATATATATATATATAATGAATAAATTGAAATAATTAAATAATTAAAAATTAAAAATGAGTATATTAAAAATTATTAAAAAATTGATAATTAAATAATTATTAATAAAAATTAATAACTTTAATATATATATATATAATTTATAAATATTAAGAAAGGGTATATATTAAATATATATATATAATAAATAAATTTTAATAATTAAACAAAAAAATTATAAAAGAATAAATTAAAAAATTATTAAAAAAATTATTAATGAAACAATTATTAATAAAAATGAATAAATTTAATATATATATATATATTAATTATAAATAGAAACAAATAATATATATTAAATATAAATATAGAAATGAATAAAATATAATAATTTAAAACATATTAATGTCTTGTTAAATTTTAATGTTTTTTATACATAATTATTCATTAATACATTTAATTTTTTTAAATAGAAATATATTAATATATATTTTTATATATATATATATAATATTTCCTAAATTTTGATTTATATAACAAAAAATATATATTCTTACATTAAATAAGTCATATATTTAGTAAAGGATGGTTTATAAATAAAAATTTAAAATTAATAAATTAAAAAAATATTAAAAAATTTATTAATTAAATAACTATTAATAAAAATGAATAAATTTAATATGAATAAATATTAATTATAAATATTAATATATAGTATATCTCAAATATATATCTATATATATATAATTAATAAATTTTAATAATTAAATAAAAAATTTAAAAATTAATAGATTGTAATAATTAAACAAAAAAATTAAAAATGATTAAATTATAAAATTATTAAATAAATATTAATGAAATAATTATTAATAAAAATGAATAAATTTAATATATATATACACATTAATTATAAATAGTAATAAATAATATATATTAAAAATAAATATAGAAAATAAATAAAATGTAATAATTAAAAACATATTAATTTCTTATTCATTTTTAATGGTTTTTATACATAATCATTATTCATGCATTTAATATATAAATATATTCATATATATATATATAGCAATATATACAATATTTTGTAAAATATGATTTATATAGTACAAAATATTTATGCTTATGTTAAACAAGTCATATATTTAGTGAAAATGGTTTATAATTAAAAATTAATATAAATTAAAAATATTGAATAATCGTATCGAGTAATGGACATTAATTTAATGTCATTTGATTTTTCAATTTAACATGTATCAAAAGTGTGTTACATTGATTTCACACATACGTATGCATAATTCATGAATTTTTATATACAACGCGCACACATAAATATTTACATAATTAATGAAATCTTATATAGAAACGCATACACTTAATATTTATGTACTTTATTCAAATTTTAATATTCATTTTATAATTTCATTTAGTAACATGATAGATTTAATATTTTTTAATCAGTGAATTTTATTTATTTATTTTTAATATTATTATAGTTTGGAATTCTTAATTTTTTTTTTAATTTTATCATTTACTAATATTTATTTATATACATATTTATTTACTATGTTTTAATATTTTCAATATGTATTCATCTTTATTTCAATATATGTTCATATTGTTTAAAAAAATATTTAATTAATAATCTTTATCATTCTTTTCAATTTTTTAAATTATACTCATTTTTAATTATTCAATTTCACTCATTTTTAACATTCATGCATTTAAGATTATATTTTCATTAATAATGTCAAAAATATATTTTTAAATAAATATTTTTAAATAAATATATTTTTAAATATATATTTACTATATTTATAAATTTATATATTTATAATTATAAATAAAAAAATATTATTTTTTTAAAAGGTATTTGTATAATTATAAATAATTAATTATATGTTTCAATAATTATAAAATTATAATAAATATATTTAAATAATGAATATATTTACTATATTTATATTTATATTTATATTTATATTTATATTTATATTTATATTTATATTTATATTTATATTTATATTTATATTTATATTTATATTTATATTTATATTTATATTTATATTTATATTTATATTTATATTTATATTTATATTTACATTTTTATTTATATTTATATTTATATTTATATTTATATTTATATTTATATTTATATGTATATTTATATTTATATTTATTTATATTTATTTATATTTATTTATTAAATATATATATAATTATATAAATATATATAATGTTATAAATATATAAATATTATTATTTACTAAGATAGTACAAACCATGGGTTTTGGCCCATGATCACAAAATTTATTGAAAGAAAAACAGTAGATTACAAGAGAGAATGAGATCAAAAGTCCATGACAACCACTACCAAAGAGTAAAAATAGTAATTCATATTTGGTAATGACCACCACCTCTACTTTTCGAATGACGAACCCGCTTCCATGTTTTGGGTTGTTGCCATGTCTTTCCATCCACTTCAGAATCATCTGGTGGGATGGAATCCTTAAAGCATGGATCATGTTTTCCAGCCAGACCTGCATTCTCCAAGGATGCCTTCTCAAGGTTTCTCCTTATAACAGTATTAATAGCTTGAGTATCTCCAAACTCTTCACAGAAGACCTCCTTGCTATTATATCTATTTAATATGTCAAGAATACTAAAGCAATTTTTACCTGAATCCGGTGGAGTCAAGGGAGCCTACTCCTCTACATAATTTGGCATACCAAACTTAGGTGAAAGACTATATGAGATACCTTTCTTATAGGTTACCATTTGGAATTTTTCATCATCAATAAGGACATTCATGCCCTTGTTACCTTTAGTGATAGGCTTGTCCATTTCCATCATGTTAAAACCAATCTCCATGGATTTATTAGAGATAGTTTCTTCTATCTTGTTCTTTCCTTTACTTTTGGTCATGGGTAAGGAGTGATCATGGTGCAATTCCTAATCCACTTCTTCTTGCATATCATTCTCAAATTCAGATGGACCATCAAAAACATTAATTGTTTTAGATACTAATACAATGTTATTAGTTTCCAGTAGCTTCTCAAAGTCTGCATCAGCTTTGATATATGCCTCTTATTTTTGTTTCTCCTCAAATGAACCTATAGGCTAGACAACCTCCTTATTATCCAAATTATCTGCAAGATCAAAGGGTTGAGTATGACTATTCCTTTCATCTTCATCTTTATTATAGAGTCGAATGGTGTCCATATAGTTTAGTAATTCCTTCCCTTTTTAAGGGAACTCATCCCCAACAAATGCATCATTGATTGTAGGGTCACCATGTCACACAGGCCCCTATCTTTTCCTGCACCACACACTGAAAATTGGGAGTAGTGGCCCTCTTTTCCCTAGTATAAGCATTGGCAGGAGTAGTCTCATCCCTAGACTACATATCAAGCCTCTTCCCATATTTGTGTCCAGAATGCGTCATCATGCTCATTGGGTTTGGAACCCCTTTCTAAAGATGATATTTTGAGGATTTATACTTCTTAAGAAAAGATTTTTCCTCATGGCCTTAGAAAAAGTAATAAAAACTGGTAATATATCTCCTACAATTTTGGAATATCATTCCCTATTACCTTGTATTCCTTACAAAATCGAGGGAATTTCTCATATTAGATGTGAAATTTAATCTCATCATCATCCAATGAAATAAATACTCTATCTATTGAAGTATATCACAAATCAACTTCTAGAAATAATCGAGCCTAATGTACAAGACTGGATGACTTAGTTTCCCTGTCCATTTTTATTAGAATCATGATTTCTAGTGAAATGTATTATAGTATCTTTGGGTGTTAAAGAACCTAGTTTAACCCATAAACCCTTACCCATTGTTGTACATAGGTGTTATCCACCTCCATCATATTGAAATTTGGATCCCAGTCCCTTATGTGAAGAATCTCAGGCTTGAGGTTAATTGAACCATAACCCCAAGCCCTCACATTCAGATCTTCTGAGGGGAAGATAATATAAAAAAACTCTCCCCAAGGAGACACACTTCAAATTCATGAAACCCAAAATTGTCGAAAGTCTCATGAAGAGTTCCTCGTATTTCCACGGCTTTGTTCCCTTTGAAAAAAAAAGTCACACAAAAATGGAGTACTTACTGATTTTGATGTGTTCCAAGAAAACATCCAAGCCATCTTTCACATGAGCCACATTTTCTTTCCTTCTAAGAACATCAGTAGTAGATCCCTTGTAGAGAAAGAAAGGTCAAGAATCAGAGAGCATAGCTGCCCAAATAAATCGACCATGGACAACATTCTGTGTTTCCAATCCCACACCAGTAGCTCTATGGGATTCGAAATAGCCCTTATCGAGAAAAGATTTAGCTAGTGAGCACTGAATCAAAGCCTCCATAGTAGGGAACCCTTAATTTCCCTTGAGACATAAAGAGGGGATCTCTCACCAATCTATCCATCTCTCCTAAATATTATTTTTTTTTAATTATTTATATAATTATAAATAAATAATTATACGTTCAAATAATTATAAAATTTTAATAAATATATTTAAATAATGAATATATTTACTATATATATATTTATATTTATTTATTAAATAAATATATATAATTGTATAAATAGATATAATGATATAAATCTATTTATAATTATAAAATTACAATAAATATATTTAAATATTGAATATATTTATTGTATTTATATTTAAATAATGAATATATTTACTATATTTATATTTATATTTATATTTATATTTATTTATGAAATATATATAATTATATAAATATATATAATTATATAAATATATTCATAATTATAAATATATTTACAAATATATTTATTTATAAATATATTTATAAATGTATATTTATTATCATTTCCCTTAGAGAATCGGTTACCCGATGATTGATTATAGGGGTTTGAGTTATGTGCAATCATTAACGTTAGGTCCACTATTTCTGAACAATTTCCAACAGGTTTTTTCATGGAACCAGAAACATCTGCTGGTTCTGTATCCATGGGGACCTTCTTTCTAAAGGTATCCATTCATTGGTAAGTTTGGACAACATTTCTTAAGAACTCACATTGGTTAAGAGGATGGGATTTCAGGCTCATCACACCCTTTTGAGGGGAATTGTCTCCTACCTCGAGACTCTCTTATAGATTTAAGATATGTTCATGAATCCTTTCTTAATTCCCAAGTATGATGTGTGCTACCCTAGAGTTAACAATTAATTATTATCATGTATGAAATTTAGAATCATATGTATGTATCTAAGGTTCTTCATCAATGGAGATATCTATATGTATCCAAGGTTATCCATCAATGGTATCCCCTTATATACTAATTATATATTCTTTGGTCATTATTATGATGATTCTAGTTTTCTATCCACATAGTGGGGTGCTCTGGAGTGTATCATCATCCAGGGATATGGGAGTTGTTTTGGTGTTCAGATCAAACCCACGTGATGGGCTTCCTACAAATCCTCAAGAAAGGAATTATAACCCACATAGTTTGGTGCAGCTTAATGGGTCATTTCATACCTTTTGAGGTCGTGAGATAAGTACCTAACCATATAGTTTAACTTTGTGTGTCAAGGATTTCTAGGCGAAAGTTTCCTAGTCAAAGCTTGGTGTGGGACTTACACCAAAGCAGCCCAGGGAACCTGGAAGTGATATGAATTTCCATGTGGAATTAAACCCTACTTGGAACGTGGCCCTGAGAGAGTAGGGTTGATTTGTGATGTTGGGTTTAAACCTTAGAGAGGCTTCCTACGTATCCCGTTTTGACGGGAATCAAATCCCACAAAGTTCGATTAGTTTTGAAAGGGAGTTTGTGCCTTTTAGAAGATTATGTTGGGGATTACTCTTGATGAGGATTACCTATAAAAGGAATCCATGAGTGGTGTTTCATCTCATGGTGATTTGGAGGCTTGTTCAGGGCCTACACCGAAATAGGACTCCCATTTATCTTCGTATTTAGGTAGGTGTACTATGTATCCTGATTATAGAAGGAATCAAAGTTCTTATAGTTCAAGACAAGTTCAGGGCTTACACACTATGTTTACTTTTGATAGATTCAACTGGGGCATACTCCTGAGGAGGATGACCAAGATGTTTGGTATCATATATATGTCATGACCACCTTCAATCTCTAATCCCACGTGAGTCATTCTCAATGTAAGAAACAAGATTAAATGGAAGATTCATAAAACCACAAAATTCCCTTTGCCCTGGGATTAGATACATGGCCTTGAGGGCTCGTGCCTACAGGGGGACTCTGGAGGAAGGTGAGAGGAATATTCGAAATAATACTCTTCTAAAACTTACATCTGAGTGTGTGGGTGTTGTGGTCATGGATATCCTCTAATCTCATAATTCATGATGACTCACGCTTGAATGTGAGAAAAAAGAGAAATTAAAAGGTCCAATAAAACATACACTTCTATTCCTCTATTGGTGGAATAGGTTGGGGAAACAAAACTTCTTTTCCATTACTTTAACCTATAATGGTTCCATGTTATAGATAACAATGAAGGAATAAAGTGGGGGAAGAGAGTAGAGGACTCTGGTTCTCATCCCCTCTCTAACCTAGTAACCAAGGGGGTGAGGAAGAGCAGGAATGAAACCTCTTGCAAGGAAGTCTAAAGGCTTACTAAATGAGAGATGCCCTAAAATATGTTTTGCAGTAAGGGAGGAGGATCTCATTCCATGTTGAATGGGAAAAAATTGTAATCCTACCCCTCCTTTTAGGGAATTGGAGGCTTCAGGTATTAGAGATGATGAGAATAGGACATGGTCCAAGACCTTGTATCCAAGACCAGGAACTCCCTGAAACTATCCCAGGGGTAGGGGTCCTCGTGACCAAGGTAATTCAAAATCACATTCACCCTAATGAACCTAACCATCTAGTAGGATAAGTGTGGGAAACCTCTAACCGACTAAATAAAAATCCAAATGGGAGACAAGCTGGTGTGCCCCACATCATGGTTTTTCAAGACCAAAGGTTTTACTGGAGGTTTTATCTTGGTACCTTTTAGACAAGTAATACAAAAGAAGAGAGTCCCTACCATTGTTTTATTTGAATAGGGATCAAATAGGGTCTCACATAGGTCCTGGATTAGATGGTAGAGGTTCCTCATGTAGGGCCTGAGAGGAATTAGAAGTGCTTCACGCAGGGGGGAATAAGCCTACGTGAGCTGGGTATGACTTGGGAAATGGAACACCATGGAAATAATACTTGGTTGAGGCTTTATCCTAGGCACCCTAGGTCTCATTTGGTATCCCTGGATGGATCTTGTGTAGGTCCCTTATTGCCTAACACAGGTGGTGACCACTAGGGGAGAACGGGGCCTCATGCAATAGTTTTTTTAGACCCTAAAGGTAATTTGATCTCACTTATACCCTTAATTATTTCTTCTCTCAGGTTCTGGATAGTTACCTATATAATTTTTGGAGACCTAGGAGAAGGGGATGCATGATGAGATCTTGGGGGTTCTTTCAATTTTCCAAATGAGTAAATGAGAAGGCCAAGGGTCCTATTTATAGGAAAATAGGGGAACCTGTTCGAAGGAGTTTTCCCACATAGGTCTCAGGCATAGGTACCCCATGTAGGTACCTCACATAGGGGTGGACTTCCATTCAGTATTCTGTAGGGGGGATGCATCGATATTTTAATGCACAAGTGTGTGTACATAGGAAAATTTGGGCTAGTCTCCGTGATTTTACTTAGGGAACTTTGGAACTTTAATAATCTAGAGGTGTTATTCATAATATTTTTTCCCCATTGAAAAAATAGAGTGTTAACTAAATCCCCCCTCATTATTGGATCTGATTGAAAGAGGATGATCTAGTATTAAGGTAGAACTGGGGAAAGGATTGTGAAGGGGTTGTTGAATCGTGTAGGGCTTCTACATAGTGAGGCGGTGGAGTTATGGTGTGCAGGTCCATGATGTAGGGATGGTGCGTAGTTTTATGACACTAGATAGGTGTGCAGATCTATAGCACAGTCCAGTGGCGTCTATAAATACCTCTTTACCCATTTTTCATTTTCCTTTCATTTTGGGTTTTTGATTTTCATTCTCACCGTGCAGGTGGTCCACTCAGTTCTATCACCCTTCTATTTTCAAAAAGGTCAATCAATGAATTCCCCAATGGTACAACCCCTTGAGTGAAGGTGATACACATGGAGCTTGTCCAAAGGGGTTGTGTGTGATTCCTGGTCAAAGGGGCTATGTGTGGATCCCGGTCTTAGGGGATGCATGAGTTCTTTCCTTTTCCAAAATTTGGAATTTTTCTAAGTTAACAAATTAACTTCTCTAAGTCAATATTTTAAATTAATGGGATAACTTGGTGGCCTCTTTTTATGTTTTCAATGGACAATTTTATAACTTCTTCTAAATAATATGTTTCACACTCTTCTGAGATGATCATAGCTATTGGGCTAGATTAATATGACATAGTTTAGTCTGCTCTTATAGATCTATAGTAGCATTTAGAATAGTACCAATTTGATTACCCACAAAGTGATTACCTACCCTTATACAAGAATGAACTTCTAAGGTGCGTCTTTATCCCAAGGTTTAATAGTTACTTCTCAGCGTCCTGGTTTATGAAGCATATCGACTTCCATTCTTCCAACATCTCCTCCAAGGGTGTTTATATTAAGAAAATAGTGGTTCCCATTGGATTTATTATGAATCATAGTAGTTCCACTCTAGATATGAAGCCACGTGTCCAAGAATTGAGGCCTCATTGTTATGACTCAACCTTTCGTACTTCGCATATAGATCAAACATAGGGCTGGAAGGAGGACTGGGACTTCTTCTCTGGAGGGGGAGCCAGGCCCGAGTAGATCTAGGCATATTGGGTGTGCCAAACTTGTAATGAATTAAAGAAATAGCTACAATTTTCCCATATTTATGAGATCGTTTGGGTAGGGAAGACCTATTTCTACAAGAACTCGAATATCATCCCTAAACTATTGATCCAATAGAGTCTGAAAATGAATTCCTACCACTTAACGCATGGTTAGGTTGGAATCAGCTTGTGGTATTCCTACCAAATTTATGGGGGGCCATCCTTGGGGAGATGTAACATGATTTCATCCCACTGAAGACAGCATGGTATGATGTTAAAAGGACATCATCATTGGCCCATGATATTTTTAAGATAGTGAAGAAATTATAGATCAAATATCCTCTCCTCGGGGATGAAATCCATCCAAGAATGTGGATGAAGGAATTATTAGAACTATAAGGAGAAGGTCCCACTTGCGAGTGTCCTATTATATGTCCCACCAAAGAGAATCGGGTTGCTCCCAGCACATTCTGGCCTATATTGGAGAAGGTCCAGTTTACTTATTGAGGTTATAAGGTTAATCCTAAATTTAATGCCAAGACTCACCTAGATGGCTTCCTTTCCATGTGTCTAAGTGTCTATCTACTTCCAATCCACAATTCCAATGGTGGTGTGAGGCCATAGAACTTTTTTATAGAATCCAAACGAGAAGAGAGGAGGTACATAGGGTTGGTTGAACCCATCTTAACAAGAATATACCCTTGTTTTCTACATACATACAATGGTAAGGACCCATTTAGGATTGAGGATCTATTTCCAGTGTTATGGGGGTGGATCATAGCATAATTTAGTTTATATGCAACACCAATACCAGTCAAAATCCCTGAGAGTTGATTCCTCCCATTTGCTCAAGATGTTTATGGATCTATCCTTTGAACCTGAAGTATGATGATGTGATGAAGATGATAAATGTGTTGGGGAAATTTAATTTATTTCTATATGGTAACCCACTAACAGGGACATTTACCGATTATGGTAAGGAAAAGAATTATGAGTTGAGTTTGTACGTGATTTCATTTAGAGAGAGCGCACTGGAGGCCCGCATTGATAGCAAGATCATCTGCAAGGCTTATGCTCTGTATTGATTTCCCACTAGTTTAAATGTCTTAACAGTCAATAATTTTTCCCCTATTCATGTTAGGATATATAATCATCTGATGGTAGTTCTACAACTCTGGATCCTAATGGCCATGTAGGTATCCAAAATGTAAATCACTCTGTCTCCATCAGACATGTCAATAGGGATGGAGGCTGGGTATGCCAAGTCATGGATCTATTCACATCCTTAGGGGGTATTGGTGAAGGGAGTTTATCAAGTAAAGTCCATGACAATTGTTGGTCCTGGTATGCATGGTAAAAATTATTAAACAAAAGATGATGATGTTAAAACTCTAATGCCTTTGAAGCAATCTTGAGAAAAGGCAACTAGGAATGTTATAGTTGATAAGAACACACCTCCCGCACTAAGGCGGTCCAATCACCATCATTGGGATAAGGATTATTATTCATCACCTCATTATCCTATGAAGTCAAAGAATCTAGAAAAGGATTCCAAATTGAAGGGTGTCGAGTATTCCTCACAGCCATCCACATCAGAGTCAAGTTATGTGCAACCCTTAATGATCCATGTTTGGGAGATAATAACTCTCAATGTCAGATATTCATGGGAGTTTATCCAAGTCATCCTATGTATCTCAAAGTTGGGAGATATTGGAGCACCCCCCCTCCCCCCAATCTACACCCTGACAGTGATTTATCTTAGGTGATGAGGTATCTTGAGGAGTTGGAGGCTTAGATATATGGAATTGATTATCAGACCCCATCCACAAAGAGAGTGTCTAACATGATGGACTAGGGAGTGATTTAAGGGGTAATTATTAATTTTGAGGATTAATAGGACATTTACTTGAACCTTGATGATGTATTTTTCTTTTTTCTTTTTTTGTTTTCTTCTCTTTCATCCACCATCATTATTATTAAGGGGATTTTTTATAGTTTGTAAGATAATAATAAGAACTAGTTGGAGGAACATCAATAGAATCACTTGGGTTGCCGAAATATGGTCCTATAGACACTCACATTAGGGTATTAAATGAGGCTCTTGAATCTCTAGAACCGTCCTCGGGTTAGAGGACCATAATGGAGGATATGACGATGGGAACTCCTCAACCATTCCCTCAAATCAATGTTTACAAGAGGACTAGGGTGGACCCTTCGCCATCTCAAGATAAGAAACTGATAAGGGAATTAAAGTTGGTTTAACACATGTTCCATATTAAGTCTTCATATTTTTACTTAATATTGTGACTTTCTCAATATTCCCTTTATGATCATTCTTGTATTTTATATAATTTTAATCATTTTACTCCCTTAAGGGGCATATAACTGATTTGTTAAGGATTTATGTGGATTCCCCAAGGGATTCATGGATCTAGGATGATGAATTTGTTATTCTGATGGATAAAGCATCTAGAGATGTGGGTACATCTACCCCTGGTCTGGAAGAGATGGGAGAGGGACATGGTAATGTCATACATACTCTAGTAGGTGTCATGAAGAATTTATGAATTTCCTCTCTTCATGATATTCCAATTCTATTCACCACACTATAGGACACTGTGGAAGTAAATGTTAATATCATTATCACCCCAAAAGGGGATGATAAGGATCTCAGACAGTCTGATGGAGTGGTTGATGTCAACCCTCACTATATGGGGGTTGATGATGTTATTCTTGTTGAGAAGTAAGAATAGGGGGTCATCGACGAATCCAATTAGGGTCTTGAGAAACACGTCTTGAATACACTTACAGGTGAGGATTTTGTGAGACTTGAGGTTGCATACCATGAACTGTTGGATCTAATTAATCCAGACATTGATATTATAGGTTCCCTCCAAGATTTCAAGGATTTTAAAAATGAATTGGATGGATTTAAGTTTTATCGCTCTTGAATTTTCCAAACACAGTTGATTTTGTTTCACCTGATACTTCACAACAGAGTTAAACTTGTACAAATTTGTCTATAGAGAACATTGTTGAGTGGGTACTATCTGAGAATCTTGAAGTGGGTGATTCTCAAGATCCACTGATCCTGGCTACGAAGATGGAGAATCCTGAAGTAGGGGATCCTTGAGATCATCTGATTCTGGCTACGGAGCAAACGCAAGAGAATGATCCCTATCAATAGGTTCTTTCTCTGAGAGTTGAGGCTGGGAGTGTCATGAAATTATCAATCCAGATGTTCGACCTAACAACAGATAATTTTCATCAACTACTTTGGTCACTTCACAACCTTTTTTACTTTTTGAGCTTCTAATGTTGATGAGAAGTTCCATGTGTTATCCAATGTTGTCAGCTTTGGCGATTGGGCTTGAGATAGGGGCTTCCATGCCAACTCCACCAATGTTAGTAGGTGGAGATGAGGCTGTTATAGAGGGAAAATAACAAGGAAAATCACTGAGTTCACTAATTCTATATTATGTATCTCCCTCCAAGAGCATATTCGTGTCTAATATTGAGACACAATTAGCTTTCTGAACTGTAGGCCTTTTCTTCTGGAAATATATTTAGAAGATAATCGGGGAGATGCCTCTTGAAGAACTGCCATCACAAATTCACTGACTTCCATTCAAGATTTATATACCAGGATATAGAAGATTTAATTATTGTGAGATCCATAATATAGTGAAAATAATCATCTACAAAAGGGAATAGGATCAAAGGTTGCAGCAGGTCGATGCGTAGCAGGTGGACCAATTTGAGGAAATTAGATATATTGTAATCCAAGTTGATGTCATCCATTTAAAGAAGGTGGAGGAGTACCAAGATCACCTTGATGAGAATTATTTCCAAATAATGCGCCATAAAGAAGAATTAAATACCACAAAGGAAGAGGTAGTCTAACTCTATAGATCCATGGAAGAGGATTTGGCACAGAGAAGGGATGTTGTTTCTATTGAGCAGGAGAAACTCTGTAAAGATAAGGAAGTTTTTGTTGTATGAATAGACAAGCTTCAGTAAGATATTGAAATTTCTTAGAGTATAGTTCAACTTCTCAAATCCTATATTGAGGGTAAATTGTAAAATTTGGTAGAGAGGCTCTAGTGTGTAGAAGATCCCCTAGCATATTTTGAAAATTTCTAGGGTCATATGGATAACCTTATAAACTTTTCATCTCTTGTTCCATTTCCCTAGTTTTTTCCTAAGTACAATATAATGAAGACTTAGCAGGTGAGACTTGTCTTTTTATTAGGCTTCCTTTTTGGGTTTTCATCCTAATAAGTTTTGATCCTTTTATATTTTCATTACTTGATTTTTCATAAACCACATGCAGTGTAGGTCTAGTGAGTTGAGACTTAAATTTTATCCAGAGTGCCCTTTATATGTTTTCAACCTGCCTCTTTTTTTAGGGTAGTTTTAATGAGACTGGTGTTTTCAGTTGAACAGCTTTAACCATAAGTTTTAAAAATGATAACCCAAACGAGACTCATTGGCCAATAATGTTTTGACATTATTCTAATATTCAATGGGGAATATTAAGCCATGATTTTTTGGTTATCAAATATAAAACATGATATTAGGGAATATAGGAGGTCTCTCTTAAGGAATAAATTACAACTGGTTGAAAACCCCCTTTTTTGGGCTATTTTATGCAAAGCCAACTGGGGAATGTTATAGTATAGTCGAATAGTGGCATCCTTTGGATGAAAAATCCAATTTTGTGGGATACTTTATGAAAATACAACTGGGTTGTATTACAATATAGTCAGGAAAAGAAGTTATTATGTATTATGACATTCGATTATTAATAATCGAAATAAGTTTATGGAGATTTAGATTTCTCAAGACCAAGATGAGTGGTTTTTTCAAAGGTAGGTGTCTGAGAATGAAGAGAAAATCTATATTTCCATTGGATGAGAATGGGAAACCACCCCTGCATGGATTTGGATTGAGTGGAGGAGGGTACCTTTTGTTAAATGATCGATGTCAGGGGGGAAGTCATGTTCCTGGAAGAGGTTGAAACATTTTGTATTTTAATATCATGTGTCAAGGACATTGACCATGTAGTTTACTATATTAAGAAAAGTATGTTATACTATGTAGTTTAAAGACATACAATAAGGACATTATGCTATGCAATTTAAATTCATATAGTAAGGACATTATGCTATGTAGTTTAAATTCATACAACAAGGACATTATTCTATGTAGCTTAAAGTCATATTGCAAGGACATTATGTTGTGAAAT
Source organism: Viscum album (assembly GCA_963277665.1). Taxonomy (NCBI): domain Eukaryota; kingdom Viridiplantae; phylum Streptophyta; class Magnoliopsida; order Santalales; family Viscaceae; genus Viscum; species Viscum album. The sequence continues at coordinate 2,066,284,268 of OY728126.1, read as the reverse complement.
TTAAATTCATACAGCAAGGTAATTATGGGGGGTATAATTTAGGGTCTTTTTCTTTGACTTAAAGGTTAATGATTCTCTCATTCTTGGTAATCTGTCCAGAAATGTGCTACCATATTTAGGTGTGAGAATAGAAAGTTATAATCTATGATTTGGGGATCACTGAATCTAAAGAGTGGTATGGGGTAAGGGATTATGATGTTATAGGAGGTATCTCCCAAGGATGAAGTTATTGTTGATTGAAAATCCCATTTTTTTGGGTTGGTTTATGAAAATTAAACTAGGTCATATTACATCATAGTCAATAGTGGAATCCCTTGGATGACAAACTAGTTTTGTGGGATACTTTATGAAAATCCATTTGGGTTTTGTTATAGAATAGTTAGTCAAATAATTCCTCAAGAATTATGATATTCTATAATTAAAATCTAATGGAAGTTTGTGTAGATTCTGATTTTCCCCAGGCACAAAGTTTGGTTTATAGGAGGAAAGTACCTAAATATGGAAGGATCATTTCAAGTCAAAATTTCCTAAGAATAAATGGAATGGGTTCTATATGCTGGTATGACCCAAGTGTAGGGAATATGGTGCATGTATTTTTATGTCATATAATAAATACCATAATATTATGGAAATAAAAGGTGATATGTGGCCTATCGGACCCAAATTATTCCTACATATTTCGGACATGAAGGATGAAATTGTAAACCATAGTCATGAAGGTTTTTAAATCAAGTGAAAGGATATGAGACCAGTATGTGGGGGATGATCGTAGATAAAATTAAAATCATGGGTTCCAACATAATCCCATCAAAGTTGGAAGAGACAAAAGAGGCCTCTCTTGAGGACGAATTTACCACTGATTGACAAACCCATTTTGTGTAATGTTTTATGAAAATACAACTAGTTCATGTTAAAAAATATTAAATAGTGACATCCTTTGGATAAAAAAACCCATTTTGTGTGATACTTTATGGAAATTCATCTAGGTAATGTTAAAGCATAGTCGGGAAAATAAGTCTTCAGGTATCATACATTCTATCACCGGAAGCTGGAGAAAGGTTGTAGAGATCCAGAAGTGTCCAGGATTAGGAGTATGACATGTGGAAAGGATATTATCTGAGTAAAAAAAGAAACATTTGGATCAATATCATCCATGAAGTGTGGAGTACCTTTCATAGATCTAAATCATATGTAGAAGGGGACATCTTTGTTTCCTTAGAGGACCCCATGATGAGGGGAAACGAATTAAAATATCTTACATATATCTTTGTTTATATACAAGAGAGGGGGTACTCTTCTTTTACCTTGTGGTTGGGACTAAAACATAAGACATAGGTGTCACTACGTATCTCATTGGAATGAGAATTAATCCATGTGTAGTTTTTAAGGTACCATGTAGTTTAAATTCATGTGGTCAAGACATTTGCCATGTAGTTTAACGTCATGCGGTAAGGACGAAAGTGTCTCAATGTGAAGATTAAAGGAATTTTGCGGTTGGGCTAAGTCATGGGACCCAAGAACTACTACATAACTTATCAGGGTACGAATCAATCCACACATAGTTCAAAAATGAATATCCCCCATACTTTTTTCTATGTGGAGAAAATTGGGTTTTTTTTAAAAGGACTCATGCATAGGGTGAGAGCTCGTATTAGATCCTCTCATTTAGACCTGATTCATACATGGGGTAGTGGGGGTATTTACCATATTGTTATATGGATGGGACCAAGATTGAATATCTGAATGTTATTATGTATCTCATTGAAATGAGAATCAATCCACACATAGTTTTTGAGGGAATTGTGTAGTTTATTATCATGCGATGAGGACACCTGGTATAAGGACCTGGACTTAAAACATTACATAATCTTGAATTAAATGAATAATTAATATTGAGGATCTTTTTAGGTTTAGAGTTTTAGAGAATTGGGCCATAACTATTACATATCAACTTGAATATTACATGTAGACACTATTACTCAGTATCCATTTTTTATAAAATAAAAACTCTTAAAAACAAACATATCTAGTTCCATGTTTTAGACAACATGACTTTTCCTTGATCCCATCCTTGACCCTTATTCATCTTTAAGTCCTATGGAAAACATTTCAAAAACATGGGATGATTATAAAAATCTTAGAAAGGTTTATAAAATAAAGAAGGAAGACATTATCCCATCAATAAATAAAAATCAATGAAACCATACTTTTCAATCATAACATACCTTATGAAATCATAAGATTTATAAATAACACATAGAAATCATAAATCATAAAGGTAACTTATGGCATCCATAAAATACTTACATTGTAGCTTTCACAGCTACATAGGGAGTTACGCTTGGAATACCCATCACAATATATTCCCTAAATCTCTTAGGAGAAACATTAACATTTACCTCTGTCACGTTATCCAATGCATTGGAGAGCTATCTTGAGCTCACTCGCCCTAGGTTTATCACAGAACCACCCATATTCGTAAACAATGTCGAAGAACCATAACGTAGTCATAACACATAAAACAATCATAAATGAAAGATAACATTTCCACATTGTTATTACAATATATTATTTCAAGATATTGACATAATCAAATCTTTATCAAACCATTTTCAAAAACCATTTAAAAAATTTAATAAATATATTTTTTAATCAAAGTGTCCCATACCACTTTGAAACTTTTAAATGAATTATCATTTGAAAACATTAATTTCCATATAAATAAATCCTAAAAACCATTTTTAAAACATGGACATTAATGAGAAATATTTAGAAGAATAAATCTTTAAAACATTTAAAACGATATTTTAGTTAAAGAGTTTTTAACAAAATGAGAGACGCTTGAATACAAATAATTGAGGAATAACATTTAATCAGAACTTTATAAAATCATGAGAATAAATGGATTCATGATATAATATGCAAAAGGATAGTATATACATTATATAAGAGGGAATTGGTTCATAACAACAATGAAGTCTCAATGGAATGTAAATTGAGACGAAATCCATTATAAAAATTGTATCCTTAGATTGAGGATAAATCAATTACATAATAATGTGTGAAAAATATAAATACACTCAATATGATTGGATATTTAGTGAAAATCAATCAAAGGACATTCACACATGTTCTTTTTAAAACAAAACCAATGACTAGGATATTTAACTCAATGAATGGAAATTGAGTTAATATTACCCTTATCAAGTTCATATCAATGACATGAGAATTTATCAATGGAGTGATTATGTATATAAAAAGTATATCCACAAAAATGGGAGTTTAAATTAAAACATAAATAAATAATCAGTGATTCCACACATAATCATAGCATGCCATAATTAATAATTATAAGATTAACCCAAGGAATGGAAATTGGGTTAAAAAGTTCCCTTACTGATTTGGTAACTTACGAAACATACACCACATGAAAGAAGGATAATAAAATGAAGATATAAATACCCATAAATTAAAGTATATTACACAAATAATACAATCATGTGCAGTACATACACCACACAAAAATAAATAGTGGTATATATAGAACGAATCTCACGGGAATAAAAAAATGAGATGAAAACCCCTTACCGCAATGTAATTAATCGAGTCGTATGAACAAAAGTTAATAAAAAAAATGAATAACATAATACCATTAATATAAATAGAATCATGATAATATATATCAAATGTCTATACACAATACACCACATGCAATAAATAAGTGGCGAACAATGGAAATCTCACGGAATTAAAAGTGAGATAAGAAACCCCTTACCTCGTGTCCAACTTGACTCATTTGTTCCTTGTTCTTCCTGAATAATAAACTTATGTTAATTTATAAATGATTAAGAACCTTTTTCAAGTTTATTATTCATTTTAAATAATTTATTACCTTACTATAACAATTAGTTAATTATTTGAGTTCATATTGGACATTTTGTCGATGTTTGAAACTTGAGACAAAAATGAACATGTTATAATTACAAATTATCCATGTCGTAAAAATTACATTATCTAAAAAATAATATTCATGATTTAGATATTATATATATCATATATATCCAGTATATATGTATTTATAATAGTACATAACATTTGGATATAAGAAATGAAATGCACCGTTCATGGAGACGGTTAGCCGTACGTACGCATGAACGCTACTTTCATTTATATTTCCTATTTAATGGAATGAAAACATAATGATAAATAGGTATATTATAATTTAAGTATAATATCATATATAATTTAATTATATCTATCCTTTATATGTTCCACGTATTTCTTGAACAAGTCATATCACTTTGAGGGGGTTGTAGTCCGCACTTCCTCAGATGAAATTATCGCATTTACCCATTATTGAAACCATAAAGGTATGATATAAATGGAAACTACAGAAGAATATAAACAATATAAATATAATATATATCACATATAAATACAGTTCCATCATAATTTTCATCATGAGAGGTGGTAGGATATAATGGAACAATCATCGTTTCGTGAGGCAGAAGTTCGACGTCCACAGAAGCAGTATGTTCTTTTAACCATTAGATGGAGGTGTTTGTAAGTGTAGTTCGAATAATTCTCATAAAAACAACCTAGTATATTTAGGATACAGTTTTTTATATAAAATAAAGTAATAAAAATAGTTTAGGGGGTTGGAAAGTAAAATAAATGAAAAGAACTTAAGATAAGATGTTACCTTTAAATCGGGAAACTCCCTTTGGTTTGAACCAAACGGTTTACTTGAAGTGCCTTATACCTAAATTAAGGATTCTATGAGAAGTATAGGGATGTAAGGAGCTTAATTGGTCAGATTTTAGATGAGACAATGGTCTTGATAAGTGTGAGGTATTGGTTAGAAGTAAGGGCTTTTTATAAGGGGGAAGAGGGACTCTTTAGGAAAGTTTAAAAATATTATTTTCTTATATAATGATTTTTGGTTTATAAAGGTCTAAAAATTATTAAATTATAATATAAGATGACTAGTGTTCTAAATAAAATCACACAATAATAATTGTATAGGTTTTGTATATTTTTTTAATCTTTATAATCTTATTTATTTAAATCATTCATTAATGAGGTAAACACTACATCGTTATTGTGTCATAAATAATTTTATTTATTTGATGTCTAAAAATTATAAAAAAATACCATAATGTGGGAAATAATTTTATCTTTATAATGAATATTTATAGTCGAAGAGATAACTTATATAACTCCATGTAAAAATTTATTTACTAAAAGATATATGTTTACGTCATTTTTGTCTTTACTTTAAATTAATTAATATAAAGTGTCATTATCACTCCCAAGTGGCTCAATGGGGTCCCAAAATTGACCCAATGATTCCCATGGTCGGAAATGTATCAACCAATAGGATTAGTACACATGTTAGGGTAATTTAATATTATTATTATATTGTTTTTTTACCCTTATTTACCAGATTTACTCTTTAACCATGGTAAATAAAATTTCAACTGAAGTAAATATTCATAATGTATAAAAATAAAAGTTATGTATTTACACTATTTTTAACACCTGATTCTAAATATGGAATCCATTTTTTCAAATTCAAAACACATAAGTGGTGGAAATTAATTTAAAATTAATTCCCACTGTCAAAACAAAAAATGTGTTTTTAAGAAATAATAACTATCAAAAGATTAACAATTATTTATGTCCAATTTCAAAGTGAAATTACTTCTAATGACCAACATTGGATTAAATGGTAAAAATATAATATAATTATAATTTAAAACTAATTAAAAAGATAATATAACCATATAAATAAATTATATTAAAAGGCGGTTTTGAATTAAAATACAATATTTTTCACTATTCATACAAAATGAACTTTATTAGAAAAATACCAAAATTTTATCCAAAGTAAATTTTGATGTCCTGATTCAAAATAATAATATTATTTTGTCAAATAGAATATGTAAAAGTGACCAAAGCTAGATTTAAATAGGGTTCTCCATCAAAAGGCGGTAAATCGACTTTTTAATGAATATTAGAGTATTTATGCTTAAAATCGGATTCTTTCTTATTTTAAGCCTCTAAAATTTATTGGATAAATGTAAAAACATTTAAAAAACATTTATATTCATATTTTAGTTATTTTTGTTCATTCCCGCCAATACAATGTCTAGGAATTAAATACCATTTAAATTTATTATATTGTTTTTCGGTATAACTCAACGTTGTGTGCAACGTAAGTTTTCAAAGAAACTCGTTGTTGTATATCAGATACGCCATCAAACATAGAATCCACTTTAATGTAAAATTAATATTTAATTAAAAAATATTAATAAATATGAAAATTTCATATTCTTTATTTACCTGTTATGTTACATCCTTCCCCCTTTTGGAAATTTCATCCTTGTAATTTTAAAATTGGGCTTGGAAACTTCATTGAAAGTCCCACATCATAAAAAGATTCAATAAAAATATAACTTTAAAAGAAAGAAAGAGAAAAAAATGGTCACTCAAGATACCCCATACTAGGATTCCATGTAGAAAAACATGTGTTTGGAATAGAAACAAACCATCAAGGTTTGATGGAGAGTGGTAGAAAACGTGATTAGGAGAAAGTTAACCACCAGAAAATCATAAACTTGTGATGGGTTAAATGATATTTGGCTCCCCAGTAAGAAAATTTAATGGAAAATGTTTTTTTTAAGTTGATTTTCATAAAGTTTAGGAATTTATTTAAGAGATTTAATAAGAACATAAGGAAACATACTTACTTTTCATGTATACTTTCATCATTTACTAGATTTCTACCACAAACTCATCTTTTATCCAAATGATGAGTATTAAGACTAACTTGTTCAAATCAAAATCACTATAATCAACTTCTAGAGTATCACATGTTCCAAAAAAGATGAACTATATATTTCCCCTATTTTTAGACATTAACTAAAACCAAAAAGGGTAATACAAGATCAGATAATCCCCAAAAGGTTAATCTTTTATAAAAAAGAAATACTACTCTTAATCTAAAAAATTGAACAAACAATACCCAAAGTTCAACTAAGACCATTCAATAAACAATTGTCCTTAAAATTATTCAAAGTTACACAAACTAAGATTGAAATCCAAAACTCATAAGGATTTAATCACATAGTCTTCCACATAAATGTTAACATATATCTCTAAATAACATCAGCTACTCTTAAAGTCTCATACTGAAAAGTAATTAACCTAACCACATAATCTCTATGATAGGTTAATCATTTCCATAAATAACCCAAATTGCTATATGTACACAATAAAAACATAGATTCTTCCAAAATAAAATTTCAACCATTACTCCACAAATGATATCCCATAGTGTTATATTTTTCTTAAGCATATAGTGTTCCCAAAATAGAGAACGTCTTCCAAAATAAAATTTATCACTTAATCATAAAATCATTTTCTTATACTAAGGATATCCATTTGATAAAACATAAGTTCCCAAAATCAACTTATTCTTGATCTATAAAATCATTTAACCAAAAAGAATAAGTCATACTAACCAGGGACTTCACATAGGCCAGTGGTAGGTGAAAAATCCCAATCAAACTTTGGTTATGGGTTCGATTCCCACAGTTTTGTCTGACGCGACGTGTTGTCACACAGTTTGTGTGTTTTCCTTTTTATAAAACACAAAAATAACCCTGACATGTTTTAACCTCAAAGATTTTCTTATACCATTCATTTTTATCCCAACACATTAAGACCTCAACATATTAATTCATGAAGCCTTATATATATTGTCTTTTTTTTATTTCACCTCCATATGATAAAATAAAACTATTCCTAATATGAAGAACATCATACCATTATCATAGTGTCCATATGGTTTCATCATCATCTTGTTCACGTAAGTAGTAGGTCCATGCATTGCAACAATGATTTAGAGATCATTCAAAATAACTTTCTTCCTTAATCCAAATACACCTTGTACAACTTGGGTCATATGGATGTTTGCAGAAAAATAGTTTTGGAAACTAATAATATATGACATATAATTTCAAAGCATCTAACAAAACATGATTTTTATAAAACAACCGGACCAAATTTGAGTTGAAACTTTCAATTAATGGTCCTTTTAAAATACCATAAGTATGTGCTGAGAGACTATATTGTAAAAGAAAATATAAATAGGTTGTGTAAGGGTCTCCTTCTTCATCACCTTTTTCAAAATCATAATATTCTTCAAAATCTTGATATAAGGTAAAATATTTGAAAATTCCTTGATAATATTTACCTTTCTTGAAAATATGAAAATATTGTGAAAATATGATTTGATTAAATAAAACCATGATCCACGATGATATTGAGGTATAGTAGAGGTGTTTGATATCTCAAACAACTGCTTTCAAGTGAGTTTTATGCTAGAAAAATTTTCACAATCATCTGAACATGACTTTGCAATAATTATTGCAAGCATGTCGTCATGAAGAGACAGGAATGTTGTTTGAGATCCTCCTCCTTACATCTGTAACTGACTTTCCTTGATCTGAAAAAGTTATAAAACAATGATTTAACTGAAATAATAGACATAGGAACTAACCATGTGTTTAACTAAAACTCATAATTCCTAAAGTTGTCTAAACTAACCTCTAATACCAACTATAAGGACTCAAACGTAAAACATTACATAATCTTGAATTAAATGAATAATTCATATTGAGGGTCTTTTTAGGTTTAGAGTTTTAGATAATTAGGCCATAACTATTACATATCAACTTGAATATTACATGTAGACACTACTACTCAGTATCCATTTTTTTATAAAATAAAAACTCTTAAAAAGAAACATGTCTAGTTCCATGTTTTAGACAACATGACTTTTCCTTGATCCCATCCTTGACCCTTATTCATCTTTAAGTCTTGTGGAAAACATTTCAAAAACTTGGGATGAGCATAAAAAAGCTCAGCAAGGGTTATAAAATAAGGAAGGAATACATTAGCCCATCAATAAATACAAATCAATGAAACCATAATTTTCAATCATAACATACCTTATGAAATCGTAAGATTTATTAATAACACATATAAATCATAAATAAAAAAGATATCTTATGGAATCCATAAAATACTTACATTGTATCTTTCACATCTACATAGGGAGTTACATTTGGAATACCCATCACATTATATTCATTAAATCTCTTAGGAGAAACATTAACATTTACCTCCATCGCGTTACCCAATGCATTGGAGAGCTATCTCAGGCTCACCCGCCCTAGGTTTATCACGGAACCACCCATATTCATAAACAATGCTGAAGAACCATAATGTATTCATAACACATAAAACAAGCATAAAGGAAAGACAACATTTACACATTGCTATTACAATATATTATTTTAAGATATTGACATAATCAATTATTTATCAAACCATTTTCAAAAACCATTTAAAACATTTAATAAAGAGATTTTTGAATCAAAGTGTCCCATACCACTTTGAAACTTTTAAATTAATTATAATTTTAAAACATTAATGTCCATATAAATAAATCCTAAAAACCATTTTTAAAACATGGACATTAATGAGAAATATTTAGAATAATAAATCTTTAAAACATTTAAAATGAGTTTTTAGTTAACGGGTTTTTAAATAAATGAGAGACACTTGAATAAAAATAATTGAGGAATAACATTTAATAAAAACTTTATAATGTCATGAGAATAAATGGATTCATGATATAATATGCCAAAGGACAATATATACACCATATAAGAGGGAATTGATGCATAACAACAATTAAGTCTCAATGGAATGTAAATTGAGACGAAATCCCTTATAAAAATTGTATCCTTAGATTGAGGATAAATAAATTACATAATAATGTGTGACAAATATAAATACACTCAATATGATTGGATATTTAGTGTAAATCAATCAAATTATATTCACACATGTTCTTTTTAAAACAAAACCAATGACTATGATGTTTAACTCAATGAATGAAAATTGAGTTAAGATTACCCTTATCAAGTTCATATCAATGACATGAGAATTTATAAATGGAGTGATTATGTGTGTAAAATGTATATCCACAAAAAGGGGAGTGGAAATTACAAAATAAATAAATAAGTATTTATTCCACACAGAATCATATCATGACATAATTAATAATTAGAATATTAACCCAAGGAATAGAGATTGGGTTAAAAAGTTCCCTTACTGATTTGATAACTTACGAAACATACACCACATGAAAGAATGATCATAAAATGAAGATTTAAATGCCCATAAATTAAATTATATTACAAAAATAATATAATCATGGGCATTACATACACCACACAAAAGGAAATAGTGGTATATATAGCATGAATCTCACAGGAATAAAAAATGAGATGAAAACCCCTTACCACATTGTAATTAATCAAGACATATAAAAAAATAATAATAAAAACAAAATTAAACACAAAATACCATGAATATAAATATAATAATGATAATATATATAAAATGTCAGTAAAAAACACACCACATTCAAGAAATAAGTGGCGAACAATGTAAATCTCACGGAATTAAAAGTGAGATAAGAAACCCCTTACCTCATGTCCGACTTGACTCGTTTGTTCATTGTTCTTACTAAATAAAAAAATTAATTTAATTTATAATTGATTAAAAACATTTTTAAATTTTATTATTCCTTTTATATCATTTATTACCTAGCTATAACAATTAGTTAATTATTTGAGTTCATATTGGACATTTTTTCGATGTTCGGAACTTGAGTTAAAAATGAACTTGTTATAATTACAAATTGTCCATGTCGTAAAAATTAAATTATATCCAGAATAATATTCAAGATTTAGATATCATATATATCATATATATCCAGTATATATGTATTTATAATAGTACATAACATTTTGAGATAAGAAATGAAATGCACCGTTCATAGAGACGGTAAGCCGTACGTACGCCTGAACACTACTTTCATTTATATTTCATATTTAATGGAATGAAAACGTAATGATAAATAGGTATATTATAATTATATTATAATATCATATATAATTTAATTATATCCATCCTTTATATGTTCCACGTAGGTCATGAACTATTCATATCACTTTGAGGGGGCGGTAGTCTGCACTTCCTCAAATGAAATTATCGCATTTACCCATTATGGAAACCATAAAGGTATGATATAAATGTAAAATAAATAAGAATAGAAACAATATAAATATAATATATATCACATATAAATATGGTTCCATCATAATTTCCACCATGAGTGGTGGTAGGATATAATTGAACAATCATCATTTCGTGAGGCAGTAGTTCACCGTCCACAGAAACAGTTTGTTCTTTTAACCATTAGATGGAGGTGTGTGTAAGTGTAGTTAAAATAATTCTCATAAAAACAACATATTATATTTAGGTTATAGTTTTTGTTATAAAATAAATTAATAAAAAGAGTTTAGGGGGTGGAGAATTAAAATAAAATAAAAGAACTTAAGAGAATATGTTACCTTTAAATTGGGTAACTCCCTCTAGTTTGAACCAAATGGTTTACTTGAAGTAACTTATGCCTAAGTTAAGGCTTATAAGAGAAGTATAGGGATTTAGGTATCTTAATTGGGTAGAGTTTTGATGATACAAGGGGCTTGATAAGTGTGAGGAATGGGTTAGAAGTGAGGGCTTTTTATAAGGGGGAGGAGGAGCTCTTTAGGAAAGTTTAAAAATATTATTTTATTATATAACAATTTTCAGTTTCTAAAGGTCAAAAAAAATTTAAATTATAATATAAGATGACTCATGATCGAAATAAAATCATCCAATAATAATTTTACAGGTTTTGGATATTTTTTTAATCTTTATAATCTTATTTATTTAAATCATTCATTAATGAGGTAAACAGTACATCATTATTGTGTCATAAATAATTTTATTTATTTTATGTATAAAAATTATAAAAAAATACCATGATGTAGTAAATATTTTTATATTTCCAATTAATATTTATAGTGTAAGAGATAACTTATATAACCCCATGTGAAAATTGATTTACTAAAAGATATATGTTATGTCATTTTTGTCTTTACTTTAAATTAATTAATATAAAGTGTCATTATCACTCCCAAGTGGATCCATGGGGTCACAAAATCGACCCAAGGATGACCATGGTCAAAAATGTAGTAACCAATAGGATTAGGACACATGTTAGGGTAATTTATTATTATTATTATAATATTTTGTTACCCTTATTTACCATATTTACCCTTTAACCATGGTAAATAAAATTTCTAATGAAGTAAATATTCATAATGTATAAAAATAAAATTTACCTATTTATACAATTTGGACCTCCTGATTCAAAATATGGAATCCATTTTTTCAAATTCAAAACATATAAGTGGAATAAATTAATTTAAAATTAATTCCCACTGTCAAAACAAAAAACGTGTTTTTAAGAAATAATAACTATCAAAAGATTGACACTTATTTATGTACAATTTCAAAGTGAAATTACTTAAAATGACCAAAATTTTATTAAATGGGGAAAATATAATCTAATTATACTTTAAAACCAATTAAAAATATAATCTAAACATATAAATAAATTATATTAAAAGGCAGTTTTGAATTAAAATACAGTATTTCTCACTATTCATAAAAAAATGAACTTTATCAGAAAAATACTAAAAATTTATCCAAAGTAAATTTTGATGTCCTGATTATAAATAAGAATATTATTTTATCAAATAGAACTTATAAAAGTGACCAAAACTATATTTAAAGAGGGTTCCCCATCAAAAGGTGGTAAATCGACCTTTTAATGAATGTTAGAATATTTATGCTTAAAATCAGATTATTTCTTATTTTAAGGCTCTAAAATTTATTAGATAAATTTAAAAACATTTATCAAACATGTCTATTAATATTTTAGTTAGTTTTTTCCATTCTCTCTAATACAATGTCTAGGCGTTAACTACTATTTAAATTTATTATATTATTTTTTGGTATAACTCAACGTTGTGTGCAACGTAAGTTTTCAACGAAACTCATTGTTGAATATCAGGTATGACATCAAACATAGCATCTCCTTTCATGTAAAATTAATATTTAATTCACAAATATTAACAAATATGAAAATTTCATATTCTTTATTTACCTGGGATGTTACACCTTGTGTGCCTTTTAAGGTCTTGCAGCCAAGACCATGGTAACCCCAATGTGAATTGGTATTCCTTACATATATAGGGAATATTTTTTACCAAATATCCTCAGCCCACGTGATCTATGATCGGTGTGAGAAACAAGGAGTGTAAAAAGTTTCTTCCATGGCACAAAGTTAGTACAAGTGAAGGATAGGGGTATTTAGATTTTGTGGGGGCTATGCCAGGAGATATGATCTAGGAATTTCTATATATCTCATTAGGATGAGAATAATTCCATACGTCGTTCCTGAAATTCCATGAAATTTAACATCATGTGGTAAGAATGAAGATGAACTATCATTAAATAATGGAAATGTCATGGTTGGGACCAAGGATATAAATTTTGGTATCACTACATATCTCGTTAGAATGATAATCAAGTCATACATAGTTCTTGAAAATTGTTCCCTACATCAATTGGGATTTGACAAGGGGAAAGAGGGATTTAATACTTTTCTGAATAATGGTTGGGCCCAGGACATGAGTTCCAGATGTCACTATATATCCCATTTCAATGATAATCAAGCCATATGTTCTAGAAAATATCCTTGTAAAGATATGGTTCATACATATAGAAAAGGGGAATTTTTCTTTATGTTCATGGTTGCATCTGAGATTAGAGATTCAGTCGTCAATATATATCTCATTAGAATGAAAATTAATCCACACATAGTTCATGAAGAACCAGGTAGTTTAATGTCATATAGAAAGGATGTTTACCATGTAGTTTAGTGTCTTGAGGTAAAGACGTGGGTCACCTAACGTGAAAGAAATGTTATAGTTGGACCAAGGGATAAGACTTGGGTGTCACTACATATCTTTCTAGAGAAAGAATCAATCCACATGCAGTTCTTGAAAAGGTCCCTTGTGTCGGTCTAATTCATACACAGGGAAAAGGGGCTATATATTTTTTCTTGTGGCTGGACCTGGGATTAGATATCTAGGAATCACTATATATCCCATTGTAATGAGAATCAATCCATATTTAGTTCTTGGATAGTTTACCATCATGCGATGAGAACATTGGCCATGAAGTTTACCATATTGTGGTAAGTATGTAATAATGTTGGGTCTTATACTTATAAAGGGGGTCCAAATGCTATTATGGAGTGGCAATGATGTGAGTGGGGATTATTCATGGGATCTCCCCATCCTTTATTCCTCATGTCTGGAAAAGAGGGTATCTCGACCCACTGAGGGGTTATAGGGGTTTGATTAGGACTTAAACCTGAGATGGAGGCCCTTTTTTAAGGGACCATGAGGGGTATTTCAACTTGTGGTATTTTTAGGGTTTTTTTACATAGAATGAGAGGGATATTAACCATGCAGTTTAATGTCACGTGATGAGAAAAAATGGTGTCTTACAGTTTTAGGTCATACGACTAGGACCATATATCGTGCAGTTTAATGTCGTGCAACAAGGATGGTGATGTCATTTTGTTCAACATCGTGTGGAACAGCCATTACTTCATGCATTTTAAGGTCATTATAGACCAACTACATAGTTTAAAATCTTACAAATGGGACATTATATGGTGCTATGCAGTTTAAATTCCAATAGCCAGGATAAATGTCATGTGATTGCATGAAATACTTATTTAGAAATAGCACATTGGTTAGAGTCGTAATAATTTCTCCATCCATTGAGATCAAGGAATAAGCTTTGTTAGATTATACCTTGTGTATGAATTAATGTCCCTCCCACTTTAGTTTAAAATTTGGAGGCTTATTTCCTAGTATCATTAGTGTTCTGAGGACCAATAAAAGTTCTCCTTGGAGGAAGGAGCTGAGGTGAACCTTCTTATTAAAGGATCACGCTATCTGATTCTAATAAAACTCTAAATGATGCAAGTTATGTAATATTTTCATCAATTTTTTTCAATTCATACAATATTTTATGATATTTCTCTTCTATGGATAGATGGTCACAAATAAAAATATAGAGTGATGGTAATTGGACCTCAATGGGCACGACTACTTCTGTTCTGTATACCAGTGAGTACGGGGTTTCCCATGTAGCAGTATGGATTGTAGTTCAGTAATCCCATAAGGAATGAAAGATCTTGTTACACTAATAATTATCATTGTCCACCATCTTTTGGAGTATGTTTGATAGAGTCTTGTTGAAAGCCTTTATCTATCTATTAGTCACTTCATGATAGCGGGATGAATGGTTGGATTTGATATTATACTCCTGACAGTGATTTTCCACCTCAATGGAACAGAAATTCATGTTGTTGTCTATCAATATTGTATTAGGGACACCATATCTGGTAATAATGTTATCTTTTACAAATATAACAGTTCTTTTGGAGCTGACTTACTTGAGGGGTATTGCCTCATCCCATTTTGAGAAGAAATTATTAGTAGTCGTGATGTATTTGAAATGTTTGGCCATAGCTAGAGGGTATGGCCCTAAAACATACATTCCCCATATGGAAAATGGACTGGAGTATTTGGTTGTGTATAGAAAATCTAGGGGTTGATGGATGAATTTTTCATTCACTTGGAAGGAATAAAAATTCTTAGTGAATTTTGTACAATCCTATGCCATTGAAGGCCAGAAGTATCCAAGCCTTTAGATTTAGTTGGAAATCATATATCCAAACTGATGGTCACCATAGGTCCCAATGTGCACCTCATTTATTATAATAGAAATCTCTTATCCATTAATGAATCTAAGAAGGAATCTGTCAAATCCTCATTTGTAGAAAACTTTCTGGTTATTAGGGACATCATAAAAGGTGAAGTTAGCTGCTCACCGTCATATTTTCTATCTCATATCCCTATCCATTAGGAGTACTCCATTTTAGAGGAAGTCCATGATGGGAATCATCCATCACGTCATAGGGACATATGGGTCAAGGATGGGACTGATTTCATTAATCTCCTCTATTATTATTTGAATAAAAGGTGAGACCATTCGGAGATGGGAAATGTTGATGACTATTTCGCCTCAATTTGGATCTTCCAAAGTGATAGATTCATTTTTTCAATGCGTATTATTGGGTTTTCTGTGATCATAGGACCTGATTCAATTTTGGTTTTGATGGGGAGTCTACCATTAACCCTCTGACATAGTCAAGAAGGGGGGTTATCTCTTCTTTTTGGATGTCATAAACCCCTTTGATATGTTTGATTATCAACTCTGAGTCGCCTTTCACCTCCAACCAGTTCATTGGTATTTGGAGTGCCAATTCTAGGCCTACAATGAGGGCCTGTTATTCCTCTTAATTATTGGTACAACCATCTGATAATAGGAAGGAGTAATGTAATAATTCCTTTTTCTAGGGAGATAATCATAATCCCTAACCCATATTTGTGGAGCTTAGGGTATTCCATTATCTTCCCCGTTCGGATCCTAGATTCACTGTCAAATACATTTCTCATGTTTGGGGGATATCCTGAATAGAAAATATCTCTACATCAAGTAGTTCAATATTTAATGATATTGTTTCTACATATGGGTGTTCTACAAGGAAACCTGCCAAGGCCTGGCCTTTCACTACTTTCTGAGGCATGAATTTTATATCAAACTGTTGTAGAATAACTTCCCACCATGCCAAATGTCCTATCAACTTAGGAAGACTAAGGATATACTTGGGTGGCTAATTGCAAGAGACCAGTTTTACTTTGTGGTGTTGTAAGTAGTGCCTTGATTTTTGAACTTTGAAGATTAATACTGGGTAGCTCTTTTTGATATTTGAATAATGAGTCTCATCATCAACCATGGTTTTACTAAGGTAATAGAGGTTATTTTCATTCCCTACATTGTTCTTTTTCACAAGGAAGGAACCTAGTGATCGCTCTATGGTTGTCACATATAGTATGAGTGTATTTTTTTCAAAAAGTTTCATTAATACTGATGGACTCAAGAGGTACTTATTGAGGTTATCAAACACCTCCTATAAATTATTGGTCTACTGATATATGACCCCCTTCTTCATTAGTTTGGTGAAGGGAAAACATTAGCCTCCAATGTTGGCTATGAGCATCTAGATATAAGCCAAGTTTCTTTGAAGTCCTATTAAATATTTAAGGTTTCAAGGATGTGACATGCTTAGGATAGATATTTTTTCTTAGGTTCAACTTCTATGTCATGATGGTGTACAGTGAAGTTGAAAATTTTCTTTATGGTTACCCCAAAAGCACATTTTAAGGGATTCATCTTCAGGATATGCTATCGTATCTTGTTGAATATAGTCTCTAGGTAAACCAAGTGATTGGAATGTTTTCGAGACTTAATCACTAGATCATTAATGTATCATTTAACAATATTACTCAAAAAGGTTTTGAAGATGCATTGTATAGCATGTTGGTATGTGGCACCAATATTCTTAATTCCAAAGGGCATTGCCCGATAGAAAAATAATCCTTGTGGTTCTTTAGAAGGTTGTGGTTTCTTCATCTTCTAAGGCCATTTAAATTTTTTTGTACCCTGAATATCTATCCATGAAGGATAGGGATTGATAACCAATCGTTTCATCAATCAGGAGTTATGTGATCGGAACTGAGAATTCATCCTTCGAACAGTGTTGGTTGAGATATCTGAAGTCATTGCAAACTCTGATTTGACCATTTTTCTTCTTCATATAGAAAATATTGTATAGAAATTTCGGATATTTTACCTCTTATATAAATTAACCTTTGATGATTTTATACACTTGAGCCACAATTTTGGAGGCATGAGTTGGGTGTGTTCATTTTATTACCTATTTATACCCCTGATGGTCTTCTGTAAAACCCAAGTAATGGGTGGCCACCTCGAGGTCAAGGCATAGAATCTCTATGTAATTATAGGAAAACACATCCCATTTTTTCTTTATAAAGATGTTATATACCTCCTTTTCTTCATAATTCATTCCCTCACTGATCAAAGTGGGTATTGGGTCTTCATTTATACCCAGATCTATCTATCTGAGTTCATCCACAGTGGTGGAGACTCCCTAAAATACTGGAGGGGTATCCCTAAGGTATTCGTCTTATTACTCTTCCTCATGATTTACTTATTTCACATTTTCCTAGGAGACAGGTTATAAATCAATATTTTTATAGTTTGGGGAGGAATCATTATTTGGACATCCAGAAGATAAAGCAATCATTTTTGGTTCAATTAATGGCATGAGACCTTTTTGGAGCTCTGAAGGGAGATGAGGGGCTGAGAATGAGAATATATATATTCTCCCATTAATTTGAAAAAATATTCTAGCCTATATGATTAAATATGTATTTTTTGAATCTTGGGGATGGAATGAAGACATTTTCATCAAGGCTTTCATTACTGCTCAGAGAGTTGACAACTTCTCTTCTGCTTTCAGGTTCAGTTGTCACAATTAAAATTATGAAATTTTTTGAATGAGTTCTTGAATATAGGACCACCCCTTCAATTTTATTAATAGCAAGAACGTACTCTACACTAATATTCTTGAAAAGGTTAGATGGGATCATCTCCAGTCCATTCAGGGTATTTATTTGAGCAACATCATCAGCCATGGACTATTTTCCTCCCTTATAGTAAAACCCTAAATCAATGTATTGTGACTCATAGGATTTGAATGGGGATTTTTCACCATTAAATGTCCCAATTTGACCATTGATACAATATTTGAGGTATTAGTGGTATGATGAAGGAATGGTCGCATGCTAACATAGACAAGGTCTTCTTAGTAGGACATAAAAGGTTGTATCCTATCAAACAACCATGAATTATGACTTAGACACAAGATCCCTAAATTGATTCCTGAGTTTGATTTCACTGAGAGGCTTTTTATCATTCATTTCATAACCTTGTAACATTAGGGTAGAGGGGAAAAGTGAGATTCATTGAAACCCAATTAATGAAGTTTTCAGATTGGGAAGAGGTTTTCTCCTGAGTCGTTGTCAATTAAGGCTCATTGGATATCAGTGTCATTTATCTATCCATATATACACAAGGGTCTGACATGTCCTTTAATGATGGAATCCTTATCTTGGTCTGTAAAAGAGATGATTGCGTGACATTCTGAAGGATCATTCTCTGCATGATACACTTAAACAATAGAAACCTCAACTTTAAACTCCTAAGGGCTCAATAAGGCCTCTATGAGTGCTTCCTAAAGGTCTTTTGATATACTCAAAGCATCCAAGATTGATAACTTGGCTGATACCAAGGCTAATTTATTCAAAAAAACAAATTTTTGATCAAAATATATGCGCTTCCCATCATGGGTGTGTTTTTTTCAAGTGATTTAAGAGATGATTTTTCTAATGTAGATGGATTAGTACTTGAAATAGGAGTTGTAGGTGCTTCCACTCTTGGTCGATTGGGCTGGTTAGGCCTGCCTATGTGCTGAGGTTAATTAGGTGGTGGAATTTCCTCTAACTGATCTTCTATGATGATCATGTTAGGATAGACCCTTTCATATTGGATAATATTTCCTTACTCTTGTTGGACACACTAGAGAGCTCTCCTGTGATTTTTTTCCACATAAACAGTTCAATAATGAGAATGGTTAAAGTAGTGAATTTTGGAATGACCACATCTTCCCATGTATCCTCGAACTTGAAGGCCACTTCCCCTAGTTCTGCAATCAATTGTGGGTAATTCAGGTTCATAATTATGTTCATCAACTGTGAAGGAATCCATTATGTGAACAATGTTAATGGAACCAAAAATAAACTCCTCATCTAATGAAGATTCCACCTGGTGGGTGGGTCCTTATTATGTCATTTGGTGAGGCAGTGCATGTGCCTTTGAGACTGTCAACATGAATTCCGCTAAGTCCAAGGATAATTTCAAACTTTACATAATCTCATCTTCATACTTTTTCTTCTTACGCTTCTAGTCATGTCACTTTTTGGAGCATTGGATTTCCAAGGACTATGTTATTGATGAAGTTGGTTGTGTTATAGTGAAAGTGGCCAGAGGCATAGTTGGCTATTATAGTTGTGCTTGAAGGATAGCATGAGTTTAGTTGATCATTTTTCTGACCATACAGCCAATAAACTTCCATGTACTCTTTTTGTTAACTTCCTTCCACACATTTTCATCCTCTAATTTAGTGGTAGAATCATACAAAACCTGAGTAGGTAAATTTTTAAACTTCACTTTCCTAGAGTCCATCATATTTTTCAGGATATATTTGAAAATAAACCAATTGTGAATGCAGTTCCCTAGTACTTGATATAAGGGGAAATAATTTGGGAGATCTTAGTCACCTTTTTTGTTGGTATTCCTAGGATTTGGAAACTTGACCTAGTTGTTTTCCAATGTTGGGATGAATTATTCAGGGACTTGGAAATTTCAAAGAATAGACCTTGTTTTTCATATCCTCAAAATATTCTTTCATTTGTTCTATTTGATCATCCTGAAAAGGTGGGTGTTGATGCCAATTCATGAGAGGTGGATCCACACGATATAGTGTGGGATTTGAAGTAGGAGTCGGTATTGGGGATTGTTTAAGTGTAATTGTAGCAGCCTTTTCTTTCCCTACTCTCTTTCCTTGAGTTGATGGAATTACTCAGGCCTTGGATTTGGTCTCTGCAATGGAGTCTTCTACCCTTTAAGCAATTACAGCAAGGTCCCTAAAACCTCTTATGTATTTTATAGGGATAAGAGGCATGTGCAACTCATCACAAATATTATCTATAAAAATGGGAAACAACTCTTCTTGAGGGAGTGGTAGTTTCAAGAAGTATGTTAATATTTTCCACCAAGCAATGAAATTTGAGAGTCTTTCATTCACTCGCTACTTAAAGTTTGAGAGGTCAAAGACCATTGTCTTCTACAGCATTGAGCTGAACTAGAAGAGAAACTTTGTATGGCTTTATTTCCACCCTGTGATTGACTGAAACTCCAACTCGTGTACCATATGAAGGCTGGTCACTGTAGCGATTGCACAAAACACCTGAGTCTTATCGACTACTTTTGTTCAGAAGTACCCATCATGGGATCACATTGATAGATGAAATGCATCAAGTGATGCTTCGGGTCTCCCAATCCATTGAAGATTGGAAATATAGGATTCCCAAAGTTTGGCGGGGGAAGATTCAGATCTACCCATTAATGATAAGGTTTCTTTTTTATCTATATCGGTGTGTTTCATTCCTCCATGGATTCCAATCAATCCATCAGTGACTCAATATTAGTTATAATCATTTGAAGAATTTCTGGCTGAGGTGAATCCTAAACACGTGCAGTGGACGGTAGGGCTATTAGTGGTAGCACTACTCGTACTTTTTGTGGGTAGCCTATAGTAGTAGGCCTATAAGGATGTGTCTGGCCCTTTTCTGATTGTTTAACCAATGGAGGGAACTCTCAATCTACTGTTGTGGGATCCAAGTATATTTTTGGTTAGTATCCCACATTTAGAGAACATTCCAAATGAAATTCATCCAGTGTGGTGATCTCTCCTTGATGATATAAACTGACTGAGGGTGCGAGTTAAGGATCTATTTTCATAGTATATTCAGTAGGAAGGCTGCCTCATAATAGTTCTGCAATGAGTCACCTCAATTCTTTTATCTCCTCCTCCTGTTGAGTAAATATTTCTTCCAAATAAAAGGGATTCATATATATGAAAAGGAGTTGAGGTACAATTTTACCCTTACCATTTTCCCTATTAAATTCCTTTCAAGGAGGTAATGATGGATTGTTCAAGGGAATTCCCATATTCAGGGAAATATTTTGGTTTTGGGTATGCATACCTCCTTTAATTGTTTCGTTGTGGACCGCATTATGAACTGAAACTTCCTCTTCTAACCCCTCTGAATTGGCCTTGTGTTCTTTATAATCTGTGAGGAAAACATTGATGACATTCACTAATATGAAATGGAATGTAGGCATTCAATCAGTGTCTTTGTGATAATGTCTTCTTTTATGCCCTCCATGAGGCCTTGTACCCTCCTTTGCTGATTCTATAGGAGTTGGTTGGCATACCTTAATCTAAAGGGAATATCTAGATAGTTTAGTTGTGCATGTTCCTAGTGAGGGTAAGAGATCACAGAATACTACAAACTAGGAATATCCATTATAAGGAATTTTAACTAATCAGGACAAGATAGATTCTCACTGAGGAGGGGGTTATTGAGGTGAGAAAGCCCCATCCCTAAGGGTTGGGGATATTCTTGTTCTGATTTCATAACCCTTTGGCTCTGATTGGTGACCTTGAGGTTTGAGTTAAAAAATCCCCCAGCCCTGTGGGCTGGGGTGGCTCCTGAACTACTTTGGATGCTACTATAATGACCACCCTTCTGATTCTATGTAGTTTTTTCCAAATATGGGTTGGATTCATCAACTGGTATGCACTTAGATCAACCATTTCCGAAGATCATTGCACTATTTCCAACATTTTTGTTATCTGAAGATGGACTTCCCCTAAACAGGAGGCTTGCTCGATATTTTCATATGCTTGATGAAAAATTATCTCAATATCCTGCTCTCTTATGGCCCAACATCGGTGAGATTCAGTTGAGGCCTATTTTTGTTGAGCATATATTTTTTCATAGATGGGGTCTATTTTTTGGAGTTGGACTGAAGCTATAACATTTCACATTACAAACTTTGGTGGGATTTTCTGGTTAGGGAGCACGGTGAAATGTAATGCTCCATGTACACCCCATACTTTTATATGAACACTAGATGGGGCATTGGTGATCAGCTATCAGTACCTCATTAATGTGTTTTGGTATGTGTGTTGAAGGGATCCTTGCTACTTCTCGATCTTTGGATGTTGTGAAGCCAGGAGTGTTTCTAATTCAATTTGGTATTTCAACCCTTTTATTACCTTGGTGTGACTTCGATACTCATCATAAGGTAATACATTTACTTTCAAGTGATAAAGATTTTTCCACATATTGAGGCGAATGTCGTGCACACAATCTTCAGACATTACCTCGAGAATACTATGTTGAGTAGAGGATAAAGGTCAAAAAATGACTGGTATGTCATCTCTAGCCAACTGTTTCCTCATGTTTATCATGCCTCTTCATCTTTTTTTGGAGGTCCCTCTACCTGTTCTGACTAGAGTGGACACTTCCTAGCCACTTTTTCATAAGCGGTGAGATTGGTTGGGAGTTCCTTTGTTATTTTGGAAGACAGGAGATCCAAAGGAGTTTCATAGAATGACCATCACTTTGGGATTTATTCTAGTTGAGAAATAATTTCACTTGCCAATGACAAGGAATCAGATGTGATCGGATTTATTTTCACAAGTGCCTCATGGTATGAGGATTTTCTCATCACTACATTTCCAATTGGATAATTCTCTTGACAACATGAAATACTACTATGGAGAGAACTTTCACAGTGAACTACATCATGGGGAGGACCTCCATGGTGGATTACAGTAAGGGGAAGACCCTATTTTTCCTTGATCTTTTGGCTATTCGGAGGGATTTCATGACTCTCATTAGGGGATGGTCTCTCGATAATGATTAGATTGTGGTCATGAAGTAATTATTCATGGTAAAGTGTTAGGATAGGACCTTCATAATTTTTACTATTGCTCCTATAATTTGGAAATTAGAGATTAGGATCTTGATCTGCTAGAGATAAGTGTTTGAGGGCTTCAAGAAATTCAGTATTAAGTAA
This sequence comes from Viscum album, assembly GCA_963277665.1. NCBI lineage: Eukaryota > Viridiplantae > Streptophyta > Magnoliopsida > Santalales > Viscaceae > Viscum > Viscum album. The sequence continues at coordinate 2,066,260,514 of OY728126.1, read as the reverse complement.
AACAGGATCGTATATCTACTTTTTATTTTCCAATCGTGTTTGATGAGGCTTCTTATTGGATTCCTTTTTTTAGTGAAAGGGACCATTCACTAGGGGAAGTGTTCTTCATGGGTAGGTGTTTGTGCCTACCTTAGATTGTTCATTAGGATAGGTTGGTCAACTCTATTTAGAGTGGGAGTATGTTCTTGATCCGATTGTCTATATAGTATGGGGAGTTTTTTCCATGACCCTCCTGGATAGGAGTAGAGGTGTATGTCTGTTCTAGGGTGACATGTTGATGATCCAACCCACTTGTGGGGTTAGAGTTTCATGTACATCCCTCAAGAACTATTTTCATCACTGTTATGATATCTTGGAAATTATGTATGATATGGGTATGGATTTATGTCTTCCCTTTTCCATTTTCAAGATATTCTTGGTGACTTTAGTAGTATAAATATGGATATATTCCTATTCTATATCTGAAGAAGATGTATGTTCATGCTCATATCCTCCCTTTTCTATCTGTGGATACTGACAATACTTGTTCATGGTACAGAGAGTTGGGTCTTCCCCCTAATCTTCGTTGGGAGTTTCCAACTGAATTCTTCAGATGCTTCCAGATGAAACTACTGGTGGGCTTGATGAATGAAAACATGTGTGTGTGTCTACTCGCAGCTTTCCACCAAACTTGGTTGGCAGGATTTTTTGAGTGCTATTAAACAAGTCTATTAGAAGGCTTGGTGGGTGCAGGTAGGTGTATGTTCTTGATTGTGGTATGTTATCATATTTGAATAATGGTATTCCTTGGGTACTTCCAGACAAGTCTACTGGACAACTAAATTAAGGTAGGTTGGTGTATGTTCTCACTTATAGTTTTATACAAAATTTGGTTGGTGGGATTATTTGGAGGGGGAAAAGGTGCAAAATTTCTCCATGTTGACTAGCTACTACCCCTGGTGGGCCATCTTGCATGCCCAGACCTAGATGACCTGGGTTGCTCAGATGAGGATGGCACCCTCATCATGTTTAGGGCTCACTACCGCACAGCATTGGGAACAATGATTGCAAGCAGGATCCCTTGAGAAAGAACCTTTTGTAACCTAGAAGAGTCTGCATGAAACCTCTTGGTCTACCTCCCTGATATAAGGGAGGTACTGGTTGTTTTATTTCAGAGATAGACTCCTGAAATAGTTGAAGAAGATGTTTGGCACCATCTGTGTCAGGACCACTGGTCACTGTTATCTAGATGATCGATGGTACTTTATGAGATTGAGGTCCTGTTAAGAATCCTCTAGGGTTGGGATTGTATCATTCTTATCGTACTCCTAGGACAATGATTTTGAGACCCAACATTGAAGATGCTGGTTTGGTTATGGCGTCCTCTACATGGATGAAGACCCAACTTTAAGGGTAGTCAGAGAATACATCAATGAGAGTTGGTATGATTCCATTGTATTGAAGGGAGTTCTGGAAGGAAGTTATTGGATATATGATAAACACAAACAATAAAACCCCATCAAAGCAACATCTCATTTGAATGAATATGTGCATGATTGATTGTCTTGTCTGGCCCTCTTTTATCAAGTGAAAGGGTCCTGAAAATTTGGTGACACTATCATCTTGGTTAAGTATTCACATTGGTTTCAACATTTTTCATTTCCATCAGAGAATCATTTGTCCGACGATTGATTATAGGGGGTTGATTTGTTTGAAATTATTCATGTCAGGTTCACTATTTCTGAACATTTTCCAATGAGTTTGTTAATGGAACCAAAAACACACAATGGTTTTGTATCTGTGGGTACCTACATTTCAAAGGTAGGTGCTTATTGGGAAGTTTAGCCAATGAATCTTAAGAACTCACATTGGTTGAGATGATGGGAGGTTAGGCTCTTCGCACCCTTTTGAGGGGAATTGTTTCCTACTCTATGACTCTCTTGTAGATTTAATATATGTTCATGAATCCTTTATTAATTACCAATTATGATGGGGGTCACCCTAGATTTAACAATAAATTGTTAGTATGTATGAAATTTATAATAATTTTTATATATACTAGGCTCTTCATCAATGGAGATATTTATATGTATCTAAGGATCTCCATCAATGGTATCCCCTTATATACTAATTAAAGATTATTTGATCATTATTACGATGATTCTGGTTTTCTAGGCACACAATGGGGCACTCTAGAGTGTATCATCATCCATGGAGATAGGATTTGTTTTGTTGTTAGGATTGAACCCATGTGATGGGATTCCTACGTATCCTCTTGAAAAAAATCATAACCCACATAGTTCAATGCCTCTTAATGGGGCACAACATACCTTTAAAGGTCATGTGATAAGGACCTAACCATACAGTTTAACTTCATTGGAAAGGATGTATAGGTGGAAGGTTCCTAGTAAAATATTAGTGTGGGACTTATGCTGAAGTAACATAGGGAACCTGGAAGTGATGGGAATTTCTAGGTGGAATTAGACCCTGTTAGGAATGTGTCCCTAAGAGAGTAGGTTTGATTTTTTATGTTGGTTTTGAACCTTAGGGAGGATTCATATGTATCCCATTTAGATGGTAATCAAAGCTCGTGTAGTTTAACTAGCCTCATAGGGGAGTGTGGCCCTTTCAGAGTATTAATTTGGGGCTTACTATTGAAGAGGATGCCCTGTGAAAGGAATCCATGAGTGATGTTTTGTACCATGGTGATTTGGAGTATTGTTCAGGGCTTACACCTAAGGAGGAGGCCCATTGATCTTGGGCCTTAGGTAGGCATCCTATGTATCCTGATTATATTAGGAATCAGAGTTCTCGTAGTTCAAGACAAGATCAGTGATTACACACTAAGGTTTCCTTTGATAGGATTGATTGGGGATTACTTATAAGGAGGAATCCCAGAATGTTTGGGATCATGTGGATTTCATGACCACCATCAACCTCTAAGACCACGTTATCCATGCTTGATGTAATAAACAAGAGGAAATGTAAGATATGGGAAACTACACAATCCACTTTGCCCTGGGATTGGATACATGACCTTGAGGACCCACAACTATGGGGGAACTCTGGATAAAGGTGAGAGGAAGAATCAAAAGAAGACTCTTCCAAAACATGTATCTGAGTGTGAGGGTGTTGTGGTCATGGCTATCATCTAGGCCCAAAATTCATGATTATTCATGATTTAATGTGAGAAACAAGAGGAAATGGAAGATCCATCAAACCACACACTTCTCCTCCTCTATTGGTGGAAGAGTCTGAGGCTACGAAACTTCCTTCATATTGCTTTACCTCAGACTAGGTCCAGGGTATAGAGAATGAGGAAGGAATTAAGTGGGGGAAGAGATGACAGGACTTCAGTTCCCATCCCCCCTTTGACCCAATATCCAAGGGGGCAAGTAGGATTAGGAATGAAACCTACTACAAGAAATTCTAGAGGATTACTCTATAATGGATTCCCTGAAATTAGTTCTATAGTGATGGAGGAGGATCTCATTCCATGTTGAATGGAAAAGAAAGCATAATCATCATCCTCCCTACTAAGAATTATAGGCTCTAGGTCTTAGAGATGATAAGAGTGGGAAATGGTTCTAGAACTTGTATATGAGACAGGGAACTCCCTAAAACTTTTCTTGGGGTAGGGGTCCTCATGACTGGGGGAATGAAAAGCCTCATGCACCCCGAGAACCCTAACCATCTAGTGGGATAAGTTCAGGAAACCTCTGACCGAAGGAATTCATATTCAAATGGGAGACATGCTAGTGTGCCCCTCTTCATGGTTTTTCAAATATGGAGGTTTTAGTTGAGGTTTAATCTTGGTCCATTTCATATAAGGAATCCAAAATAAGAGAGGCCCAACCATTGATAGTATTGAAGAGGCCTCAAAGTGGGGCTCACACAGGTCCTGGATCAGAGGGAATAGGTGCCTCGCATAGGGCTTGGGAGGGACTATAAGTTCTTCATGTAGGAGGAATAAGACTAAATGAGCTAGGTATGCCTTGGGAAATGGAACACTAGAGAAATATCACTTGGGTGAGGATTTATCCTAGGAACCCTGGGTCTCCTCTAATGTCCCTAGATGGATCTGGCACTAGTCCCTTGTTAAGGAAAGGGAACTTGCACAGGTGGTGTTTACTAGAGGATAATGGGTCCTTGTGCAAAAGTTTTGTGTTTGAGACCCTAAAGGTACTTTGATCTCACTTATACCATTAATTCTTTCTTCTCTCATGTTTTGGAGAGATACCTGGAGAATTTTTGGAGACTTGGGAAAAGGGGTTACATGATGAGAGCTTGGGGGATTCTTCTGATTTTCCAGTTGTGTAAATGAGGAGGTTAAGGTTCCTATTTATAGGAAAATTTGGGACCCTGGTCGAAAGAGTTTTCCCACACAGGTCTCAGGAGTAGGTACCTCATGTAGGTACCTCATGTGGGGGTGGACTTCCATTCAGGGTTTCATAGGGGGGTTGCACCGATCCTCTGATGTGAAGGTGTGTGTGTGCTGGAAAATTCAGTCAAGTCCCTTTTATTTTTCGTAGGGTACTTTGGAACTTTAATAAGATTGAGGTGTTATTCATAATATTTGTATCCCCTTGACAAAATTGAGTTTCAACAACTATATTTATAAATTTATATATTATAATTATAAATAAATATTTATATATTTAAATAATTATAAAATTATAATAAATATTTATATATTTAAATAATTATAAAATTATAATAAATATATTTAAATAAAGAATATATTTAATATATTTATTATATATATATATATAAATGTATATAATGATATAAATAAATTTATAATCATATAAAAATATTTATAAATATATTTACAAATATATTTATTTATATTTATATTTATCAATCCTTTATCAATGCTAAAGTTTTAGCATTAATAAAGATACCTTTTATCAATGCTTATTAATTTAGCACGGATGAAAGATATCTTTATCTGTACTTTTTTAGAATCACTAATAAAACCCTCCCCAATCTATTTATAAAGAACCCTAACCAAACCGATTTCAATCGTGTCCCTCAATATCTCATGGAAGTCCACTATTTTTTTCACTCCCCTTCGACTTTCACTCGGATGAATCAAGCCTTGAATCTAAGGTATGTTATTTTTTTTCTCCTCCTCTATCGTTACTTAGTTTTTTGGGTTTCACGGTGTGTGTTAGTGTGGTATTTTCTTATCTTGGTGATCTCATGGGTTCCAAGTTTAGGGAATCTACCCCCTAATCGTTCGACTCTTATTTATTTCAATCTAATCCTTATCATTTGACTCTTATTGATTTTATGGTCTTGGATGGTCAAAAACTCACCCTTCGAGTTCAATGATCCCCCTACAATTGGTTTGGGTTCCTTCCTTAGTAATTTTTGGCCTGGAAACATATCTTCCTTTTCTTTTTTCTATCCTTGTACAGAAATTTGTGGCATGAGATCTTCCCATGAAACTTGTATAGATTCATCTTGAATCTATACACAATAGTAGCAACTCAATCCAATTTTTATTTTCATTTAGGTAGAAAAATAAAGAAATTGTGATATTTAAAACATTGAATATCATATTGGTAATCATATATATTTAATCTTTAGTTTGATCACTAAAATTTAATTTTAAATATCCTTATTCGAAATTCAGAATATAAAGAATATTGATCTCCTCATCTTCTATCACATTTCATCTTCATAAAATCATTGTTGTAGAAAGGATTAAAAAGCATAATTTTTTTTTGGACATGAAATGATGGATTTGGAATCATCATAATTAATTCCATTTATTGGTTTTTAAAACTGTATACTCTCTTTAGATTTGGCATAATTCTTCAATTTTTTCTATGTTCTGGTGATTAAAGAGCATAAGGAATGATACTTATGCACTTGGGATTCATGGTTTTGTAGTAAATAATTCATTCTTACATAGGAATTGATTCTTAAAAAATGAGGGATGATACTTACACAGGTTGATGTGTACACAGATGATGCTTACATGACCTCAGTAATCCTTACTTAGAACAAAAATTATCCTTACATGGGTCCAGGTCATGTTTACATAAAGAAGGAATGATGTTTATATAGAGTGAATATATTCTTATGTAGATTAGTTCATCCTTAAACATATCATAGTTTAGCCGACATCAATCTGGATTCATTTTTACACAACTCAGTACTTTTCCATTTTTTATACTTCTAGGTCATAAATTCAATAATTCATTAGATTAATTTAGAAACACATCAAATAATTGATATCCCATCTCAAGCTTCTTAATTCATGTTAAATTATCTTCCAATAATTGTGGGAATTATCAAAATAATTCTAAACCCATTTTAGATCATTTCAATTCCCTTTGCAGCATATAGAATACTCAAGATATATTATTTCAATATCCTTCACTACCTCCACTCATTCCATCCTTAATGAACCTTCATCCAGGAGATATTGATCTTTGATTTTAGTAGTGAATATACTAACTCAATAAAGGTTTCCTTAAAACTTGAGATAGATCCTCTCAATCATTAAACCTTTTTAAGCCTTTTCAAATATATCTTATACAAGTTATCTAGAATAGTTTAGCAGCTATATCATCTTCTAAATTCTTTTTAAAATTATAGATAGTTCTCCAACCTTCAACACTTTCATTTAGCATACAAACTATCTCATTAGTCATATGATGTGAAGGGTTTCTCACTAAGAAGATAACTCTTCCACATTCCTTTTCCAACATAGTACAATTACTACATTGCATGTCTAATGATTTCCAACATTAACTTCATTTTTCTTTAAAACACATTGAATTTCATTTACATTAACAACCAATTCAAAAAATATATAACTTCAACCCATGGGCACTTCACTGATCAATTTAATTTATTATGTTTAAAATTACCAATACTTAAGAAAAATAGTTCTTTGAAAAAATGACATATTTTTTATATTAAATAATTTTAACCACCTCCAATAGAATTTAATTGTCATCTTTAAACCATTTAATAATTTTTTTTCAAACATATTTATTAGTGATGATTAGATTGATATATTTCTATAAGTGATTCAGTTGAGTAAGGAATCCATTTTATTAACCTTGTTAATAATATATTTTATAATTATAAATGAAATAATTATTTTAAAGCACTTGATTTATGATATAAAGTGTATTAGAACATGGTAAATGGTAATAAATGAGAGTGGAAACACTTATGCTTGAAGTAGATACCTATCACTAGTAAGATTTCATAATTAAAGGAAATAATTATCAAGGGTTGACCAATACTTTTTAGTGGTCAAATGTACCATATGATTTCAATTACTAGATGCCTTTTCTGGATCTTTGAATTAATCATACATGACATTTCTCCACTAATATGTGATGTTCACCTAAACTTTACTACTCTTTTAAATATCTACTTAGGATATCAATTAAACACCACCTAACCCACCACATACCAAGTGAAGAAATTAATAAACATAAAATCCTCTCACTTTTTTGGACTCCCACCTAGTAAGGTTACAAAAATTGTCCGATAATTACCACCATTTTTTCATTGGAAGCTAAGGGATTATGAAATTCAATCCTCAATCAAAAGGAATTTTATTTTTCATGGAGTAATTTAAGTCTTGCTTTAAATGATGAAACTAAAATGTTTTTCCCATCATGGGTGTGTGTAATATCATCCCACTGAGCCTTCTCATGGTTACAACAATAAAAGTTCCCCTTGTATGGATCAGACTGTTCCTACTACTTTTTTCACCTTTAGGAAAAAAACTAAGAAATTTTGTTTAGTTCTTTACTAAATCTTATCCCAGGAACATTTATATTTAATTAGAAAACTATTAACCTCATCATATTCATCTCCCAAGTAGTTATTATTGTATTTTGTTTCTCGAGACTCATCTCCCATATCTTCCGGACATGCACCTATGTTGCTTGAATTACTATGAGCAGTATTCATCTCATACTAGGTACCAATGATCATTTTGGATTAATACAAAGGATAAAACCTACCACTAGTAAAGTAATTATTTTCTTAAATTCAATTACCCAGTTCCTTAAAATTATACTAAAAATATTTAAAACAATCACATGCTGGGTTCCCCTTATTAGAATTATCTATAACTTTCACCTTTTATTATGAATATCTTATATGTATTTTTTTACAAAATGAATATTTTATGAACCTAATTTTATGGATATAAATCAAAAATGTATGAACAATAATTTGATGAAAAAATAGTACAAATATAGATTTAAAGAGTTCATCAAGTTTGTAATAGAGCATGCATACGACCCTTCTCGAATCTTTTTTCTATGTTTATATTGTTATTATTCAAGAAAAATTAGCCTGGAAGAGTTGGAATAACATTTGATTTGTCAAGGAATAGATCAGAGCTCTAAATTTTAGACTAAACATGAGAAAAAACTGAACATGCACACTGATTGGGATGATATTGTGTCTTATAGATCATTTGATATGAATACTAGTGTAAATTATGATGGAGATCGTATGGAAGAAGTTAAAATGGAAATTGAAGATGTAATTCATGACTATCTGAGTTTTTTGAATAGTTAAATAGTTGTTATAAGAGACCATTTTATACTGGTTATACTAAATACACAACATTTTTAGCTGTATTGAAGTTATATAATTTGAAAGCTGGTAGAAGATGGAGCGACACCATCTTTATAGAACTACTTGGTCTCCTAAATGATATGCTACCAGAAAAAAATAAACTTCCATCTCAAACATATGACATTAAACAAATGCCACATTCAATGGGAATGATCAGTAAAAAAATACATGTTTTTCCAAATTATTTCATATTGTTTCACAAGGACCATGAATCACTCATAAAATTCCCTAAATGTGGCACGGATAAATACAAGAAAGATGAATCAAGTACTTCAACAGTTATATGGTACTTTCCTATCATTACATAGTTTAGAAGACTATATGGATGTTAGGAAACTGTGATACAATTGACATGGCATGCAGATACAAGAATTAAATATGGGAAGCTATGTCATCCAGCAGACTCTCCTCAGTTGAAGAAAATTGATTATGAGTATCTTGAATTTTGAAATGAGCCAAGGAACTTTCATATTGCATTATCTACATATGGAATAAATATTTTTGGTGTATATAGTAGTACTCATAGTACATGGAAAGACATGTTAGTAAATTATAACTTGTCATCATGGTTATGCTTGAAACACAAATAGATTATTTTGACTCTTCTTATATCTAGATCAAAACAACCCAATAATGATATTGATGTATATTTGGATCCATTGATCGAAGATCTAAAATTTATGTATGATAAAGGTGTTACAATGTATGATTCTCATAGAAGTGAATAATTCACATTGAGGGACATGTTGTATGAGATGATAAATGAATTTCCTTCTTATAAAAATTTTATAGTATATATAATTAAAGTAATATTGGGGTGTCCCATTTATGAAGGATTAACACACTATGTTATGTTGAAACATTCTTTGAAGACTATTTTTTAGGAAATTGGAAATTTTTACCTCAACAACATAAACACTGATCCTAGATGATAACATTCGATGGGAATACCAAATAAGGTACAACACCATCTCCACTAACGAGTGATAAACTGTTCGATAAAGTAAAAATATTGACACTATTTTTGGTAAACCATTTTTGAAAAACCATATAAAATTAGGTTGGAAAAAGAGATCAATTTTCATTAGATTTCCATATTGGAATTTTTTGTACATCAGGAATTTCCTTGATTTCATGCATAAAGAAAAAATGTATTTTATAGTGTTATTGGAATATTACTAAATGTTCTTAGAAAAACAAAAGATGGAATCAAGGCTAGGTTGGACATGATTAACATGGGGATAAGGGAAGATTTGGAACCAATAAAGGGTAAAGGGTGGAATTTTCTTCCTCCAATAGTTTACACTCTATCCAGATAAGAAAAAATTCAATTTTTCATTTTCCTTAATGGTGTAAAAGTTTTTGAGAAGTATTCATAAAATATTAAAAAATTTGTGTCAATGACTAATTTGAAGTTACAAGAACTAAAATCACATGACCGCTATGTTTTGATGAAATATTTGATGTTTCTCTCTTTAAATTATATTCTACCTAAAAACATATGACATACATCAACTAGACTCTACTTATTTTTCAAATCCATATGTAGTAAAGTTATAGACCCAACGAAGTTTTCAATCATGAATAAGGATGCTATAGTCATATTACGTGAATTATATATGTTCTTCCCACCACCATTTTTGATATAATGGTCCACCTAATGGTTCACTTAGTTAGAGAGGTTCAATTATGTGGTCTTATCCATTATATATGGATGTACACCATTGAATGGTATATGAATATTTTTAAAGGGTGTGTCAAGAATTAAATATGACTTGAAAAAATAAGTATTGTTGAAGAATTTATTGAATTTTGTGCTGATTTCCTATCATAAGTTGATAGCATTGGTCTCCTAAAGTCTCATCACAGTAAACACCTTATGGATGAAGAGATTTCCATAAGAGATGTTGTTACAATTACCATCATAGTGTGGGAGCATGCACACCTCTAAATTTTACATAATAGTGAAGATTTAGATCCATACATTGAATCCCAGAAAGAAATTCTTAGAGATTTTAATTCATCAAGGGATGAAGTATGGATATTAAATAAAAATAATAAATAGTTTATAGGATGGTTCTATGATTATATTTATAAGGAGTTATCTAAAAATATGAATTCAACTATCGAACAAATTTGATGGCTATCCAGGGTAGTAAATGAAAATGTTATATCTTACACTGGTTTTTTAATCAAAGGTTATATATTCTATACAAAAGAACACAATGACTAAAGTACAATGAAAAAAATTAGGGTTATGATTGTGGTGGAAGTGATGCATATATCTAGTTATAATGATATAAATTAAATTTATGAGAATATTTCATATTTCGTCATTATCAAATAGATATAGGAGTTGGATTATACAACATTTCAAGTGATGATTTTCCATTGCAAATGGGTTGACAATAGGAGTTTAGTGAAAGTTGATGAAATGGGATTCATGAAGGTGAATTTTATAGTGTGAGGGGGGAAAGTAAATTCATTCATAATGGAATTACAAGAAGTGAAAGTATTTTATATCTTAGATCTAGCAAACAATAATTGGTTGATTATCCTACTGGTGACTAAAAAAACTATAGGGTCAAATGAAAATTCAATCGAGGATAACCCTTTCATTGGAAGATCAAAATTAGTTCATGTTAGTCCCAATGTAGATAATTTATTTTATGTTAGAGAGGACCACAAAAGGGGGATTTAGATTCTTGATAGAGGAGATAACTCCCTTCAACCTCAATGAGAATGTTAAAGTTTTTTTAATATACTATTATCGACCTTATAATATTATGTGTTATCTATTATATTAACATAATCTAAATTAAATGTTTGACTACTCATGCAGACAATGTATTCTACACATGATGATGTTACCAATCTCATGGAATAAAAAATGGATGATGTTGAGACTGCATAATTATTAGGAGACCAACAACATGTTTATGAAAAAAAATGACTTAACATCACAACATTGACTAAAATTATCAAGGAAAGAAGTAAGGGTGTAAAATATAAAGTTGGATGTAATCAATGCAGCCAACCTATTGAACCCAACAAGTCAATATTCATTAGTTATGTTGGTGTCACAAAAAGGATGAATATTTCAATTGATATCAATTCATAATGCCATGTCTAACATGTAACGATGGAAAACCTTTGGGAAGATATAAAAGTAATGTTATGATAACCTATATTTATTTTACTGAAAATTATATAATGAAATTTTGATTTAATTTTTATTATTCCATGCAAATTTTGTCTATTTCAGATGATTTATGTAAGAAATATGTCTTAATGGCTGCTATAAAATATCATATAGGCTTTTAGAATCTTCTTACTAAATTTCATGAGATAGATACTAAGGGGAAATTAATTCCCCACCCAATAGTTACTTATGCACACATTATAAAACCTGAAACACGGAATGCTTTCATCAATTATCATGATGAGAAATCATTTCAGGTGCATTGTAGTTGATAATATATTATTTTAAATTATTTATTTTATCCAATTTGATTCAAAAATGTTAATTTATGAAATAGTAAATGAGTGATGAAAATAAAGTATGTGCATCAAAACCAATGTACCTCTATTGCAAAGTAAGGATTGGATATGCTTCACAAGAGAAGAAATTATTATATATTTTAAATCAACAATAAAATTTTTATTTGATATGAAACAACCTTTGTTCCTTTGTTTATATGTATATTGATGAATAAAAATTTGAAGCTACTTCCATCACACGACATGTGCTATGGAAAGAGTCTCACCAAAATAAGAAGGTAAACTAGTTGATGAAAACACAAAAGTTATATGAGAAACATGTGTAAGTATGAAATAATAGTAATTCTTTATGATTTATAATAGTATTACCTAAAAATATATATTTATGTTCATATGTTTTTTATATGGTTTAGACATAAGAATTGACACTGACCATTTGAGAATAAAAACTACTTTCCCTAGCTTTGAAGTGGTAAAACATATTTCAAGAATTCAAAACCACAAGAAGAAACATATAATATTATGAAAGGATTGCATAAAAAAATAGATACTTTTTAAAATATTATTTCCCATTCTAGTTTGGTAGACCAATGTATGAGAAAGGATCAAATTGAACTGGTGATGGAACAAAGATTCACACATGAACAACCAAATGACCCCACTAGCTACCCAAGGTAATCAATTTTGTCATTAATATTTATCCTAAATGTGAATCAAAAAACTTTTGATAACTTTATATTACTAAAATTTTACAGGGTAAAGTTGTATGTGATTTCTATCTGTCAACACCCATACACCACCTTTTTGCGTGGGGTATAGTCTATTATATCCTAGGAGACAAACTATACAATAAAGAACTCCCAAAAGATCACATGAGGGTGGGGATTGAGGTAGATCAAGAGTCAACCACTATGTAACACCTCATTCCAATATCCATTGAAACTGGTGCCCCGATCCAGGTCACCACATGACCTTAGGTGCACCTCCCCATATGCCATAGGCTACTGACTAGCAACACAGGTCTATAGGGATACATTAGAGAGACTATACATGCTTATCATAGTGAAACCACAATATAAATAATACCAACAAATATAATAACCATCTTGAACAATAAATGGAAAACATACATAAAAATCCAACAAGTAACCAAGAAACACATGCTATAATAGTATGATGAATATACTATAGGTTAGACAGTCATACAAAAATAATCCCCAATACCAAAACCATAAAATATCCCGAACATGGTCCTGAGTCCCAACCCAATCTCGGCATACCATGCTCCAACCCATAATCCCATGCATAAACCAACACCTTGTCCCTATTCTGAACTTGTGATAGAAAAAAAGTAGCATCCGCTCAAGTACCTAAGTTTCATGGTGGTTTGATTAGGTGTGATTACAACTCAGTAAGACACCACCAATGGTTTATAAAAAATAGCAAGTATGTACAACAGTATATTCAAATAATAAATGTGAAATAAATAAATAAGCAGTAAGGGAACATGTTTTTCATTTAAACATTTATTCATTATCCATTTAAATATTTAAGTTTTTTCATATCATCACCAGGGGAATCTACCATTTTTTTATAAGGTAATTCATTTATCAATTAATTTAATCTAGTGTACCTCAGAGCATCTGTCTAGGTACCCATACCATATATCAAAGGTGTCATAGGTTGGAAATCAAGGTGATTTGGTCCAAGAAACCAACCAGAATCTGATACGTCATGTCTAACCATCCCAACCACAAGGTCACAAGTCAGCAGACACATAGAATTATTCCATGAATCAAACTGGGACTTAGAACTCCATATAAGATCATCCCATCCTTGATATGTAATTCCATGTCCATACCCTTGGTTTTAGGAGCATTAGTACTTCCCCTAAAAAAATATGGTTCACTGGGGTGCCTAGAGAATCAGTCTGGCTCACCCAAAACTGGGGAGTAGAGCATCAGTCCAAAATCCCAAACCATTAGTTATAGGTCAGAAAACATGGAGCATCAGTCCATGAATCCAATTAGGATTTATCAAGTCATGGATGACTATCCCCAATCATTCCATTATAAATTATTTCCATCTTTATCACATCATTTATCAAATTTCAATATTCTTAACAATTCATCATTTACCATGGTCCCAACGGACCTTTTAAACCAAAGGTTTCATAATAAGACACAACCCCTTTTTCATAATTCCATAAACACCACTTAAACATTTTTAGGGCCTTGAAAAAACAAATCACTTCATTAAAACATTTCAAAACTACCCATCCATAAGGGTATTTCTTTTTAAACATAAAAACATGGATAAATAATAACTATTCCCTTTAATTCATTAAAAGAAACCACCATGGCATTTTCATAAGTGTAAAACCACACACAATTCAAATGACCATTTTAAATATAATAATAACCCATTTTTAAAACATTTTGAGTCCAACACCTCCTTTTTAAAACATTATTCAATTTCAAAACATCATTTTCCTTCATTAAAAACCATAATCGGATCAAAAACCAAAGCATAATATTTAAACCATTTCAAAATCCTCTTAGGAAATTTCACAAAATTCATCATTTAAACATTTCAATTATCCATTTAACTATTACCATATACCAATTTAACCATTACAACCCATTCACTTCCATAATTACCCAAACTCCACTTTCACCAATTCATTTCACCATTTTCAAGTTTTTGGCATACCCCATGGGTATCCCTAGGTTCAGTGTCAAATCATAAATGGACCCAATGGGGTCCATGAAAGGACTCACACCTCACATTAACTCCAAAATTATTTTCCTTATCCAAAGATATAAAATCACAATAAGACAGAAACATAGAACAATCACATACACATATTAAAACATCAATACTATATGGAAAAGCTTATAGACCACCTAACTTATGCTTGTAGATTATTAATTTCCCAAACTCAACCTTTGATTCGAACTAAACTAGAAAAAAATGATAATACAAATAATACCCTAGAAAAAAAGGGTTTAGGGATTCAGAAAGAGATAAAACATTCAACAAAACCTCTTCCAGAAAATGGAAGGAAACAGAGTTGAATAATTACTAGGAGCTTCAATTCACACCCAACAACACCATGAAATGCCTATGAAATGTGGGAGAGTTATCCACAGAGGACGGAGGATCTCTTGGTTCATCACCATAGTTGTAGGGGCTAAATGGGGGATAAATTAATGGAGAAAGAAATAAAATCAGGAGGAAAAATTTTAAAACCTCAACTTTTAATGAGTTGTATGGTTTAGCCGCACAGTTGGCCAAACCATGATCCAACCATGTGTTCCCTATATCTAAGTGAAAACTGAGTCACATAGTTTCATGGCCACCCACACGGTTTGACAAACCATGTGGTGGTCATGCATTCACCACTTTCCAAGGGGTTCTTGGGTCGTACGGTCTCCTGGTCCACCCTACACAGTTTCCCTAACAATCTACACCCCTTCTAGAGGTCGCATGGTTAGGGTGTATAGTTACTACTAACCATGAACCAACCATGATCACAACACTGATTAGCATCTTTTCCCACTTTTCCATGACCCAAACCCCTAATAAACCCCTGAGTCCTATCCTACTCATGGGAAACATTCTATAGAGAAAAAATTTTAACTAGGGTGTACCTTATCTGCAAGTCGGGATCTTACAACTAAGTTTCTCATTCCACTTAATGATCTAAATATTACAATATTGAATGATGCTATTGTAATTTTAATAGCATGGTAATTTAATATTATAAAGATACATGAGGTATGTCTTTAACAACTTTTCTCAAATGGAAAACCTGTAACAGTTGAAGAAAAAAGGTCTGAAGTAAGGTATTGTACTACAAATGGATAAAGTAATGGGGAAATAGAAGGTTGGATCAATACAATCAAGTGAATCGACCAAGAAATCAAAAGGCCCTTTTAGGAGTACCTTCTCCCCACTACTTACACTATAACGTTTATTATCATTGAAACTTCAAGAAAAGACCACCTTAAAGATGGAAAAATGTCTTAAATTCCATATGAAGAATAAATATTTGGAAATGTAATTACAGATGCAGTTGGTATCAAGATTATAAATGAGATTCTTAAGTTTGAATGGCTGGGAGACTCAGTTGTGAATACATACATAAGGTACATTTTTATAATACGTCTATCCAAAAAAATATCTCATATGTTCATTAAAGATAATAACTATTCATATTTTCTATAGGTGTTTATATTATTACTATATGAAGGAAAAACCCTTTGAATAATGATTTGGATTCATTAATCCTTCAATGTGGAAGAAACTAAATTGGAGTCCAAATAAATTAATATGAAAAAAATGAGCAAAATGAGGGGTTTGAGAATAAAATAACAGACAAAAGAATCCTTTTTATTCCTATAATGCAAGAGTAAAACTCTGAAATCTAATAATATAAAATATATTTTTATTTTTTTTCATTACTAATTTGTTTTTTTTAGGAAGCACTGGATTCTGATCGAAATCAATTTGGATACCCTAAATATTTATTTTTTAGATCCAATGCATGAATATCTATCAAAATGACCACACATGATGTGAATTATAACTTTTTAATGCAACGCAATCAAAATTTTATAGATAAACTTCAAATTATATGTTTCATATTGTGTTTTAACAATAATTTTGGTGTGATAGGGTGGTCACTAAATATAGGATAAATCATGGAATTAATTCAGTGACTGAATATAATAAGCTTATGGATTACTTCAACTGAAAACATATTAAGTTATATATAGAAATATTTAACTATCAAAACATATTTCAAAATAATTTACTTATTTTGGTCAATGTTTCTACATTTTCCAAAGAAAGATAATAACAAGGATTGTGGATATTATGTTTGAAAATTTATGAGAGATATCATAAACCATGGAAAGACCAACATCCTTGAATAGGTAATTTTCAAAGGTAATAACTATTTCAATAAAAATATCTATTAATTGTTTATTTTTATATATTTTCTCAGTACTACTAATATTTTCAACAACCTTAGTAATCAAAAGAAGAAGTAAATTTTTTTAGAGATGAGTGGGAAACATACATGGTGTTGGAATGTTTTTTAACATCAAATTTAGGTGATTACATGATATGTTTGTGATCTAGCATGGGCTATAACCTTAGAAATATATTTGGGGTGTGAAGCATTAATATCAAAATTCTTATATATTATATTTTATGTGTTTCTCAAGGAGAAATATAATGGAGGAAATAAAATTGTTTAGAAATGAATGCAAAGAATACATGGTGTTAGAATGTATAGATGCATCATGAAGAGGTGACTTCCTAATACTTATTTAGTTAATTTTATCATCATTTTATATACTTTTTTTAGTTAATTTCCTTATCATTTTTATCTAATAATTATATTTTTAAATTTACACATTAGTTCAAAACACACGTCACATGATCAAAACTGAGAAAATGAACTCATATTGTTTTCAAAATTTAGGGAAATGATTCATAAGTCATTTGTGACATGTAGTAATTGACCACACATCAATCCAACACCTGATGTTTTTGGTATGACTCAAAGTATGTGTTTTCAATACAAAAGTGTCATTTTAGTTTAAAACATACATCAAATTGTCAAAACCAAGAAAATGAGATTGTATTGTTTTCAAACTTTAGGAAAATTATTCATAATTCATTTTTCATGTGTAGGTTTTGACTGCACATCAATCTGACACCCGATGTGGTCGATATGACTCGAAGTATGTTTTTTCAATACAAAAGTGCCATTTTAGTTTGAAACATACATCAAATAGTAAAAACTAATAAAACAATATCGTATTATCTTCAATATTTAGGAAAATGATCCATAATTTATTTTTATGTGTATGAATTGACCAGATATCAATATGAAACATGTTGTGGTCGATATGACCTGAAGTACATGTTTTCAATAGAAATGTGCCATTTTAGTTTAAAACACATGTCAAAATAGCCAAAACTGAGCAAACGGGGTTATATTATTTTCAAACATTAGGAATATGATTCATAATTCATTTTTCACATGTAGGAATTGACCGAACATCAATTTGATTCATGGTGTGATCGATATTACTCAAATTGTGTGGTTTGAGTTTAAAATTGATATTTTAGTAAAAAAAGTAAGTGACATACTCAAAATCAAGAAAACACATTTTTATTATTTTTATACTTTAGTAAAATGATCCCTCAATCATTTTTGACATGTAGGAATCAACCATACCTTAATATTATACAGATTGTATCTAATATGACTCAAATTGTGTGGTTTCAGTTTAAATTTGACATTTTATTAATGTATTGTTTCATATTTATGTTTAATTTATTTATCTATAGTATTACTAACATAATAATTGTTTTATTATATAGGTGGATTATTTTTATTGGGTTGAGGTGGTTTGTTCAAAGTTTCTTGTTCCTATGAGTGATTGGACGTCGAGGAGCAACTGAGATAATGGAAAGAAGGAAATGGGTCCAGAATGTATACAGACATCATGAAAAGGTGAATTCCTACTAATTATTCAGTTAATTTTTTCACCATTTTATCTAATATTTTGAAGTTAATTTCCTTATCATTTTTATCTAATTATTATTATTTTTTACACAGATCTTTTTGGAAGTACTATTTTTCTTTCAACTGTCTGTAACAAGCCAAAAAAGAGAGAAGGTGTTCCTTTTGGATGGGGAATTTCAGGCAGAAAGTGGTTTCATGTTCCATCCAAATGTAACATGTTATCTCTTTTTTATCTTGTTACCAACAGTTGAAATCAAAACACACAACACATACTCAATTATCTGCACCTCAATATGATATACAGTGTTCTCGGTATGACTCAAACTATATGTTTTTAGTTTATAATTTATATTTTAGTTCAAAACACACATCACACACTCAAAACTAAGAAAACACATTTATATTGTTTTGATACTTTGTGAAAATGATCCATAAGTCATTTTAGGTGTGTATGAATCATCTACAACTCAATCTGACACACAATGTGACCGGTATGACTCCAAGTGCGTCTTTTTATTTAAAATTGACATTAATTTTAGTAAAAAACAAAAGTGACATACTCAAAACTAATAAAATTCATTTGGATTATTTTTATTCTTTATTAAAACGATCTATAGGTAATTTTTTATGTGTATGTATCAGCCTCACTTCAATCTGATACATTTTGTGCCCGGTATGACTCAAAGTGCTTGTTTTTAGTTTAAAATTGGCATTTTAGTTCAACACATGTGTCACTCATTAAAAACCAAGAAAATGCACTTGTATTATTTTTATAATTTAGTAAAATGATTCAGAAGTCAATTTTGATATGTAGGAATCAGTCTCACATCAATTCGATGCACGATGTGACCGGTTTGACTCAAAGTGCGTGTTTCCTGTTTAAAAAGACAATTTAGTAAAAAATATAAGTGAAATACTCAAAACCAAGAAAACATATTCATATTGTTTTTATACTTTAGAAAAATGATCCATAAGTCATTTGTGACATGTAGGTTTCATCCATACCTCAATCTGATGCACGGTGTGACCGGTATGACTTCTAGTGTGTATTTTTATTTAAATTTTACATTAATGTTAGTAAAAAAAGACAAGTGACATACTCAAAGTCAAGAAAACTTATTCATATTGTTTTTATACTTTATTAAAATTATCCATAATTCATTTTTTATGTGTATGAATCAGCCACACATCAATATGATACATGGTATTCCTGGTATAACTCAAAGTTTCCATTATCAGTTTAAAATTAACATTTTAGTTCAAAAAGTGTATCACTCACTGAAAACCAAGAAAATGTGCTCATATTGTCTTTATAATTTTGTAAAATAATTCATAATTCATTTTTAACATGTAATAATTAGTCTCATGTCAAACTGGCATATGATGTGACCAGTATAACTCAAAGTGTGTGTTTTTAGTTTAAAATGGCATTTTAGTAAAAAACACAAGTGAAATAATAAAAAATAATAAAATGAATTCATATTGTTTTTATATTTTAGGAAAATTATTCATAAGTCATTTTCAATTTCTAAGAATCATCGTCACCTAAATATGACACATAGTGTGGTCATTATGACTCAAAGTGTGTCTTTTTATTAAAATTAACATCAATTTTAGTAAAAAAGGAAAGTGACATACTCAAAACTGAGAAAATTCATTCATATTGTTTTGATAATTTAGGAAAATGATCCATAAGTCATTTTTGATGTGTATTAATTAGACACACCTCAATTTGATACACAATGTTCCTGATATAACTCAAAGTTTCCATTATTAGTTTAAAATTGAAATTTTAGTTTAAAAAGTGTATCACTCATTGAAAACAAAGAAAATGCGCTCATTATAGTTACTTGGGTTTTGAAGTATAATAATTTGGAATATTTCTATGAATATTTCTAAAGATGGGAGCTGATTCGATGTGGTATCCGGGGTCCTGGAGAGCCTCGTCGTGGTGATATTAAAAATAGTAAACATATTTTATCACGCATGTGCAGTTTCCTTGGAAATATAGAATATCATTTGTGAGGAGTCTTGGATCAGAAATATGAGGCTTCAGTTGAGTTTAGAACAAGTTTTTTACCCTAGTCGTGACATGAAATTTATTAGTGTCAGGTGCTCGGTCGGGGGCCTCTATTGGCAGGGTGTTAAATGAAGGATATTGTTTTAATAAAACTAAAATAATATCCCTCCCCTCCCCCTTTGGTGTGAGGATTATAGATAATGGGTGAATCCCCCCCCCCCTCTTTATATTGATGTAAAAACTGAGGCGAATCCAAGGAGAAGAGGCATCGTTGTTCTCCTATCTTGAAAATGATCTCTGCCAGATCGCGGTGCATCAGCTTCAGAGCATGGATCTACACCTGAAGCTTTGGTGTTTCACCGCAAGGTAGGAGGATTTGAGTTTTAAGTCCCAATCCCCTTTTCGATGCATTTTTATAAAGTTTTAGAGTCCTATTATGACTGTTTGAGATCCCCTGGGAGTCGATCTATAGGTTTCAGGGGGAAACCAGGGAGATTCAGGTTGCTCATAGGGAATTTTCATTCATAATTCCTGATCACATGGAGTGTAGTTCAGTGGAACACAACATGTGTTCTTCCCATTCATGGAAGATGACTTTTAGAGACTATAAGTCGTCTATCAGGGTTACACTCCATGTAGTGACACTAGGTCATGTGTCCAAGGGACATGGCTATGGTAGCCATGTAATGGGACATGGCCATGTGGAAGTACATGGCTAGAGTATACATACATGGGGTGTCAGACATGGTTACAGATAGAAAACATATCCAAGTGGTCGATTTGCTGGGACATTCCATGTACTATGGGGTACAAATTCTGTGTAGGACACGGCTGGTTGATCCGTGCGGAGAAAGACACGACTGGGGGCTTGGGTGAGGCAAGACATGTCATGTACACCATATATATGTCGTGTAATCTCACATGGACAGCCAAGTAGTGCATCATAGGACACATATAATTGTTGAGGTGGGGTCACACACCGTGTGGAGCCATGTACATCCATGTAGTCTTCTTGGAGACTTCCTCCTTGCGTATCTCTTTCTTTGGGGCTCAGATTCAGGACCATGGGTAGCTTGTTCTAGGAATTTTTCTGCATAGAACGCGATGGTGGCCACAGTTTGGGCCTTTGATATGTGATAAGAGGAAACATTGTGTGTATCTTAGGTTAGCGATGTTTGGACCAGCATCGGTTGAGTGAGTCCCTTGCACTATCCCTATGAGGGTACAATGTGTTATTACATCCTCTGTACAGGATTGTGATCCCCTCAATATGATGAGCTTGGATAGAGTTGTATAATTCCTCCAGGAAGGCTAGGGTGGGATCCTCTGCTATATCAATTTCCATATATCGGGTTTATGGTATCATCGCTACCAACACTACACAGGAGGTGATCCCCTATCTATCAGGATAACCCAGTAGGGTTTGTGGCATATTTGGCTATATTATCCCCTATGTAACAGGTGGTATCAGTAGTGTTTATGGAATTTTCAGACATAAGATCCCCTACTCATCATATTCTTTAAGTAGGGTTTGTGGTATCATCGAGAGTAATATCCCCTACTTTTCAAGTTGTGTCTGATGGGGTTTGTAGAATCATCATGACCAAAACTACATGGGAAGATATTTCCTCCATCTAAGCAGGTTGTATGCTTTTATAGTTTTTGGTGGGCTTTTATTTTTCTCTTTTTATGCTTCAATACTCCTGTTGTACTATGGTTGTGGGATAAATGTATGCATGTATTTATTTTTAGTTTATATTATCTCTTCACTACTGCATGGAGATATTTATGGGTGCATGCGTACAGGTACTATAGGTCGAGGCCTCCCATTTGTGTAATATTCCTACTCGGCACTAGATTCCATCCCCTGACCTATTAGAGGTGAGCTTGGAGTGGTCATGACTTGATCCCCATTGGGTTGGTTCATGAAAAAGCAGTATCATAATAGGTTCCACTTTGGGACTGTAGTCTCATTATCTTGGTTTAGGTTGCATAATGGAAGTGTTAATGTGTTTTAAGTTAGACTTTCATGCCATGTAAATCAATGTTGGTGTGGTAGCTAATGTATCTATTCACCCCTCTAATAACCTTCTTTTCAACTCGATACATAAGGGTACTTTTCATAGGGAAAATTTTGGTACATGCATCATAAAGGGTCGGTTTGTGGTTTTTCTTGTCCTTATTGAGTCATCTCCATAGATATACTCTTTGAATCTAGGGAATCTTGATTATATTTTAGGATTCCACCATAACGATAGCCAGATAGGGTTCCTATATGAGATTGTGATGATGATCTGCCTAGAAATGAGGCTTTTATAAAGGAAATTGGTCCTAAGGAAGTACCTCTAAGTGGTCCGCCAGTTGATCCACCACCTATTGAGTAGAAGGTTGTGCCAACAGTTCAGGTCGATGATGCATGTAGGATGAATGCACTATAGGAGTTCTAGAGGTAGTGATCTTTGAGGTGTTGGGGTGATCCAGACCCTCGAATAGTTGATAACTAGCTTGAGGTAGTCACGCACATTTTTTCCCTTATGAGGACACATCCTGATTATATGGTGGACCTAGCAGTGAGTCTTCTGCATGGTTCAGCCAAGCGATGGTGGAGTTTGGTGATGCAGACCCATGACGAGGTGATTCTCACTTGGGTAGGTTTTTTAGTAGCTCTTCAGGGAATAGTTTTATCCATCCATGTTGAGATCTGTGCATATCAAGGAGATTTTGAGGCTTCGGCATGGTAGCATGTTTGTGGTAGAGTACTCGGTGAGGTTAATAGACCTTTCATGTTATTCCTTGAATATGGTTTGAGACTTGTTCTTCAGAGCATGGACCTTTGATCAAGGATTATTCTGAGAGATCAAGGCATCAGTGGTATCGTTGTTCATTCCCAACTATACTGGAGTGCATGAGTGGTTCTTGGTGGTGGATAGATTTTTGGATGAGCAGACTCTGACTGTTAATATTGGGAACACGGGATATAATACCTAGACAACTGGTATCTAATGGTAGGATCAGGTATTTGGGCATATGAGGCACTTCAGGAGATGATCCCAAAATGGAGTATCTAAGGCTCAGGGCTTCCGGGATAGTTTTGTTCAGCCACGGGAGAGTCAGTGTTACACTTATGATGGATGGGGATATCTTTCTCAGGATTGTTCGACCCGCCATGCTACTGAGAGGGGGATGAATGATAGACCACCTTAGAAGAGGTGGTGTTTAGATCAAGGATTTATACATGATTTCGAACATGGTAGATGAGTGACGAGAGTAGAATTAGGTGGAATATGTTACAATTTTCCACCACCAACCCCAAGTGGTCTTCACCAATCTTAGGGAGTTGGAGGATGAGGGTGAGGATGGATATAGGCTATAGAGACCTTTGACTCAGAGGCTCTATGGATTAATAGAGTTACACTCTATGTCCTTATTACTTTTTGTATTAGTATTTATAGACACTGTTTTGAGGTACTCTATTATTTCCACATCTTTCTCGAGGTTTTTTCAGAGTGATGTGGGGTATTATTAGGACCCTATGGTGGTGTTGTTTGATGTAGATTTAGATCAATAAGGAAGAGGGATTCTTCCCCCACCAAGATGAATTTTTTTGATGAGAGTAAAACTATGTGGGCGAGTCAGTGTCACTCAATGCAGATAGTGTCAAGGTAGGGAAGAAAAATTCCTTCGACTTTTGTGTTTGGGGTGTGGTTATGTATAGAATTTTTCACAATAGCAACCCTACTTTTCATACAATAATATTACATAATTTTAAAGATAAACAATATAATAGTGTTACAAAACCAAGATCCAAAGTTTTGGTGTCTTGTAAAATTAGGACTAAACATAAAATTTACATAATAAAACATAAACATTATTTAATTATTTATTCTCTAGCTTCTTAGTGGCCCTTGTGTTCTCATTAGTACAAGTAATCACCTGAGTATATATATCAAATAAAGGGGTGAGATAAAAGCCCATTAAAAGGATATATAAAACATGAATCAATATAACATGGGTGAGCATAATCCTCATAATAATAACATAAGCATGGAATAATCATCATAATCATGAGTGGAAGCATTAGATAAAGGCATGGATTGTGGAAATTCATAAAAATAAAACATCATGTTTTAGTGGTAAACACCACACATAGTTGTGAACAAAGATAGCATCATGTTCACACATAACATATGTGCATAATTAAAACATCATCAACATTTTCAACAAATATAGCATCATGTTCATGCATATTTCACATTATCTCATAAGATAAATCACATTACCCAATGCATTGGAGTGCTATATAATTCAGGGTGCACCCATCACATCATAACATTTACATAATCATGCATGGCACATAGAAAGTATAACAATCTTTTCCATAAAATAACCCATGGAAAGAAAATAGGTTTCATGAGAATTTTATAGAGAATAATTTCATGGATAAACATTGGTTTTCCAAAAATAAAAAGGGAATAACATACTTTTTATAAGAATCATCAATCTTGAGTGAAGAAGAAACAATCTCAAGATAAGTAAAACATGTGTTTTTAGAAGGAAGAGTTCTTTTGGAAAAATATTTGTATTTGTCATAAAATCATATTGGAAGAATTAATATACCAAAAATTAAAAGGGAAGGAAAATGAAATTATATTTAAGTAATATTAAAATAACATCCATACTGAAATTTTCCACAAAAGAGGAATAACCAATTAAAAGAAATTGGGTTTGAGAATCCCCTTAACTTATTTATGAATGCTTTCTTCACTTTAATATCCTGGATAATCAAATTAGATTCATTAATTAATAAATACAGAATCTATTATACATGTATTTGATTTTTTATAATTTTATTAAGTTCATTTATGACCATTTTGATGATTTGTAGTGTTCAATTTCATTATTTGGGAGTGTTCGTTTCTTGGTTTTCATGATCAGTTTGTTTGTATACATGTATGGAAGATCATGTAAAATGAGACTAATTGTCCAGAATTAAAATTATATATTATTAATGAATATAATTAATATTAAATGATCTTATATATCATTTTTTATATGGTATGAGGATGAATCATTAGATTTATAGTTAATGATAAACTTTTAGATTGATTTTGGCAGTTTTCGATCACAACGAACTCATTTTGTTATATTATTTAATATTATGTATAAATGTCAGTTTTATAATATAAAAAAGTTTATAAAATAAATTTTAAAATCTATTTAAACTATTATAATGGTTTTAAGAATATCCTTGAAGGCGTTAAAGTAAAATTAAAATTTTTTCCCCTTGAAAGCGATAAAACAACATCTCACAAACAATGCTTCCATTTTTAGAATAATTGGGAGAGGAGAAGAGGATTGATGATGTATTATTACATTAAAATAATAAAATTATAGAATATAAAATATATTTTATTTATCATGAAACTTGGATAAGGGGATTTGAGGAGATAATAATAAAATAAATGAAAATGAAAAGAAATTAAAAAGAAAAAGAAAGAGGGTTTTACCTCTTGAATCTCTCCTCCTTGAGAACCTCCTTAGGAAATTGATTTTTGATATTTTATTGATAAAAAAGGCTCCTAGACATGGGTAAAGGGGTTGGGAAGGGTTTTGGATAGAATCTGGACAAGTTACAAGGCTTGGAAGGTGTGAGGGGATGAGTTGGTGATGGTTGTTATTTATAGGGGAGGAGAGGAGGGTTTTCTCGTTATTTTATTCGTTAGTTTATTATATTGGATCAAGACTATGAATAGTTTGAAACTTATCACTAAATATTTTAAAATAATTAATAAGAGTTCTAGATTTTGGGATCATATCAATAATTACTCAAAAATTTGTGAATTTATCTTTTATCATAAATTATCGTATTTTACTATTCGCCAAAAATTCAAGTATTTTAGAAAAATCCCAAAAATTCACTCTAACCATTTTTTGACATGTAGAATTCAAAAATGAACTCCAATTTAAGAAAATAATTTTCTAAATGTGAGAATTTTAATTTTTAATTAAAATCATCATTTACTTGAAAAATACTGATTTTAAAATTATAACTGATTTTATAACACTTTGAAAAACTAATTAAGGTGTCATAGAATTATATTATAATATTAAGAAGAATAAAAATAATTTATGAATACAATTTATGAAAATAAATTTTCTTTTAAATCATTTTATTAATTATAAAATTTTAATTAAATATTCATAACTTACAAAAATATCATCACTTAATTAATAATTTTTAAAATAATTATTTACTTATACTATGATATAATTATATAATATTATAATTTATAAGATTCCTAAATTTTATTTATACTTTCCTAGATGAGGTTGTTATTCTATTGGCTGAATTACTATTCCTAATGAACATATTACTATTCCAAAGGTCAAGTTACTATTCAATTGGTCTAGGTTCCTTAACTTCTATAAATACCTATTATTCTATTCATTATTCATTTATAAAGTTTGAAATGTGTCCTCTATGTGATTTTCTGTGATTTATACTATATTTCATAATTATTAGAAGGTAATTTCCATTGATAAAATTTTGGATCATTACATGAACAGAGGGCTTGGTAAGACCTTGTTGTCTCGTCCAAATTTACCCAAGTTCTAAGGGTTAAGCGGTCACTTCCAGTGTAGCTTGGTTTGTCGAATCCTCAGAGACCTAAGAAGAACCTATAGACACACAATCTAAAGAGATGTATTTTTGGCTATGAATTGGCCAACTTGTGTTTGTTTTAATATGGTTCAGAACACTAAGAGGCCTAATTTAATTCAAGTTATGAGAAGGGTTGATCCTAGGTTATTACAAGGGATGGATTGGGTGAAATTTATTTTTATAACGATTTCTATTTCATTAACTTAAAGAGGATTCATTCAGTGAATTCAAACTAACATCATCACTTACTGTTTTAACATATTCACATGCAAATGATAATCACCTATACACTTAGAGTATCATTTTCATGACCACTCCAAGGTAAAGGATTTTATTAAAACATGAAACGTGCAATGGTAAAATTCAATAAGGAAGAGGAACAAATAATATCATCCAACAAAAATATCAATTAAATTAAGTGATAAAATATTAATATATTGAGAAATAACATCCATGTCATGACCCGTCCCCAAGGGACCATGTCGTAACTACCCCAAGCCCACCTTCCATTGGCCAGGGGCTGGCGACTAGCACCAAAGGCGTAAATCCCTAAACTGGGAAGGTGTTGCCTTTATAACTATAAACAAACACAACTAGGGTACAATAGGAAGAAAACTCTAAGTAAAAAATTGAATATAGAAGAAGTTCTGGAAAGTACAAGGGCCATAAATACAAGCCCAACAATAAAGTACAAGAAAAGGAAAAATAGGTACAACTAAAAATAAAAATAGTTGGAAGGTTCCTAGAAGCTCCTGGATCATCCACTACAGATCCTACCTGAAGGGTAGGTACATATAGCCTCCTCAGTTCTCTACCTTCGTCCGTCTCCTCTGGGTACCGACTCGTCGTGAGGTCCACCTCCAGGTATCATCCAGTCCTCATACACTCCACCTCGGTCAGCACTGTCCATCGTCTGCATCCGACACAACGAGGTGCGGGCATATCCCATGTAGGGGTGAGTATAACGATACTCAGTAGGGACCCCGAGACCCTCAAGGTCTCACAAAATCCACAAAGGATAAACCACAGTAAAAAGATACAATCACGAAATAACAACCAACCCTACTTAGGTATATGCTCATACATATACCTAAGTTATCATTCACATTCCGGCTCCAAATCTCGAACCCAAGCACAAACCATTCCACAAAGGAAGTAAAGTCAATCACCACATTGATAATGGTTGAAAGACATGACTCATCTCACACAGGAATACAACTCACGAAGAGGGGTAGAGATGATTCCATGTAGCCTCTGAATCATCTCCTCTGTCAAAACCACGTAGGATCTTGGAACAATATCAGTGTTGTCGAACCCACATAGGATCCTGGCATATAAGTCATCACTGTCGAACCCACGTAGGATTCTGGTACAGTAGTCATCGTTGTCGAACCCATGTAGGATCTTGGTACAGATGTCACTACTGTCGAACCCACGGAGGATCCTGGTATATAAGTCATCATTGTCAAACCCACGTAGGATTCTGGTATAGTAGTCATCACTGTCGAACCCACGTAGGATCCTAGTACAGAATTCACTGTTGTCGAACCCACAGAGGATCCTGGTACAGAAGTCATTGTTGTTGAACCCACGGAGGATTCCGTCATCTCAGTCGCAGCCAGCCGTAGGGTTCTCGCACATAGCACGCTCGATTTCGGGAGGGTCCGCTCCTCAATCCAAGTGTCGATACATCAAATATCACTAAGTTCTTATTTGATGTATCTCATAGTTTCGTCTCATCATAAGGAACCCAATACGACAGACGGTGCGTCAATCGGACGCCCGGTCTGAGAGTTATTGGCATTTTTGTTCCAAGGGGCCGGTTGGATTTCAGGTACAATCCAACCTGTATATACTCCAACCTCATCCGAATATTTTTTGGATTATTCAAAAAGTACCATATCATCAAAAGGAAACCAATGTAGTTGATGGCACGTCAATCGGACGTCCAGTCCTTAAGTTATAAGCGTTTCCGCTCTGAGGGCCCGGTTGGTTTCGAGTTCGAACCAACCCGGTCATACTCAAACTTCACCAAAACCTTGAGTGTGATATATTGAAACGACCATCTTGATCCAAGGAATCCTACGCAACTGACGGTACTTCGATCGGAGGTTTGTAGCTCATGTTATGGGCGAAAACCCAAAAGTGGTATGAAGAGGGGGGTATGGGTCTGGTCCGACCCGGCCCAACCCGCCCTGGGTCGGCCCGAACTGGGTCGAACCCGACCCGGATCTAGGTCCGGAATGGTAGGGCGGGTCCCATCCTACACGGCCGGCCACGGCTCAGCCGGCTATCCCCGCGCATTACGCACAAGGCGCGGAGCGGGGGGGGCTCCCCGTTGTCTCGTAACGGTGGCGCCAACTGGCACCACCTGTCCTTCCTAGAACCCGCGAGTGTGGGTTCTGCTCAACCACCGCAGTTGTTGCCACGGTGGACTTCTGTCGGTAGTGCGTAAGGGGTGCTTCTACCCCCAGGCGGTCGGCCGGTGTCGGCCACCGCGCTCCTTCACTGGCCACCGGAGTCATTCTGGTGGTATGTTTTGCCTCTCATCTGTGCCTACGGCCTCCTCGGGTCATGTTCTTCACTGCGACGGCCTCAAATCAGGGTTTCCATTATGTTCACCAATCTCCCATCAAATCGTTCATCAAGAAAAAAATTGGCAGAGGGTTCGGACTTGTTCATTAGCCCGTACCCTCCGCGTTAGAGGCTCAAACAGTAATCCAGCTTATAATTGAACCATAAACAAACCCCAACTTAATCTCAAACCCATACCACAATCAACATCCGTTCTACGGATCGACATATTCGGGGGGTCGATCTACAGTTTTTGTTTTTATCCAAGGGAAAATAAGAACTTAAAATAAAGGAATTCAACCTCGAATTCAAAACCCTACCTCGATTGTCATTGACCGTTGACGAGTCGCAGAAAACGGACGTCGCGGAAGACATACGTCGTTTCGTCTACGTTAGAAGGAGTAGAGACCGGTGTATTCGAGTCGAGTCGACATCGTCGGTGTACTTCATGGGCGATGGTTCATCCATTCCTTGCTCCGGTTGAAGAAGGTAGAAGGTGTTTCTTCATGTTCTTCGAGACGTGGAGCATTCTTCATCGAGAGAATATTATTTCTCCAAGAGTTCCTCCCAATTCTTCTCAAAGTTCCACACCCCAAACTAAAATAATAGGCTATCCTATTATTTTATTGTTGAAAAGATTTTCAAAAGATTTCAAAAGCTAGAATTAATTAAACTGAATAAGTTCAATCCATTAATTAGATGGTTGGCACACTTAATGAGAGGAGGAAGGTGGAGAGTTCACCCAAAATAAATGAAGAGTGGTGGCTTTAATAAATTCAAGGGGAGTTAAAGGGGTTCAAGGGGAGTTGAGGGGTTAGATGCTCGTGTGGGACCCACCACATAATATCCTCTCAAGGGAGGTTATGTGGGGGTGGTTCCCTCCTCCAACTTCCCTTTGGAGAAATTAACCACCACACATTTTAAAAAAAATATGCTACACATATTTTTTATTAAACTTTGGAATCCCCCAAAAATTAACTTCCACTCCCGATAAAATGCAACTGCGGTGAAGGTCTCCTTAAGTGAATATCAGAGCTTCGAGATCATCGGGGTCCTAAAATTTCAATTCCGAGCACCGGTTCAAAAGATATAAAATCCCACACGTATGTTTACTGAACGTACCTGAACAAAACTTCAGAAATTGATTCCGGGCAAACCAGGCCTCAGAATCAAGCGCCGTCAGAAACTGTGGATTCGTAAAATTCCCATGCATTTAAGAAAAAAAATTCCACAGGATTTCCAGGTATTTGCAATCCAATCCAGTCCCTTTATACTCCCTTGTATCAACCCATAATAGTTTTAGTCCTCCATTGATGCTATTCTATCAATGGAAATGGGTAGTAGACTAATGAGGGTGGAATTGAAGAAGAAGAAAAATGAAATAACAATCACTCCACCGTTGTGTGAATAATTTCATAGGTTTTGGTGTGAAAAAGTTCACACCATGAGACAATAGTATAAACATGACATGAAAGATACCATAAAATGAGAAAAATAATAATTTTAATAAAGAAACTAAGGTGAATTAGAACAACTTACATGTGAAGCACAAACATGACAATACAAAATGGCAGCATAACATTACACTTAAAAATAAACCAAAGCCTCCTAACTCCTTCAACACAACTGACTTAAATAGGAATTTATGAACCCTTGTGTCAATATCCCAACTGTACAAAGCATCTCACTTGAGTATGGTAGGCCTGGGGTGGTGGAAAGTAAGGGAGAAGAAACTTTTCCACCCTTCACCCAAAGTTATATCCAACTTGCATCCACTGAACAAAGGTGCCTAGATGACATTATATATGGCAGAATTGGAGTGGTACATAGAAAAAAATGAATATAATGATGTCTCATGTCTTTATGTAAAATTTCAGCCCAAATTAATTTTTGGTTTTAGAAATGTGATTAAATTGGTGGGTTGTTTTTCTGGGACGCAGAATCTAGCCTAGATTTTTATCTCAAACTTGGGCCACATGGAACACCCTTTAACACTCGTAATTAGCTCTTTTCACTATTATAATAAATGTTACTAATGATTTATTCTATATTCAGTTCAATTTTCATAATTATTGGGCTTGTATCTTGTACTCTACAGTAGTTTTATTAGGCTATTGTCCAGTTCACTTCACCCAAAATGTTGTTTGTTCAAGGCCAACTTAAGTGGTCTTCCAATATGACTCTTCGAGTACTCAAAAAGTATGAATTGTTCCCAATGTAATTATAAACATGAAAATTAAATATGACAATAAAATCAAGATCATTTGGTGCTTTAAATGATATTCAAAAATGTACCATGTAGTAGTGTATTTGAAGAAGGACTTACAATCATAATGTGAAATGATGTTCGAATTGTAAAATGCACTAAAATGGTATTTATGAATAATAAATCTCATGAATATTATATATATTAACAATGAATATAATACTCATTCAATGGATAGTCACACCCCCCAACTTAAGTTTTTCTAGTCCTGAGAAAAATATATCTTAAAAATATGAAATTCGAGTTCCCTCTTCCAAAAACATTTTAATACACAATGATCACCAACAACCCTTATAACAAAAAATTATGAAACCCATAAAAATATTTTAATACAAGATAGTTTCATAATCATATCCCAATCCCAATCCCATTTCTTTTTTCAAAATCATCATCATATTTCATCCAATATCTATTAAGCATGATGATGTGTTGTGTATCACAATAGACATGGGGGTTCATCTTTATTCAAGGGGAAATGATGGAAGCACTAGGTGGAATCACATTTAAATATTAAGATGAGTATTATTTTTTTGCAATATTTCCATGGTAATTGAAATTTCACTCAAAAGAGTCAACCCATGTAGCAAGACGTTGTTGATGACTCCCAAGATCAAAGACCTTAGGACACCAAGTGAAGCACACATACTCAAGCATCATCTCGAGTTAACTCAGTAAAAAACAAAGTCAAATTACCACAAATAGAGTTAAAATTACTAACTCTGGGCCAGATAACTATGGATTCATGATCCCCAAGTTCCTAAAGCCATTCATTAGGTCATTTCATTGCTCTACGCACAAATTTATTGTTTATTTTTTTGATTTTTTTTTTGAATACACATATTAAAACTAAAATGATCACCATACCTATTCTGTTTATTTGTGGGACCCCATGAACTAAAACTAATACCCCACTATCTAAAGGATGTGCATTGTGATTTTTTTTTTGATGAAAATATAAACGATGAAATATCACATTAGACATCCACACTTTCCAAAAATCTATGCTCATGAAATTATACATGGATTAAAATAAGAATCAGGGCATGCTAAATTATTTAATATTTAGTTTCAAAGTTTTCAATTTTTATTATCATTTTCAAAGTTAAAGGAATTTTTCCTTCCATTTACATGCATTTTTTATTTCACAAGGATTTTTTTATTTATTTTCACCCCCCCCCCCCAACATAGAATAGCATTGTCCTCAGGGTTTAAAGAAAATGAAACTTAGAAAGGGGTATATGAGAGAAGTTAAAAGATTACATTGAATATTGTAATCATGGAATGAATTTACCTGGTGGTTGAAGTTTATGTTTGTGCTGCTCTAATTTAATCCTTTGATATCCATGTCACTTGCAAATTTCCATAGTGGAACAAGTAAAACCAAAAAACAAAAAAACAATATATATATATATATATATCTAAATTTATTTATAAAAAATTAAAATATAAGTATATATACAAAAATTATAGAATAAGGAAGCACCATAAGTCACCGGTCAGTGGGAAGTGTGTGCCCATGTCTCCCTTTGATCCCGGGTTCGAGTCCCCATGGCTTGGCCGGTTGTGATTGGGTTTTCCCCATGACCGATGATGTGTCCTTTTAATTTATTATTATTATTATTATTATTTTGTATTTTTCTTTCAACCTAAAAACAAATAAAAATAAAATAAATAAAATAATGATACATTGTCTTCTTTTTAAATTTCTGGGTAAGGTATTACTTAGGGATCACACCACGTGACACGGATGAATACGACGCTCCCCTTTCATACCCATCCATACTCATAATAGAAGAAAAGGTTAACAGTCTAAGGTAATATAATATTTATAGTTGATTTATTAAGTAATTTTTTTAAATATAAAAATGATTCATTAATCCTATTTTAAAATAAAGATGATTCACAATTATTGGAAACATGAAAACCACGGGTTTCCTCCTATGCAGCGCTTTTGTTTAACGTCACTAGCTCGACTTAGAACCTTAATTGTTTATGTATTTTCCTCATCTAAGTTTGGTTCACACAAGTTTTCATCAACTTCATTTTTTGGAATGATTCAAAGAATGGTTTGACTCTATGACCATTAACTTTAAAGGTTTGACCATTAGTGGGATTTTGAATTTCTACAACCCTGTGGGGGTACACCTTATGCACTATGTATGGACCTGACCATCCGGACCTCAACTTTCCTGGGTGTAAATGAAGTTTAGAAATATACAAAAGAATAGGTTTACCTGGTACAATGTGTTTGGTTTTAATATTTTGAGATTGGTAGGCTTGTACTTTATCTTTATTGATCCTTGAATTTTCATAAGCCTTCATCCTAAGTTCCTCAAGTTCATTAAGATGTAATTTACTTTTTGTTTCGGCCAATGAGAGGTCATAATTCATTTTCTTAATTGCCCAAAATGCCTTATGTTAAATATCCACTAGCAAATGGAATGCTTTTCCATAAACCAACCTATATGGGGATATTCCTAAAATGTTTTTAAATGAAGTTCTATATGCCCAAAGATCATCTAAGAGTTTTCTCAACAAATTTTTCCTAGATGGATTAACAGTTTTCTCAAGAATTTGTTTTATTTATTGATTGTATAAATCATCTTGAGAATTGGTTTATGGGTGGTAAGTAGTGGACACTTTTTGAGAAATTCCATACTTGTCCATGAGTTCTAAGAATGGACGATTTCAAAAATGAGTTCCACGATCATTAATGATAGCCCTAGGAATTCCAAATCTAGAGAGGATGTTTTCCTTGAGAAATTTAATCACAGTTTTATGATCATTTGATTTTTTAGGAATGTAATCAACCCATTTGTAGGCATAATCATTAGCTAAAAGGATGTATAGATATCCCATATATTTTGGGAAGGGACCCATGAAATCGATTCCCCAGCAGTCAAAGATTTCAATCACTAATATGGGAGTGAGTGGCATTTGATTCCTTTTTATGATGGACCCTACTTGTTGACACCTAGGATATCTTTGAAAAAATTTATATGAGTCCCTTGAGACGGTCATAGTTTCTTCTCATCATAAGAATCCCAATGCGACAGACGGTGCGTCAATCGGACGCCCGGTCTGAGAGTTATTGGCATTTCCGTTCCAAGGGGACGGTTGGATTTAGGGTACAATCCAACCTGGACATACTCCAACCTCATCCAAATATTTTTTGGATTATTCTAAAAGGACCATCTCATCAAAAGTAAACCAATGTAGTTGATGGCACGTCAATCGGACGTCCGGTCCTTAAGTTATAAGTGTTTCCGCTCTGAGGGCCTGGTTGGTTTCGAGTTCAAACAAACCTTGTCATACACAAACTTCACCAAAACCTTGATTTTGATATACTGAAACGACCATCTTGATCCAATAAATCCTACACAATTGACGGTGCGTCGATCGGAGGTCTGTAGCTCATGTTATGGGCGAAAAACCAAAAGTGGTCTGAAGAGCGGGGTATGGGTCTGGTCCGACCCGGCCCAACCCGATCTGGGTTGGCCCGAACCGGGTCGACCCGACCCGGATCTAGGTCTGTCCTGGTAGGGCGGGGCCCAGCCTTCACAGCCGGCCACGGCTCATCCAGCTCGCCCCGCGCATTACGCGCAAGGCGCGAAGCGGGGGGGGCGGCTCCCCGGTGTCTCGTAATGGCGGCGCCAGCTGGCACCGCATGTCCTTCCTAGAACCCACGAGTGTGAGTTATGCTCAACCACCGCAGTTGTTTCCGCGGTGGACTTCCGTCGGCAGTGCGTGAGGGGCGCTGCTGCCCCCAGGCGGTCGGCCGGTGCCGGCCACCACGCTCCTTCACTGGCCACCGAAGTCGTTCTGGTGGTATGTTTTGCCTCTCATTTGTGCCTACGGCCTCCTCGGGTCCTGTTCTTCACTACGACGGCCTCAAATCAGGGTTTCCATTTTGTTCACCCATCTCCCATCAAATCTTACATCAAGAAAAAATTGGCAGAGGGTTCGGACTTGTTCGTTATCCCGTACCCTCCGCGTTAGAGGCTCAAACAGTAATACAACTTATAATTGAACCAGAAACAAACCCCAACTTTATCTCAAACCCATCCCACAATCAACATCCGTTCTAAGGATCGACATGTTCGGGGGGTCGATCTGTGGTTTTTTTTTTATTCAAGGGAAAATAAGAACTTAAAAGAAAGGAATTCAACCTCGAATTCAAAACCCTACCTCGATTTTCATTGACCATTGATGAGTCGCGAAAAACGGACGTCGTGGAAGACGAACGTCATTTCGTCTACGTCAGAAGGAGTAGAGCCCGGTGTAGTCGAGTCAAGTCGACATCATTGGTGTACTTCGAGGGCGATGGTTCTTCCCTTCCTTACTCCGGTTGAAGAAGGTAGAAGGTGTTTCTTCACGTTCTTCGAGACGTGGAGCGTTCTTCATCGAGAGAATATTATTTTTCCAAGAGTTCCTCCCAATTCTTCTCAAAGTTCCACACCCCAAACTAAAATAATAGGCTCTCCTATTATTTTATTGTTGACAAGATCTTCAAAAGATTTCAAAAGCTAGAATTAATTAAATTGAATAAGTTCAATTCATTAATTAGATGGTTGGCACACTTAATGAGAGGAGGAAGGTGGAGAGTTCACCCAAAATAAATGAAGAGTGGTGGCTTTAATAAATTCAAGGGGAGTTAAAGGGGTTCAAGGGGAGTTGTGGGGTTAGGTGATCGTGTGGGACCCACCACATAATATCCTCCCATGGGAGGTTATGTGGGGGTGGGCCCCTCCTCCAACTTCCCTTTGGAGAAATTAACCACCACACATTTTAAAAAAAATATGCTACACGAATTTTTTATTAAACTTTGGAATCCCCCAAAAATTAACTTCCACTCCCGATAAAATGCAACTGTGGTGAAGGTCTCCTTAAGAGAATATCAGTGTTGCGAGCTCATCGGTGTCCTCAGATTTCAATTCCGAGCACCGGTTCAAAAGATATAAAGTCCCACACGTATGTTTACTGAACGTACCCAAACAAAACTTCAGAAATTGATTCTGGGCAAACCAGGCCTCAGAATCAAGCGTCGTCAGAAACTGTGGACTCGTAAAATTCCCATGAATTTAAGAAAAAACTTTCCACAGGATTTACAGGTATTTACAATCCAATACAGCCCCTTTATACTCCCTTTTATCAACCCATAATAGTTTTAGGCCTCCATTGATGCTATTCTATCAATGGAAATGGGTAGTAGACTAATGAGGGTGGAATTGAAGAAGAAAAAAAATAAAAATGAAATAACAATCACTCCACTGTTGTGTGAAGAATTTCATAGGTTTTGGTGTGAACAAGTTCACACCATGAGACAATAGTATAAACATGACATGAAAGATACCATAAAATGAGAAAAATAATAATTTTAATAAAGAAACTAAGGTGAATTAGAACAACTTACATGTGAAGCACAAACATGACAATACAAAATGGCAGCATAACATTACACTTAAAAATAAACCAAAGCCTCCTAAATCCTTCAACACAACTACCTTAAATAGGAATTTCTGAACCCTTGTGTCAATATCCCAACTGTACAAATCATCTCACTTGAGTATGGTAGGCCTGGGGTGGTGGAAAGTAAGGGAGAAGAAACTTTTGCACCCTTCACCCAAAGTTACAGCCAACTTGCATCCACTGAACAAAGGTGCCTAGATGACCATATATATGGCCGAATTGGATTGGTATATAGAAAAAAATGAATATAAGGATGTCTCCTATATTTATGTAAAATTTCATCCCAAATTAATTTTTGGTTTTAGAAATGTGATTAAATTGGTGGGCTATTTTTCTGGGACGCAGAATCTAGCCTAGATTTTTATCTCCAACTTGGGCCACATTGAACACCCTTTAACACTCATAATTAGCTCTTTTCACTATTTTAATAGATGTTCCTGATGATTTATTCTATATTAAGTTCAATTTTCATAATTATTGGGCTTGTATCTTGTACTCTACAGTAGTTTTATTAGGCTGTTGTCCAGTTCACTTCACCCAAAATGTTGTTTGTTCAATGCCAACTTAAGTGGTCTTCCAATATGACTCTTCGAGTACTCAAAAATTATGAATTTTTCCCAATGTAATTATAAACATAAAAATTAAATATGAAAATAAAATCAAGATCATTTGGTGCTTTAAATGATATTCAAAAATGTACCATGTAGTAGTGAATTTGAAGAAGGACTTACAATCATAATGTGAAATGATGTTAGAAGTGTAAAATCCACTAAAATGGTCTTTATGAATAATAAATCTCATGAATATTATATATATTAACAATGAATATAATCCTCATTCAATGGATAATCACACCCCCCAACTTAAGTTTTTCTAGTCCTAAGAAAAATATATCTTAAAAATATGAAATTCGAGTTCCCTCTTCCAAAAACATTTTAATACACAATGATCACCAACAACCCTTATAACAAAAAATTATGAAACCCATAAAAATATTTTAATACAAGATAGTTTCATAATCATATCCCAAGCCCAATCCCATTTCTTTTTTCAAAATCATCATCATATTTCATCCAATATCTATTAAGCATGATGATGTGTTGTGTATCACAATAGACATGGGGGGTTCATCTTTATTCAAGGGGAAATGATGGAAGCACTAGGTGGAATCACATTTAAATATTAAGATGAGTATTATTTTTTTGCAACATTTCCATGGTAATTGAAATTTCACTTAAAAGAGTCAACCCATGTAGCAAGACTTTGTTGATCACTCCCAGGCTCAAAGACCTTAGGGCACCAAGTGAAGCACACATACTCAAGAATCATCTCGAGTTAACTCAGTAAAAAACAAAGTCAAATTACCAAAAATAGAGTTAAAATTACTAACTCTGGGCCAGATAACTATGGATTCACGATCCCCAAGTTCCTAAATCCATGCATTAGTTCATTTCATTGCTCTACGCACAAATTTATTGTTTATTTTTTTGATTTTTGATTTTTTTTTTAATACTCATATTAAAACTAAAATGATCACCATAACTATTCTATTTATTTGTGGGACCCCATGAACTAAAGCTAATACCCCACTATCTAAAGGATGTTCATTGTGATATTTTTTTTTTGATGAAAATATAAACGATGAAATATCACATTAGATAGCCACACTTTCCAAAAATCTATGCTCATGAAATTATACATGGATTAAAATAAGAATCAGGGCATGCTAAATTATTTGATATTTAGTTTCAAAGTTTTCAATTTTTATTATCATTTTCAAAGTTAAATGAATTTTTCCTTCCATTTACACACATTTTTTATTTCACAAGGATTTTTTTATTTATTTTCACCCCCCCCCCCCAACTTAGAATAACATTGTCCTTAGGGTTTAAAGAAAATGAAACTTAGAAGGGGGTATATGAGAGAAGTTAAAATATTACATTGAATATTGTAATCATGGAATGAATTTACCTGGTGGTTGAAGTTTATGTTTGTGCTACTCTAATTTAATCCTTTGATATCCATGTCACTTGCAAAGTTCCATAGTGGAACAAGTAAAAACAAAAAAACAAAAAAAAACAATATATATATATATATATATATATTTATTTATTTATAAAAAATTAAAATATAAGTATATATACAAAAATTATAGAATAAGGAAGCACCATAAGTCACCGGTTAGTGGGAAGTGTGTGCCCATGTCTCCCTTCGGTCCCGGGTTCGAGTCCCCATGGCTTGGCCGGTTGTGATGGGGTTTTCCCCATGACCGATGACGTGTCCTTTTAATTTATTATTATTATTATTATTATTTTGTATTTTTCTTTCAACCTAAAAACAAATAAAAATAAAATAAATAAACTAATGAT
The DNA here is from genome assembly GCA_963277665.1 of Viscum album. Lineage (NCBI taxonomy): Eukaryota > Viridiplantae > Streptophyta > Magnoliopsida > Santalales > Viscaceae > Viscum > Viscum album. The sequence continues at coordinate 2,066,220,500 of OY728126.1, read as the reverse complement.
ACATTGTCTTCTTTTTAAATTTATGGGTAAGGTATTACTTAGGGATCACACCACGTGACACGGATGAATACGACGCTCCCCTTTCATACCCATCCATACTCATAATAGAAGAACAGTTTAACAGTCTATGGTAATATAATATTTATATTTGATTGATTAAGTAATTTTTTTAAATATCAAAATGATTCATTAATCCTATTTTAAAATAAAGATGATTCACAATTATTGGAAACATGAAAACCACGGGTTGCCTCCTGTGCAGCGCTTTTATTTAACGTCACTAGCTCGACTTAGAACCTTAATTGTTTATGTATTTTCCTCATCTAAGTTTGGTTCACACAAGTTTTCATCAACTTCATTTTTTGGAATGATTCAAAGAATGGTTTGACTCTATGACCATTAACTTTAAAGGTTTGACCATTAGTGGGATTTTGAATTTCTACAACCCTGTGGGGGTACACCTTATGCACTATGTATGGACCTGACCATCCGGACCTCAACTTTTTTGGGTGTAAATGAAGTTTATAACTATACAAAAGAATAGGTTTACCTAGTACAATGTGTTTGGTTTTAAGATTTTGATATTGGTAGGATTGTACTTTATCTTTATTGATCCTTGAATTTTCATAAGCCTCCATCCTAAGTTCCTCAAGTTCATTGAGATGTAGTTTCCTTTTTTTCGGCCAATGAGAGGTCATAATTCATTTTCTTAATTTCCCAAAATGCCTTATGTTCAATCTCCACTAGCAAATGGAATTATTTACCATAAACCAACCTATATGGGTATATTCCTAAAATATTTTTAAATGTAGTTCTATATACCCAAAGAGCATCTAAGAGTTTGCTCAACAAATTTTTCCTAGATGGATTAACAGTTTTCTCAAGAATTTGTTTTATTTATTGATTCTATAACTCATATTGAGCATTGGTTTATGGGTGGTAATCAGTGGACACTTTGTGAGAAATTCCATACTTGTCCATGAGTTCTAAGAATGGACGATTTCAAAATTGAGTTCCATGATCATTAATGATAGCCCTAGGAATTACAAATCTAGAGAGAATGTTTTCCTTGAGAAATTTAATCACAGTTTTATGATCATTGGATTTTTTAGGAATGGCATCAACCCATTTGGAGGCATAATCAGTAGCTAAAAGGATGTATAGATATCCCATATATTTTGGGAAGGGACCCATGAAATCGATTCCCCAGAAGTCAAATATTTCAATCACTAATATGGGAGTGAGTGGCATTTGATTCCTTTTTGTGATTGACCCTACTTGTTGACACCTAGGATATCTTTGAAAAAATTTATAGGAGTCCCTTGAGAGGGTCATACAAAAGAGACCACACTGAAGAACCTTAGTAGAAGTTTTCTTAGAGGAAAAGTTACCTCCACATGCCTCACTATGACAGAATTTAAGGATGGACTCTTGTTCATATTTTGGGACACACATCTTAATAACTTGGTTAGGGTGGAACTTATAGAGGTATGGATCATCAAACACGTAGTGCCTAACATAATAATGGAATTTCCTTCGATCTTGAGTCCCTAATAATTTTGGAATGACTCTTATAACTAAGAAGTTGGCTATGTCGGCATACCAAGGGCAGTCACTCAAAGAGTATAGGTGTTCATCAGGGAATGAATCAGACACATAAAGGTGACATAATTTTTCATTAAATCCTATCCTAAATAGATGATCGGATAAAAAAATTTCAACACCCTCTTTTTACTTGATTGTGAGGTTAAATTCTTGTAAGAGAAGGACCCACATAATCATTCTAGCCTTATAATCTTGTTTTTGGAAGAGGTATTTCAGTGCAGAATGGTCAGTGAACACAGTGATGGGGTATCCTAAGAGGTAAGACCTAAACTTTTCTAATGAAAACACAACAACAAGTAACTCCTTCTCAGTTTTTTTGTAGTTAATTTGGGAATAATTTAAGGATTTTCTTTCATAAGAAATTACATAAGGAGTTTTATCACAATGTTGTCCAAACACATATCCTAAAGAAAAGTCATTGGAATCACACATGAGTTCGAAAGGAAGGTTCCAATTTGGGGATTTCATGATAGGAGGAGAGGTGAGACATGATTTGAGGGTTGATAATGAACCCCCATATCTTTCTTTCCAAAAAAATAGAGCATCCTTTATTAAAATACCACATAGGGGGTGATCGATTGAACTAAAGTTCCTGATGAATCTTCTATAGAAACCAACATGTCCTAAAAAAGACCTCCCTTCCTTGATATTTTTGGGTGATGGAAGGTGAAAAATGATGTCAACCTTGGCTTTATTGACTTCAATCCCCCTACCTGAGACTATATGGCCAAGGACTAGTCCCTCTTTAACCATGAAATGGCATTTTTTCTAGTTTAGGACTATATTCTTTTCTTCACATCTTGAAAAAACTCTCTCCACATTCCTCAGACATCCCTCGAATGTATCCCCAAACATAAAGAATTCATTCATGAAGACCTCTAGAAAATCCCCTACCATGTCCAAGAAGATTCCCATCATGCACTGCTGGAAGGTTCCAGGGGCATTACATAACCCTAAGGGAATGCGTTTGAAAGAAAATCTGTCAAATGGACATGTGAATGTAGTCTTCCCTTGATCCTCTAGGGAGACCTCAATTTGATTGTACCCTGAGTACCCATCTAAGAAATAGTAGAAGGCATGACCTGCGACTCTCTTAATGACTTGGTCAATGAATGGTAAGGGTAAATGGTTCTTCTTGGTAAATGAGTTTAGATTTATATAGTCTATGTAGAATCTCCAGACACTACTCACCCTCGTTGAAATAATATCTCCATCCCTATTGGTTATCACTGTGATTCTGGCCTTTTTGGAACCACTTGGATTGGGCTAACCCACTCACTCTCAGCTATGGGATAGATAATACCAGCTTTTAACAATTTCATAGGTTATTTTCTCACTAATTCCATGAGATTAAGATTGATTTACCACTGAGGTTGACGACATGTCTTTGAATTAGATTCTAGAAAAATCCTATGAGTCCTGATAAGTGGTTTAATCCCAGGAATATCAGACAGGGTTCATCCAATGGATTTCTTGTGTCTCCTAAGGACATCTAGAATCATCCTCTCATGATCGACTTGAAGAGAAGAAGAAATTACAATAGTATGTGTTCTATTTTTTCTGAGGAAGGCATACTTAAGTGAAGTAGAAAGTTCTTTCAATTCAAGATCAGGTTGGTTCAAAATTTCAGCAGAATATTGGGACATTGGCTCAAGATCAATTTCTTTTTTTAGATTTTTAGATAGGATTTATTCCCCACATGTAGAAGCTTCAGCTACTAGATTGGTTTGATTAGTGTTAGGGAAGGGAGTTGGAGTGGTCTCTATGAATGTGGTTTCTAGAAAGATTTCACTGATTTTTGGTCTTATGATTGCATCATAGGAGCAATCTGAAAGTGATTCTAGCCAAGGAGATAAAATTCCTTCATGTGAACAAAGGAAATTAATCTCGTCTTGAATTAAACATTCCTAAAATATTACTTGATGTTATATGGATTCGTTATCAATGATTCCAATCATGTTTACTTCGTGAATATCCTCATAATATCCTATTTGTGAGCTTGTATTATAGATGTTCAAGTATAGACTCAGGTTTCCAAAGGTGATGGTCATGTTCCCATTTTGGACTTAGATAACAGAGTTGATTTTTGTAAGGAAGGGATGGCCAAGGATGATTGAGGTTTGTTCCTTATTTCCTAAGTTTGTATTGTTTTCAAGGACAATGAAGTTAGTATGGTAGATGAAGTTTTCTACTTTTACCAGAACATCCTTTAAAATCCCCTTTGGAACCCTAATGTTATGATCAGCAAGTTTAAGTGTGACAGATGTGGGTTAGAGCTCTTCTAAGCCTAACTGGTAGTAAACAGCATATGGAATGAGATTGACACTAGAACCTAGGTCACACAAGGCTTTGAAAACTTTGTTCTCTCCTAGTTCAACATTGATGTAAGGGCATCCTAGGTCTTTCATCTTTGGTGGAAGGTTTCCTTGGATTGTTATGCTAACATTTGCTGTCGGAAGGGCTTGTCTCTTATGTCATAATTTTCTTTTAAATGTGAATAGGTCCTTTAGGTATTTTTAGTATGAAGTAATGTTTTGAATAGAATAGAGTAGTGTAATATTCAACTTGACTTGTGAGAATATTTCCCTCAATGTTTCACTAAATTCGGGCTTGGTTTTCCCCCTCATGCGTTGAGAAAATGGTGAAGGTTGTGGGATTGTTTGTTGAAGAGTTGTTTCTTTCACATTGTTATCAGTTTTTTTAGTTTGATCATGTGGTTCATTTGAATTTTTCTTAGATTTTGAAGCTTCATATGGTTTCTGAATTATTTGTTTAGGTTTCTCAATTGATTTCCCACTACTTAAAACTGTCATAGCCTTTATTTGTTCATGAGTTGTTTGAGTGCAACTTGACTCTCCCCTTGATTTTTGTTGTGGAATGGTCTGTTTAGGCATGGGTGAATTTCCAGTTTTGATGGTTTTAATTTCTTTTTTAAGTGAAGATACTTCTAAGTTCATTTTCTTCATTTTTTTACACAAATGTTCAAGGGTTAGAAGAGGGACATATTAGGAGGGGGGTTGTGTTAGTTGGTTTATCCTAGGAGGATACTTTGGTTGTTGGATGGGTTGTTGGATAGGTTGTTGGTATTGGATAGGAGGATGTTGGTACTGGACTATTTGTAGTTGGAATTGGCTATGGTTCTGAAAAATTTTGTGTAGGGTAGGGGTTTGGTCCTTGTGGTTGGATAGGTTATTGGTTATCTTTCCAGTGGAATCCTGGGTGGTCATTATACCTTGGGTTGAATGTGTTTTGGTATTAGGGATTTTAGAAGTTTAGGGAATTGAATTTAGTAGGTGGTCCTCCTATAAGAACATCCTTAATGGATGGAATGGTTGGGAAGTTGTCTATTTTTTTGTCATGTTTGTCACAAATTGTGATAACAGGGTCTACAGTTTGGATTTCATGGATTTTCCTAAGGTCTATCTCTTCAACATTCCTAATGAGTGTTGTGAGTTTAACCCTAAGGATTTCATATTCTCTAAGTGTATGAATTTCAATAGTTCTTTGTGGATTTTCAGAATAAGGTGATGTTCCCCATGTTTGGTTTTGTTCATAAATGATTTCTAGATACTCGTAAGCATCATTTGGGGATTTGTTTTTAAATGTCCCAGTACACATCATATCAATGAATTCTTTGTTCCCTAGGCCCAACCATTCATAGAAAATTATCACTTGTTCAGGAATATAAAAACCATGGTTTGGAACCATGTTTAGGGTGTCTTTGAACCTCTCCTATATTGCATATAATGACTCTCCCTCCTTTTCAAAAAAGTTTTGGATTCTCTTTTTAAGTGCAATTGTTTTGTGGTGGGGAAATTATTTTTTTTAGAATTCTATTTGTAATTGGTCCTAAGAGTTGATGGATGATGGTCTCAAATTTTTTATCCAATTTTTAGCTCGATCCTTTAAATAAAAAGTAAATACCCTCATCTTAGTTGATTCTAGTTGATGTGGGGGACACATGGTTTCTAAAATGTCATTGAACTCCTTAATGTGAAGGTAGGTCATCTCGAACTCCATTCCATGGAATGTGGGAAGGTGGTTTAGGACATGGGGTTTAAAGTTGTAGTTGGAATCTCCTAGGTAATTTTTTATAATGCATGAGGGGGAATTAGTCCAAGATGGAGTGAGTTATTCATTCATAGTTTGATCAATTACATTCCCAATGTTTGGAGCTTCTTGGTTTGGGTTTCCCATTTGAACTTGCATAGGGTTTACAATTTGATTTATTAGAAGACCCTCCATTGGACTTGTTTTAATTGTTCACTTTGAAGTTTCAAGAATATTTGGATCTAATGTAAACAATACATTAGGTGCACTTGACTCCCCTATCCTTGGACTTTACACCCTAACAAATCTGTTTGAGTTATCACGAGTGTAGGCAAACATGCGGCAAAATAAAATAAAAAAGCGAGAAAGGGAAACAATAAGATAATTTGGGTGAGAATAGAAGAATGGGGTGAGGAAAGAAGTTTTTTAGTCTAAGTAACTTACTCAGTCCCTAAAAGCGGTGCCAAAATTTGGTCTCTCCCAAATTTACCTAAGTTATAAGGGTTAAGCAGTCGCTTGAAGTGTAGCTTGGGTTGTCAAATCCTCAGAGACCTAAGAAGAACCTATAAACACACAATCTAAATAGATGGATTTTTGGTTATAAAGTGTCCAACTTGTTTTTGTTTTAATATGGTTTAAATGAACACTAAGAGACCTAATTTAATTCAAGTTATGAGAAGGGTTGATCCTAGGTTATTACAAGGGATGGATTGGGTGAAATTTCTTTTTATAACGATTTCTATTTCATTAACTTAAAGAGGATTAATTCAATGAATTCAAACTAACCTCATCACTTACTGGTTTAACACCTTTACGTGCATATGATAATCACCTATACACTAAGAGGATCATTTTCATGACCACTCCAAGTTGAAGGATTGTATTAACACATGAAACGTTCAGTGATAAAATTCAATAAGAAAGAGGAAGAAATAATATCATCCAAAAAAATCTCAATTAAATTAAGTAATAAAATATTAATATATTTAGAAATAACATCCAATAAAACCCCTTGGTACTCCCTTGTATCAACCCATAGGATGGTTATCCCTCAATTGATTCTATTATATCAATGGAAGTAGGTAGTAGACTAATGAGGTCAGAATTGAATAAGGAAAAAAAACAAAATGAAATAACGATCACTCCACCATTTTGTGAAGAATTTCACAAATTTTGGTCTGAAAAAGTTCACACCATGATAAAATAGTATCAACATGACATGAAAGACACCATAAAATGAGAATAATAATAATTTTAGTAAATAAACTAAGGTGAATTAGAACAACTTACATTTGAAGCACAAACATGACAATACAAAATGGCAGCATAACATTACACTTAAAAATAAACCAAATCCTCCTAAATACTTCAACACCACTGCCTTAAATAGGCATTTTTAAGCCTTGGGTAGAGCTCCCAATAATACAAAGCATCCTACTTGAGTATGGTAGGCCTAGGGTGGTGGAGAGTAAGGGAGAGGAGACTTTTCCACCCTTGACCTGAAGTTGTAGCCAGCTTGCATCTACTGAACAGAGGTGCCTAAATGACCTTCTATATGGCCGAATTGGAGTGGGACATAGAAGAAAAAAATAAATATCCGTTTTTCTGATATCTTTCTATAAAATTTCAGCCCAAATGAATTTTTTTTTGTCGATATATGATTAAATTGGTGGGATTTTTTTCTGGGCCACAAAATCTGACCCAGAATTTTATCTCCAACTTGGGCCACATAGAAGACCCTTTAAAATTCAGAATTATCTCTTTTAAATATTGGAATAAATGTTCACCATGATATAATCTATCTTAAGTTAAATTTTGAAAATTATTGGGCTTGGATCTTGGATTATAGAGTAGTTTTATTGGGCTTTTATCCAGTTCACTTTACCCAGAATGTTTTTTGTTCAAGGAAAACTTTGGTGGTCTTCATATATGAATATTTGAGTACTCCAAAAGTATGAATTGTTCCCAATGTAATGAGAAACCTGAAAATTAAATATGAAAATAAAATCAAGATCATTGGGCACTTTAAATGATGTTCAAAAATGTACCATGTAATAGTGAATTTTAAGGACTTATAATCATAGTGTGAAATTATGTTTGAAGTGTAAAATGAACTAAAATAGTGTTTATGAATAATAAAGCTCATGAATATTATATATATTAACAATTAATATAATCCTCATTCAGTGGATAATCACCCAATGTGTTCACTTGTGAACTCCTATGTTGTTTTTTGGTACCCTCATGTTCTCAACATCGAATTTTTGTGAAAAATGCTTGTGGGTGTCATGGTGAAGTTCATCCATGGGAAGATGAGAACTATTGGGTTTTTTCAGTGTATGAGTCAGGTTAGCAAGGTGGTGTACCTCTAGACCCTATAACTAAAAATGGACTAGGTGCTTGGTTTTTTCCACATATCACAACTGAGGAGACATGTTCTCGCTTGTTGTACAATTTAAAACTGTTTTTTAGCTGGACGTGGGTGTGGTTTGGCCCTTGTGGTTCTCCGGAGTGTGTACTTATAGGAAGAACTAAAACCCTTTTGTGAGGTCTCTGGCATGGGAATCCTAGTGGAGAGCTCAGTTTTCTTCCTTCTTCCTAAGATTTTTATTTTCTATGATGAAACCCCTTAAAGTGGAGAGGATGTAGTGACTCATGTTTTGACTTGTAAGACTTTGGAATATTTTTATGAATATTCCTGAATCCAGGCACTGAGTTGACACTAGATTCCAATGCCTAGAGAGTCTCATCATGATGATATTAAAAATATTTAAAGTATTTTTTTCACACACACATATTTTCCTTGAAAATGTGGAATAACTCTCATGTGTATTCTTAGATCGTAAATCTAAGGTTGTGATTGAGTTCACAATGTGGTTTTTACCCTAGGAATGATATAAATTTTTTTGATGTCGGGTATTCAGTCAGGGGTGTGTGTTGGTGGGGTATTAAATATATGATATTATTTTAATAGAATTAAAAAAACCAATCCCCTCCCCATTTGGTGTGTTCATGGTAGAGGTGATGTGAACCCCCCCCCCCTCGTTGGAGTGATAGATGAACTGAGGTGGATCTCAGGAGAAGAGGCATTGTCAATCTATGATCATGACATAGATTACTCTTGGATTGTGGTGAAATGGCTTCAGAGCATGGGTCTACACCTAAATACAAGGTATTTAGCAATGTGGTAGGAGGATTTTAGTTTTAAGTCTTTATCCACCTTTTATGTGTTTTTCTAAGGTTTTAGATCCCTATTATGACTACTAAAGATCCCCTGGGGGTTGATCTGTTGGTTTCAGAGGGAATCGGGTCAATTGAGGCTGCTCATAGGGAATTTTTTATCACATAAAGTGTAGTTCAGTGGAACATTCCATGCATTATTTTCTTTCAGGGAAGATGGCTTTTGGGGACTACACACTGTGTATTAAGGTTACACATCATGTAGTGACCTTGGGTTATGTGGCCAAGGGACATGGCTAGGGAATCTGTATAATGGTACATGGTCATGTGAAAGTATAAAACTAGAATACATGGATACGGGGTTCCAAACACGGGCATAGGTAGATGACATGACCAAGTGACTGGTTAGCTAGGACACACCATGTACCAAGAGGTACACGTCATGTGTGTGACATGAATGGTCAATCCATGTGGTGAAATAAATAGGTGTCGTGATGAAAAACAGGCTCGTGGCCCACGGGATTTGTGGGTATAGGGCAGATATAGGGCAGGGCGGGCCTAAAAATTTTGACTGCAAAGAGCGCGGGCCAATGCAGGTTGAGCCCGCGTGGGTGTGGGCTAAAGAGGGTTGAGCCCACGTGGGTGCGGGCTGACCCGCAGGCCTAATTTAATTTTTTTTATACAATATATTCTTCTTTGGAATTTTAGTTTTTTTTTAAACACGATTAAACCATGACATGATTTCTCACCGTAATGTTCATACAAATTCACCATTTATTTACATGTGAATTTTAAATAAGTAAATATTTATTGTTTTAATATGATGTTATAATATTTATATGGTAATTATTAACCACATTCACTTGGTGTGTCATCACACCTCTCAAAAAATAGAACTTTATCTCTCTTTCACTTGGTTTCAATTCTAAAAGAGTTATTATAATTATAATATTTTATTTGGATCGATTTAATTTTTTTATTGCTTAATTTTATTTGGTTATTAAGAAAACATGAAAAGAAATCATGAGACCCTAATAGCCTCCTCTGAAATTAGTCATTGCTTGAAGTGTCATTGTTAATTCATAGGTCTAGTCATTCGCATCACCACACAGTCAACATCATCATTTTTCACCCCTCATTGATCACTCACCTACTTTGCATTGCAATAGTTTACCACCACATCGACATCGGTACATGACACCATTAAGCCATAGAAAAATGTTCCATCATATCTCTTAAAACTCTAGATATTGTAAATTCATACTTCTCCCAACAACTAAAATTAAGAATGAGAAAAAAATACAATATTAAAATGATTATAAATAGTATTTTTTTTAAATGTGGGCAGCTCGTGGGCTTATGTGGGGTGGGGTGGTCTTGGATTTTTTTGTTCGCATTATATGTGGGCTTTTACGGATAAACCCGCGTGGGCTCAAACCCGTGCGGGCTTGGCCCTCCCCACCCCGGCCCACTTGTTTCGCATTACTACACAGGTGGGGGACTAGGTGAGGCGAGACACATCATGTATAGAATATACACACCATGTAAGCTCACATGGCAAGCCAATCCATGCATCATAGGACACAGATAGATGTTGAGGTGGGATCACATGCCATGTGGAGCCTTGTATGTGTCATATAGTATTCTTGGAAACTTACGTCTTATATATATCTTTCTTCGGGGCTCAAATTCAGGCCCATGAGTGGCCTATTCTGGGTATTTTTCCATATATAATGTAATGATAGACATATTTTAGGCCTTTGAGATGCGATGCGAGTCAACTTTGATGGTCACTTAGGTTAGAGACATTTCAACCAGAAGCAGTTGAGTGAGTCCCTTGGTATATCCTTATAAGGTTATAGTGTAGCATTATGTCCTCAGTACAGGATTGTGATTTCCTTAATAGGATGAGTTTGGATAGAGTTGTAGCATCTCTTCAGGAAGACCAGGGTGGGATCATTTATCATATCATTTTCCCTAGATTGGGTTTATGGTATCATTTCAACCAACACTACATGATCGGTGATCCCTTGTCTAGAAGGATGGCCTAGTGTGTTTGTGGCATCATTGGCTATATGATCCCCTGTGTAGAGGGTAGTATTAGAATTTTTTGTGGCATCGTCAAAAATATGATCCCATAATCATTAGATAGTTTAAGTAGGGTTTGTGGTATCTTAGAGAGTATGATCCCCTACTTTGCGAGTTGTACCAGGTGGGGTTTATGGAATCATCATGACCAACACTACATGGGAGTCGATCCCCTATTTGAGATATATGATCTTTGGGATGTCAGATTGGGTTTTTGGTGTTCCCAAATGGTACTAGGTGTGATCCCATTTTTGATAGATTTTTGAGTTACCATATTGGTATTGTGTGTCCTCCATCTCTGGGATGTCAGATGAGCATGTTCTCTTGGATGCATTCCACTAGGGATAGATGGGATATTCCATCTGTTTTGTGATACCCAATGGAGTAATATCTCTCATATGTTCCATTAGGGATGGAATAATTGTACATTATGGAGTTTATCTCTTGGATGATCACCATCTGGGATGGTAGAGCTTGTGGAGTGTGTTCTCCTGGGCATGTGTTGCCTTCAAGCCTTGAGTAGAATCCTGTATTTAACTATGAGTTCGGTATGTCATGAGACTTGGAGTCTAAGATAGGTATATCTAGGTTTGATTTTGGGATTAATTTTGGTGTTTCACATGTCTTGGTTGACACCCCATGTGGACTGAGTTAACTAGTCATGTATAGCCAAGGATGGGTTCGATATGGAGTTTCTCTCTCATTTGGGTTCCCTCTGGCTGGGTCGAGCAGATTGTTGCCTTTATGTTGCTACCTTTTCTTTTGGGTTTTAGTGTGCCTTCTGAGTATTGTTATACTCACCACTACATGGTATTTGGCCACACAATTTGTGTCTTGTGCAGATGATAGGCCTTTTGACGGAGTCCCAGGAGGACCCATAGCAGGCGGAGCTTAGTGAGATAGATCGGACGAGGTCTTTGTCAGTGCTTAGATGAGGAGATTTACAACCATTTCTTTTGACAGTGTTCCCCTCTATCTGAGTAGGTTGTGTGCTTTTATAGTTTTTGGTAGGCTTGTATTTTTCACTTTTTATTCTTTCAGTGTTGCTATTAAACTCTTGTTTTAGGATATATGTCTTCATGAATTTATTTCTTTTCGGTTTATATTATCTCTAAACTATTAAAATGATATGTTTGTGAGTGCATTCATACAAGTTACATAGGATAAGGACTCCCATTTTTGTGATATTCCTACTCAGTGCTAAACACCAGCCCCTAACCAATTGAAGGCAGGATGGGGGTGGGGGTGGCTCGAGCCCTGTTTGATCAAGTTGCGACACTCATATTGTCTTGATAAACCCTTACTACTTTGATAATACTTGAATCATAACCCCTTAAAAGAAACGACTTCAAGTGAAACTTTAAATACTATGAATATAAAGAGATTCATGATATGACATATCAAAAAATAAGTATATGATCCATATAAACACAACCAGGTGCATAACATGAAACATGTTTCAACAAAAAAATATTTAGACGAAGAACCCTTATAAAGATCGCAATATTTTAATTTGGACTAAATTAATGAATTGATTATGTGTAACGCATGTAAATCCATATAAAACAATTGGAAATACAACATAAATAACCAAAAATAATTTAACACATAATTTTGGAATAACATAGTCAATAAAGAAGTGATATAACTCAATGAAAGGAAATTGAGTTAAGAAACCCCTCACCTCAAGTCCCGAATTGTCTTATATGTTCTTTATTCACCTGAATAATAAACTTATATTAATTATTTACAATCTTAAGAACCCTTTTCTGGTTTATTACCTTATCATAATCCCTTTTATTTCATTTATTACCATGTCTTATATAGTCACTAAATTGATTAATTTAATGTTATAATCCCTTTTATTTCATTTATTACCATCTCTAATATAGTCACTAAATCGATTAAGTTCATGCTATATGTTTAGAGGACATTCGATTCAGAATCCCAAAGAAACTTCGATAGGTTGAATATGGTCAAAGAGTTCATAGTTCCATAATCTCTAGAATATTAATCATGACATAATTATCAGGTTTATACATTAAATAAAATTTTAGAACCATTCATTAAATATAGACATGAAAAACAAATCTGATAGGAAACCCCTATTTGGGAATGATTATATTGATGAAACAGGGAACCGGAAATACAATAAACTAGGGGTGGTTAGGGAAAACAGAATAAAGATAGATCCTAGAGCGAACCTTCAGGTCTCCTATCCACATAGTATAATGACTCCCATCTAAACTGAAAGATACTTCCCCACACATCTTATAACATCCCAGGAATCTACTCCCCCTCAAACTACCTAGGGCCCCACTCCCCCTCTAATCACATAGGGCCCCACTCCCCCCTCTAACTACACTGGAACCCCCACTTGTAACTACCTAACTATCTTCCTTTGGTTGGACTATATTTCCCCTTTTAGAGTATACCTTCCAGCTTCCAAGAATATCTCACACCCTAACACAGTCCACCCCTTGAATTTTAGTTTTGTCTATAAGCCTAAATGAAGAAAATTGATTCTAAATGATGTAATGATCTTCCCATGTTGTGTCCTAAACCATTTTTACCTACCAATAAATTAAAAATTGAGGCTAAAGAATATCATCCTAAAACTAAGAGAGTTGATAGAGGACAATAGTAGGTTCCAGTCATGGTAGATCCTCCACCTCGAGGCCCTGGGGAAGAAGGGGAGAAATGGATATCAAGATGATGGTGCATTTGAGATAAGATATATGGAAGATAGGGTGAATGAGAGTTATTTGGGGAAGATCCAACTGATATGATATGGGACCAATTTTTTAATAATAGTAAAAGGCCCACAAATCATGGTGAGAGTTTCTAGTTGATCCTCCAAGAAACAGAAAGTTATTTGTGCGGGAAGAGATTAACATAGAACTTCTCCCCAATGGTGAAACTATTCAGGTGTCTGTAGGGATCATCCTAACACTACATTAAGTCTTGAGAGTGGGATGGGTGTTATTGAAGTTTTTTTAAATCTTTTTTCTAGTCCTCCATAGTCTGGGCAACAAATTCTACCCGAATTTCAGATGGAAGATAATTGAGAAGAGTTGGAGGCTTGCGACCATAGATGAATTCAAAGGGGGTGGTCTGAATGGAATTTTTTCAAGTATTATTTTAAGAAAACTAATCCCAAGGTATTAATAATGACCAATTCTTGGGATGATCGCATGTAAAAAATCATAAATATGTTTCAAGTTAGTAGTTAACCACCTTGGTCTGACCATTTATTTGAGGATGGTAAGCCGAGATGAACCATAATTTGGTGCCTTGCGGGCAGAATAATTCCTTCCTGAAAGTACTGATAAAAGTTTGATTACTATCACTGCTAATGTACTATAGGACTCCATGTATATGGACCAAATTATGAAAAAAAATTATACCACCTTCTATGTAGTGTGGGGTGTTTTAGGAGGAGGAAAGGAGGTCATTTTGAAAGGCAATCAATGAAAAAAAATGAAATCATAACTATGAGATTTGGGCAGCCCGGTAATAAAATATATAGAAAAATTAGTCCACATTGAGTGAGGTATTTCCAAGGGATAAAAAATACCCGTAGAAGATAAAGTGGAGTATTTATTTCATTGGAAAACAGAGCAGCAGTGCACAAACTTATGAACCTAGAATTTCATGCTCGACCAATATAAGGTAGAAACCAACTTCCTCTATGTACAGTAAATACTTGAGTGGACACCTTGTAGAGTATTTTGGTATTCCTTCAAGATTCAAGGAAACCAAGAATAGGTGTATAGTAACACCAAGTGACCTTTATATTGTAAAGTTCCAAGACATAATGTAAAATGAGGAGGGAATGTCCTGCCTAACTACATATCATGAAGAATTTTCTAAAGCTGTGGATTCTCAGAAATGTTCTAGAGGGGGATGGGGGTGTCCTTCCATAATGGTGAAAATGAAGTAGGTTCAAGGATGGTTGTGTATCACGGTGATACAATGCATCAGCTGCAGTATTCTCTCTATTCGGCTTATATTTAATCTCAAAATGATAGTCCAACAACATAGTTATCCCACTTTGCTTATTAGTGGTAGAAACACATTGGTGAGGGGGAATTGAAGTCGGTGATGATCTGAGTATACCATGAAGGGATGACCCAAAATATATGGGTGTAAATGATGAATAGATAACACAAGTTCCATAATTTCCTTTTCATATGAAGACTTTTTCCAATTGTAAAGGGATGGCGCTTTGCTGAAGTAAGAGATGGGTTTGGAAGAGTTGTATAAGAACTCTGCCAATGCCACAACCTGATGTGTCACATTCTAACTCAAAGTTATGTGTTAAATCCAACAACTGGAGGACTAGATCATGAGTAAGGAATTTCTTGAGGCTAGAAAAAGCAGGTTGAGCAGCCATTGTCCAAGAAAACCTATTTTTTATGAGTATTGTGAGGGGTTGACCAATAGTTTCATAGCCCTTAATGAAGTGGAGGTAGTACCAGGTCAAGATGAGGAAGCTGCAAACCCCTTTGACATTTTTTGGAATGGGATAGTCAATAAAAACTTGAATTTTTTTGGGGTCTATGGAAGTTCCAACAAAATAAATAACATGGCTCTTGGTGTTGGGTGAAGTGTCACTTACGGTGATTGGAAAAAAACTAGTTGTCCTGGAGAATTTGTAGTGAAACACTGAGGTGGTCAAGATACTGCATCCAATCTGAGTTTTAAACTAGGATATCATCAAAAAAAATTAAGATAAACTTGCAATGTAAGGGACAAAATAGATCATTCATTGTAGATTGAAAAGTAGAAGCATTAGTTAGCCTGAAGGGCATGACTAAGAACTCGTAATGACTATTGTGGGTATGAAAGGACATTTTTTACATATCTTCATCTCACACCCAAATCTGATGATATCCCAAAGTGAGATCTAACTTGGAAAAATATATGGTACCATGAAACTCATCCAATAATTATTCAACCACCTGAATGAGGAATTTATCAGGGATCATTGCCTTATTGAGATAGTGGTAATTGACACAAATACATTATGATATATACTTATTTTAAACAAGTAAGACAGGTCTAGGATACGTGCTACAAATTGTATGGATAATTCATGCATGCAAAATTTCTTGTAGTTGTTGTTCAATTTTAGCCTTTTAAAAACGTGGGTACCTATAAGGTTGCATGCAGATGGGTGTATGCGCCAGAGTGAGGTGGATGGCATGGTCCCAAGGGTGCTGGGGAGGGAGTCCCATAGGATCCTAGAAGACACGGTCAAAGGAAGATAACAGCTGAGAGAGTGTGTGTTATTATTGTGGCATGAGAGAAGAAGTAGTAGTAATGGTGTGTCCACCCAAGAGGAGACACTAAGAGCCTTTATCCATTGGATAGATGATGTGGTTTGTCAAGGAAATTGTAGTATTTGTTGAGGTATGAGTTCCCTGAATACAATAGGTGTCACCCCCAATATTTAATTTCATGAACAGGGTTTTCCAATTTTTTTGGACATTCCCAGGGTATGCAACTATGCCACTCCCAAAATCAAATCAAGGTGACTAATGTACAATATGTGGACATCAACCGCACAATGGTATTCCCCAACCGAAATGACGAGTTTATAGTATAATCCTTGAGACCATAGTTTATGACCATCGTCCAATCATATGCTTAAATTTCAGTGAGTACATGGAGGGAAACCAAGGAAGAAAATTAGTGTGGGAGGAATTAAATTATTAGTGTACCACTATCAATGAGGATGATAATTGTAATTTGATTAATTGAGCCTTAAATCATCATGGATAGGGGCCTAGGGCTTCCCCATTCTAAAGGAGACCCACAAACATTGATTTGTTGGTACGCCGCTATGTTACATACTACTTCTGGTGAGGGATAAGGTAGTGTAGGATCAAAAGGTAAGGGTTTAATATCCTCAATGTCATAATCATCTTCTCCCACAATAAGGATTCATATTTTGGGGTCGGTGCACCGGTGGGTGGGAGTAAAGGGTAAATCACAGCAAAAACAAAGTCCCTTTTGACATCGTTCCTCCCACTCCTGGGTGGTGAGTTGGTGTATAGGGAGATCAAGAGGTTGAAATTGTCATGACACATTTGAGGGAGTGAAAATGAATCCCTTAGTGTCACATGGAGTATAACGGGAAGCAAGGCCACCGAATGGAATTGAATTAGATAGGGGGTGGTAAGGTAGTGTAGTGGAGCAGGGAGGAGCTCTTGAGTAATCATGGTGATGCTTAGGGACAAGAGGAGGTTTGCTAGTACCCCATACTGAAGAACCATTGCCTTGATGGAGAGAGAGTTCCACATGACAGGCTAAGCACATATCCTATAATCTGGTGATAGGATTATGGATGTGAAACCAGGAACAAATTTTTTCACACAACCCATGTAAAAAATAACCCACATACTGTTACTTAGGTTGAAATGGTAAGACTGATGCCAAATATTCCTAGTTTTCAATATATTCCTACACATAAGCTTGTTGTTGAAGGGAAACAAGCTCCTCATATAGGTTTTGAATCTCCATGCTACTAAATCGTTCCATTAATTAAGTTTTAAAAAGAGGCCAAGATAAATCCTAATGAATCTATATCAAAATAATAAACCAATGGATAGCCATGTCATCTGTGTTGAGATGCACCAGCTAAATATTTATTGGATCCAAAGTGTGATGAATGTGGAAGTACAACTCCTTGTGTATGATCTATCCCTAAGGATCTGATCCTTACAAATTAGGGAGTTCAATGCATTTACCGGAAGGACATGATTTCAGAGAAAGAAATGAATCATCCAAAACAAGATTTTGATCGACCTGATGTAGAAGAGGAGCATTAGTAGAGGTCCCCAAAACTGTAGAAAGCATGGGTTGGTATGTTTTTGGTTGTTGAGGTTGTTTCTCTTGTTGGGTGGCCATTTCTTGATCCCACTTGTGTTTCCCTTGCTGTAGGTCATGAAAATCCTGTTGTATGTCAGCGACCAAACCGAACAATTGGGATAGGGGTGTTTCCAAAGTGCCCAAGAAATCTTAACACCTTCAACATGGGATTGAGTGCCTATCTCCATGAAGCTACTGGGTAGGATACAGATGAAGGATAAGGAAGGTCAGACAAAGTGATAGGAAACCCCTATCAGGGAATGATTATATTGACAAAATAGGGATCCAGAAATACATTAAATTGGGGGAGGTTAGGGAAAATATAAGAAAGAAAGACCCTTGAGAGAACCTTTGGGTCTCTTTCCCATGTAACTAACTAAATCCCAGTTAAACTGAAAGATACTCCCCCACATATCTTATAACAATCTAGGGCTCTACTCCCCCTCTAACCACCCATGGCCCCACTCCCCCTCTAACTGCACAGGGCCCCACTCCCCCTATAACCACCCCCCCCACTTCAAAATCCCTAACTATATTCCTTTGGTTGGATAGTATTTACCCTTCAAGAGTATGCCTTCCAGCTTCCAGGGAGGTCCGACACCCTATCAGAATCACATTGATTCATGGAGGTGATAGTTTACATGTATGCACAAGCAACATTATCATTTTTCTACAGATAGAAAGGTAATAAAGTAATATATTATCTTTCCAGAATCATAATTATGTCATAAATATTATATATATTCATTTTATCTATCATTTTAACTAGTAATTATGAGGTGTTCATAATTATTTTATGGTTATAGAATATTTAAAGGAGGTGAGAGAAGAAATATGTAGCAGCCCCAACTCTAGTAACCTCGAGCGGATGTCTACTATATTATATTAGTAAAAGGTATAAGGGATCACACCACAAAGAATTGATCAATTTAGCAGTCTTGGAAAACTAGATACATTCATGACTTTTATATTACATTTAAATTTAAAAATATAGCATGAAAAACTTTTTTTCATCTTTGAAAATCATTCAAAATTCCTTCTTCGTATCATGGGGAAAAATAAAGGGTGGGATATAATGCTCAATAAGGGTTATGTATAATGGAAACTATCATGTGTAAATAAGGAATAATTAATATGAAAGATTGGATAATCAAAACACATGTCATTCAATCAACATCTTGAATTCATAGTAAATCCATGATTAATATCAACATAGCAATCACATGGATAGTGACAACTAAATTCTAAGGAAAGTCATAAATCCGGACATTCATGATTGATTATGGACTTATCCAAGATATCATAAATCATTAAAGTCAAAGCCTTGACCAAGACACTTTAATTTAATGGGTATTTATACACCAATTACCCAACTATTATGACATGATTTTATAGCCCTGACCTATACATAATGCCAACTTTTTTTGTCTTATGAGACCTTCCAATGAATTAGAGGATTATCTATAATTGGGCCCCACCCATCACTTTTATGTCTCATGCATTTCTCATATATTGAATTATAAATACAATTCATTATTAAAATTCCTTATAAATCAATATTTATCCGTATTGAATTAAGAATAGAGAATATTTTCCCAGTCAATGCAATAACTTAATAAACTTTCTTCAACTAACACCGTATATTGAAATTTTACATAGTTAAAACAATATCAAAGTAGTGGAAATCATACCGTATAAATATATGATAATTAAAATATGTGAACAAAGAATAAAATAATGTAAAATGAAATGATGGAGTGATAGAGAATGCGATCATGATAAAGTTAATGACCATAAAACCATAAATTAGTAAAAGATGAAAAAAAGACCATAAATTTATTATAAATGATGGTTTTTTATTAAAACTAATCCTTTTGATAATAGAAAAGAAAATAGAAGGAAAATATTAAAAATAACTTTCTTATATTTTTGTGTAAGAATGAATTTATAAATTACTTTCAATTTTTTTTCATTCCTTTAAGAAAATAATACACTTTTCTTTTGATAATATTTTAATTAAAAA
The DNA here is from genome assembly GCA_963277665.1 of Viscum album. NCBI lineage: Eukaryota > Viridiplantae > Streptophyta > Magnoliopsida > Santalales > Viscaceae > Viscum > Viscum album. Next base: position 2,066,200,678 of record OY728126.1, on the reverse strand, counting down.
TTATAAAAATATTGAGAAAAAATTCTTGGAAAATAACCATGGAAACTTGTAGACGAAGCTTCAAAAAAAATAATGGTTATGGTGGTGGAGAATTTTATTTGTACAGTAAACATTAAAACAAAGATTACTTTCACACTTTTGGTAAAAAAATCCCAAAGTACCTCATTCAGAAAATGATATGAAGATGCATTTTAAATTATTAGAAAGAAAATAAATTATAGATGAAAATGAATTCAAATAATCATTTGAGTTTAAAGATGAATATTATTGAAACATTTTAAAGAACCTTGACATGGGATAAAACGAGTTGGAAGAAAAACTTTAAAAAATAAATTTTTAAAATAAAGTACATTACATGTAACTTGTTGATTCTTGATAAAACAATAGAATAAATATAAAATAAACATATAAACCCTAAACATAACCATAGGATAAGAAAATACATGATTTATAAGATATTAAGATCATATAATTTTTTTAAAGGATATCTGAACATAAACAATCTCAGAATAAAATGAGATTATAACAGAAGTCCCTTACTTCAAGTCTAACTTGCTTCGTATGAATTATTATCCTCCTTTATAATAAATTTATATTTATTATATAACTAAATCATATTTCTAATGTCTCAGATTTTTTAATCATGTTAAAACCCACTCCCTCTTTGAATTTTTATTTAGTGGTGGTGCCCTTTTATTTTTTGATGATCAGAAGCAAATTCTGAGAGTTATGTTAGCTTTATATCATGTTTTTGGATGGTTTTAGAGGCTTAGAGAGTGTCTTCGGTGTTTTAGAATATATTTTGGAGCATCTGAGACCTAAAGACCTGTTTTGTAGTTGCAAACTCAGGCGCACGGTTTAGGGAAAACTGTGCAGCCTCTTCCAGATAATTGTGCACCTTGTTTTTGAACGGTCGCATGTTTTGGGTAAACTGTGTGGAGTGGTGCATGACTGTGTAGCCTTATCTATAGTTTTTATAGATGTATACCTCATGGTTTTCACACGGTTATAGAAAATTATGTGGTAGGCTGCACAGTTATTTCCACTTAGGTGGTATCTATGCACTGTAGCCCACACGATTTGCACACAATTTGGAAAAATGTGAAAGATAACCATGTGGCCTCTTTAAATGGTAAAAAATGATGATTTTTCCACTCTGTAATTTATCTATTTTCCTATCCTTTTTCCTATATTGGATGTTTATAGTAAGGTAGAGATCTCCCCTTTCATCCATCCACCAGATTTGATCTATCCCCCTCATTTGTGATCTATTTCTCGATCCGTTGGTGGCATTGAAACCCAATTGGTAAGGCTAATCACACCCATCCTTCCCCTATCTTTTATCTACACCACACGGAGTGATAAATATGTTTGACATTTTTTACCCTATTTTTAGGTCATACGATGGAAACTAATATCTCTTCTGATCTTCTTCAATTTAGAGCCTAATATCAGAAGTGCCTACGTATACGAGTCCAAGGTAGGTGGTGTATACCTTTATTTGTGTTTTTGCAATTGTTTTGGGGGTGTGGATTTTAGTGAACCATTGGATATTAGATCTAGACCTTATTTCTTGGTATTAAATTGAATGTATGACCATGTGGGATGCCTATAGGCATTCCCTAACCCTTTCTGTACATGCGAGGTTGGGTTAGAGGTCGTTGACCACCTTGGGTAGCTAAGTTGGGGTGTTTTTTTATATAATTGGAGTTGCTTTGATTTAATTGGTTTTTTTATTAATTGATGTTGTTCAATTCAATTATATTGAATTTCTTATTTAAATTTAGTTGATCATTTGAATTTGAGTTAGTCAATTCAATTAAATTGAATCGTTATGTTCATTTAAATTGTGAAATTCAATCGAATTTAATTGAATTTATTATTTGATTTGGAATGAATATATATGAATTGCATGTGATGAGACCCATGGGGTCATAATGTTATTGTCCTGAGGTTGGTATGGCATTGTCCATTTGGAATTGAGGCGATGTAATCATTAGGATGGGCTTGACCAAGGTTTCTTGGGTTATGAGATCATCGATTGGGATTGGCCTGAATATGCTTGTGTGGTGTTGACCATCAGTTGGGCGTCATGGACGTCAGTTGAGGTGGTGAGACCATCAGGTTGAGGGTAGGTCCTGTGTTATTGGATGTCAAGGCCATTGTAATTGAGTGACATGGTCGTAGTTGAATGAGGTTCCAGTTTGATGTGTCATAAGTATTTATTTTGGTGATTGCTACTCACTCATGATGGACAAAGTGACAAGAGTCGTGTGCACATAGGAGGAATTGATGATGAGGTGGTTTTGACCACTCATGTGGGTAGAGGCCCCCAGTAGTTGTAGCTTAGTTGAATTTGGTTTGGGGTGCTTTTCATAGAAATTAATGGGGAAGGTGAGGAGCCTTATATTGATAGTGATGAGGGTATCGTTTAGGGGATAAGGCCCGCCATATTGAGGTTGTGGGCCTAGATTTGTTTGGGATAATGGATATCATCATTTCTCAAGACATAATGTTGTGAGCCAATAATGAATTTTATTTGAGTAAAAATATCGTTATACCTATAGATTTCGGGTCATGGGCCTACATGTGCTTTTGAGCAGGGGTCTGGGGGATCGGTGACTTGTTTGGGTATGCCTTCGGAATGTCAATGTTTGTTTGAGACATGAGGTGTCAGGAGGCATAAGGTTCCATGTTACTTTGTTTGATGTGGAATCTAAGGGTTCACCTGGGATTTTGTATCAGGGGATAACTTGGTCCATGGGTTAAGGATCCTCTCATATTCAAACTTCCAGCATTGGCCGAGGTAGGTGACAGTTCCCAGGTGGATGTTGAGCAGCAGTTGAGATTATATTTATTTTAATTGAATGTGTTGTTGCCTTATTTAATTTTATATTATTCTTCTTATTAAACACTCATCTTGGGTATGCACACTTGGGTGTTATCCTACTGAGACATGTTCTCACACCCTACAAGGTCCCTTCGGAATGTGTGTAGACTTTATGTATTTATGTTTAGGTAAGGGATATGCTTCAGGAGATGGTTTTTAGTGATGTTTAGCATGGGATGTTGGAAATGACCTTAAATTATTTACTCTACTGGAGTTTTTGTCTTATTTTTCCTTCTGTTCAACATGTTGTTATGTATATATGAGTTGTATTATGTTCTTCCAAGGGAGACCTCTTTTGTATATTGATCTATATGACCTGTTTGGATATGCGTTCTTGTTTTAGTTTTTTTCTAAAAGTGGTATAATGGAATGTTTATTTATTTTCCACTGCTTATGATTATATTACTTCCACTAATTATTGACATTGACTATGATTCCATCTTTAGAAGGTCTGTTTTGAGTTTGTTGATTATTTATTTCTATTTCATGCTATGTGTATACCCTTATACTAGTATATTTTCTATCCTCTGAGGGTATATATTCTCTACTATCCCTCTTTACACCGTCGTTACTAGTTGGTAGCCTTTAGAATTTGGGGAGGTGCGCCTAAGGCCAGTGGCAACTGACTCGATATCACTGTTCGAGTGACTAATCAGGTTGGGGATGTTACAAGTGGTATCAAATGAGGTTATTGATTGGGGTTTGGTATTAGTTTAAGGCTATCTACTAATTACATAGATATTTCTCTTGATTTTTTTCTATCGTTCTTACTATTTGGGTTATAGTAAACTAGAGATAGGGATGTTGTCAGAACTAGGTTTATAACTTATGCTTGGCTACCTACAACCCCAGGTACAAGGGATGGTCTCCTGGACCACCCTACATGGTTCCCCTAATTGTGTACACCCCTTCTATAGGTCGCATGGTTATGGATCATAGTTACTACTAACCATGCACTGACTGTGCTCACAACATAGATTAGCCTCTTTTCCCACTTTTCCATGCCCCAAACCCCCAAGAAAACCCTAAGGCCTATCCTACTCTCAGGAAACATTACATAAACCAAAAATTTTAACTAAGGTGTACCTTATCTCTAGGTCGATATCATACAGGTGAGTTTCTTGTTCCACTTGATGATATGAATATTACAATAGTCAATGATTCTATTGGAACTTTCATAACATGGTCATTTAATCTTATAAAGATACATGAGGTATGTATTTAACAAATTTTCTCAAATTTAAAACCTATAATAATCGATGAAAAAATGTTTTAAGTGAGTTATAGTATTACAAACAGATAAAGCGATGGGAAAATATAAGTTTGGATTAAGATAGTCGAGTGAATCAGCTAAGAAATCAAAAGGACCTTTTAGGAGTACCTTCTACCATCTAGTTCCACTAAAAAAATTATTATCATAACAACTTCATGAAAAGACCACATTTAAAGATGGAAATATTTCTTGCATTCTATATGAAGAATAAATATTTGGAAATGTCATCACAGACACAGTTGGTCTCGAGATTATAAATGAATTTCTTAAGTTTGAATGGTCGGGAGTCTCAATTATGAATACATACATAAGGTACATTTTTATAATACATCTATCCAAAAAATGATCTCATATGTTCATTAAAGTTGATAACTATTTATATTTTCTAAAATTGTTTATATTATTACTACATAAATGAAAAACCCTTTGAATCATGATTTGGATTCATTAATCCTTGTATACATAAGAAACTAAATTGGAGTCGAAAGAAATTAATATGAAAAAAGATTATCTAAATAAGGGGTTTGAGAAGAAAATAACAAACGAAAGAATCTTTATTATGCATAAAATTCAAGGGTAAAACTATATAATATAATCATATAAAATATATTTTTATTTTTTTCATTACTATTTTGTTTTTGTTTTTTTTTCAGAAGCACTGGATGTTGATCGCAAACAATCTAGATACCCCAAATATTTATTTTTTGAATCCAATGCATGAGTATCAATCAAAATGACCACACATTATGTGTATTGTGAATTTTTAATGCACTACAATCAAAAAAATTATATAAACTTCTAATTATATATTTTAGATTGTGTTTTAACAATAATATTTTTGTGATAGGGTGGTCGCTAAATATAGGATAAATCATGGTATGAAGTCAATGACTAAATATAAGAAGCCTATAGATTACTTAAAATAGAAATATATTAAGGTATATATAGAAATATTTTACTATAAAAACATATTTTGAAATAATTTACTTATTTTGGTCAATGTTTCTATAGTGTCCAAAGAAATATAACAACAACGATTGTGGATATTATGTTTTCAAATTTATGAGAGATATCATAACCCATGGAAAGACCAACATCCCTAAATAGGTGATTACAATTTCAATAAAAATATTTATTAATTATTTGTTTGTCTATATTTTCTCAGTACTGCTAATATTTTTGACAACCTTTGTACTCAAAAGAAGAAGTAAATTTATTTAGAGATGAGTGGGAAGCATACATGGTGTTGTAATGTTTGACGACATCAAATTTAGGTGATTTCCTTATATGTTTGTGATCTATCATGAGCTATGACATTAGAAATATATTTAGGGTGTGAAGAATCAATATCATAATTCTTATATATTGTTTTTGATCTATTTCTCAAGGAGAAGTATAATGGAGGAAATAAATTAGTTTAGAAATTAATGGAAAGAATACATAGTATCAGAATGTATATTGACATCATGAAGAGGTGAATTCCTAATACTTATTTAGTTAATTTTCTCATCATTTTATCTACTTTTTTAGTTAATTTCCTTATCATTTTTATCTGATATTTATTTTGTTAAATTTACACATTAGTTCAAAACACACATCACATGATAAAAACTGAGCAAAAAAGCTTGGTTTTTTTTCAAAATTTAGGGCCATGATTCATAATTAATTTGTGACATGATGGAATTGACCTCACATCAATCTAACACCTGATGTTGTTGGTATGAATCGAAGTATGTGTTTTCAATACAAAAATGTAATTTTAGTTTAAAACAAGCATCAAATTGTCAAAACTGAGCAAACGAATTACTTTCCTACATGATGTTGTTATTCTATTGGCCAAATTACTATTTTTAATGGTCATATTACTATTTCAAATTTCAAGTTACTATTCTATTGGTATAGGTTATTTAACTTCTATAAATTCTTCTTATTCCATTCATTATTCATTTATAAAGTTTGTATTGTTTCCTCTATATTATTTTATGTGATTTATACTTTATGGAATAATTATAAGAAGGAAATTTCAAATTGATAAAATTTTGGGTCGTTACATGCACGAAGGGCATGGTAAGACCCAATGTGTGTACTTGGGTGGCACTGTGTTGTTTGTTGGTACCCTCATGTTCTCAGTGTCAGATTTACGTTCAAAATGCTTGAGGATGTCATGGTTAAGTTCATCCATAGAAATATGATAATTGTTGGGTTTCTTCTGTGTATTCATCAGGTTAGCGAGGTGTTGTACCGCTAGACCCTATGACTGCAGATGGACTAGGTGCTTGGTGTTTTCCATTGATCATAAATAAGGATACATGCGCCCGATTGCTTCATGATGTCGACCTAGTTTGAGCTGGATGTGGTTGTGGTTTGGCCCTTGTGGTTCCCCTGAGTGTGTGCTTGTAAGTAGCAATGGAACCCTTTGGTGAGCTCTCTGGAATGGGAGACCCAGTGGAGAGCTTAGTTTTCTTTATTTTTCCTAGGATTTTACTTTTTGAGGATGAAAAGCCTTAAGGTGGTGAGGATTTAGTGACTCAGGTTTTGAACTGTAAGACTTTGGAATATTTTTATAAATATTCATGAAGCCAAGCGCTGAGTGGATGCGAGATTCTAGGGCCTGGAGAGTCTCATAATGATGATATTAAAAATATTAAATGTATTTTATCACACACACAGTTTCCTTGGAAATGTGGAATAACTCTCTTACAGAGTATCAGATTGTAAGTCTAAGTCGTGATTGAATTCAAAACATGGTGTTTACCCTAGGCATGATATAAAATTTTCCAGCGTCGGGTATTCAGTTGGGGGCATGTGTTGGAAGGGTGTTAAATGGAGGATATTGTTTTAATAAAATTAAAAAAATACCCCTCCCCTCCCCCTTTTGTGTGTTCATGGTATAGTAGAGGAGAAACCCTCCCCCGCTTTGGAGTGATAGATGAACCGAGTCAGATTTAAGGAGAAGCGGTTTTGTTGATCTCTAGTCTTGATAGAGATCACTCTCAGATCATGGTACAGTGGCTTCAGATCATGGGTCTACACCTAAAGCTTTGGCATTTATCCACAAGGTAGGCGGATTTGATTCTTAATACTTTATCCCCTTTTGATGCATTTTTCTAAGGTTTTTGAGCCCTATTATGACTGTTAAAGATCCCTTGGGGTCGATCTATTGGTTTTGGGGGAAATTGGGTTGATTCAAGTTGCTTGTAGGGAATTCTCGATCGCACGGTGTGTAGTTCATTGGAACACATTGTGTGTTCTTTCCTTTTAGGGAAGGTGACTTTTGGGGACTACACACTATGTATCAGGGTTACAAGTAGTTTAGTGACCTTGGTTTGTGTGGCCAAGGTACATGTCTAGGTCATCTGTGTAATGGTACATGGCCATGTTGAAGTACACAACCATAGTACATGGACAAGGGGAGTTGGAAATAGGCACGGAAATATAGCATGACCAAGTGACTGGTTAGCTAGGACACACTATGTACCAGGGGGTACGCACTGTGTGTGTGACACAGTTGGTCAATTCATGTGGAGAAATATGAAACTGGGGGCCTGGGTGAGGCGAAACACATGTGTACACCATATACACATCATGTAAGCTCACATAGCCATCCAATCTGTGTATTAGAGGACACATCCAGGTGTTTATGTGGGGTCACACATCGTGTGGACCCTTGTATGCACTGTATAGTCTTATTGGAAACTTATGCCTTGCATATATCTTTCTTTAGGGCTCAGATTTAGGACCGTGAGTAACCTATTCTAGGTAATTTTATGTGTAGGATGAAATGATGGCTATGGTTTAGGGATTTGATATGCAATGTGAGGAAAAGTTTTGGATCACTTAGGTTAATGACATTTAAACAGGCAGAAGTTGAGTGAGTCCCTTAGTATATCCCTATGACGGTACAATGTGGCATTACATCCTCAGTATAGGATTGTGATCCCCTCAATAGAATTAGATTAGATAGAGTTTTAGCATACCTTCAAGAAATCCAGGGCAGGATCCTCTATCATATCATTTTTCCTAGATCGGGTTTATGGTATCGTTACAACCAACACTACATGGGCAGTGATCCCTCGTCTAGAAGGATAGTACAGTAGAGTTTGTGTCATCGTTGGTTATATGATCCCCTGCATAGCTATAAGTATCATTAGGGTTTTTGGAATCATCATACATACAATCCCCTACTCAATAGATAGTTTAAGTAGGGTTTGTGGTATCATTAAGAGTATGATCCCCTACTTCGTGAGTTGTACCAGGTGGGGTTTGTGGAATCATCATGAACAACACTATACAGATGGTGATCCCCTATCTGAGTGATATGATCTTTGAGATGTCAGATTGGTTTTGGGGTTTTCCCCAGTGGTACTAGGTATGATTCCCTTTCTGAGATATTTTTGAGTTACCATATTGGGTTTTTGTGTCCTCCAGCAATCCTAGGAGGACCCCCTATCCGAGGAGGCATGGTATTTAGTATTCCAGATTGGGTTTGTAGTTTTCCCCAACAGTTATGGGAGTGATACCCTTTCTAAGTGATGATAACTTTCGTGGTTCCATTAGGGTTAGTAGTATCCCCATTAGGGATGGGTGAGATCCCCTAACTAAGTATCAAAATCCGCTGAGTTCTGGTGTGACTTTCTTCATGGTGATATATGATGAGAATGTTCTCTTATATGCATGACACTTAGTATGTATGGGATGTTCCATCAGGTTTGTGATACCCAATGGAGTGATATATCTTTTATGTTTCATTAGGGATGGAATAATTATGCACGATGGAGTGTATCTCTCGGATGAGCACCATCTGGGATGGCAGAGCTCGTGGAGTGTGTTCTCTTGGGAGTGTGTTACCTTAGAGCCTTGAGTAGAATCTTATAGTTGGCTATGAGGTTAGTACCTCATGATACTTGGAGTCTGATATGATTATATCTGGGTTTTATTTTGGGATTCCCTGCGGCGTGTCACATGTCTTGGTTGATATCCCATGTGGACTAAGCTGACTAGTTATGTATAGCTGAGGATGGGTTTGAGATAGAGTTTCTCTCTCATTTGGTTTCTTTCTGGATGGGTTGAGTGGACTGTTTTCCTTTAGTTACTCCATTTTCTTTTGGGTTTTGGGTTTCCTACTGAGTATCATTATACTCACAGATGCATGGGTTTTTCCCATGCATTTTGTGTCTTGCGCAAACGATAGGCCTTTCGACGGAGTCCTAGGAGGACCTGGAGGAGGTGGAGCTTAGTGAGATAGACTGGTTGATGTCTTTGTTAGTTCTTGTATGAGGATATTTTTGGCAGTTTCTTTTGACAATTATCCCCTCCATCTGAGTAGGTTAGATTCTTTTACAGTTTTTGGTGGTCTTGTATTTTTTCCTTTTTGTGATTTCAGTTCTTTCTTTGAACTCTGGTTGTGGGATAGATGTATGCATTTATTTCTTTATTTTTAGTTTATATTATCTCTAAACTATTACATGAATATGTTTTTGAGTGTGTTCAAATAGGTACCAAAGGCTAAGGCCTCCCATTTGTGTGATATTCCTACTCGATGCTAGATGCCAGCCCCATACCTATTGGAGGTAGGCTTGGGGTGTTCGTGGCTTCATCCCTGTTTGATCAGGCTATGACACTCGAATTGTCTTGATAATTTATAAAAATGATTAATAATTCATTTTTTATGTGTAGGAATCAATCACATGTCAAAATGACACATGATGTGACTGGTATGACTCAAAGTACGTGTTTCCAGTTTAAAATGAAATTTTAGTAAAAAAACAAGTGACTTACTCAAAAATGATCAAATGCATTGATATTGTTTTGATAATTTAATAAAATGATCCATAAGTCATTTTTGGTGTTTAGGAATCAACTTCACCTCAATACAACGCATGGTGTGACCAATATTACTCAAAGAGTGTATTTTTATTTAAAATTGACATTAATTTTAGTAAAAAAGACAAGTGATATACTCAAAACTAAGAAAACATATTTAGATTGTTTGATACTTTATAAAAATGATTCATAAGTCATTTATGAAATATGATAATCTTCTACATCTCAATCAGATACATGTTGTTCTCAGTATAACTCAAAATGTATGTTATCAGTTTAAAATTGATATTTCAGTTCAAAAAAGTATGTTACTCACTGAAAACTAAGTAAAAATGATCATATTGACTTAATAATTTAGTAAAATTATTCATGAGTCATTTTTCATGTGTAGGAATCAATCTCATGTCAAACCAACACATGATGTGACCAGTATGACTCAAAGTGCATTTTTCTAGTTTAAAATGGCATTTTAGTAAAAAAACACAAGTGACATACTTAAAACCAAGAAAATGAATTCAGATTGTATTTATAATTTATTAAAATGATCTATAAGTCATTTATTACATGTTTGAATAATTATTACCTTAATCTAATGCACAGCGTGACTGGTATGACTCTAAGTGTGTCTTTTTATTTAAAACTGACATTAATTTTAGTAAAAAAAGACAAGTGACATGCTCAAAACCAAGAAAATGCATTTGAATTATTTTGATATTTTAGTAAAATGATCCATAAGTCATTTGTGACATTTAGGAATAATTCTCACATAAATCTAATACATGGTGTGTCCAGTATAACTCAAAGTGTCCTTTATTAGTTTAAAATTGACATTTTAGTTCAAAAAGTATTTCACTCTCTAGAAACAAAAAAAACTCAATTGGACTTTATTGATAATTTAGGAAAACAATTCATAAGTCATTTTTGATGTGTAGGAATCAGTATCACATTAAACTAACACACGATGTGATCGGTATGACTCAAAGTGTGTGTTTCCATTTTAAAAAGACATTTTAGTAAAAAAGACATGTGACATACTCAAAATCAAGCAAACGCATTCGAATTGTTTTTATACTTTTATATAATGTTCCATAAATCATTTGTGAAATGTAGGAATCATCCTCACCTCAATTTGAAGCATGGTATGACTGGTATGACTCCAAGTGTGTATTTTTATTTAAAATTTACATTAATTTTAGTAAAAAGGATAAGTGACATACTCAAAAATGAGCAAACGCGTTCGGGGATCGATCCTGATATGACTCCAAGTGTGTATTTTTATTTAAAATTGACATTAATTTTAGTAAAAAATACAATTGACATAATCAAAACCAATAAAACACTTTTATATTGTTTTTAAACATTATGAAAACAATCTATAATTCATTTTTGATGTATAGAAATCGGATTCCCCTTAATCTGATATACGGTGTCCTGGTACAACTCAAAGTATTTGTTATTAGTTTAAAATTGATATTTTAGTTCAAAAATTATGTCACTCACTAAAAATCAAGAAAATGTGCTTAGATTGTCTTGATAATTTTGAAAAAACAATTTATATGTCATTTGTGACATGTGGTAATTAGTCTCATGTCAAACCGACACACTATGTGACCGGTATGACTCAAAGTTTTTGTTTCCAGTTTAAAATGGAATTTTAGTAAAAAACACAAGTGACATACTCAAAAATAAGAAAATAAATTCAAATTATTTTGATACATTAGTACAATGATCCATAAGTCATTTTTAACGTGTAAGAATTAGTTTCACCATAATCTGACGCACAGTGTGACCGGTATGACTCCAAGTGTGTCTTTTTATTTAAAATTGACATTAATTTTAGTAAAAAAGGACAAGTGACATAATTAAAATTGAACAAACACCTTCATATTGTTTTTATACTTTAATATAATGATTAATAATTCATTTTTTATATGTATTAATTAGCCTCGACTCATTCTAATACAAGATGTGCCCGGTATGACTCAAAGTGTCTGTTATCAATTTAAAATTGATATTTTAGTTCAAAAAGTGTTCCACTCACTAAAAATAGAGAAAACACACCCATATTGTTTTGATAATTTAGGAAAATGATTTATAAGTCATTTGTGACATTTAGGCTTCAGTTTCATGTCAAATTGACACATGATGTGACCGGTATGATGCAAAGTGTGTGTTTCCAGTTTAAAATGGCATTTTAGTAAAAAAAAATAGTGAAATACTTAAAACAAAGAAAACACATTCATATTGTTTTGATACTTTAGGGAACTGATCCATAAGTCATTTTTGGAATATAAAAATTGAATGTACGTCAATCCGACACACAATGTGGTCGGTATGACTTGAAGTGTGTGTTTTCAATATATAAGTGCCATTTTAGTTTAAAACGCACATCTCATCGCCAAAACTATAACGCCCCAACCAGTTACCCAAAGTTGGTGTATTATTACGTATCATTGGCATGATCACAAAAGATCAAGTCTCGAAAGACCGATTATTTTAGTAGCCCTGGAAGTACTAGATACATTCATAAGGTTTACATTACATCATAAAATGAAAAAATACAACAACATTGTTTTCATAGACAACACTGAGATCCCATAGACTATCCCTACAGGTCAGTCATAATATACTTCTTCACATCCTGGGAAAAATAAAACATAGAAAGGGGTGAGCTCAGATGCTCAGTAAGGATAACAATATAGTGGAAGCTTTCATAAATAAGTATAAACATTTAAGGCAATGTATAAAACTAAAACAAAATCCTTTTCAACATAAACTTCGTCATAATATGGAAAATATAAATCAAAATAATTACATTTACTTACTCAAATGGATATTCTACTAGTCAAATAATCACATGCAATATGAATAACCACTTTCATAATGATGGAATGCATAATGCCAGACTTTCATAACCACATAGTCAAGGCCTTGTGCCAAGACTAGAAATAAGATTTTGTCAAGGCCTTGTGCCAAGACACTAGTTTGTCTCATGAGACCTACCAATGCATAGAGGAGCTATAGCGGGCTCCACCCGTCACTTACTAAGTCCAACGCATTCCTCATATGAAAAGGTTTAAACATAACATAAACATTCATATTAAAACTGGCATACGAAATGTCAATACTTTATCCATAAACCATGAATGGTATGAAAATAACACATCCATATTCCAACATATCAAAAAACCTTCAATACAATGTGGAAGTTTTGTATCATAATAAATCAACTTCAAATAAGCTTAAAATCCATCAAAGGATGTTGACATAGATGAAATCAAAACCTTTTTAGAGAAATATCTCTTTCTATTTTGAAATCATTTAAAATTAATATAATTATAAAAGAAAACATTTATTTTGGAAATATTTTCATAATAATGGAAGGGAATCTTTGATGATGTTATAACGGTATAAAATAGTCGTACCCTCCGTATTTTTTAAAAAAACATTCTTACCTTAAATTTCTCGAAAAGGTCAAAAAGTACCTTGTTTGGAAAACGACAGAAAGATTCCTTTATAAACATCTTATAAAAGTAAAACTAGGGTATAAATGACTTTAACCCATAGTCTATAAAATATTAATAATGGTTTGAAATACATTTTTAAGAAACATGGATGTGGATGATAAAGAGGTTCCAGTAGATAATTACGTATAAACTACCTCGGATAATGAAGAGATTGTGAAATTAACCCTTACCTTGTACTTTTCCTTGGTCTAGGGTAGGTTAAACTATTTTATAATGGTGAAATAATTGTTATTAAATTATAAAAGAATCATATACATTAATATTATATCATATATGATCTTTTAATATTGCTTTGTTAATAATATTTTAGTATTATCGTCGTTTCGGGTGTTAACTGATTTGTTTTCCTTTATATTATTTGTTATGTGAGTCATATTTGTTATGGATGGGATGTATATTATTCATATCTAGAATGATATCAAGTCTTTAAACATTATTTTTAATCATCAAATGAAAATTATTCTTGAATGGATACGATGGGGAACGAATCTCATTGCGTTTGTGGAGACGGTAATCTGTACGTACGCACAAGCGACAATATCATTCTTTTGATATTAAAATAATATATAATTGGATGGTATATAATATATACAGAATCATTATCATGTTATATTTATTATTTACATCAATTACACATCATTATTATACCCATCCAAATAATAATGTATTGAATAACAATTACACCACGATGTGGAGACGGTAAGCCGTACGTACGCACGTATGGTGACATGTCATTCAAAGGATGGATAGAATAATGAATATGGTTGTACCATATTTATAATAACATCAAAGTATATATAAGATATTGTATTTATTATTTAATAATGAAAACAACAAAGAAATAGGAAGTTGAAGAAGAAAGGAACTTGAAAGATGTGATGAAATATTTACCTCTTCTTCTGGTTCTTCCTTTTGATTTGATCAAAAGGGCTTCTTAGGTTGGATTTATGACTAAAGGAAGTCATATAGGATTAATGGAGGACAGTTTAGAGGGTATTTGGGTAGGTTTTGGCTGATCCAAATGGCTTTGAAGGTGTGAATTAGAGAGGGGGGGGTTCCCTTTTATAAGAGGGGTGAGGGGCACCTTAGGAAAAGCTAGAAATATTATTTTATAATAAAATAATTTTCGGTTTCTAATGGATAAAAAATGGATTATTTAAATTCTAAGGTGGGGATGGGTCTAAAACCACTCAACAAATAGTTTTTATATAGGTTTGGGTGACTATATTAACCTTATCTTTTATATTTAACTCTTAGTTGAATAGTTTGACATTTACCATGTCTCTTTGTATTTTTATATTATATGGTTAATAAACTTACTATATACTTCCAAGAGAACCCTACGTGGTTCATTAATGATACACCTATCATTATATAAGTCTTTTGGACAAACCTTATATTTTTAGAAATAGAATATCAATTAATAATATAATATTTGTTCTAAAAACTCTTTTATGTCAATTTTGACACTATTTGGTATTTTGTTTTTTCTAAATTCTTAACAGCATTATTACTTCGAAAAAAATTTATCTAACAAACCCTAATATGTAATATTAACCTATAAAATTAGTGTAATTCATAAAAAGTCTCAAATTACATTTATTTGTATATTTATAATTTCAATTATTTTAATATTTTATTAATTATGTAATTATTGCATCATCATTGTGTCATAAATAAATTAAATTATTTAATATCTAAAAAATATAAATAAAATATCATTATGTAGGAAATATTTTTATATTTCTAATGAATATTTATAGTTGAATTTATCTTATGTGTAACCCTATATTAAAATGTTTTAGTTATTAAACTTTGATTTTAACTCTTTTAACTCTTCTTTGAATTAAATAATATTAAATGTCCTAATCTAATCCAAGTGGACCAAAGAGGTTCATATTTTATTACTAAGGTTTTTTTTGTTCTAATTATACTTATCCAATGGAATTAGGACATGTTTTGGGGTAATAATAATATCATTTTTACCCTTAATTACCCTGTTTACTTTTAACCGTGGTAAATAAAAGCAAAAAAGTTACTATTCACCAAAAATTATTTTCATCTCATTGAACCACATTTTACTTAATTATATCAACCTTGCCTTTCGGATTTTCAAAATTCAACTCACAGAAGTAGTAAAATTAAGTTTTATGTAAATTTGCAAATGCTCCTAGTAGGTGGGTAAAAGACGGTAAAAAGTTCAATAAAAATTTTATATATCTAAAATTATTATAAACTAACTCCAATGAATTACATTGAAATTATATTGGTATTATGTATCTATTTTTACCTAAAATAAATTTAAAAAAATAAATAATTATTTAAATAAAAATTCGGTTTTAAACTATAACTTAGTGTTTTCACTATTCATCAAAACTTGAAAGTTTTCATAAAAATACCAAAAAATCACCCTAAACTAATTTCGATATTTCGAATCCAAAAATGAAGTCCATATTGAAAGATAAAATTTATAAAATTTTAAAAAGTGGGTATTACTATTCATAATGGCTAGTTTGATTGGTTGTGGTGTGTTAGAACTCGAAGTTGCGTACAACACACGCTACTGTATTATTCAAAGGGAAACGTACCATGGAAGCCTGGGGTATTACAAAAACCGAGAAAATGATATTATATTGTTTTATCAACATTTAATCTGTTATTAATTAATTAATTTACTTATCATTTTTATCTTGTACTTATTTAGTTAATTTTCACAGAGATAATGCTTGAAGACGAACAAGAAATGGTGTGACATGCAAAAATAAACCACAACTCAATCTGGTGCACTGTGTTCCTGGTATGAATAAATGTATATGTTTTTAGTTTAAAATTGATACTTTTTATTTAATTTATTTTTTATAGTATTAATTTATACATGTGCATTCGTTTTCTTGAACTAATTTAGTTTGTTTGGAAATAGCATGACTAGGAGTTGGAGGTTAAAGACAAAGAAACATTGATATTTTTAAATGTTTGTGATAATTTGTACTTACTCGTGTAATTTTACAAACCAATTTTTGTAATATATATAATATGTTGTTTTTCTATTTGTGTTGTAAATTTTATTTCATTTAAATTCTATATTTACAACCTATATTTGTTGTTTTTTGCTGCTGTAGATAAAGAGTTTCATTTATTAGTGCTAAAGAAAAGTATTGATAAAGGGGGTCATTTATTAGAACTTAAAGAAGCACTAATAAAGGAACCTTTTATCAGCATTTTTTAGCAATGATAAGGCATACTTTTATCAGTGATTTTTGAGCACTGGAATAAGTTTATATCTTTTAATCATGCTTCGATAATTAGTGATTTTTTCTGCACTGAAAATGGTCAATTTTAGCACTATTAAAGCCTATATTTATAGAATTTCAATTTTATATAACATATCTCCATCATAAAAAACTATGAATGATATAATAAATTGTACAATTAACTAAATTGATCATTCAAATCCAATGTCGCTATAGGTTCATAGATAGTCCATCCAATTAAGTCCAATCTAGATTTAATAAAAATAATCAATAAAAAAATAGTAAATGATTAATTAAAAAATATGGATCTACCTAGTTGGTCGAGCCAGAAATCCATGTCAGTTCAGGACCTCAAAGAGACCTGGCATACTCCCCGACTGACGATTCCTCCATTATTTGTCCAATGAACCACTCCCCCCACTTCTTTTTATTATCTTCAACTCCACCTTTTATATGATGCTTCAATTATTTGTAGGGATCATAACATGTGTTCATTTTTATAGGTGGCACTATCATGTTGCTTTGATTTTCTAGAGGACATTTTCATCTTTTGTAAAATGAGGTGCCCACAAAATGACAAATTGTGCGGAAAGTGTTTCATGATTTTACATTTTCATTCTATACGGGCAGACGTACTCTAAAGGATTGCGGGCAAGGTGTGCCGGATTGTGGTATTTTCATGGAGTTTCATTGGGATTTCATGATGATTTGGCATTTTCAGTGGATTTTTTAGAAATCAGTTTCATCGCAATGGGTATCATCGCATCACAATTTGGCATTTTCATTTGTTGGGTTTCACCGGATTGGGGAATTTTCAAAAGTTTTGTGGTTACGAGATTGTAAGTCATTATAAATGGGTTTCATAGCATTGTGATTCATCAAATTTGTGTCATGTTTTGGATTTTTCATTTTGGTTCTTCTTATAATGGATAGTGATGAAGGTATTTCAGATTATATTTGAAGTATTTTTACAATTTTTTGGTAAATATGGAATATGTTTCTATCCATGATTGTATAATAAATCATGTAAAGGTATTGGAGATTATATTTGAAGTTTTTTTACTATTAGTTTTGTGTTAAATATATCCAATATCATTTGGTGAAGTTTGCAGTGGTTGTTTTACTGAAATACATATACAGTTTTGTTGCATTGAGGAAGTTCCACTGGTTTTTTGTAGTAGAAGTTTTGACCTAGAAGTTCCACTTCCATTGGATGTTCCACTCAATGTTCTAATCGAGGTTAAAAATAATATATTCCTTAGTTTTAGAAATATACATTTTTTTTAGTGTGGAACTTCCATCAAAACTTCCACTGGGTAGTGGAAAATAAATTCAATTTAAAATTATTTATACAATTTCAAATGCTAAATTAAATAAATTTTATAATAATTATGTTTAACAATTTCAATTCATATTTATTTTAATTATATTTTAGAATAATATATTCCTTAGTTTTAGAAATATACTTTTTTATTGTAGTTTGGAACTTCCACTGGAACTTCTACTGGAACTTCGAGTGGGTAGTGGAAAATAAATTCAATTTAAAATTGTTTATACAATTTCAAATGATAAATTAAATATTTTTTATAATAATTATGTGTAAAAATTTCAATTAATATT